>CM019155.1:127375069-127636397 GCA_009733165.1 Naja naja
AAAAATCCAAGCAGATTAGCTGCTCAGTGAAGATGTCAAAATGCTAACAAGTAGCATAGGAAAAGCAGGTGTAGTTTGGTTCAACCTTCTCTAGGAAATTGTAAAAAGCCAGATGAACGGATAGAAGTTTGAGATTGACAGAAAAATGGTCAAGGAACACTTTACTTTGAATGAGCATCAAGTGCTTCTCCACGTTGGCAGCTGTAAGATGTGTGGACTTCAATTCCCAGGGAATTCTGGGAGTTGAAGTCCACACATCGTACAGCTGTCAATGTGGAGAACCTCCTCTTTCCTACCTGCTTGCTGAGCAGTTTCTTCTTGTCATCATTGGCATCATCCCGGTTCTGCAGCTCCCTCTCATGCTGTGCCTTCAAGGCCTGCATATTGACCTCCAGGCGCAGCTTCCCGTCCTCTGCAGCCTGCAGCTCATCTTCCAGTTCCTCCAGTTGTGTTCGCATCTCTTGCACTTGCTGTTCCAAGGCCCGCTTGGAGCGCTCCAGCTCATGCACCTGATCCCAAAGCAGAAGGGTCAGAGACAGAAGAACAACATGTGTTCTTACAGAAAGATGTAAAAGCGGATAGGGGTGGGTAGGATGACCAATAGAATGTTGAAATATTGTGCCATCACAATGCCATTAGCTGCAGAGGCTGATGGTCTGGAAACCACAGCATTCCTGAATGAGCAAAATATCAAGAATTCTAAAAAGATAAAAATCTCTTGGTAAGAGACAAATCATCTCTGGTCTACCTCACAAGACTGGCGGGGTGTTCTCCTTCAGTGTCAGAGTACTGGGAGAATCTCTCTTTCATGACTATTGTACAATAGCTACATGTCCCATCCACCAAACACAGAAACTTGTCTTTCCCAGAAGAACCAATTATACCAGTGTTAAAGTAAATTAAAAACAAGCCTATTTAATGGGATTACAGCTCTAGATTTCATCTGCTTTATCCTGCCCCCTCAGAACAGGATTCAGAGAAGGAGAACATCTTTCCCATTTCATCAATCCCATTTTGCTTCTAATTTTTAATTCTAAGCCACTGCTTCCCTGATGAAATCAGGAGACAGGAAGATTAAATTTATTTATTTACACCCCGTATTTCTTACTGTTTTTATAAATAACTCAAGCAGTAAAGCTATGTAATACTTCTTCCTCTTCCTAACTTCCCCACAACAACCCTATGAGGCAAGCTTGACTGAGAGAGAATGACTGGCCCAAAGTCAGCTAGTCAGTTTCATGACTAAGGTGGAACTAGAACTCTCGGTCTCCCAGTGATTGGTCCAATTTCAACCAACTGGCTTTCGTGCATAAGGCGGAATTAGAAGTCTCAGTAGGGAAGGGCCTACTCTGTAGCGGCTCCCGCCTTGTGGAATCAACTGCCCTTGGGGCTTCATTTGGCCCCGGATCTCCGCTCTTTCCGCCATGATCTGAAAACTTGGCTGTTTGAACAGGCCAGGCTGGACTGACCTCTTGAGGGTGGGGTTAAGCTGATTTTATTTGGGCTTGTCAGGTTTAATTTGTTTTTAATGTATTTATTGACTGTATTTTTAGTTGTGAGCCACCCCGAGTCCTTTCGGAGAGGGGGCGGCATACAAGTCCAATTATTAAATTAATTAAATTAAATTGTTTCTACCCCAGGGCTTAAGTGCTGGACCAAACTGGTTATAAATAAATAAACTTACATTTTTGCCAACATCATCCTTGGAGCTGACCAGGTCATCCATTTCTGCTCGCAGCTGCTTGTTCTGCCTCTCCAGCTCCTCCCTTATTTCTATAGCCTCTTCCAAGGCACGGCTCAATGACAACACCTTGGTCTCCTTCTCACGGGCATCAGCTTCTGCGCGGTCCCTCTCCTCAGCATGGCGGGCTGAGATCAGCTTCTCCTCAGCCAACATCTGACAGAAGTCCAAACATGACTTAGTACATATTCTTCACTAAAAATATATGTGTACCAACTGTATCTCTCAACTGTTGCTACACAAGAAATTCATGATGTTTTACTATTTGACTCTGTTGCCAAACTTTAGAACACCAAATTACAACTTTCTCTAGATCAATCTTATCTTTAATTATTTCATTCAAATTTGGAATCACTTTTTCTAGTTCTATTACTAAAGTGGTTATTAGCTAAGTTTGTACAGAGAGTCCTCACTTAATGACCACAATTAAGCTGGGCTGTAAATACTTGCAGTTGGTTAAGCCAGTCCTATCTGAACTGACTGGGTTTTACAACCATTTTTATGACGGTTGTAAAGCAAATAACCATGATAATTAAGTGAATCATGGTCATTAAGTGAAGCTTGTAGTGCAAATGTGTCAAACACGTGGCTCACGGGCTGGATTTGGTCCACAACAGGCCCAGAGTTGCCCCACGGGCCTATCTGGCATGAGGGACCGGTCCGTGCTGCCCTGGCCCACTGGCCACGCCCACCCAGTTGGCCATGCCCAGACGACGGGCACCCTGGCCCCGCAAGGGGAAACAAAATCCTGATACAACCCACAGTGGGATCGAGTTTGACACTCCTGTTAAGCCAGGGATGGGCTGCTTTGTGGGGGTTCAGAAGAACCTCTAGCTAAGATTCTGTGCAGTTTGGAGAACCCCCAAATCCCACTCCTAGCTGGCCCTGCCCACCCCACCCCTTCCCTCCCAGGAGTCCCCAAGTGGCCATTTTGGATGGAGGTAAGTGCAGGGCACGTGAGGAAGCTCAGGGAGGGTGAAAAACAGGCACCCCAGAAGCTGAGGAAGGCCAGAAACTGGCCCATTTCTGGCTTCCAGAGACCCTCCAGTGCCCAGGGAAGCAGTTTTTGCTCTGCCGGTGGCTTGAGGAATGCCTCTGGAGCCTGGGGAGGACAAAACTGCCCCCCGCCACACTAGTGGTGCAGGAGGCCGACTAGGCCATACCCACCATAGTCACACCCACCCAGCAAGCGGGCAGAAAACTCATTGCTAAAATTTTTGAAGCCCACCCATGCGTTAAGCAAATCCATGTTTCCAAATTGGTGTTTTTTTGTGGGAAGCCAGAAAAAACTGCCAGAAACTGGCAAAAAGGCACAAATTGCGGTCACATGGTCATGGGATTGCAGATGCCGAAAATCTGATCACATGACCATGGGGGAGGGGTGTTGTAGCACTGCAGTCACAACCTTGAGGGCAAGTTGTGAGTAACTTTTTGGAGTTCTTCATAACTTTGGTTGCTAAGCGATTGGTTGCTAAACGAGGACTACCTGTACAAATGGTTTGGGTAATTTTTTTCATTGTTGTTCTTATTTGCTTTTGTGTTACTTTTTTTCTTCCCTTTGTAACTATGCTCAGTATTTTTTTTAATGTGCTGTTTGTTCAAATAAAAAGGCAAAATCAAATAAAGCAAACTCAAGTAAACCAGTCTTGGTTTCCTGTACTTCAAGGAAGTGTGTGTGTGAGTAAGAATCCAAAATTCCCATATCAAATTTGGGGAGGGTGGGTATTTCCCCCCCTCCGCCCCAAGTTTAACAATTTCATCAAATAAGCAGATAGGCAGCAAAGCTACCTGGCCTGAAGAGGCAATTTGGGAATGAGGATGATAGAGATGGAGGTCTGAGTGGATACAGAGGACACCTGTTACAAGGCTTAGTTTATGGGGATACAGACTTTTCATTTTAGAGAGACCGAAGTATTTAAGAATTCAAGTCAACACCCAACCATTGTAGGACGCAGCTATACCATGGATAAAGTGAAGGAACATAGCTATCGGGAGAGACCTGATGGATGACACAAGGGCCTCACCTGGTCAAATTTCTTCTGCTTCTTCTCGAGGGCAGAGACCACCTGGCGCTGTTGGTCAAGGGCCACAATGACATCATCCAGCTCCTGCTGCAGGCGGGTTCGCCCTTTCTCCAGCTTGTCGCAGGCCTGAACCCGTTCATCATAGCGCAAGTTCAGGCCCTCCAATTCCTTGGTTGCCCGGCGCCGAGCTTCTTCAATTGATTCTGCTACTCCAGCATCTTCCTCCAGTTTCTTCTTGGCCTCCATCACCTGATAAAAAGAGCCAAGAAAAATAACACCTACTCTATCCATCTCTACTACTAAAGATGCTGAGAAACTTCTTGGAGAATATAAAAATCCACTCCTCTCCTCCATGGCCTTCATGGTGTGTCTCCCTATGACGTCCTCACAGAACTGTTTAAAAATATAGGCTTAGGGTGTTTTTTCGAGAGGTTCTTGGCAGGTTTGGCAGAACTAGGCCTGAAATCATATTTTCGTAATCAAACCCCTGAGAAGAGAAGAGTAAGTCCTGATTGAGGAGAAAAGAGGAAGGAGGAAGAGGAGGAAGAGGAGGGCAGGGGTGGGATTCAAAAATCCCAGCAACTGGTTCGCTGCCCGGCTGCTGGATGGGTGTGGCCATGGTAGGTGTGGCCTACCGGAACTTCCAGGAGGGCTGTTGTTTGCCTTCCCCAGGGTCTGGAGGCCTCTGGGAGGGTGAAAATGGCCTCCCCTGGGCTCTGGAGGGCCTCCGGAAGCCGGAAACAGGCCCGTTTCTGGACTTCCGGAACTTCCGGTTTGGCTATTTTTTCGCCCTCCCAGACCCTCTGCGCGGACCAGTGGTGGGATTCAAATTTCCTTACTACCGGTTCTGTGGGCATAGCTTGGTGGGTATGGCAGGGGAAGGAGACTGTAAAATCTCCAGTTAGAGGTGGGATTGGCCAGTTCTCCGAACTACTCAAAATTTCAGCTACTGGTTCCCCAAAACTGGTCAGAGCCAGCTGAATCCCACCTCTGGCGTGGATCCTGCACTTACCTGCATCCAGAAGGGATGGTGTGGAGACTCCTGGGAGGGGAGGGGTGGGGGGGGCCAGTTGGTTGGTTCAACTACTGGTTCGGTGAACCAGATGTAAATTTAACATCCGGTTCACCCAAACTGGTCCGAACTGGTAGAATCCCACCCCTGGAGGAGGGAGAAGGGAGGAGAAGGGTGGAGGAGGAGAAGAAGACTCAATTGATTAAGTCAATTGACCATATTAAATATACAAAACTGATACAAAAATGCATCATTTAATGTTTTCTCATTAAATTAACCACTTTTTTTCCTTTGCTGAGTTTTTGCTTGGGTTGTGTTTCCTTTTGTGGCCATTCCTTTTTCATGCTACCCCACCTGCTGCTGCAGACTCTGGATCTGGCGACTGAAGTTGGCCTTGGCAGCTTCTTCCTCCTCCAGCTGTTCCAGGAGAGCACCTTTCTCCTCTTCCAGTTGCCGGACTCGGGAGCTCAGATTTAGCTTCTGCCTCGTCTCCTCTTGGAGCAATTCCTGGGATGGAAGATGGGAGAGATGTGGATCAGAGACTGGACCCATCCTCTTCCCCTTGGATATAAGATCTTTCTCATAGGAGTAAGATTATTCTCTCCCTATCCTTCCATCCATCCACCCACCCAGCCCTCCCTCCCTAATAATTAAATTATTTTACAAATAATTCAAGGTAGTTAACATATCCAGCATACTTTCCTCCTCTTATTTTCTCTGCAACAACAAACCTGTGAATTGGGTTGGGGTGAGAGAGAGTGACTGGCCCAAAGTCACCCAGCTGGCTTTCATGGCTAAAGTGGGATTTGAATTCATGACCTCCTGCTTTCTAGCTCAGTGCCTTAACCACTAGAACAGGGGTAGGCAAGTATGGTCCCTTTACAACCTATGGACTTAAACTCACAGAATTCCTGAGATAGCCATGCTCAGGAACATCTATAAAATTCCAAAGTAACTTCTCTTTAGCAAGCTTTTTTTTTTAAATTCATATTTATATGCCGCCCTTCTCCGGAGACTCAGGGCGGCTTACAATTTTTGGGATACAACCCAATGTGCTCAGCAATAGCCTTCATTCCATTGCATATGCCTGCTTATTACTAAGCAGCATTTTTACAAAGTCAGCTTATTGCCCCCAACAATCTTGGGTCCTCAGTTTACCTACCCCAAGAGGATGGAAGGCTGAGTCAACCTTGAGCCTGGTGGGATTCGAGCCTGCAATAATTACAGGCAGCTGAAACTAAGTGCTAGGCTATTAACAGCCTGCACCACCAAGGCCCTTTGAATAATGTTTCCATGTTAAAGGTGGACTCAGCCTTTCATCCTTCCGAGGTGGGTAAAATGAGGAGCCAGATTGTTGGGGGCAATAGGCTGACTCTGTAAACCACTTAGGGAGGGCTGTAAAAGCACTATGAAGCGGTATATAAGTCTAAGTGCTATTTCTATTAAACCTAGGACTATGTGGAAGCCTCGATTAGAAAGCAAAATGAGTGAGAACACATGCAACATCTCTTGGGAGCTTTTTGAAATAACTGGGGCCTTGCACAACTGATGCATCATCTAAGGAAAAGACATAGCTGCTTTTAAGGATTCCCAACAAGTGCTGAATGCAGGATCCAAATCATATTTTGCACTTTCAACCGAGACCTCTTCATAGCTCTTTTACAACTAATTAGGAACTACTATTATTACAATCACATTTATGACCACATTGCTTTTAATTGTTTTTATTATGGTATTTATATATAGCTTTTATGTTTTTATGTCTATCTCTACACTGCCCAGGGTTGCTCTCTGTGAGGGGTGTTGTCTATGATAAACAAATATATTAATAAATACATTTATTTATTTATTTCCTTATTTGCAAAGGTTTCTATGCCGCTAAATTCCCATGGGCTGTAAGAGACTTAAGGAGCACCACAAGGATAATAAAAATAATTCCAACATATAAAAGCCCCCAAGCCATCCTATGGGAAGAGATCGAACCTCAGTGTACTCAAAATGATCCCCTTATCAGTCAGGCCTTTATGGCTCTTCAGAAATCAAAAGGACTGGAGCAGGACTGGATTTCTTTGGAAGGCTCACCCCAAAAGTGCTTGTAGAGAGAGAGCATTGCCCCCAAAAAAGAGACTCTCAGCAATTCCTCTTTTTCCAATCTCATTGGGTGGGCAGATTCAATCCCAAGAGACATCTTCTATGTCTCTAGGTCCTGGGACATGAATGGCCATACAAGTGACCAGCAGCAGCTTGAGTTACATCTGGAAGCTCACTGACAGTCAATGCAACTCCTGGAGTAGCTATACCAATGGGTAAATTTCAATGTGCTCATAACTACATAAACAGGTATCTGCTATAAATTTAAGTCCCCATTGATAGTTTCCTTCTCCACTATCCTTCTAAGCTTCCAGGACCCCTTTGAAAATTCACCAAGAATCAGGGTATGTTTATGTTTACATCCCTGATTCTTAAACAAATGTTTTCCACCAGCTGCTGAGTTTCTTTTACTCCCACCCTTCCTACATACCTGAGTATCCTGCAGATGGGATTCAACACTAGCCAAATCCTTGGCAAGTTTTATTGTCTTGGATTCTGTGCTTCCCAAGGTACCAGAGACTCCATCAAGCTCATTCTGATTCCATGAGATAAAAATCCCAGGCAGATAAGGAAAAAAAACAATGGAAAAAATGAAAATGCATTAAAGAACATTATCAAATTTTCACAAATGAAAAGCTAAGGACAAAGGCAGAGCTTCACATAATATTCATTCAACTGAACATACAAGGACATGGTATCTGGCTCAGAAGATGACATTTTGAGAAACTTGGGTTAGAAGCATGAACATTTCTAGTTCCCATGATTCTGCAGAAAAGCCTGAACAATCAAACTAACCATGATTGCTGAAGTCTCAAAAGCAGAGAAAACAGTGGCCATGGTTTAATAGCTTTCCCCTTTCCTCCCACTGTCTGCCACTCACTTGCTCTCTACTTAGTCCGTTTGCTCTCATCAATTCTGTGCTCATCCTCAAATGTCTTTCATTAAACATCAATCAGCTGCTAATCAGTATTTCCTTGATCATCTTAAGCAAAATTATGCAAAGAAAAAAATTCTTGCATAATAAAACCTAAACATAGAATTCTGTGGGTTGCATGGCAGAAAATCAGCAAGGCACATGAGAACATTTAGGGACATATAAGAGCCTTAAATAAATCTAGGAAGATGATTCCCATGGCAACCTTCTGCAACCTGGTGCCCTCCATGTCCTGATTCAGTTTCTTTAACTGTCAGCTGAAATGGTCAGGCTGAAGATTGATTCAAAGGTCCAAGGATCTAGGAAGTGCTTAGTGGGTATAAATACTTTGGAGCAGAACACACCCATTCAAAATTCAGTTTTTTGTAATTGAGTAAGATATTTGAATGTGCAGAAATGAATAGGTTAACACTGGTAATCAAAGAAAAAGAAGAAACGGAATATTATATGGCATGGCATTTATTTTATCAATGGTTGGAAAATAAAATAAATTAAAATGGACTAGATGAATATATAAAGCAATAAGATAAGATTGTTAAAAATAGATATATTAAATAATAGATATAAGAAAATGTGATTCTTGTTACATGAATAAGAAATGTATTGAATATAAATAACTGTAAGCACAAGATATACCGTGTTTCCCCGAAAATAAGACACTGTCTTATATTTTTTTTGGCTCCCAAAAACACACTAGGTCTTATTTTCGGGGTAGGTCTTATATATTTATGGTGCCAAATAGTGGGTGTGAGTGTGTAGGGGGTGTTTCGGGTGCACGGTTGCTCCCTGAAAAGTCTTCCTGGAACTGGAGATTTACACTAGGTCTTATTTTCGGGGTAGGTCTTATATTAGGGCAGGTTTAGAAAATAGTGCTAGGTCTTACTTTCGGGGTAGGTCTTATTTTCGGGGAAACACGGTATGTACCCATATATTGATACACGGCTGAAATGAAATGGAATTGTAAAATATAAAATAACGTTTTTCCCAAAAGGCAGACTTGCTCATTTGTGGCCTTACGCACCTGCAGCTTCACCAGCCTGTCAGTGAGTTCAGATTTGACTCTCTCACTTTCAGCTGCCCGGAGTTGCATTTCCTGGACTTGACTCTCTAGCTTCTTGCGCCGCTGCTCTGATTCCAGCCTGGCTCCCTGAAGGATCTTCACTTCCTTCTGCATCTCTGTGTTTTCCACTTCCAAGGCTTGCTTTACTTTCTCCAGGGTAGTTTTGAACTAGAGTGATAATAGAAGTAAGCTGTGATTCATTACTGTCCTCTCCTGCTCTCTGGCACTACAATTTATACTGGCTCTGATGTTTTAAAGGACACACAGTGGATTCTGAGTAAGTTTCAAACTGCATTTCCATACTTTACAAGTAGTCCTTGACTCACAACCCTCCGTTTAGTGACCGCTCAAAGTTATAACGGTACTGGAAAAAGTGACTTATGACACCTACAACCATTGCAGCATCCCCATGGTCAAGGGACCAAAATTTGGATGCTTGACACCTGGCATGTATTTAGGATGGCAGTAGATCATGTGATCACCTTGACAACCATCTGACAATCGAAGTCAATGGGGAGGCCCAATTCACTTAACAACTGTTCGTTACTAACTTCACAACTCCAGTAATTCACTTAACAATGGTGGCAGGAAAGTTTATAAAATGGGGCAAAACTCACTTAATAACTGTCTTGCTCAGAAACAGAAATTTTGGGTTCAACTGTGTTCATAAGTAGAGGACTAGCTGTACAAAATTACTAGACTCTACATCTAGGCAGTAAATAGAGTAGACAAGTTTGTACTATCGGAACTACCAAAGCTAATAGAATAGAATTCTTTATTGGCCAAGTGTGATTGGACACACAAGGAATTTGTCTTTGGTGCATAAGCTCCCAGTGTACATAAAAGAAAAGATACATTTGTTGAGAGTCAAGAATCATCAGGTACAACACTTAATGTATGTTAAAGTCATAGGGTACAATAAAGCAATCAAATCATACTAGGAAACAGTCAATAAAAATCGTAAGGATACAAGCGACAAAGTTACAGTCATAAACTTATCAAGTCCTCAGATCTCCCTTTCAAACTTCATTCCAGGACATTCCAGGATCCACTTCCAGCAACTTACCCGTCGTGACTGCTCCAGCTGCTCTGACAGCTCCTCCAGGACACTGGTGTGGCGCTGGCGCATGTCTACCACCTGTGCTTCGTGTGCCTTGATCTCATCCTCAATGGTCTTCTTGAGCTCTGTCACTTCTAGCTCTCGTTTCGACCTGAGAGAGGAAGAGAACAGATAAGATTAGCAAGGGGAGACCACCTGCTTCTGTGACATTGGTGGACTTATTGGTGAGGAAAAAGGCTATTTTCTGCATCCAGGTGCAGCAGCTGCCTGTGAGTGAGGTAGACCCCTCTGGTCCTTTCCCGCCTTTTACCGTAGCTCCTGCTGTGCGGCCGTGGAATCCAGAGTGTCCTCCAGTTCCGTCTTTAGAGCTTCCAGTTCCTCCCCCAAATCACGCCGTTGTTTCTCAGCTTTGGCACGGGCCATCTTCTCCGACTCCAGGTCCTCCTGCAGTTCTGATATTTGTCCTTGGAGCTCACGCAGGGACTTGAGCACAGCATTCTTCTGGGATGATTCTTCCTCCACTCTGCATGGTGAGTAAGAATGGTCAGAGGGCACCCAAGGACTTGGGAAGTGGGGATTAGTAGCACCAAGGATCCAGGGAGAAGGACAGCACTGCCCAAAGACTGCTTCCCCCACATAGTCAAACCACCAGAAGTTCCTAAGATTCTCAAGGAGAAGTCATGACATCACTTAAGGATTGGAGGGTAGGTTTCTTACAAGTGTTCAGTCCTAGAGTTCAGGCAATACATTTCATAATTTTCTATATCTCTGATAATCGACAGCTTTCTTTCAATTTTTTTTTATCCAGAGAAGTGTTTCTCACCCTGCTAACTTTAGGACATGTAGACTTCAACTCCCAGAATTCCCCAGTCAGGCTGGGGAATTCTGGGAGTTGAAGTCCACACAAGTTGCCAACGTTGAAAAATACCACTCCAGAGAATTCCAATCTTTGGCAACATTAAGTCTTCCTTCTAGCCTACGTGAAAATTACCTTCAGAAATTTTGTTTATGCTATCAGCATGTTCTGTGATTATTATGAAATGCCTAGACGGTTTGGTAAAAATAAGTCACTTTTCTTTTTGGCACCATTTCCCATATCAGAAAAGGGAACATTCAAAGTATTGGAGCCTCTATATGAGCCCCTGTGGGCTTTGTAGAGGATAAGAAGAAAGCCTACCACAGCTAGGAAGAAAGAGAAAAAGGGTATTGTAACTATCAAATACTGCATAGCTTGGCAAGATCAAAGAAAACAAGACCTACAGAAATTTCATGTATCTTTAATGCTAGTCCTGGTGTGAATATCAAATCTTGGAAACTTCAAAAGAATTTATAAAGAGTTTACAATTTATAAAGAATTTATTGAAGCATAGGTTCCTTGAATATTACTTTCTGAGTTTCTTCCCAAGTTGCCATTTATAAGATAAACTATCAATAAACTCCTGCCTTTTAATTGCTTGTTACTAATTTTCCTTTTGGCACATTCTCAGCCTCCCCACAACCTCTCACAATTGCTTAGATCAACATTTTTCAAACTTGGCAAGTTTAAGATGTGTGGACTTCAGCTCTTAGAATTCCCCAGCTGGCATCCTGGAAGTTTAAACCCACAGATCTTAAAGTTGCCAAGTTTTAAAAAACACTGTTTTAGATATACATCTGAGACAAGGTTCAGCTTGGAATTTTTTAGTTTTCTCCTCTCCCTCAATTTCTTATGTGGAAATCTTCAGACTCTTGGTTTAATTAATTCACTTTCATAATCTTGATATCATGCTGTTCCCTTCTGCATTGGCCCAGAACTCCTGGAACTACCAATAAGGAGAATGCAGGAAGATTCTCAAATAGACACACTGGCAGGCCCATAATTGATTAAATAAAAAAACAGGAGATGCCTTTTACAGTATATAATTAATTGTTGCACAACTGGCTTTTAAAAAAGTGAATTGAAGATACAATGGCATTTGAACTAGGTCAGAATTGCACGGAGAAGAATGAATAAAAGTCAGTTTAGTGTAATGGTTATTGTACTGGCCCAGAAACCATGAGACTGACAATTCTGGTCCCAACATAGGCATGAGAACCAGCTGGCCAGGTACTCCCGCTCAGCCTAGTCCACTTCACTGGGTTGTTATTGTGGGGAAGATGGGAGGGAAAAAATATTAGGTATGTCTATCGCCTTGAGGTTCATATAAAAAGGGAGCATAAAATCTAATAATAATTTATAATAGCTGCCATTTGTTACTCCTCAGATTAGTACCCACTGCTATAAAAAATAAAGGCAAGTTGTATAGTTAATTGCTATAAATGCACTCTATTTTCTGTAATACCATGTTGTATATTATTAGTATATTATTATTGTAAATAATATACTATATTATTGCTATCAACAAAGTTCTGCTGATGGTTATTCTGAGAATTCACATAATCACACAATCTCTTCTGGCAGCACAGAAAAACAAAATTCTCAATATATTCACTACAATTGAATGAGTTTCTCTTTTGGAAGTATACAGATTTAGAGGGAAATCTGGATGGGGTTTGCCTTCCTTCCCTTTCTCCACTCCATCTCACTTGCCAATTGCTTCTTCAAAAGCCATCCACATATATTCCAAATGGCTTGGATGTTGCTGCATCTATTTTGGTCCGTAGGCTTGAGATGTATCTTCGGGATATTTATAGCGTGACTTGAAGAAAGCCCTGCACTGATTTCATCTCAACAGAAGCTACACAAAGCACATTAAATTATTATCAGCATGTCACACATTTCAAATAGAAAAAAAGAGGTCCTTGTGGGGTAGTGTTTCCCAACTTTGGACATTTTAAGATGCGCAGACTTCAACTCCCAGCAAAGCTGGTTGGTGATACCTCTCTAGATTTCACCTCGGAGGAGGATGAATCAGTTCCAGGCAGGTCTGGAGGGGAGTTGGTCAATGGCTCCAAGTAGCCATCTAAGAGGGATTTGGCTGACACACATTTATTTATTCATTTAACGTATGGCAAATACACGGACTTATAGTAGTGCAAATGTTAATGTTCAGTCCACCCAGCCATTTAAGGACAGAGTGGTCTAGGTTGAAAAAAATCAGACATTACTGACCTGGTGTAAACTCTTGGTGGACATTTGGACACAATGTGATGGATATTTTGTTGAGGAGCACCACAGTCACACTGAGGGGTAGAGTCAAGACCTCACTTAAACAATGAGTCCTGGCAGACACCATGTTGGGGATGGATCCTGTTCACAGTTGTCCCCCATAATGATCTGCAAGGATCTATCGCTGTGCATGTTGTTTATTAGGGTGATAGAGGATTTTACAGGGGATGATGTGACTCAGTTTGAAAAGCAGAGCCTTCTTCCACACAGTATGGTATGCTGTGCAAAGGCTGATGTACAGGTGCAGCAAGCCAGCCCCTGAGGCTTTAGGTTGGAGAAAGAATGCAACTGCAGTCAGGCAGTAATGAGGAAGAGGAACTGAGTTTTGCACCTGCTGTAAGAACCAGCAGGGCAGAGAAAAAACAGGAGCAGAGAAAGCAAGATGGAAGAAAACAAGACCTACAGAGACTTCACGTATCTTTAATGCTAGTCCTGGTGTGAATATTATATCTTGGAAATTTCAAAAGAATTGATAAAGAATTTACAATTTATAAAGAATTTATTGAGGCAGAGCTTCCTTGAATATTACTGTGATGACCCAGAGTATCTCAGAAATATAACAGAATCCAAAACCTAACTAAAAGTCCTCTAATGCCTTCAACTTGGCTTCACTGTTTAATTGTTCACAGTGCAGTTGGCTGTTCCTCCTCTTCCTCGGAGTCAGTCTCCACCAGGGGGCATGACAATTACTTTCTGAGTTTCTTCAGAGAAGGTCAGCCAGATTACTCGCGAGGAGAAAGCCTTGCCCTTCTTGATGGGCTGCATCAGAAACTGGCTATTTAGCACAGCAGACAGATGGAAGCAATGCTGGGAACAACATGTTCATTTCCTAGCTGTGTGTCTTCTGGTCACTGCGATTCTTGCCTTGCTTTGGATTGACACTGTGCCTTGTGAACTCTGGACTTTTCTTGCCCCATGAACCCTCTTGTATTGTGGATTTAATTTTGCCTGGTGGGTTTATTTTGATTGGGAAACTTTCAAGTGCCTTTTGGGCTCATTGGCCATTGCTCTGTGAACTAGCATTGGTCTGCTTGTAGCTGGACTTAATTGGGACAGTTCTGGGGTTTTGGTGAAGGGAGTTGCTGGGAACATTAATAAAACCATTAAACTACAGTTATATGTGTGTGTGTCTGAGCAGGACAGCACAGCTGGGGAATTCTTATAATTGAAGTCCACACAACTTAAAAATGACTAAGATTGGGAAATGGTTGGGTTGCTGGGTTGCTTCAAGGTGTGACATTTCCTCCAGGAGGAAGAAGGAAAATGTTTACCTGGCTAAAGCTGCCTGCAGCTCAGCCTCTTTCTTTGCCAGTGCTTGGCGGAGCTCCTCCAGCTGCTGCTGCAGCTCTGCCACCTGCTCTTGCAGGTCGCCTGCCTCCCCATCCAGCTTCCGTTTCAGCTTCTCCAGTTCCTGGCGGCCTTTTTCTTCCTTCTTGAGCCGATCTGGAAGGATGGGAGGAAAGAAAAATGGGAAAAATCAGACAAAGGACTCGCTGTATTTTGGCTCAGAATCACCTGCCTAAGAACATTAAATGGATCAAAGCACTTGTCTGCCTGGGACCAGAATTGCTCTATCTCAATGGGAAATGGCCCCTCTAGGATCCTATTCTTTATCTGCCTACCATAGATGCTATAGTCTAGAACTAAACTAGGAATACTTCACATGCAAGTCATGAGATATGGCTTAGATGCCAAGGGATGGGGAATGGGCAATGTCTACTTTGCCAGACTAAAGATCCATACTAAATATGATCTGGCATACCTTCCATGTCGGCGATGACAGCTTCATATTTATTGCGCAGTTTGCTCAGGCTCTTCACCTTCTCTTCCTCTTCTGCCATGTGAGAAGAGAACTCAGATAAGCGTTCCTCTGTCAGCTTCCTCTCCTAGTGGAGGCAATAATCAGAAAGAAAAAAGAACATACGAGGTTGGGCACCTGGAAAACTAAATCTGGGTAGTCTATCATGCATCCTATTGGTCAATGTCCAGGCTCTTTATTGGTCTCCAGCTTCTTGAATGCAGCTTTCATCTCTCTTGCAGGGCCTTCAACAACTATACAGAAGTTTTACCCACTGGCTATCATATCTAGCAATTATGACAATTGTAGTCTATCATGTTTGAAAGTGCACAAGAGTTAAGGAACTTGTTGTCTCCAGGGCATACCATTCTGCACTAGCTGTGATGGCTTAAGGTTCAGGCACTTTAAAGACTGCTTTCTCCAATATCGTCCCACTCCTGATTTCAGATCAGCTTGGAAACCATGTCTGTGGTCCCACCGGTAGTCTGGTTCATAGCACAATGGCCTGGAGTAAGACCTTTTCATGATAGTACTCCTGTTATGGAATCTACTCCCAGAGAGATGTTCATGAGATGATCTTTTCTCATAAAGCAATTGAAAATAACCCCGTTTCTTCAAACACCCAGCTAGTGAGCAAGTAACTAACCAACTCTTTCTGACCTAGGAAAGTCAAATAGGAATACTTCTTGTTAGCATTTGGAATGACAGGCCATCAAGAAATTCCAAAGATATAGGCCAGCTTGGGAAATTTTAAAAAAGAATCCCAGAAGGTGCTCATGGCAAACCATCTCTGCATGTTGCCAAGGAAACGACACAGATGTGTCCATGAAGTCATCAGGAGCATAGCTCAACCAAAGGAGAGCTTCTTTTATTTATGGTTTAGGCATTTAGACATTAAGAATTACTCTAGGACCAGGCTGCCCTTAATATTGTCATTGATTTATTTTGTTTTTCTTACTTTGTAAAAAATCATGAATTCATTTTTTTAATGTCTGTTGTGGTTTTCATTAAGATTTTTCCACCTTCTCTTATAAACTGCTCTGGCTTCTTCCAGGAGTGAAAGCAGAAGCAAAATAAAATAGAAATAAATAAACAAACACACAATATTGGTAAATTACCTTCCTTTTCTAGCACACATAGTTTGGATGACCAAAGACAGATCTCATATTTATGAAGAGAGCCCACATAACAGAAAGTACACTCCAGCACATATTTATTTCCCTTTATGGCAAAATGGAATCTCCACACTCACCTTATGCAACTTTGAATTTTGGTCTTCGAGCACCAGCAGATCTTCTTCCATCTTTTTCAGCTTGGCTTCTGTGCTGACCTTCTCCAATTGCAGCTTTTGTCGGGCAGCCTCTTCTTCCTCCAGCTGCTCTTCAAGGTCCTAAAGAAGCCGTGAGATACCCAATGTGTCAAAGGGATGGCGACACTTCTGAATCCAGTACTGGGTTTTTCTAGGTAAACAGCAAGCTTAGTAGAACTTTCTAAACTCGTGGGGGTATTTATTCCATTGGAGAGCTAGAATCACGTTGTGTTACTGCCTCTGGTCAATGGGCACCCTCCAAATGTGTTTGATTAACATTTTTAGAATCCTCTGGAAAACATGGTTATTGGCCACATTAGCTGAGGACTGTTGGAGTTTAGTACAATATACATTTGTAAAGCATCAAGCTGGGGCAAGCTGGGTTAGAGTATAAGGACAAGATCTGGTTTAAAATGTTGCTTACTCCTAAATTCAGTGGGTAACTATGAAACAGTTTTTTTGTCTAACCTCACATCGCTTGTGAAGATACAGCACATAAGCCATGAACTTCATCATGTGCTTTGGAAGAAAATGGCATTTATATCCCACAAAGCTTATCTAAACAAATACTTTTTGTCACCTTCCCAGAAAAGGCCCTGAACCAAACAAAACTTTCTAGAAAGAAAGTTTCAAATGCCCAATGCCAGCATGGAAAAAAATCCCTATGTTATGCAATAAATAATCTATATAAGATTATGGTTGTATGTGCTGATTGTTTTGCCACTGGAATGTTGACTTCTGAATAAAACTTATAAAATCAGACAGGATTAGCATGTTCTATGACCACCTCTTTTTTATAATAATTTTTATTAAACTTTTTCACAATTAAAAAACAACACATATAACAACAATACATATATAATCTTCACAGTGATGTGACATCAACTATTCCAATTAAATCAATATATACATATTTACCTTATTTTTTTATTCCTACAGTCTAACCAATTGTACCATTTTTCCCAGACTGTATAGTATTCCATGTCTTCTCTATCTTGCAATTCTAGTGTGAGTTTGATCATTTCTGCGCAATCCATTATTTTCTTTATTCTCATACTATCTGTGGGGATGCTACCTAGTTTGTGCGCAGGTTATTCTTGCCGCTATTAGTACATGTATTATGATATATTTAATTTCTTTCTTAAATACTTCTCTGATTATCCCTAAAAGAAACATTTCAGCCTAAGTTCTGTTTGGAGACCAGTAATTTCTTGTAACTATTTCTTTATTTTGTTCCAGTGTTTTTTTGACTTAGGATAGGATCACCACTTTTTAGCCAACATGGTTTCCATACCTGAACATGCTGTTGCATCTTCTTCTTGTCACCCTGTAGCTGCTGGCATCGCTCCTCCTCCTCTTCCACCCGTGATTCCAACTCATGCAGGATGTCCTCCAGTTCTTGCTTCCGAGCTGCCAGCCGGGCCCTCATCTCCTCGGCTTCAGCAAACAGCTCCGTCTCAGCCTGCAGCTGCTCAGCCAGAATGGCCTTCTCCTCTGAGAGCTGCCACAAAAATGGAACAGAATAGAATTCTTTATTGGCCAAGTGTGATTGGACACACAAGGAATTTGTCTTTGGTGCATACGTTCTCATAGTACATAAAAAAAATAGATTCATCAAGAATCGTAAGATACAACACTTAGTGATAGTCGTAGGTTACTAAATAAGCAGTCCAATCATACTAGGAAACTAAATAAAACAATATGAATCATAAAGATACAAGCAACAAGGTTATAGTCATAAGTAGAAAGAGATAGGTACTAGGAAGGATGAGAAGAAGAATAGTAATACAGTCTTAGTAAATAGTTTGACAGTGTTGTGATAATTAGTGGTTTAGCAGTGTAATGGCATTTGGGGAAAACTGTCCTTGTGTCTAGTAGTTGTTCTGGTGTGCGGTGCCCTATAGCATCGTTTTGAGGGTAAAGTTGAAACAATTTATGTCCAGGATGTGAGGGTTCTGTAGATATTTTTACAGCCCTCTTTTTGACTCATACAGTATACAGGTCCTCAGTGGAAGGCAGGTTGGTAGCAATTGTTTTTTCTGCAATTCTAATAATGGTATCTGTTGAAATCTGCGTCTGTCTTGTTTGGTTGCAGAGCCAAACCAAACAGTTATAGAGGTGCAGATGACAGAGTCAATAATTCCTCTGTATAAATAAATAGGATATATAAATAGGATCAAGAGAACCAAGCATGAGGTTCATGAAAGCGCTACTTCAGAGCACTACAATGAAGCTGCCCTGTGATGTAAGCATCTTGGGTGAAGGTCTTTCTCCACCTTACTTCCTGAGGTTCTTTTACAGGTTTCCCTCGACTTATGACCGGTTACTTAGCAACAATTTGAATTTGTGAAGACCCACCTTGGAGCTACTTAAGATATCTGAATTCGAAGTTCCAACGGTTGCCTCCCACATAATCATGTGACCAAACTTCAGGTGCTCGGCATCACCACCACATTTACAGTGGTTTGCAGTGTCCTGCAGTCACGTGATCATGTTTTACAACAGTCTGCCAAAACCAGTACTTACTTTCAGTTTTTTGTGAGACTACTCCTGTACGAAACTACTGGTTCGATTAAGAACCTTCACAAAACAGGTTGTAAAATAAGGTTGGTCATGTTTTTACCCCTATCATGACTTACAACATGATAGGCAGGCTCCGTGGTGGACATAAGTCAAGGGCTCCATGTAAACTGGAAAATCAAGCTAGCATGGAAAATCAAGCCAGCATGCTTCTACCATCCCACAGAGCCTTTCAAAAGATGCTGGAAAGAGAGTCTTTGGAATACAGGCACTTGGACAGAGGGAGGCTGAGAAAATGGAACATAACTCTCCAGTCATGAGGGCTGACTGAGAAGAAAGGGAAGTGAGCAATCAAGATCAGGGATAATTGAAGCAACCAGCAGAACAGAGCAGAGGTTCAACGCAGAATGCTACTAGAATCTAGACCAGGGGTGGGCAAACTTTTTGACTCGAGGGCCACAATGGGTTCTTAAACTGGACCGGAGGGCCGGAACAAAAGCATGGATGGAGTGTTTGTGTGAACTAATATAAATTCAAAGTTAGATTACTTCACGTAGCCTTCTGGGAGAGCAAGCTCTTTCGGCCCCGCGAGCCAGATAGAACAGCCGAACGGGCCGGATGCGGCCCACGGGCCGTAGTTTGCCCACAGCTGATCTAGAGTGAAGTTTCCTGGCAAGCCAAAAGAAACTTAGAACACCTCAGCAAATTGAGAGAAAGGAGGAGAGAAGGGCCTAAGAAGAACGATCTCACAGATCCACGAAGAAAAGTGTCAAAGGCATGGATAAGAGCTCCAACTATAGGAAGACAACAACCGTGTGCTGCAGGGAAGTATGGCTGGTTCTCAGTTATTCCTATTTACCTGTTGGTATTTGTTTTCTAGTTCCTTAAGGTCCAGTTGGGTTTTTGTGTGCTTCTCTTGGACTTTCTGTAGTTCTACTGCCTTGGCTTGCATCACCTCATCCTGGCGTGTCACCTGCAACAGAGGCTTCACCTGGTGGGAAAAACATACAGTAGGGGTTGAGGAACCAAAATGAGGGAAATTGTGCACCATTTCAGCCTTGAATGGTATCCCATCAAAGCTGACACCAGCCAGAGCATAGAAAAACTCAGAACAGTAGTGCAATACCAGAAGATGTGGAGAAATCTGGCCCACAGAATTGCCAAGAGTCAGACGTGACTGAATGGATATCATCATCATCATCATCATCATCATCATCATCATCATCATCATCATCATGCTATTCCAAGCTTATTTCCTTTCTGACTAAATTTCATGACCAGAAGGGGTCAGGGAAGTGGCAGAAGGGCAAGGAAATGTGCTTTTACACCATGGCTTTTCCAAGGATATTGGCTTTCCCCCAAATTGGGTTTCCACTGCCTCCTTCTGAGAATTTTTTTTTCTAACTTCCTAGTCTAGCATCATTACTAAAATATTCCCTTCTATACAATCTGTGAAAGGAGAAAATAGTCCTGTCCCAGGAACCTTACATTTGGGGGGGCAATGACTTGTGGCTCTATATATCTGTGAGATGTTCAATCTTCTTCAGTTTAGTGGAAGTGAAATAGCTAACCACCTTCCCTCCCTCAGTCGCCACTCAAGACGCTTTTTAGAAATCTAGTCGTTCCTGTTTGCTTTCCCACTTTTCACCAACTAATCTTGCAATGATACGGTCTCCTGTCCAGTAACCGATGTCTTTTTGCAGATCTAACCATCTTGACTCACCTTGGTAAACAGGCGCCACCACTGCCAATGGCGCAGTTTGAGGTAGGCTGCACAGTTGCGTTGCATAACTTTGAGGGCGCTCATCTGCTGCTGCTTTTTCATGAAAGCTCTAGGAGATGAAAGGGGTGGGGTGAGGGGAAGACCATCCATGAGTCTCATGATTACCACACCGACAGCCATGTTCAGGGAGCTAAATGTGCCTGTGCTGGGACTACAACATGCCTTGCCTCTCTCCTATACCAAATGAAAAAGTCCATATAATTTACATTTTATATAGGCTGAAGATTTTAACAAAGGGGGGAGGAAAGCCAGTGGGGATGGGTTATAGCAGGGGTCTTCAAACTTGACAGCTTTAAGACTTGTGGACTTCAACTCCCAGAATTCCTCCTCCAGTTATGTTAGTTCAGGAATTCTGGGAGCTGAAGTCCACAAGTCTTAAAGTTGCCAAGTTTGAAGACCCTTGGGTTATAGGGAGAATTAAACCTACTATGGGTAATGCTTGACATGACTGCCTGTCACGATTATAAGTTGTGACGGTTGTAAGTCGGGTCACCCATATGAAGACTCTATTTTATGATCTTTTTTGTAATGGTTGTTAAGTGACCCCCCACCCCCACCCCCATTCCCGTTGTTAAGTATGGTCCAATTTTGCTGAAAACCAGAAGTAAATGCTGGTTTTCCTCAAAAACATCATAAAACATGGTGATGTGACCATAGGATGCTGCAAATGGCCAAAATGTGGCCGGTTGCCAAGCAACTGACATGTAATATGACCAAGTGGGTGTGGCCATCAGAACTTTGGAACCAGATTGTAATTACCCCTAGGGAGGTCTGTTGCAGCTTCAAACATTCACTAAGTGACCAGTTGTGAAGTTGAAGAGCTACCTGTAAATCTGTTAAGTTATCAATTATGGACTATTGCAAAAGAGAATGTTATCTTTTAGGAAACAATTCTATCATGTCTTCTTTGTGGAATCAGGAAACTGTGGGTCTTCAGATGCTACTAAATTTATATATTTATTTATTAAACTTATATGCCGCCCATCTCATCAGAGGCAACTCTAGGCAGCTTACAATCATTCAAACTTCAAATATAGCAGCTTAATAGGCATTGCCAATGGTTAGAGCTTCTCCCCTCCCCTCCCCCAGCTTCAGGCCTATGATGCTCCTAGTTCAGTCTCCTATTTAACAGATAATCAAGTAACAAGGTAGGGAGAAGAATCATAATTTGAAAATTTGGGAAGTTCGAATCCATCAACCTAGGGAAGTCTATTTTAGATCATTCTGTCCATGCTTTTAGATCCAGGTCATAATTCAACCCTGTCCCTGTTCAGTGCTCACTTGCGAGCTAGGTATCCCCTGGCCGCTGCCTGGAAAGACACGATTATATCTGTAATCTTCAGGTCTCGTTCCTCTTCTAGGTGAGCCAGAACGCCAGCCCGGAAGAAGATCTTACTCTGGCCAATGCGGTAGAGATTAGGGTCCAGCTCCAAAGCCTTGATCTGGAATGACAAAAGAGCCAGAAGAACAGGAGAGGATGAGGGACCCACTCAAAACACTCTGGGAGTGAACTCGTTTTAGCCCATGCTGCCTTGACTGTTCTAGCCAGTAAACCCCAAACGTACCATACGCTCACAGGCCTGTTTTCCATCCATGAAGCCTTTGGGAATGGCATTTGGTGTCAGGATCTCGTACCTGTTGAGGAATTTGTGGAAACCAAGGAGTTTAAAAGTGACATTTAGTCACACTACATACAATTCATTTCTATTCCTTTGGTTTTTATTTCATTTTTTCCACACAAAGTCAGTTGAGGGGTTTGTCTTCCATTTTAACAGCCGTTAATAGTTACCATCATTGGGCTGAGAGACTGCAGTTAGTGATGTTGGACTTCAGTCTATCTCTCCCTGGTCCAAATCCAACATTTTAACACTCCACTCTGGCACACAGCAAAATATGAGCTACAAGCCTGAGTATCCACTGGAATTTCATAAGCAATATCTCCAAATTCTAAGAGCATTAAGGCTGAAGATCAAATCCTAAGTAACTGAGAACTGTTTTGGTCTTCCTGCCTATGTCCTCTTTTGCTGAAGATCCATCACCAAAATGGTGTACCTTTGGCGGAATTCCTGAAAGATAATGCGATTGGGGAATCCCTGGCGGCAGATGCGAATTCCCTCAAGGACTCCGTTGCAACGCAGCTGGTCCAGTACAAGATGTGGCTCCAGTTTTCCAGCCTGTTAACAAGTGCCAAGGGAAGGACGTGTGAGAAAACACCACAGGAAGCACAGGAGGGTCTGTTCCTGATGAATCTGGATGGGAATTCCTCAGCACTCTAAAGTCAGCCAATAACAATATCCCTTCTTATTTTTCTTATTTTTCACCTTTATTGTCAACTTTTTTGCAGATAGCTCAAGGCGTGCTGCTCTCACATTCATAACAATTTTTGAGATAAATGAGGCTGAAGATACATGGCTGATTAATTCTGTAGAATGGCACGGCTGAGTGAGAATTCGGCCCTAGGCTTCCTTTGATTTAAATTCAATATCCTCTTATTATATCACCTACATTCTTTTACACTCAAAGGACACACACGCAATAGTTTCCAATACGAAACACATTTAACTTCCTCATAATTTTCTTCATACAATCAGGCTGACTAATTATTTCACCTTCAAGATATTTTTCTCAGGAGGAAGAGTACTACCAAAGGCTGAGTATAGGTAGTCCTCGACTTATGACAAGATACTTAGTGACTGAAGTTACAACAGGCTTCCTGGGGGGGGGCACTTACAATCCAGTTCCAACAGCCAACCTCCCTGATGGTCATATGACTGCATCTCAAGTACTCGGCAACAAGCCTGCATTTATGGCCATTTGCCTTATTCTGTGATCACATGAACCACATTTATAACAGTTTTCCAAAATCCAGCAGTTATTTCCTTTTTTTTTTTAAATTACATTTATATGCCGCCCTTCTCCAAAGACTCAGGGGGCTTACAATTCCCAGGATACAACCCAGTGTGCTCAGCAATAGCCTTCATTCCATTGTATATGCCTGCTTATTACTAAGCGGCATTTTTGGGTGACCTGTTTTATGCTTGTCAAGACTTACAACCATGATGGGCAGTCACCTTTATGGTTGTAAGTCAAGGATTACCTGTACTCCCCTGTTACATAGACATGTGAAGCTTTTTCTTGGTTAAGATATGGTGTTGTTAGCTCAGTGGTGGGCAATTAATTTTCCAAGGGTCACATGAGAAACTGGGACTGTTCTAGAGGGCCAGACCAATAGGGCTGTGAACGTGCATAGGCATGCAAGCACACAGATATCTAAATTGGAAAAAAAAGGAAGTCACCTTCAAAATAAAAGCAATTTACATGGTCAGAACAGGGACCGCCATAAAATGCCTAGGTCTGTGTTAGCTATTGACTAACAATACTGTTAGTCCACAACACTCCCATTGGAACAGCTTGCCTTCAGAAAACATGGGTGCTCCATCATTGGAGGTTTTAAGAAGACACTAGACAGTCACTTATCTGAAATAGTATAGGTTCTCCTGCTTCAGCAGAGGGCTGGACTAGAAGACCTCCAAGGTCCCTTCCAGTTCAGTTCAGTTCAGTTCAGTTCTATTCTATTCTATTCTATTCTATTCTATTCTATTCTATTCTATTCTATTCTATTCTACTCTACCCTACTCTACTCTACCCTACTGTAGCCTTGGGGTGTATGAGGTCACTATAGAGGACAAGATAGTAATCTTTCAATATCTAAGGGGCGGCCACAAAGAAGACAGGATCAATCTATTCTCCAGAGCACCAGAGCTCCAGAGAAGGTAGGACAAGAAGCAATGGATGGAAACTAGCAAAAATTCAACCTAAAAATAAGGAAAAAAAATTGTGACAATTAGAACAATCGATCAGTGGAAGAGCTTGCCTTCAGAAGTTCTGGGTGCTCCATCACTGGACATTTTAAAGAAGGGACTGGACAGCCACCTGTCTGAAATGGCATAGGGTCTCCTGCCTATGGGGGTGTTGGGGGCTGGACTGGAAGACCTCCAAGGTCCTTGTAACTCTGCTATTCTGTATCTTAATAAAGAAAAATACTTCACATGTTTGTGCAACAGGGGAGATCTTAAGGTCTTGTGATAGGTCTAAGAAGGAATGGTCAACATCTTTCATGGCTTCCTTCAGTCAATGAATGAATGAATCCCAGGCCCCAAAGTTCCCACTTACTCTTTTCTCATGGTTTGGTATGATGCACCGCACAAAGTTGGGATTGGTGTTGCGCAAGGTTGACATAAGTTTGGAGAGCGACTCCTTATACAGCTGTCCCACAGTCCGGAACATTCCTTTCTTTGTCTTGTAGGAGGCGCCAAAGGCCAGGTCTCCCATCCCGCTTACTTGGTCCAGACCCACAATCCGATCCACTAGGGAGAAGGAGAAAAAGCTTTTGATCTCTCCATCCTATTCCCCATATTGAAATTCCAAAAAACACGTGTATTTCCTCAGTTTCCATTTTCCATCTCAGGTAAACATACATCTATGAGAGTTATCTGTGAGGAGCAGAAGTTACCCAATTATTGGACTATACTGCATTTAAAACTGAAGGACTAGATAGGAGATGCAGATAATTTGGATGGGTGGGGAGGGCAACATGGCCACATCAAACCCTCCCCAGTACTCCTTTGCAATTTCCAGACTGAATGAAGAGATTGGAGAGTTTAAAGCAGTGTTTTTCAACATTGGCAACTTTAAGAACACTACACTTGCTCTTAGCCAAAAGGCCAAAATGTTATGGCAAGTTTAAGATATGTGGATTTCAACTTCTGGAATTCCCCAGCCAGTTTTTCTGGCTGGGGAATTCTGGAAGTTGAAGACCACACATCTTAAAGTTGCCAAGGTTGGGAAACCCTGACTTAAAGCATCAGGCACCCCATAAGCAACTAATCTTTTGGCCAAAAATATTGATGCCACCCATTTTAGTGATATCATAACATTCCCAGTTGTACCCTCTTCCTTTTAGGGACTTTTTAAAAAAAGTATGGCATTGAGACAGTCCAGTCCAATAAGATTTACAAGCAAGCTCCTTTAAGATTTTGGACAGACACCTACTTATCTGTCTGAAGCCACTCAATTTAAATTGTAAGCAGCATGGAAACTAATATGTTGTAAATATTATTCGGCAATAAAGAATTGATTTCTCTCAGTAGTACCTGGTTCTTAGTACTAATAAGTCATTAATCTGCCACTACACACTGCATGAGGAATTGTTATTTTCATTCCACATTAGCAGGTATGGGGATATTGTATATTTTTTTGTGTTTATGACTTACCAAAATAGCAATGAATAGAGAAAACCTTCCCACTTAATTTAAGAAACTGTACATATTGAATTACGTGATCAAACTTTCTCCAGTAGGAAAAACAAGGAATAAACATTGGGAAAAATGGTAAGATTGAAGATAGTCTTTGACTTACGACCATTTGCTTAATGACCAGACTTACTAAGGCATTGAAAAAAGCGACTTACAAGCTCACACTTACAGCCTTTGTAGCATTCCCGTAATCACGTGATCCAAATT
Organism: Naja naja; assembly: GCA_009733165.1. Lineage (NCBI taxonomy): Eukaryota > Metazoa > Chordata > Lepidosauria > Squamata > Elapidae > Naja > Naja naja. Next base: position 127,401,072 of record CM019155.1, read on the forward strand.
CAGGCACTTGACAACTGGCATATGTTTATGATTGTCCCAGGGTCATGGAATTGTCATTTGTGACTTTCCCAGTGAGCTTCTAACAAGCAAAGTCAATGGAGGAAGCTGGGTTTATTTAATGACCATTTAACAACTCACTTAACAAATGTGTGATTCATGTAACAACTGTGGCAAAAAACGTTGTAAAATTGGGTGCAATTCACTTAACAACGGCCTTGCGTCAGCAATGGAAATTCTGGTCCCATATATGCTCGTAAGTCAAGGACTGCTTGTACAAAACAATGATAAAATATATTTAAATATCCATGGGAATTTCACAAAATATCCTCATCTAAAAATGACTTTAAAAAGTGCAGGAAACAGAGTTTTGAATAAAGAGAGGAGAGGGTACTTTAGCCAAACAGCTCAGTCAAAAGAAAAGACATGGAGAAAAATTTGGAACTTTAATTCTCATTTAGAATTAAAACTCTAATTCACATTTAGTTCATTAACAACTTTTAAATGGCCTTTCTAAAACACCTTAACTTGAGGTTCATCCCTATTTAAGTGAATGGGATTTAGCTCTGTATTTATTTAGCAAATCAAATCCGAAATTAAGATGAACTAATGCATGTCTCACAGTTTCCTAGGAGAGACCTGTCACCTTTCTGACTACATGCAGGCATGTCTTGCATGTTGAAAGGAAGAAACCTACTTTCGGCTGGAACCTGAGATGCCACGGCATAGCTGTCAAAGAAATAAACCTTCTGTATATTCTGGATCTCTGGCGACAGGACAGGACAGAAGAGGCAAGTGGAGAGAAGGGAAGGATAAGGTTTCACAAGATCATCCATTACAGGACAGAAGAAGTGGAACAAGAAAGAAGAAAAGAGAAACAGCAAACAGCAGAGTGGTTAGTATCAGCAGTGACAGAGAGTTTCACGCACGAGAAGTCACGTTCACATACAATACAATCAGCAAGCTATTCTTATTAACAGGCAACAAATACTATGAAGCTGAGCAGATGTAGGTTACAGCAGGATTTCAACCCTCTTACCATCTTTCCACAGTTCAGCAGTAAACTTGTCTGTGCTCTGATGAAGAAGAGTGGCCACATTGTCATTCAAGGGGTCCATATTTTTCATGAGCCACTCATCCGCTTTGTAGTCAACCTTTCAATCAAAACGGGGAGGGGGAAAGAAGACGAGAAAGGATCAAAAGGTTAAACGACGTCAGAACTGTTTGTAGCAAATCCATCTGGTCTTGTACTGTAGTGCGCAACTTGCGACTGTTTGTTTAGTGACCGTTCGAACTTATGACAGTGCTGAAAAAAGCGACTTAACAATCGGTCCTCACATTTACAACCGTTGCGGTATATCTGAGGTCACATGATCAAAGTCTGGCACTTGGAATGCATTTATAATGGTTGCAGTGTTCCAGGGTCACCTGATCATCATTTGTAACCTTCCCAACAAGAAAAGTCAATGGAAGAAGCTGCAATTGCTTAACAATCGCATGATTCACTTAATTACCATGGGGGTTTGCTTAATCTCCTGCTTGGGGGTTTGGACTAGATGACCTACAAGGTCCCTTCCAACTCTGTGAATCTAATCTTATCACCATGACAAAAAAAAATCAGCAGTTTGGGCGCAAATGACTTAGTAGCCACTTCACTTAGCAATGGAAGTTTTGGTCTGAACTGTGATTATAAGTTGAGGACTGTTTGTACTGTCTACTCCATCCTTCTTCAGTTAATATCCTTCAAAAGTGTTGAGATTCCATGTCCTAGAATTTCAAAGGCTCCAGGAATTAAACACAATCCAGAGTGGTATAAGGTGCAAGAGAAACAGTTTTCTGTCTTCTCTTCAGCATGAAAGCCAATGGATGACCTCAAATCAGTCACTCCCTCTCAGCCCTAATCAGCAACAAACTCTGTTCACAGCCAGGCTGAAAAAATAAAACCTCTCATCACATCAGCACTGAAAACTTTGCTGTGTGAACTAGGCAAGCACAATGCACAACTAAGTGAATCCATCCTGCAATCCAGCAGGACAAACTCTAAAAAGAAAAAAAAAAACAACTGGACAAATGAATTGAAGAAAAATTGATAGAAAACCATGCAAAATAGCTGCTCAGATTCTTTGAGTGGAAATTTAATTTGAAAGTCTCAGCTACCATAGTAACTTATCAGCATTTTCCTTAGTTGCCAACATTAGAGCTGAGGACCCAAAATTGAAATTCTCTCATGATAACCTGTGGCTGCTCCTTTGAGATAATAACAGGTCATAATTCATGACATCTGAAAGGTCCCAGTTTGGGAAAGGCAGTAAACATGGATGTGCCAGTAAAAAGGGAAGCGAGACAAAAGAAGTTGCAACTTACCCTGCCAGCATAATGGATGATGCAGAAGTCAGCTTTATCCCGCAGCTGCCGGGGTTTCTGGAATTTGGGATGGGACCCTTGCTCCTGGGAAACTTTTTCCACAAAGCTCTTATCGGTGGCTTTAGGGAACCAGCACTCTTCATCTAGTAGAGCCAGCAGCCCTGGAGGGTTTGCCTGGGAGAAAGCAAGATAGACCCAAACCATTAGCAACATTCCAAGAGCTGTAGGTAACTTGGTCAGGGCGTGGGAGAAAATGGGTGACAAAAGGAACAGCAATTGCATCACAGCTGAGATGTTATACAAACAATCGTCTCCCACTGTGGATTGTTTAGAGATAAGATAGAAGTTTACTATCTAAGTTAAAGATCTGATCTGGACTCCCACCCTGAAGAATTGTCAAAAAAGACCACCCTATCAGCAAGAACAAATGTAAGAACAAGGTGCAACAACCACTGAAGAGGAGAAAGTTCTCCAAAGAGCTAAAGGCCATATTTTCTTGGCCCTCCACATGTAACAACTACACACAGCATTCCAGGTCACTCACTGGTCTCTCAATGAGATCAATGCAGGGTTGAAGGTCCAAGCCAAAGTCAATGAAATTCCACTCAATGCCTTCTCGCTGGTATTCTTCCTGCTCTAGCACAAACATGGTGTGGTTGAAGAGCTGCTGGAGCTTTTCATTGGTGTAGTTGATGCAGAGTTGTTCAAAGGAGTTCAGCTGCAGAATGGAGAGAGTGGGAGAAAAAAAAAACATTCATTGGGGGTTCAAAATGTGATGCATTTTATTGTGTGTTTCTCCCTCTGAATCTATTGACAGGTCAAGATAAACCTCTCTGTCATTCACATTGTCAGCTAAAGTTTACTGGGAGACAATGTCCAGAATAAGGATATCAAGGAAGCTGCAGAAAAGTAGAAAATTCCTTAATTACAGTTGATACTGAATTATTATAGTTCTGCTTTAAAATCTATTTCTTGCTTTTTACAATACTGACATTAACCCTTTCCTTCCCTGCCTAGAGTTCGCCAAGAGTCAGGCAACATTCAAGTTTAATTTTTTATTATATGCACAAAAGTATGAAATCACAGCTGCCACTTCTTTAGCTGGTGTTGGCTTTCAATTGCATGGAGTTCTTCTCAAGAACTCAGAATGCCGTAATGCGTTAGAATGGTGTATGTGTAAATCCAGCTAAATAATTAACAAGATGGAAATGTTTATTAAGGTGAAAATTTTCTAAGTGCCATCCAAGATGTTTTGATATGACACCCAGTGTGACAGTAACCTCTGGGATCACCACTGCCCTAATTTTCAATTCTGATTTACAGATCTTGATACTTGTGTAATCTTCTCCAATTTTTTTGTCTTCTCTTCTACTATTCCTTGGTATTTATTTATTTATTTATTTATTAATGAGACTTGTATGCCGCCCCATCTCCGAAGACTCGGGGCGGCTCACAAATAAAACAAGGAAACAATAAATAATTAAAAAAGAATTAAACTAACAAGCCCCATTAAGATGCAATTACACAAATACACAATAAAACTATAATAAAAGCCATCCCCAAGGGTCACAGCCCAGCTTGGTTAAATAACCAGGTCTTCAATTCTGGTAGGCGGAGGTCAGGCCAGAGCCGGAGCCCGGGGAAGCTGATTCCAGAGGTCAGGGGCAGCAATAGAATAGGCTTCGTGCGTCGGGGACCAACCGGCATTGGCCAGCCGCGGGACCCCAAGGAGTCCTTGCCCATGTGATGCATGTAGTACCACATCAATTGCCCACATTTTCTTCTTTTCAACCGAAGTTACATTTGGTGAACTCTGCAGCAAAACTAGTTGAGAGCCTTCACCAAGGACCTTATGTCTGATGAATTTGCTGTTTATATCTTCTTTCCACAATCTAATGTCCTTTAGTTATGTCTTATGAGAATTCAAGTTAACTCAAGGGCATCATGTTGGAGAAAGCTGATTTATATATATATATATTTTTTTTAATTACATTTATATGCCGCCCTTCTCCGAGACTCAGGCTTACAATCTTTGGAGCACAACCCAATGTGCTCAACAATAGCCTTCATTCCATTGTATATGCCTGCTTATTATTACTAAGGCATTTTACAAGGTCAGCTAATTGCCCCCAACAATCTTGGGTCCTCAATTTACCTACCCCGAGAGGATGGAAGGCTGACTGCAAAACTATTTTAGCATCTTTCTAGATAGCAACATGTACTTAAGGCTTGTGAACTATTACAGAAGAGAGGATGCTGGTATAGAATTATTTTTTGTATGAAGAGACTTATTGCTTATGATTTATTTTTATTTTCCAAGTCCAGAACATCTTACATTAAAGAGAGAAAATATGGTATTTAAAATTAATATAATAATCTAAATAAAGAAAACTTTCAATAACTATATAAGGAGTAGAAAAATTAAAACACAGAAGAAATTTAAGACACATACATGACATTATATAGCATTTGAAGTCCAGAAAATAGTGGTCTGAATAGCTTTATCATTGGCCAGGAACAAATTGTCCATTGCACACATGATCCATAAAAATTGTGGCAGGATTCTGCCGTACCCCACATTCACAGTGCCCATTTCCAGTGATACAGCCCCATGTTTTCAAATTCTTCTTACATTGTGACCCCCTTATTCTCAATCTGTTCATATTCCATATGAGACATGGTACCCAGGCATAGGTTCTTCCAGTGTTTATGATAGTAAAAAATGAGAAAACTGTGGACTTCCAGAGGTTGGTGAGCCATAGCTTCCAGAACGCACTGGCCATATCGGTTGGGAACTGTAACATGACACAATCAATCCAACATGCCTTCTCCAAGAACATTCAAGTCTCCCTTGCAGAACATGAAAACAATTGGTCTAGACTCTAGAGTCTCTGTTGGGAAGAACTACAGCTCTGAAACAGGAAAAGTGGTTCTGCTGAAACTTACGGGTTTAGTTAAAAGAGAAGATCGACAACACAATTTGAAGGAAAGGATTGAAAGCAGCTCTGCAGATGTACCACATTCATAGGGTAGTGAAAAAGGAAGAGGAACCAAACTTGATTCCCTTACCTGAAATATTTCAAAACCAGCAATATCCAAAATGCCGATGAAAGATGCCCCTTGGCGCTTGGTACGATCCAATGCACGGTTGATTCGATGCACAAGCCAGCGGAAAAGCCGCTCATAGGTGGCTTTGGCCAATGCTTCCACGGCAAAGTCAGCCTAGGAAGGGAAGGGAAGGATGAGATCAAAACAGACTCATCTTGGGCCATATATTCCATAGATGCTTATTATTTATCTTGGCAAACCCTCCTTCAAGGGTTCTTCAGGACCACCCATTAACATGTCAGCCACAGTCATCAGCACCACTGACCTGTTCTTTCGTCTGTGCCTTCTGCACGTAGTCTCGGCCGACCTTGATGCGTGGGGTAAGGATAGCACGGGTGAACTCCGTGACGTTCATGCCCAGGAGGTGGCAGAGTTTTTGAGCAGCTGCAAAGGCACAGAAGAGACCAATAAGAGCCCTTTGTCAGAACATTTCCACCAGCTTTCTTTTCAATTCCATATCCCACTCCCTTCTCGCTTTCAAAAAGCAGTTCCTAGCTCACAGGAATGTTAGACAGAAGCCTGAATTTCAATACGGTGATTATTATAAAACTTAAATTGGAAATACTATTTCTTAGAGCCAAAGTGGAAATCAATATCTTATAATAATAAAACAAAAAATGTTCCCCATGCACTTGCGTTGTCTTTAACAGGGTTATATCTTCTACAGCTGACTCCTAAATAAAAAGGTGGTATGAGTTCTGATCACAGCTAAGTGCTTACAGTCAGTCCTTGTTTAACAACCAGTTGCTTAGTGGAGGTTCAAAGTTCTAACAGACATTCCCAGAACTACTTATGACCCAGTTCTGGATTTCTGAGACTGCATCTCCCCCCCTATAAGCTTAATGATTGCCATGCAGAGATGCTATTCAGCAGGTTCTGGCCAGTTCTGGAGAACTGGTAGCAGAAATTTTGAGTAGTTTAGAGAACAGGCAAATGCCATCTATTCTCTACCTCCCATTGTGTCCCAGCTGATTGGCTGGGTCTTCTTTTGTTGCCCTGCACAGGAAAACAGAGCTGGAGAGCAGGTTAGTGGGGTGGGAAGGGAATGGGATTTTGCAGAAACCTTCCCCCAGGAGTGAGGAGGGAATGGAGATTTTACAGTATCCTTCCCCTGCCATGCCCACCAAGCCACGCCACGCCCACAGAACCAGTAGTAAAAATGTTTGAATCCCACCACTGTCGTGACTTATGACCATCATTCCAGGCTTAATTGCAGTCATGAGAAATACCTGTACTTGCTAGCATTTCTGAAAAGTCAGTGCTTTCTCGCTTAAAGCTACTAATCTGAAATACCTGTGTTATCCGGCATGGAAGCCTGATCTGTATTCCTCTCTTTACGGAAGACAATATTGCCAAACTGCAGCACAGCTGAGACCATTCGCAGCATACCTGTATGAAAGGATGACCCTTATCAAAACCACACTTTAAAGATGCATGCTGTGTTACCTTTCTCCACTGCCCTCATAATTTTAAATAATTTGAATTTTTGGATTGATGAAACATGTAAGGATTGACATTGGGACTGCAACAACTAACAAGCAGCATTCAAAACATTTCAAACCCAAGGATCATCATAAGAGCCATTTTGCAACATTGTCATTTCTCTTACTGTTTTAATATTGCATTATTGTTTTAATGTTATACAAAAATAGTAAGAGAAATCACAATCCTCTAAAGTTTCTGTGCAAGAAAGAAGTTGTGGGACATATCGCCCCGTGCGCTCCCATAGGAGGGGCCTTCTGGGAATACCGTCGGTCAGGCATTGTCGGCTGGCGGCTCCCAGAGCTAGGGCCTTTTCTGTGGGAGCGCCCATGAACCAGCTTCGGATCTCGTTTGGCCCCTGATCTCCTCCTTTAGTGAGACTTGAAGACCTGGCTGTTTCAGCAGGCCGGCCTGGATTGACCTTGGGGTGGGTAGTTTTAATTTGTTTGTTTTTTGTGATTTTATTGTTTTAACTTTTGGTAATTTGGACTTGTTTTTAGTTGTGTTATTGTATATCCTTTTGTATGTTAAGCCCTGAGTCCTTTGGGAGTAGGGACATACAATCTAAATAAATAATAAATAATAATAATAATATTCTTTATTTCAGATGTCCCTTCAAATTTAAGTCTCTCACTTGGTTTTTCTCTCTTCTCCTTCACTACATAAAGGAGCATTACTGGAGTTACAATAAAAAAAACAAATCACAACATTCACCATAATGTAAAACAGGGGTCCCCAAACTTGGAAACTTTAAGACTTGTGGACTTCAACTCTCAGAATTCTCCAGCCAGCATAGTTGAAGTCCACAAGTCTTAAAGTTGCCATGTTTGGAGACCTCTGGTGTAAAACATTCCTTAAAATGGAACTGTGGAGTTAAAAGCAATGCTAAAACTTTTTATTGCAGAAATAGCCTTCTACAATACTTTAAGAATATTAATTAGGTGTACACATAAGAAAAACACATAAGTTCATATTTAAGACCATTGCTGTGTCCCAAGGTCATGTGATCCTGTTTTGCAACCTTTTGACAAGTAACCTCAGCGGGGAAGCCAGATTCACTTAAACAACCGGGTTACTCACTTATTGACTGCAGTGATTCCCTTAACAACCATGGCAAGAAAGGTTGTAAAATGGGGCAAAACTCACTTGACAACTGTCTTGCTTAACGACAGATATTTTGGGATCAATTGTGGTTGTAATTCAAGGACTCCCTGTATTATTTTTGAATCAAATATTTTATTCTAAGTCTGTATTGCACTTAATTGAAAGGACATAATAAATAAAACTATGTTCACGACCATAAATGGAATGTTAAGTCAGATACTTCCTTAATTGCAACCAGAATGCGGCAGATATATGCACCCACATAATAGAGTGACTCACAATGTATCTCCTCATGTGAAAAGCCCATGATACGCATGGATTCCATAGTCTCGTGGAAGATCTCCTTATCCTGCTGCCCAGGGATGGGCAGGTATCCATTCGACAGGAAGCGATACTGATTAAAAGGCTCCAGCAGCAGTTCCCCTACAGGGGCATGAAACAAAGCTTATTTCATGGACCCCCAGAAGGTGGCATACAAATTTAATGAACAAAATTTATAGCACTTATTTGCCTGCCTATCTCATACAATGCCTCTAGATGGCGCACAACAACCCATAAAAGGTAGTTAAAAGCAAAGGTGCCTTCCCGCCAGGCCCAGAGCAAAGGATCTCACAGTTCAACCAGGGCTTCACGGCCTCTGGAAAACTAAAAAGAATCAGGATCCCTCTGATCTCATGCGAGAACATGATCCAAAGAGCTGCAATGGACATATTGGTCAATAATAACTGTACAAAACTAGCAATGTATAAATAGGATATATGCTATTTGTTCTATATTTTAGTGTGCCTGGTGGAGGAAACGCCAGAATGGTCACGCTGCATTCGATTTTTCTATATGTAAATAATAAAAAAATATTTTAAAAAAAAGAAAAAAGAAGGCCCTCAGAATGGCGACATTTAAGATGGGAGAACTGGAGGGTGCCAAAACCTGTATAATTGGGCAAGGTAATTGGGCAAGATGGTCCCACAGGTAACCAAACCCTGTGCCATGTAGGGTTTTAAAAGTGATAAAACCTTGGAACTGCACCCAGAAAACAACTGGAAGCAGTGCAGCTCACACAGCAGTGGGTGTTACTTGGGTGAAGTGTAGAGCAGTGGTCGCCAACCGGTGGGCCGGGGACCACTGGTGGTCCACAAGAAAATTTTGGTGGTCCACAGAAAAATGTCACCCCCAAAGCACCCCCCCAAAGCAATTAATCCAGGCTGCTTCTGCTTTTTCTACAGAGACCCTGGGAAAATCCAAAAAAAAAGTCTGCAAGAAAATTCCCCAGCCCATTTTCCTACTGATTGATTGTTCTTTATTTGGGATCACAGGATACCGTCTCTCCCCCCCGCCCCCCCGAGAATGGAGCTGAAAAGCAGATTAGGAATGTGGCTGCCTTGGAGGGTGTGTGTGTGTTGTGTGTGTGAAGGACCTCTGTGTGTGTGGGAGGGAGGGAGGGAGGGAGGGAGGGAGGGAGGGAGGGAGAGAGAGAGAGAAGGTTAGATAAGATCGATCTCTCTCTCTCTCTCCCACCAACGTCAGCAAGCCACTGTCACTCAAAATTCATATTAGTGGTCCACGGGATTTAAAATTATGAGTTTGGTGGTCCCTGAGGTCCAAAAGGTTGGCGATCCTTGGTGTAGAGCATTCAAAATTGCACACTGCTTCATTTTTGACTAGTTACAATTCTGGATAGTCTTCAAGGACAGCTCCATGTACAGTCATTGCAGTAATCCAACAGGAGGCAATGAAAGCATTGGTGACACTTTTTCAGTTACGTTGTTCTCCAGGGTGCAGGTACATTACTAGGAATCATCAGATGGGCACAAAATTTGAGTGGACTAGAGTCTGCTTTGACAGACCAAGATTCAGGAGGTTTAAAGATCCGCTTTAGATTTCTGTAAGTCTTAAGACTCCCTTCTTATTTTTTGAACAACCATCACCCCATGCACAAAATGTTTGGTTCTACCCAAAGGGACAGTGGTGGGCCACTTCTGTTTTTACACTTCTGATATTACAACTTACTGCCGTCACTTGTTTTCATTGGTTAGGACTTCCTTTCTAGTGAGTTCTTCCCACTCAGGTTAGTCAAAAAGTTCTGGGTGTTGTTATTGTGAGCACCCATCAGTTCATTGTGTCTCAGCTTTATTGCTAGTCTTTTAAGTGCAGGACACTAAGCCACAGGATGAAGGTAAGGATTTCTATGATGCTTTGAAAATGAAAGGGACAAACTCACCTCTTGTGTGTTCACCAGCACCTACTAAGAGTTGATAAAAAACATGGAAAGTTCGTTCATCCTTGGCCTGGCGAATGGCACGGGACTTCTCCAAAAGATCTGGGACACTCTAAGTTAAGGATGGTATGTATGGACTATTTCTTTCTCCTTAGACTCCTAAGGCTTGTCAATCATCCCACCTGGATCCTTCTGCCCCCGGGGGACTTCTAATACTTTGGATCAGACACCTGATGTTTTAGCCATCAGGATCGGCTCAGGATCTGATGCCCACTCAAATTCTTTTGGTCTAGAGAACTGGGCCTGCGGTCTCCCATGGCCCAAACTTACAACTTCTATTCTCTAACAACAAGGATACATGTCTCTATATTGGCTCCAACAATGTAGCCGGCTACATCAAAATTAATCCGAATAAATTTACCCTGTGGGTAGAAAAAGAGATAGGGAAATGATACAGAGATCAGAAGAATGGTGTGGCTGATACAGAAAAATTGTTCGGTATTTTAAATATTTTTTTAGTTGTCAGTGAACCGCAGAAGCTGTTAACAGATTCCTCTGGTCAATTCAGTTAGCAATGAATCTTTTCTAAATAGAGTAGAAACCACAAAAACAAGAAAAGCTAACAGAAAGTAATAATACAGTGGAATGTGAAGCTCAATCTTCTGCCTTTCATCTATGAGGAAGAGAAAATCTTTGTATTTTTCTTTCTTTTCAAAGGAGTGGCTAAAAACCAAAAGCCTTTCTCAAAAAATACAAAAGGAAGCTGAAAAAAAAGACTTTCACCAACAAAACTGGTTTTTCTTCCAAAGGAAGTGTATGGAGTTTGTTGGCATAGGATTTCAAAAAGGCATTTATATATTTTGTCCTTTCTAAAGAGTGGAATCAAAGAAATGGTACATGAAAGTTTAAGGCTATATTTAAAAGGGGTTGCAAGCATAATCTTTCAAGGCTCTTTTTTGTTCTCTGAAGTATTTAAAGGAGCAGAGTGGGTATCCTCAGCTGAAGCTGCCCAATGCACCATTAAATTTTCATGCCAAAATATCAGGGCAGTTTTTCACTGGTGGGCAAAGGGTGAAAATGAGTGCAACACAAGCAGTCCTCATTTAATGTATTCAGTGACTATTTGAAGTTACAGTGGTGCAGAGCTAGGGGTACTTATAACTGGTCCTTGTAGTTGCAGCCAATGTAGCATTCCTTGGTCACTATTGTGATTGGGATATTTAGCAGCCAGACTGCAATTATGATGTTGCAGTGCCCCATGGTCACGTGACTGTTAGTTTGCAACCTTCACTGGTGGCTTCCAACTAGCAAAGTCAGTGGGGAAGCCAGCAGGAGGTTGCAAATAGTGATCACGTGATTGTGGGATATTGTGATCACACATGACTCACCTAACCATGGCAACTGGGATTGCCAGAACTGCCATTGTAAGTTGGGGCAGTCACATGATGTCACACCTTTCGCCTATGTTGCTTAGAAAGGGAGTTTCTGGTCCCAATTCGTACCAAAGCCCCATTTTACCCCTTGAAAGCCATGATAATGCAAAAATAAAGTTACTCCATCCTCTTGAATGCTATCATTATACACGGTCATATCCCTCGCAGTCATGACCAAGTGAAGCCCTTAGGCTGAAGGCTTGTCAGCACTGTAACTGGGCAACCCATTCTTAATTTATGTTTATGAGGAGTTGTTGCTGGAAGCCAATGGCCAAACCAAACAAAAGAACAGTTCTTGGCCTGCTTCCTGACCTTCAGATCTCCTCATCAGCGAGCCAGACGTAACACTGCCTCTTTCAACAAAGTGGCTGCACAGCTTAACTTTTCATTTTTTTCCAAAACAGAAAGATGATTTAAAAAAAAAGTACAGATTTACCAGCATGAGATGATCTACTTTCAAACTTAGAATCCGTTTGGCAAATTTCTGTAACTAGTTTTTTTTTTATTCAGTGGGAAGGAGGGCCTTTTACTTAACACCCCAACTGAATGTTTTCAACCCTGAAGTGATCATAGAACATAGAATAACAGAGTTGGAAGGGACCTCGGAGGTCATCTAGTCCAACCCCCTCTGCTCGAGCAGGAGAGTCTATTCCAAACATTAGCCTCGGCCTACAATCAAACTCACAGCCTCCTGATTTGGCTGAGGTCATCTTGTAGTCTTCAGGGCTGCCTGTTAGGGTTCCAAGTAACAAGCCCAATGCAATCAAAATTCTGAGGCCTACCGTTTCCTCGAAGTACGAATTTATTAGAAATGTCATATTGGCACAGCTGGTGAAAACCTGACTTTGAAGGACCCGAGGTTTTCCCCACCCAAACTAACCGCAAAGTCCATGCCCCCGGGTCAGATGTCCATCTCATAGTCCAACCAGGTCACTGTCCCAACTCCAGCTGGTTTCAGTCCACGTCTTCCCGGCACCTGGTGAGAACTTGGTTCCCAGGAGAAAGAATTTTATTTTGGCTACACCTCCCCAGCCTATCTATCTCCACTCTCCTGTTCCTGGCCTTGCTGTGGCAGCCCTGACAATGCTCCAAAATGACTTACACTGAGCTGACACTGCCATACAGTAGAGGGAGAGGGGAAAGAGTTAGATGGGGTTTGTAGCCAAAACAATAAAACTTTCCTGTGGGAACTCAAGGACATTCTCACAGGTGGCTGGCCAGAGGAGGGGCGAAGTAACCAGCCAGTTCCTGGATTGAGCAGCGTGATCCAGTGATTTGGGGGGAAAGGGAAAACTTTTACTGTTAATTAGGTGAAAGACGTGGGAACTTTTACAAACAGCTTTCACCAGTTATGCCAATAGCATCTACCTAATAAAACTATTCTTTGAGGAACCTGCCTGCCTCGGAGTTCTAATTTCTATGGGTTTATTACTTGGAACACCGACAAATGTCTTGTATCACAGCTCCCATCTCTGCAACGCATTCTCCATGTTGGCTGGGGAATTCTGGGAAGTTGGGAGTCCATGCCATCTTCAGCTTGCCTAGTTAGAAACACACTGCTGTATACAAACTTTCTCCTCTCTGGTGCCTTGCAGGTGTGTTGGACAATATTTCAATTCCCAGCCAGCTAGGGAATTGTTGGAATTGTGTTCCAACACATTTGAAATAGAGGAAGAGTGAAGCAGCTTAACAGATTTCAACAGGAGAGATTATCTTACAAGAAAAGATATCCTTATAACAGTTTGGCAGCTATTGCCACCTGCTTATAGTTGTGTGGGAAGCAATCTTAGCCTGAAGATAGGGAGACCACACACACATATAAGGTGACAGAGTAAACCACCCAGTAGAACAGTGTTTCCCAACTTTGGCAACTTTTAAGATGGATGGTCTTCAACTCTGAGATTTGAAGTCCACCCATCTTAAAGTTGCCAAGGATGAGAAGCACTGTGTTAGAACTGGGATTTGATGCCCCAGATCTGAAAATATTTTCCACTGCTAAGGAAGATCCTATCTTCTGTTTCAAATCCAGGGCTCAGTTGGTCTGAAATTGGAAGCTGCTAAACAGGATCCTCATTCCATAGATTTCTGAGGTAGATGACTGGGTGGGAGGGGATTCCTCCATCCACGAGACTTACAAATCGTGAGGAATTGTCGTTTTTCACCGTTTTTGCATTGCCGAAGGCCTCCAAGATAGGGTTGGCTTGCAGTAGCTGATGCTCCAGTTCTCCCTAGATGAAGGAAAAGGGAGGAGGGAGGAGGGAAAAGGGATTAGCAGCAACCTATGCAGGCCTCTGGCCTCGCAAAGCTTTAGGGCCGAGGAAGTGCTCGGAGAAACTCCAGGGTCAGCCAGGGGGGAAGCTGTTTCCAAAAATTACTCACGTAGGAAGCAGGGCTGGAAGTCTATGGAAGTTGGGATGGGGATGACATCACAAAAAAATACAATGGGAAGGCAGAGCAGGGAGCAAGACAGGGGAAACAAAAAAAAAATCAAAGGGTTAAATTAGACGATGAACAACACAATGAGAACGCAACCACAATAACGTAAGGACATAAACTGGGGACCAGCACAACAGAAAAGGGGAGGAGTAGGAGATCCCCAACACCTGGCTTTCTTTCCCAGCCCCTCCCCTGAAACCCACTTAACCATGTCCCCTCCTCTGCAAAGGCGGCATTGTAACTCTGGTGAGGAAAGGGGTTCAAGGAAGCAACTCCAGCAACAAGCAAAGTGTGCAACTGATGAGAAAAGCATGTGAAGAACAATTCTAAGTGTAGGTGGGACTAGGAGCAGCAGCCAGTGGTAGCGACCCACAATCAGCACTGGAGGATGGGGGTGAGGAGTGGAGAGGTGGGGAAGCTGGCATGTCAGCAGCATGCATTCGACTTTCTTGCCTGTTTGGTTTCATTGAGGAACTCCAGCTGAGGCAGCAAGACAACAGAGGGGATATTAATATCATCTTCCATATGGAAACACACACACACACACACACACACACACACAGACAGACATACTCATAGAACCTCCACCAAGACTGTAAAATTAGGGACAGATACAGGAGAAAGATGGCTTTTCATGCAATCAGAGAAGGGAAGCCAAAAGGAAAAATGAGGGAGCGACACATTGCACACAGGAAGTTCCAGGACTGAATGTCAGACAGTTTTAAGCCCCAACACAGAGAGGAGTTCAGGGTGGCCAACAGTTCCTTTGCGAAAAGACAGGGAGAAAGAAACCCTTCATGATTCCAGCTGGCCTCAGATAATAATCTCCTTTGAAAGGAAATGGATAGAATCACTGGAGCCTAAGTTCTTCCTCTAAAGCAGTGGTGGCTAACCTTTTTGGGCTCCTGTGCCAAAAATTGTGTGCTCGCGCTTGGGTGCCAGCACCCAGAAGTCAATGCCTGCCCCCCCCACACCCCCTACACATGCACACGCAATCCCCACCCTCGCCACCCCCTTACCTGCACTGTGCCTCACAGCTGATTTTCGGCCGGTTTGAGGCCTTTTGCCTCCCAGAGGCTTGGGAAGGCTGCTGCAGGCTTTGCAGGGAAACTAGCCCTGTTTCGTCACTTCCGGTATTTTGGAAAATAGGAGTAACACAGGCTTTCGACCTGCAAAGCCTGCCTCCTCAAGCCTTTGGGAGGCCGAAAATTAGCTGAGGTGCACGCATGCATGGTGAGGTAAGTTTGCCTGCAGCTTGTGTGCCAGCACAAATGGCTCTATGTGCCACCTGTGGCACGCGTGCCATAGGTTTGCCATCACACATAACAGAGTGAGCTCCCGTTACTTGTCCCAACTTCTGCCAACATAGCAGTTTGAAAGCATGTAAAAATGCAAGTAGAAAAATAGGGACCACTTTGGTGGGAAGGTAACAGTGTTCCATGTGCTTTGGCGTTTAGTCATGCTGGCCACATGACCACGGAGACGTCTTCGGACAGCGCTGGCTCTTCAGCTTTGTAACGGAGGTGAGCACCGCCCCCTAGAGCCGGAAACGACTAGCATATATGTGCAAGGGGAACCTTTACCTAAGTTCTTCCTCTAGGGTTGTGTCTATAAGATGCAAGAATATTCAAGAGAAGATCTCTCAGGTGTCCTAGGAGATCTGCTAGGCCCCTGCAGTTGAACTCTAAGATTGAGAGGAAGCAACCGAAAGGGCCCCAAAACTATACAGGTGAAGAAAAATATAATAAATGGCTGACCTATTGATTGAAAGGAATGATGTGAAAAGGCCAAGCAAGGACTCATTTCCTTCAACGTAGGACATGACATTAATTCAAACCCAACACTGGCTCTCAATCCTGCCTGGGTGGGTGCCACAGGCTTGGTAGCCAAATTCCATATGGGCAGACTGAGGGTGTGTTGAGTGAACAGAAGAAAGCACTTTTGCATGCTTTTGGAAGGCTCTTCAGGGGATCACCTTTTCACACATGCCAGGGCCATCTGCTGGTATTTGGAAGAGCTTCCAGACTGGCCCCAGTTCAAATTAGATGCTGGGCATCAGATGGGGAGCTCATTGGCTCCACTTCAGGAATGCAAAACCAGAGCTGGCAAAGGGGTCCTACCAGTCTGCCATGACCTTTCTGGGTTGGCACCGCAAGGGAGAGCAGGCAGCTGCTGCTGTGGCTGAAACTGGATGTGACCCCACACTCACCGGCACATTATGGTCCTTCCGAGCTTTATGAGATGAAGCCACATGTGCTAAGTACTGGATCACTTTCTTCGTGTTCTCTGTTTTGCCAGCACCCGACTCACCTCTGCAGAGAACAGACATCAGATGAGAAAACAGATGGATCCCACTCACACCTTCTCAGGGTCAAGCTTGGAACGGTGGTTTCCACAAAGAGTTCAGTATTTTACTTTCTGAATTCTGAATTTTTGCTTTCTGAACCTGCCCCATCAGCAGCATCCTATCAAAAAGTATGGATGGGAACCAGAAGGTCCTTGACTCCAATCCCATCATGGTCCTAAACGCACTAGGAAAAATATTACAGTAATAATACTAAAAACTACCACAGGAACTGGTGTCAAAAGTGGCTGGATATAGAATATGGATAATCTTGATCCAGGGTAACCTTTGTCTAGGCAAAGTTGTTCAGCTTCTCTAACTTAGAGAAGGGTAAGAAGAAAAAATCTTTTTCTATCGGAACAGATGGAATAAAAGAGCAATTTTAAAGATTTGCCATCCCTCTTAAAGGTTTGTTTATAAAGACTGCTGAGTAAAATGTGAGAAGGGATTTTGGCACTCTAAACAGATTTTCTAATTTTCTAATTATGTAATCAGGGAATTTTAATCCCAGCACATTTGGAGGGCACTAAGTTGCTGAAAGTAGAAGGCAGCTATACACGATTTTTGCTTAATTATTGACTCATTTTCAATGAGATCAACTTCACAGCTTCCATAGCAGGTTACACGGGGCGGGGCGGGGCGGGGGGGAGAGAAACAAATCACTTATTTCCAGTCTGAAGGGAACAGGAATAAAGCTGGCATTTGGCAATGACTTTTTTGAGATTGCAGGATTGTTTAAACCAGCTTTTGTACAATATTTCTTACAGGACTAAAACAACTGACTGCTTCCCTTCTAAGTACAATTGCATGAAATGCAACGAAAGGCTAGTGCTTTGGGCTACCAAGTTTTTAGAGCCTCTGGTAACACCCATACAGAACGATTTTCGCTCTCTCTCTCCTCTGAGCATCTTCTTCTACAGCCCCTCCCTGCTGCGAGCAATACTCACGTGCATAAGATCGACTGATCCTCTCGATCTGGAGGCCAGAAAGAGAAAAGAATCAGATCAAAAATTTTTGAGGTTCTAGACCTAGAAAACCTAGAACTACGCCGTCTTCGGTCCGATCTAAGTATAGTATATAAAATCATACATTGCAATGTCCTACTTGTCAATGAATACTTCAGCTTCAACCATAACAATACAAGAGCACACAATAGATACAAACTCAAGGTTAACCGCACCAAACTTGATTGCAGGAAATACGACTTCAGCAACAGAGTGGTCAATGTCTGGAATACTTTACCTGACTCTGTGGTTTCTTCCCCAGACCCCAAAAACTTTAACCTTAGACTGTCTACTATTGACCTCACCCCTTTCCTAAGAGGTCTGTAGGGGGCGTGCATGAGTGCACCAATGTGCCTATCGTCCCTGTCCTATTGTTTCTTTTATTTTCTTATATGTATCCATGTATTTATAACTATGTTTATACTTATACCTATTATCTTGTAAGCAATTGACTAATCAAATAAATAAATAAATAAATAAATAAATAAATAAATAAATAAATAAAAATGGTTTGTTCCCATTTCCTGAAGACCATTTCCCTCCACAAGGGGGCATCAGAAACACACATGCAGTCGTCCATCCACCAGCTGCAAAATGCTAGACTTCATCAGCTCCCTATCTCTAGCCATCTGCCCACTCGATCCACTCTATACACCCTAAAAGTACACATTCTTCTCCTTTCTGCTTCAGTCTGGAATGGGGAGCTGTTTAAACCTTTCCGTCCTTTGCCCCTTTTACTTCTCACAGCCATGTGGGTACCTAATTTTAATCAAGTGGAGAGCAAGAAGGTAAAACGAAGAGGGGGCAGGGCCTGAAACAAAAAATTGAAAGGGCCATTTAGGTTTTCTTTTATCAGACCCACTCAAATCCCCTCTCTTAGTCTCTTTTTTCTCTCTGTTTTACTCACAGCACATTTTAAGACTTGGGGTGAAGCATCTCGGCAGAGGCTCGCAGAATAGACGTTAGACTTGTATACCGCTTCACAGTGCTTTACAGCCCCTTCTAAGTGGTTTACAGAGTCAGCCTATTGCCCCCAACAATTTTGGGTCGCCATTTTACCCACCTCGGAAGGATGGAAGGCTGAGTCAACCTTCAGCCTGGTAGGAACTGCCAAATTGTCAGCAGAAGTGCCTGCAGTACTGCAATCTAACCACTGCTCCACTATGGCTCAGAAGGCTTTTGAGGGTCACAATGGAATCAGACCCAGCCCCCTGAGCCTCCAGGGCTGTACTTTCTCCACTCTTGACGTGTAATAAAGCCCCCCTTATCACCCCCCCCACACACACACCCCTTTGTGAGTCTTCCAGTGTGTACCTTGCAGCATGCTTCGGTAGGCAGTCTCCGAGATGGCATAAATGTGAGGCGGCATCTCATGACGTTTCTTGCCCCGATACATCTCCACAATCTGTTCTGTGTAGATGGGCAGATTCTTGTAAGGGTTGATGACCACACAGAAGAGCCCCGAGTATGTCTGCCATTTGGAGAGGGAAGACAGAAAGTCACATCAGAACAGCCTCCGCAATGTGACTGCAGTTCCTTTTTGTACACACAATTGCACACCTTCCTGGGTCTTACAGCTTACCATCAAACACTCTCCCTTCTAAAGTTGCTGCTTCAAAAAAAAAAGTATTCGTAAAAACATACATTTCTTTCTGCTTCAAGAAAAACTTGGGGGAAAAAAATATCAGAAAATAAAGAGAGAGGAGCCAAGTTCACCACCTGCTATTTTTAACTCTAAAGCATGACAATGATCTAATTCACACAAAATATTAAGCCAGGCATGTCATTTGTTTGGTTTCATCTTTACATGAACCCAGACTTTTGGGGCTATTAATCCATGGCTTACAGCTAAGCATTATGTGTGGATTAAGGCCCTCGAACTTTTCACAAACAAAAGCTTAACGTGATGTGTGATCCCAGACAGACAGGGAGATGGTTATTAGAAACAACACCTAGTGCCCAATTTCTTGTATTTTGCAGGCAACAAAAGGGAATGTCTGCTTAGAGAAAAACAGTGGTTCCAACTTTGAGGTGTTTTTCCTACTGCTGAAATGAAAAATCAGTGGGATACTTTCTGATCAGCTTTCCCAACCCTGGGAAGGCGCAGTGGCTCCGTAGTTCAGAAGGAATGGCTCAATGATTAAGATGGCTTGGTTGGAGACCCAAGCATCACCAGGTGGAGTAAGCACCGACCTCCACTTAGCTCCTGTTCGCCTAGCAGTTCGAAAGCGTACAAATGTGAGTGGATAAAGAGATAAATAAATAAAGAGCCTTGGTGGTGCAGGCTGTTAAACGCCTAGCACTTAGTTCCAGCTGCCTGCAATTACTGCAGGCTCGAATTCCACCAGGCTCAAGGTTGACTCAGCCTTCCATCCTCTCGGGGTAGGTAAACTGAGGACCCAAGATTGTTGGGGGCAATAAGCTGACTTTGTAAAAATGCCGCTTAGTAATAAGCAGGCATATACAATGGAATGAAGGCGATTGCTGAGCACACTGGGTTGTGCTCCAAAAATTGTAAGCCACCCTGAGTCTTCAGAGAAGGGCGGCATATAAATGCGAATTTTAAAAAAACCACCATTTCCGTGGGGAGGAAACAGCACTCTGCAATGTCATGCTGGCCACATGATTGTGGAAATGTGTTTGGACAACGCTGACTCAACCGAAATTATTACTCTTCCCTACTATTGGAAACAACTAGCGGGATAAAATCCTCAGGGACTCCATTCCTTTCTTTCTTTCCCAATCCTGGCTGCTTTCTGAAGTACAGCGCTGGCTTGGAAACCTTGGAAGGGGATTTGCACATCTGAAGGATGTCCCAGCACAGAAACCAGAGAGACTCCTCCTTTTTTGCAATCCCAAGAATAGATGGAGGCCAAAAAATAGCGCCACATCTAGAACTCACCCTCCCAAAACAAAATCTTTCAAGGCTTTGCCGCTTCTTGGTAAAGCCCTCAGAATGTTATTTAGCTTTGAAAAAATGGCTGGCATAAAAAAATTGTTTGCCAACATCCTACGAATGAAGGCACGTGCCATCTCCTCGTGCCCAAAGAGGAGCCAAAGTCACCTGGGCAGATTGCAAAATGATTGTTGGGGAGTGGGGTGTGGGCTGTCATTAAAGTTTTTCAAGGGGATGGCAATATATATTTCCTTCGTTCTTTTTAGATTTATCCTGCTGCATCCCGTAAGCATCGTTTTTGTGCCAAAAGTGGCTTTTCAAGAGGCAACTGGACTTTCTGGTTATTCTTTGAAGATGTTTCGCTTCTTACCCAAGAAGCTTCTTCAGCTCTGACTGAAGAATTCAGCCCCGCCATCCAAAGTGTCAGGGTTCCAAGTAACAGACCCAACGCAATCAAACCTCTGAGGCCCAGGTATTCCTCAAAGTACAGATTTATTAGGAATGTCATATTGGCACATCTGGTGAAAAACCGACTCTGAAGGTCCCGCAGTTTTCCGCACCCAAATTAAAGATCAAAGTTCTTTCCGCCAGTCCAGATGTTCATCACATGGTCCAATCTGGTCCCAACCCCAACCCCGGCTGGTTTCAGTCGATGCCTCCCCAACACCTCGTGAGAACGTCCTTGGTTCCCAGGAGAAAGAATTTTAGTTTGGCTACAAGTCCCCAGCTATCTCTATTCCCCGCTCTTGTTCCCACAGCTCCAGGCAGTGTAGCTGTGGCAGCCCTGAAGATACTTCGTGACTTGAGACTTTCAAGAAGAGATTGGTCTGCCGTTTGTCAGAAATGGTATTGCGTCTCCTGTTTGGGCAGGGGGGTTGGACTAGATGACCTACAAGGCCCCTTCCAACTCTGTTGATCTATAATCTGATCTAAAGCTAAAGAAGCTTTTTGGATGAGAAGAAAAACCAGGAAGTCTCTTGAAAAAAGCACCATTGGGGCAACCATGACGTGGATGGCTGAGAATCTCCAGAGAGATAAGCAACTTTTATTTATTTGTATCCCACCTTTATTATTTTTACAGATAATGAATGTACCTAAGGCTATATTATGATTTTCCTAAAATTTCCTACTTTGGGGCAGTGGAAAACCAACACTGGGTATTAAGGAATGAGGGGGTTACAGGAGGCATAAAAAGGGATCAAGGGGCGTTGCTCAACTGCCTAATAAAAACTTATTTCAACAAGCTTCCAGGCACCAATGCCTCTGGGTTTCCCTAACTTGAATCCAAGCGTGCAGTTTTGCTTCTGGCATACTATTGCTAGCCTACCTACTTTCCAAACAGGTTTCTAGCACCATGCCAACAGACGAATTTTGTCCACTTGACCTAAGTCACTGGATGCCATCGACCTTGGCTGACAATAAGGGAAATATGCAGAAATGACCTTCCATAACCTGGAGTGTTTTCAGGTGCATTGGAATGTAACCTCCCATTATTCTACTAACCACCTTGCCTGAGGATCTTAGGAACTGAATGCATCAGGAGCTTAGAAAGTAGGGGAAAGATTGCTGAGGGTGAGGCTAAAAGTGCCTTTCTTGCTACAGGCTGGAATACCTGGGAAATAGCAGGCTGGAGACCAAACTGTAAAAACAACTGACACCAGGCCAGGGAGAAGCCGATTTACAAGAAAAACACCAACACTGTTATTAAAGGAACTGTCTGGGAAGGCTG
This sequence comes from Naja naja, assembly GCA_009733165.1. Lineage (NCBI taxonomy): Eukaryota > Metazoa > Chordata > Lepidosauria > Squamata > Elapidae > Naja > Naja naja. Next base: position 127,423,184 of record CM019155.1, read on the forward strand.
AAGAATCCCCTTTTCAGGTTGTTGTTTTTTTTTTAAGAAGAAGATTATTTTCTTTTATCTTAAAGATGGGTTCCACGGGGCTGAATCACACAGATGCAGGCTGCCTGTTAGGAGAAGGCAAGAGTGCAGTTTCCTGCTCCTAAGAAGTGGTGTGTTGTTGCCGCAGTTGATGGCGGCACCCTTGGGAGAATTCATTTCACACCCTGACGACTACTGTTCTGGCTGAACAGGTCTAGTCCGTTCCCCACCCCGATACCCAGCTACAGGGTGGAGATCATCAGAGGCAGCAGGGGGGAGGACGGGCACTGCGTGTCAGAGATGACGTACCGCGGAGGGAATGCTTTGGCCCAATGCCTTCCCAGGGTAGCCTTTTGTGCCCACAGGGAAACCAGCAGGGCAGGAGAAATACGTGTCCCCTGCTCCTTCCCTTTGAAAGCAGCTCTGCATGATGAGGTGAAGGAGACTCAACCTCACCCTTTTCGAGCATTGTTGCGCAGAATCGCAGAGATACTTCGCAAGCTGGGGAAAAAAACCAACTTTCTGTCCCAAATCAGCTCTTCTCTTCCAGTCCTGACGTCTGCTCAGAAGGAATAGCTTGGCATCTAACCAAAGCCGCATTCCACTCAAGCAGGGGAAACAGTCCAGCGCGTCACTGTTTAAAATCTGGAAGTTTTCTTCTTAAGATGTCCTGATGGATATCCAAAGGTTTGGACCACATAATTTCCACTGTGACTTGCAACTGGTCATGCTGGTTAATTGTTGAAGTCCAAACCATCTGGAATATTGGCCAGTGTATTCCTGAGCTGAGAGAGAGAGAGAGACACACACGGCTGCTGCAAACCGGAATTTCTGGATTACATTTGGAATTAAACAGGGGCAAGAATTGTGTTAAGTAGCTCTTAGAAGTACTACAGATTCCTAAGTTTATGTCATGGGGAAGATGCAAATGGTTAAAAAAAAGTGTGAGAGACAGGAAGAGAGACAGAAAGTGAGACAGAGAGGGAAGGAGGGAGGGAGGGAGGGAGGGAGAGATAGGGAGAGAGGGAGGAAGGGAGAGGCAGGGAAGGAGGGAGAGAGAGGGATGGAGGGAGGGAGGGAGGGAGTGGGAGGGAAGGAGAGGGAGGGAAGGAGAGGGAAAGAGAGGGAGAGGGAGATGGGGCATGGATCCAAACCAGTGGCCAACATAGATAAGACCCGAGTAGTAGCGGTCCTTCAGATTATGCAACACCGAGGCTTCATTGAGGCAGGTCAGCTCTGCCATGTCTTCCACCTTGGTAAATTTGGGTGGGTTCATCTTCTGAATGTCGTCTTTGGCCACCAGCATCTGACGCCCATTCTCGGTAAGTTCCACCAACATCTCATCTCCCCGTTCTTCGCGCAGCCCAGCCGCCTCGAAGCCATGACGTTCGGACGGGACCCACACCAGACGTTTGGCCGTCCAATCAGCTTGTGAGGCTGGATTGCCTACGTGGTTCCGGTCCACAAACAGATATCTCTCGGCAGTGGCATCGCCCCGTTGTACAGGGGTCCGGACAGCCATGGCTGAAAAAGAGAGGGGGAAAGTCCAGGAAAAGTTAGGCACGGATGGAGACTCCGTTCTAGTACATAATGCTAAATTCTCCATGTCCCTTAAATCTGACAGCTCTCTACTGACTATTCCCTACCTCTTACTTATCAATTTATCAAATGTTAAAATTCGCCATCTCTCTCACAGAGGGACTCTGGACAGTGTACCTTTTATTTTAACCTCATCGTAACAGAATATCCCCAGAAAACAACCATCTATGCTATAACCATTTTTTAAGGGCTTCAGCCATTTTTATATTTTCTGTTGCTTTCCCCAAACCCAGGAATGCAATGGACAGAAAAATTGGACTGGTACAAGAGAAAAGCAGTATGAAATTCCTTCTCCTCCTCTTGAGATGGAAGTGGAATATTTGTAGCTTTTACTTGACTTCAGAATGTAAACCTGTCCCAAACCTTCAGACTTCTTGTATAAACATTTTCATGCCAATAGAATGTATTTACAAAATAATGACTAGAAAGCGGATTGAGAGGAGGTGGAGACAAAGGCAGCAAAACAGGGGCGGGCAAATATGGCGACTTTATGACCCGTGGACTTCAACTCCCAGAATTCCTGAGCTAGTTGACTCAGGAATTCCGGGAGCTGAAGTCCACAAGTCTTAAAGTCACCATACTTGCTGCCCTTGCAATAAAAGGTGTATGGAATCAAGAGCTGTCTAGTTCCAGTGTATTCTGAATCCAGGTGTAAAGAACAGATTATTTTCTATTTCTTCTTCCATTACCTGCCCTGGCTGGGACACAATCCTAAGTACAGGTAGTCCATTTAATGACTGCTCCAAGTTACAATGGAAAAAGTGACTCATGACTATTTTTCACACTCATGACCACTGCAGCATCCCCATGGTCACATGATCAAAATTCAGGCACTTAGCATGTATTTATGACAGTTGCAGTATCCTGGGGTCATGTGATCACCATTGGTAATCTTTTCAACTGGTTTCCAACAAGCAAACTCAATGGGGGAACTAGCTTCCCTTAATGATTCACTTAACAGTTGCAACGATTTACTTAACAACAGAGGCAATAAAAGGTTGTAAAATGGAGCGCAACTCACTTAACAATGGCCTTGCTCAGCAAGGGAGATTTTGGGCTCAACTGTGGTTGTAAGTCAAGGACTACCCATAACAGATTTTCCTGAATAGGTAGTTCTGGACTTACGACCACAATTGAGCCCAAAATTTAATTAAGTGAGACATTTGTTAAGTGAATTTTGCCCCATTTTATGACCTTTTTGCCACAGTTGTTAAGTGAATCACTGCAGTTATTAAGTAAGGAACCCAGTTGTTAAGTGACTCTGGTTTCCTCATTGATTTGCTTCTCAGAGGGGATGTTACAATGGTCATAAGTATGAAAAACAGTCATAAGTCACTCTTTTCAGTTCCACTGTAACTTTGAACAGTCAATAAAGGAACTGCTGTAAGTTGAGGACTAATTGTAGTCCCTTTTCAGTGTCACTTGTCCTTCCTTTCCCATGAAATACAAGGAAAAACTGTGCAAAATAAAATTTACATATTTTGGAAGACAAGATCCTAATTTTGTATGCCGTTCTAGGCCAGGGCAGAATTTGTGAAAATCAGAAGAATTCTAGATGATGATAAACCATTTAGTTATGTACACAAAATATGCAAAATCCCTTCTGCATGTGCATTCAAACCCACAGTGAAAATCATGGTTTTCTTCCTGGTTGGTGAGACCACACAGAGCAGGCCATCACCCTTCTGTACAAAATCAACTGTACTTCGTGGCAGCAAGTAACAACAGAGCAAACGCAGGAAGAAAATATTTAATCTTTCCAATAGTTAAGAATGTTCCAAAGGTTCGGGCAAGTAAGCAATATCTTTCTCCTTATCCCTGTCCCAGATCCCTCTAACTTTTTTTATTCCTGCCAGTGGAAGAAGCTAAATCTTTTTCCAGCTCTGTGTTCTAGCCACAATTAGCCAAACTCCTCTCAGGAGACTTAACCAGAAAAATGGAAATAGAGTTAAGAAGCAGCACCAGAAAAACGCAGGCTCCCAATGTAGCTGAAGAATTCAACTTGGCCAGGGACACAAGGAGAGACCAATAGAGGCCCCACTGCTGCCTTTCTGAGTACCTAGGAGTCTACTTTCTCCTTCCTAAAAATCCACATTGCTCTCCCCTCCGGCCTGGCAACCAATCTCAGTCCAGACTCGGGTTGATGAGCAAGATTTTCCAGCACTCTCCCACCAACCCCCATCCTTTCCAGACCCCTGCTGAGCTTTATGGCTAAGCAGCAATCTTGCCTGCCTTATGTCGCTAAAGCCAGACATGCTTGTTTGGTAGAACGTGGGGGTGGTTGGTCTTTCTATAACCAGAGCCTTGGTTTTTTTACTTGGAGAAGCACAAGAGTGAGAAGTTCTCTTTGATCGTCTCTGCTCAATCAAAGCAAGCTTCCAACTCAACACCTTCAACACCTATTGCAGCGCTCTTAAATCTGCTGATTGTCTGTCTGCCCAGAGTCCAAAGCGGGCGTGTTGAGACTCAGAAAAGACACCGGGAGCATAAACATCAGACGTGTGGGAGCTCATATTAGTTACTCTGCAGGAATGGAAAAGCACTCTGTGTAGGCTCCAAGCCACCCAGCTCCTTAATGCCTTCTCTTATGCTGCAGAGATAATTACCGGGACTAATTAAAAAGCGACTAAAAAGCATTAAGCTGTAACTCGCATGCCTTTTAAATAAAATTCATTTGTCAGAAAAAGTGCTACCAACTTGCCTAATTTTTCTGCTCCGTAGCAAATCTAAACACGAAGGATACAGGAACAAAACCTCCAGGAGTCCGTCCTAAAAACCTTCAGAAGAAATTAAAGAAATTATTTCCTAGGCTAGAGTTTAGTCAGTGTCTTAAAAGGAGATACCTATTAAACTTTTGAGAAGGCTTCGGTGCACAGCATCCTTGAGCCACAGCTACCATCTCTACAGATAGTCCTTGACTTATGACCACAATTGAGACCCAAATTTCCCTTGCTGAGCAAGGCTGTTGTTAAATGCGCTCCGTTTTACAACCTTTTTTTGCTAGAGTTTTTAAGAATTTCTGTCACTAAGTGAAACAGTTGTTAAACGCATTTTGTCCCATTTTATGACCTTTCTTGCCACGGTTATTAAGTGAATCCAGCTTCCCCATTGGCTTTGATGATCAGAAGTTTGCAAAAGGCGATCACATGACCCCAGGACACTGCAACGGTCATAAATAGAAATCAGTTGCCAAGCGGCTGAATTGTGATCACATGACCATGGGGATGCTGCATCGGTTGTAAGTGTGACAAATTCTTATAAGTCACACTTTTCAGTGCTGTTGTGACTTCGGTCACTAAACAAACTGTTGTAAGTTGAGGACTACCTGTATTTCCCCAAATGCCCCAACATTACATTACAGTAAATTAAAGCTGTCATTCCCAACCTCCAGTACAGGTCATTTCAGGAGGATCTTGGCAAGAGGATGAAGAGGAAGAGGTTCTGATATAAGAGGAAAGTCTTCAGACAACACATCACTACCTTCTCCTGAAATCTGGCCCAGGTCCCATCCTTTGAATTCCAGACCAGAAGATAACATGGACTTCAAAAAAAAAAACCAAAAAAAAATTACAGATTCTCTTTGATCTGCCTCCCTTCTGATCTCCCAATACTTTGTTTTTACAGAAGAGACTTCAAGTAACAGGAAAGGTGGGTGTGCACAACTGGACGGCACACATTAAACAGTCCCAGGATAAAAAAGGGAGGAAGAGAATTGGCAAACGGCTAAACAAGCTAGAGTTATGGAAAATGGCTCCAGTTATTCCCAGAAGACCAAAGGGCGGTAAGTGACACCCTTTGGCTTCCAACCAAGACAGGTGCAACGTTGAACGTTCCTGCACCAAGCAACCACCTGCTGAGGCTGCCACACCCCTGCCCAGAACCCAACAACTACTACCTGCTTTCTGGTTAACACTGGGCTCTTAAGAAACCATACCTGCCGTTTTACACAGCGGTTAATTCTCTATTACCCACAAACGGCCTCCCACAGCTCTGCCAGGAAGCTCTGAAATCACTGTAACTTATTCCCCAACCAGTGTACCTGCTACTCCACAGAAAGGCCCACTTGCATTTACCTGGGATTTATTGCTTTCCATGTTCCCAAATGCTTACCAAAAAGTCAAACACTGGTGCCCCAAAGGTACTTTTTCAAGAGGCAACGGGACTTTCTTGTTATCCTTTGAAGACGTTTTGCTTCTCACTCAAGAAGCTTCTTCAGCTCTGACTGGATAGTGGGGCTAAATTCTTCAGTCAGAGCTGAAGAAGCTTTTTAGATTAAGAAGTAAAATGTCTTCAAAGGATAACAAGAAAGTCAGGTGCCTCTTGAAAAAGCATCTTTCGGACAACCATGACCTGGATGACTGAGAATCTCCATTGTCAAATATTGGTGGTCATTCGCTTTCTAAACCTACTAGAATTTTGACCCACACATGACATTGTGTAATGGCCCAGTTCCTACATCTTTTAGATCTTCTTTTTCCCTTAGACTATCAACTTTATTTTAATATCAGCTTTCCTCAGGTTGGTCCCTTGTGAAAGTCAGTGTTGGATAGTAGGGACTTAGGGGTTGAATTAGGAGTAGGGAGACTTGAGTTCAAGTCTACCCTCAGCCACCCAAGCTCACTGAGTGGTTTTGGGCAGGTCCCTATCTCTCAGCCAAAACCACCTCACAGGGTTGTGGTTATGGAGAAAAAGAGGAGGGAGAATATAACAACCAAGTTATTCAAGTACCGTATGGGAAATTTAGTCCCAACGTTCTGCAAGATTGCTCCATTTCCACTATCTTTCCTGGCCTTCTATGATTCCAGAGGAACTCCCAGCTTTTCCTTTGAAAATCCCAAAGGTTTGGATTACTGTATTTGATAAACTTGTTTACCAAAAAAAAACTGTGCAAGAATGATGGGTAGGAATGCATTGTCTTTACACCACAATTACCAGTTCATGAGGTAAGCCACCCCTGCATTTGGGCCCAGCCTTTGTGCTCGAAGCAGTCGTGAATCCAAAGATGCCAAGCCAAATCCCTTCCTAAACAAACCCAGAGTCCTGAGACGAGTCTCCTTTATGCGCTCATTCACACGCCAACTTCCTTCTCCTCCCAGCTCCCAGCACATTCCATGCTGCCTCCCACTAGGTCACACTCCCACCCCACCTCTGGGGATTGGACAAGACCTAGCCAAACGAGTCAGAGGCAAGACAGGCGCCAAGCTACTCCGAGTCCTGCCCAACGGTGCCCAATCGAGTGGCACTAACAAACCTGGCACTAACAAACCGGCAATGCTCTCTTTGGCTCATTAATTTGATGAGCGTTCTCAGGGCGAGGCCATTAAGTGGTGGCAAATAATTGCCTCAAATCCTCTTGGGGAATTAATGGAGGAGTCCCTTGCTTGACAATACCCCTCCCTAGAAATCAGATTTTGTAAAAAAAAAAAAGGAAAGACGATCCCACTAGCGAGCAGCGAGAGAAATGGAAGGAACTTGGGATTTTTTTTTAATTACACTTATATGCGCCCTTCTCCAAGACTCAGGGCTGACTTACAATTTTGGGATACAGCCCAGTGTGCTCAGCAATAGCCTTCATTCCATTGTATATGCCTGCTTATTACTAAGCGGCATTTTTACAAGGTCAGCTAATTGCCCCCAACAATCTTGGGTCCTCAATTTACCTACCCCGAGAGGATGGAAGGCTGAGTCAACCTTGAGCCTGGTGGGATTTGAGCCTACAGCAGTTGTAGGCAGCTGGAACTTAAGTGCAGGCAATTAACAGCCTGAGCCACCAAAGCCCTTGGTCCTTGGATTTTAGGAGATACTCCTCCAATCTGGCTTTCCAAGTGCTGCAGAACTACATTTCCCAGCAATCCATACTAATGGTGATGCTGGGACACTGGTTTGTCAGCATCTGGAGCGTAATTCCACTAAAAACTGAGATTGGAACTAAGCAACTTTTTGCAAAAGAAGCCCCAGTAGATACAGGTAGTCCTTGACTTACGACCACAATTGAGCCCAGAATTTCCATTGCGAAGCAAGACAATTATTAGGTGAGCTTTGTCCCATTTTACAACCTTTCTTGCCACAGCTGTTAAGTGAATCACTGTAGTTGTTCAGCTAGTTGTCAAACCTGAAGCTGACCTGACTGGAGCCATTTTTTGACCACTTCAGTGTTGCCACACTGGAGCTGAGGGGTAGGGAGGGGGGAATTGAGATAAAGGTGAACATATAGCCAAAACAACATTTTTATCTTGGGAACCAAGGACATTCTCACAACCTGGTCAGAAGAAGGCGGAGTGATGTCACCCAGCTGCCAGCCTGTTCTGTGATTGGATCATGTGACTGGTTGTTACTGATTGTTAATCTAAGGGGCGTGCATAAGTGCACCATCATTGCCTCCCGTCCCTGTCTTATTGTCCCCATTTATTCGTACCTATTTTCTGTATTCTTACTCATGTTTATATTTATACCTATTATCTTGTAAGCGATTGACAAATCAAATCAATAACTAAAAATAAATAAATAAAGTGGGAAAACTTTTACTTTTAATTAGGTGAAAACCATGGGAGACCTTAGAGTTGGTTTTCTCCAGATAAGTACCCATATGATAATTCCAAATAAAAGTATTCTTTGAGGAATCTACATGCCTCGGAGTTTTATTTGCTATGGATTTATTACTTGGAACCCTGACACTAGTCACACAGTTGTTAAGTAAGTGTGGCTTCCCACTGACTTTGCTTGTCACAAAATGTGATCACATGACCCTGGGACACTGCAACCGTCATAAATATGAGCCAGTCATCAAGCAATCAAATTTTGATCATGTGACCAGGGAGATGCTGCATCGTAAGTGTGAAAAACAGTCATGTCACTTTTTTCAGTGCTGTTATAACTTCAAAGAATCATTAAATGAGTGGTTGTTAAGTCAAGAACTACCTTTAAAGGAATAGGAGCTCCAATTCAGTACTTAGCTTGATATAAAGCTGATATAATCCGAATCCTTTTAAAGATAACCTAATGCTCTTTGAATGTTTTGATACTACAGCTCCTATAATCCCTTGCCGTTGGCCATGTTGGCTGAGGCTGACAGGAAATGAAATCCAAACTATTGGATGACCTATAGCTCATAACGAACTCTGGAGTTGAACCCATGCAAATGAAGCTATGTGCAAATGTGCTGATCAACATATTTTCCTATAAATGTACCCTCATTATCTTTGTCCAACAGTCCTGCAAAGACTGATCAATGCAAGCACATATAGGGTAGTTCCTACTCTCTGGCCTGCACCCTGCAAGCTGCTTGTCAATGCTCCACTACGGTCAATGGTGCCCTAAGACTGGCAGTGCCTGCAATGGAATCAGAAGAATGCCCTTGAAAAACGCACAACCCAGCTGGCACTGGCAAACACAGCAACCTGATCAGCAAGGATAGCTTCAAGCCCTCGCCTTCCAGGCACCAAATGGACAAAGTGAAAAATGCAGATGGGCGGTCTTGGATGAAGGAGAAGGAAATGAGAGAGAGGGAAGGGGATAACACAAACCTTTGGGACATTGGCATTATACTGAAAAATACAGAGCTCTTAGGCCTAGGGAGCTGATCTAGCCTGCAACTTCCAAAAGGAAGCCACAAGGTATGGCTCCATGCCCAGGGGTAATTGGTTCCAAATGCGTCTCCTTCTGGGGTGTGGTGTGGGTAAAAAGGCAGAAAAAACACAGATCTGGGCAGAGGTGCCAGTTGAAATATCACATCTTCAAAGATGAGGAGTCAGAAGGGAGTGGTGCCCAGCATTCAAACAGAGAGAGAGGTTGGGTGCCAGGACTGCTGAGTTCTCTTGGCCAGGAGAAGATGGTAGCAGATCAAAAGTTGAAAGGACAGACTTGAGTGGGTTAAAGAACAGGAACCGACATCTTGGGGACTGAAGCTTTGCTATAATTGTTAGTTCAGATAACCACAGGAGTTTGTTTTGCTTGGGATGACTGGAATATTTTTTGGCGGGGGCTGCTTCTCCTATTGCCTTAACCTCTAGAAGGTGGTGGCCTGAATTGCACACTCGGCTTGCTTGAATGCAATGAATCTCAGAACAATCCATCTCACAGCTAACATACAAATGAACTTAGGAGCAACATCTGAGGAGCCTCTTCTTGGATCTAGGAGAGTAACTTCCCTCACCCAGCAGGAGCCCAAGGACTTCCACAGTTATCTTACCTCCATCAACCCAAGAGGTATCCTGTATGACTCCATCCTTTACCATTGATTAAGGAGTGTAAATACTAGTTGTGATACAATACTTTGGTGAGCAAGGCAGACTGAGTTTGTCATTAAAGAAAAATAAGTGAGGATTCCCCTTCGACAAGGTGGTGTGTCACATTCTATCAATGACACTATGAAATGTCTGAGACCACTCTCTCCCTGCCTCCAACCTATTTACCCATGGCAGGAAGCAACTGCCATGGAGCAAGCAAGCACCCATGGCATTCCACTCTTCCCACCACATTTGACTGGCACAAACAACTGCTTTTGCCAGGTGCAAATAACCAGGAGCATTTGTTGGGTTCAAAGAACAGAAGATTTTATTATTGCTACCTATAGAGAAGAATCCAGTCAACTAACAGTCAAAGCTAAAGTGGCACTAGATAAGGGTCAATAGAATTCACAGGGGGTAGACTTGGGTCTCCCGTGGCTGCGCTATTATTCCAAACAGGTGACACATTTAACTCCGCCCTCCAGCTCAGCCTGCTCATCTCCTACTGTATCAGCACTCTTGACTTGTTCCCGATTTGGACTACACACACACACACCTTTTAAGGTTAAAGAAAGACAACCAGGAGAGTTATTATTATTATGGCAGCTATCACTCCTCCAGGTCCAAAGGTAGCACCAATGACAAAACATATTTGCATTTGATGTATAATAGATTCCTGGGAAAGAGATAGGGAGCGTAATCCTTCCTCAGGATTTGCTCCAGCATATCAAATAATCTGTCACTGCACATAAGGCCACAATCCTGATTTTCTTGAACTTTATGGCCTATTCTTCTTTTCTTTATCTTTTAGATGAAGGCAAAAGAAAGAGAGAGAGAGAGAGATGAAAGACAAATACAATAAGCACAGCTCTGCATTTTCATACTGCAGTACAATTATTTCACTTTCAAATTATTTGCTTGCAGACAAAGTGGGCCTAAGAATAACTAAATTATGCCATGGTTCTGTTCCTATAATACAGCACGATATCAGCTGCCACCATAGGAAGTACCAATGCTCCATTCAATAATTAAGCAGCAAACTCATATTCCCATTTCAAAAATAGGTATTTAGCCAGTCTCAGAGGGATTATCTTCCATCTTTATGGCCACAAACAGGTACATGACACCTGGCTCCCCAGGTGTCACCATTTCAACACACTAAATCCAATTAAGGCAGTGAGATTCAACTGTATACTCATGTCATCAAGCTGATGGTTCTGCTACAAATAAAGTCAATGAACACTTTTAGAAACCTTCTGAATGCATGTCAGGCCTATAAAATGGGACTAATTTGATCCTCCATGCCAGTCCACAACCAGACAGGCCCCACACTATATTCTCTGTAGAGACGACACATATTCAATTTCCTTAAAGCAACATCTCCATCATATATCTCCCTACGGATACCCAGTTCTTTTCTTTCTTTCCTTCTTTCCTCCCTCCCTCCCTCCCTAAGTCATCAAGAATCTGAAGTCAGAAAGGCTGCTTTGCTCAAAAAGCTATCTATAGCAGGGGCCTCCAACCTTAGCAACTTTAAGACTTGTGGACTTCAACTCCCAGAATTCCTCAGCCAGCAATTCCTCAGGGAAGCATTCATGAAAGAAAACTAAATTAGAGGATTGTAGTAGCAAGGGGTTGTTCCTTACAGATAGGGCTTTAGGACTCCTTAAAAAGCAAGCAAAGAGGAGAAAATGACAAAAGGGTAAGTTTTGAACTTGGGATTGTGCAATACACAATGTAATATGCACTGAATGCATTAAGGCAGGTAGTTTCAAACTTATTCAGGCTGTGGAAAGTTGGTTTTTTTTTAAAAAAATGATTATTGAGAGCGCCCACTCAAAAGATAAAATTCTAATTATTATAAACTGGCTGCCTTTCATTGACACACACACACACACCCCCTTAGAATCTCATGGAATTCAGAGGGCTCTAGGATTCCACACAATGTTTGGGAAAATTGATTTAGAGCAAGGAGACAAACAGAACCAACTTTTGGAAAGTAAGTGGCTGGGTGCCAGGCTTGGGAATACTCGAAGGCTCTCTAGGCTGACAGTCACTATCTTTATAGCTGTCACAGTCACAGGCTGAAATAACAAACCCAACTCAAATGTGTGTCACTGGCTGCGAGGACATGTGTGTGTGTCAAGTTTATGTCTGAGAGTATACAACCTCTGAGCCTGCCCACATGGCTCCTATGCTTTTCCCGAGGGGTTACCACAAGCCTACTAATTGTTTTCCCAGGCAGTTCATACAAAGTCTCAGCGGCCCTAATGCTTTCTGTCAAGTTCTCGGTCCCATCCAGGAGGGTTGGGGGGTGGGCAGGGAGCAGGCTGCTTTCATGGCACTTGCATGCCAGTTGCTGCTATAAATATCAATTGCCGACAATGTACAACGTAACTGTTTGCTACTCAAGTCCAGCATAAACAAGGCCTATAGGAAAAACCCTTGAGAAATGAAGAAAATCAACTAGCTCTCTTCTCAAGTGCCACGTTCAACCAGATTTTTTAGAACTCAATTCAGAAAAAGAAAAAAAATCTACTCTTCTAGCCCATTACCTAACCCACAGAGGAAAAAAACGCTAAATCAGCATGTTTCTTGTTAAAGTGGCTGGTTCTTTCACCTTTCCCATAAAATATCTGCCAGCATCTCCGGCCACAGAAACATTAAAACACATGCATTCCCAATCAAAAATAGAATATTCAGTTCTTTCAAATATGTGGACTCAAACAGCCAGCAAATGTCTTAAACAGCACTTTAAATCTGATTTGAGTATGGTAGCAAATATAAAGGAAAATGAATATTTACCAAATTAGTTTTAATTAATTTCTACTTTTACCATTTCTATGATTTAAAAAAAAATCTACAGTTTTAGAAAGGGTGCTTAATGATCACTAACTTCAAAAATCCAAGCACTGTCAAATTTAATCCTGTGCATATTTTCATCCCTTTTCCTTTTGAGGGCCAGCACGGAGTTCAAGAGTTTCCACTCTTTTGTTCGTCCATTTACAGAAATTATCCTTAGTTCATAACAGAACTCTATGCCATATAAAGTATTTCTCTTTGAGGGCCAGTGAACACTGTTATTTTCTTACTAACATTGCTACCCACCTTTGGAATTCACCATTCTGTTGACATGGCTAGTTCCAAATGCTAAACATTCCAAGATCTGATTTGTTCATTTTGGTGGACAGTCAAATAAAATACCTAATTGGCTTAATTACATTCAGATTTTTTCCCAGCTGCTTTAAATTAGAGGTTAGACACATGCAGAAAACCTCAAAACCTCAATTTAAGAATGTCGCCTTTCTCATTCTGGAAAAATACAACAACATTCCTGGAATAGCTGGTATTATTTTGAGAACAACACAGAGAAATTCCAACTGCTTTGTTTAAATCCAGAGAATGTGTGCACCCATCATACTTTGCTGTCATGGGATGACTCGTCCATGGATAGTCTCCTTATTACATGCCTGAACATGGTAGATATATACATGTAGACAGTCACGCAATGTCATGAGATTGAGGGGGGGATGTTGCAAAGAATAGCAGAATAGTCTCTGAAACCCAGAAACCTATCTTAAGCTACTTGGGTCTCCACAGCTAGGCCAAAGCCTCTTCTTGACATAAGTCCTGCAATATGGATAATATAACAGCAGCTGTAATACATTCTCCTTTGTCATTTCCAAATGCCTCCGAATGAAGTCCCCTTTAGTGATGCCAATTCACTTTATGCCAACATCTCTTCTCATTAATCAAGCTTCATAATTAGATACAATGACCCACTCAGGAAGCAAAAAAAACTTTATAAAGAAAGGCATGGCCTCATAAAGGTATGTTCTCTCTGGCAAGCACAATGATTTCTACCCCTACAAAGCAGTGGCATTTTTATATTACAGAGTCACCGGCTGAACCAAGAGAAAGGAATGTCTATCCATAAGAAGCAAAGCTCAGAAGGAAATTTAAGCAGGGATGGAGGAAGGAGAGAGCTTGCTCAGAAAGGACTCTGCAGAAATTTGGCAGTTGGGAAGGGCATAATGAAGTCTTCCTCAACCATGTATTCTCCTCCCCCCAGATGCTTTTCCATAATCTTCAGCTAACATGGAAGCTGCAGTCTGAAATGTCTGGAGGATACCAGGTTGAGAGAGTTAAGGATGATGAAATGTACATATTTAGAGAATGTCTGGTTGGGGAAAACTGACAGATGAATAGTGAAGTGAATATAAGCAGGTAGCAGAGCCACAAAGGGAATTAAAGGCACAGATTGGTGAATAAAAGCTAGGCATTTAGTTAGATAAACGAGAGCAAAGGAAAGCAGGGGCCCAATTTCACCATCATGGGCCACATAAGTGCGGCTGGATACAAGCTGACTGGTCTTTTCTCACTCAGCCCATTTTCAGGTAAGCTGGATGGGAAAATCATAAGCAATTTGGGTTTTTTTTAAATCAGGGGAAGAAATAGAAAATTATCTGTGCTGATTTCTCTACCCAGTGCAAGCTAAATGCCATCGTTTCTGCCCTCTGAGGGATTTAATTAAGCTCACCCCAATTAACTGAAAAGGACACACCTCTGCACAATCCATCAGCAATTTAGCCTTTCATACGGTAAAGGCAGATTTTGCGGACCCAGAGACTCTCCTCTCGCCGTTTCTGCAGACTCGGCACATTCAAGGGGGTGGTAAACCAACAGACAGCCATACAGAAAATTTAAATTAAAAAAGGAAAGGAGGGGAAAATAACGAATAAGCTTTACGGTACCTTACCAGATTGCCAAGCGCCAACCCGACACCTCCAAGGCCCAGCCGCAACTGAGCTGCCAATGGCTAGGGGGAGGAGTCCAGCTTCTGTAACCCCGCCCACCCCGCCCAATCGGAGAGGAGAGGGTGTGCCCGCTATGCTGCTCTGAGGGGGAAATCTTTGACTGCAAGAAGAGAGGCTTGAGAGGGCAGATCCACACAACCCTCTGGAATTGACTGACAGACGAGTTCACCAACCACAGGAAGCAGAGAGGAGGGGGCCCTTTCAGAAGCTGAATGGGCTTCTTTATGTGGGAACAGTTCGGGGAGAGGGCGGGAGGGAGAAGGGGAAGGATGAATGAGGTCTGTCTGCTGAGTGGGGGGATGGTCAGATCAGAGGAAGAGGGGAAAAAAAACCAGGATGCATTCTCTCTGGCCAATCAGGATCCTCCCTCTCGATCAGTTTTCAATCGGAGGATCAGAGTCCCAAACTTCGTACTTTGGAGGAGAAAAGAATATTTTGTCCGGAAGTTCTCAGAGTCAGAGTTTGCTGCTGAATTCTCTTCCTTGCTGATTGGCTTCTCTTACCAGGCGGGCTGTCATTCCACATCATGATGCTTTTAACTTTTTTTTAGTCTGTCTCCCAGAGTCAAGTTAGTAGAAGAACTGGGTACAAGTAAGACTCCCTATTACAGCATCTAGGTTGAGTTCATGCAACAACCTCTCTGGGCTAATAGGTTGGATATGTGTGGTCCAGTATGTTGTGGGAAACCCAGCCATTGTTTTAGAGTATTGTGTGAATCAAACTATTGTGACTCCGTTTTGGTTCCGGGACATAACATACTGTGAAGGTATTATTTTTTATTTTTAGCTTTTAGTTTAGCAATTTGAGTGAATGCAGTCACAATCGTTCATAGTCCCAGGACTCCTCCTGATCAGGAATCATGTGTCAGTTTGACAATTTGCTAAAAAAAAAAAAAAGTCTGTGGTACATTAAAAGTCCAGAAACGTGGCACACAAACAAGCCAGGAGGAGTTATGATTGGATTGCTGAGGCCACCAGTTTTGACCCCACTCTTCAAACTTCCTTGTACTGAACCAGTGAGACCCCTCCAGCTACACTGTGAGTGCTGAACTGGCTGGAAATAGATTTCTGAATATAATTCAGGTCCTGGTTTTACAATTTATTGATTTTAAATTTCTTGGATCCAGGCTATCTACAGGATCATCTCTTCTGAATAGAATTTGCCCATCCAGTTCAGTCAACCCAAGAAGACTCTTCTGGAAAAGTTAAAGAGTCAGGATCTCCAAGCAGGCTTCTTATAAGAGTGATACTTCTCTCTGAAACATGTTATTCTCAAAAATTCAGGTGGCCCCCACAATTTTGGAAAGTCTAATGATCTGGCTTTCTTGTATTTTAGATCTGGGGAACTTTGTGGTATGATGATGTCAATTCTTACTTTCATTCTACTTTTAATGCTAATGGCTGTTAAATTAAATAATGTTTAATGGGAGATATTATCAGTTCACTGTTTTCTGATGTACAGTATTTGCCAGAGTTACTTGAAAGAGCAAGTTTGGTCTAGTGGTTAAGGCACCAGACTAGAAGCCAGGAGACTCTGAATTGTAGTCCCGCCTTAGGCATGAACGCCATTTGAGTGAGCTTGGGCCAGTCACTCTCTCTCAGCCGAACCTTCTTCAAGGGCTCTTAAGCAAACACTATTACCACAGGATTGTTTTTCTTAAGAACTGGAAGGAATCAACTGACATTTCCCACAAGGCAGGGCTGTGAGAAGTACAATTTCCCTACCACTATCCCATTGTTTACATCTCTAAGTGAATTGCAGGCAAGAGTGGAGCTGTGAAATGCATCAGGAGGATAGCAAAATGATGACAGATGTGTTGATGTCATCACATAAATGCCAATCTTGCATACCTGTGTCTTCGTGTCATCACATAAATGCCAATCTTGCATATCTGTGTCTTCGTGTCGGATGCAGGTATGTAAGTTGTGGTATGATCTACTCATAGACGTGTTACCATTTGGCTTACTTACCCTGCACCCAACTCAGATGAAAGCTTGAGCTTATAAGTGGCATCACTGCTCTTGGTCCTTGTTCAAATATCCATCTGGATGTGCAGGAAATAGTAAATGCTGCCAAAAATTTAACTTTGGCACACTAAGGCTTACATCAATTTGAGAGAGATTAGTTGAGGCACGCATGCATGCAAAAAAAAACACAAGGTGATGGGAACAATCCTTCACACACTCTTCCACACACACACGCACGCTAACATAATGTCAGATATATCTGAAATAGAGTATGATGCAAAAAGCTTATGCTGCAATAAATCTATGAGTCTTTAAACTCTGACAGACCAGATTTTTTTTCTTCTTCCTTTCATTCTCCCTTTTGCCAGAGCTATTCTGCCCCCTCGTGGTAGATGAATGTCCTACTCTATCATACCAAGGTCACACTGGCTTTGATGCAGCAAAAGTCCAGAGGAGATGACCAAACAGAACCATCATCAATGAAAGTAGCTGGAGCAAGGCCGAGAGGAAAGGTTCCCTATGCTACTTTTAGAGATTGAAGTGACTCAACAAATCGGCCTGTGATCGTTTTCCCATCCAGACGGATGAGGTACTTTTGCTATATTTATATATGTTGATGCTGCATTCAACATTCATGAGAGGAAAAAAGGAAAGTAGAAACTTTCTCAGGCCTCAAAAGAGGAGGATGCAGTCAACATGTCAAAGGAAAGAAGATGAATTACATCTTACAAAACATACATGAACTATTCTGGGAGTAAACAAAATTTTAAGCTGTAGAAAGATACATTTCATACCTTAAAAGTTCATTTAAGTCTTCCCTTAAAAAAAACTGCTATAATTCATCCAATTCTCTTTCCTTTGCTCTCTCTTTTTAACTCCTGAAACTTCATCCATAACTAAATCAAGCTTGGAAAGACTAATGTAGCATAGACCTCAAGGAGACTTGAAAAAATAATGACTAAAACAATGATTATTTCAGAGAATTCAAAAAGACAAACATGATGTACAGTTTTACTGAGATAGATGTATTTTTGTTTTCTCTCTCTCTCTCTCTCTCTCACACACACACACACACACACACAATTTCCCAAAATACAGTGTTTCTCTGGAACAGAAGGAAGTAAGCAATCCATGTAACTTTTAGTCTTGTGTGTCAAACAGTTTTAATTATAGTTCTGTACTTGATCTTAACTAAAAGGCCAAAAAGCCTTATGCCTGTAATAAAGACTTGAGTTGTTTTGACTGACGGTAGTACTTATTAACTTATTAAAATGCATTCCATAGTATTAATGTTAATTTTATTTGCATTTTCTATTTAAGAGAAGAAATAATTGCCCTGAGTAAAAATTCTGTATTGCTAGTCCCAGTCTCTAATAAAAATTATTTATTCAATTTTGGCACTGTTTGATTTCAAACTGACTCTGGGCAGCCTACAACATAAAAAAAAACACATGATAGAACTACAATAAGAAAATAAAATACAATATAAAGTAAATAAATGAGATGGAAAATCCAGACATCCAACCACAACTTATACAACATATGTCAAACATATGTCAAAGAATAGCTTTCCGCCACCTTATCCCAATGCCTGGGAGAACAGCCATGTCTTTAAAGTTACTGGAATGCCGTCAAGCTGGGAGCCATCTGGATTTCAAGAAGACCTCATGCCAGAAGATGGAAAGATGACACTGTTTAATCAAAGGGACCTAGAATATGCCCACTCTGTTGGTTCATAGTGGCCAGGAGAAACCATGAAAGGTAAGTGGCACCTCAAATAACTGGACCATAGGATTTTATAGCTGATAACCAGCACTCAAAGGTGCTTTTTCAAAAGGCAACAGGACAATTTCTTTCTCTGAGGAAGAAAACATTTTTTTTTTTTTTTACATTTTATATGCCGCCTTCTCGAAGACTCAGGGCTGACTCACAATTTTGAGCACAATCCAATGTGCTCAGCAATTTTGCTTCTCATTCAAGAAGCTTCACTGGTTCTGGCTTATCCAAGAAGTCGAGCCAGAACTGATAAAGATGAGAAGCAAAATGTCTTGTTCCTCAGAGAAAAAACAGTCCAGTTACCTTTTGAAAAAAGCACTTTTGAGACAACTATGACCTGGATGACTGAGAATCTCCACAAACATTTGATAACCAGCATCCTGAATCACACCTATAAACCTACCCACTAGCAACCAGTGCAGTTCATAAAGTTAGAGTGTGAAGTGGGTGTTCTGAGATAAGCCCGCCATTGCTCATTCTACTTCATTCTGAACCAGTTAAAATTTCTGAGTGGTTTTCAAGGGTAGCTCATTGTAGAGAATAATTATTTATTAATCAAGCCATGGCTTAGGGCAGTGTACGTGAACCTTGCTAGTTTCTTGGCAGTTGGGCAGTATTTATAGTTCATTATTGTAGCTTTCAGAGAGGCCTTTATACAGTTTTTACACAAAAGTCACAATTTCTAATATAAGGCATAAGGGTGTACTAATTACATAAGCAGAATGTTAATACATGGAGATGCAAAGCAAATACCTACTGTTTAACTAATGTTGAATAATATCAGTGTTTATCCTAAAGGTGTGTAGTGAGGTAATCAATGTGACGTGCGGTTTACATAGCAAATGTTAGTTTCTGAGTTATTTTTGAGTCTGGGAAGGGTCAATCCAATTCACTAGCAAAAGAAGATATCAATACATTCCAGCAAATATTTCCACCACAATTTGGGGTTAAAATGCCTCTTAGTTTAGAACAATATATAACTGGACGGATTGTGTGAATTGTGATGAAGTGCAGTTTTATTCCAGCAATCCCCATATTATCTTACAAAATATGCTAGAGTCAGCTGCCTATATATTTCTCTCTACTCCTGCCTATTGAGGAATTTAGGTGGTGTTGTAAGAACAATTTTGGAGCATCTGAAGCAGAAAAGGCTTATCTGCACATGCAAGTAAGATTACATAGTCAATTTCACACAAACAATTTCAAAAATCACACTGGCTAATCCATATTTGATCATTTATGCATTTCTAAGCAAGTAGAAAATCCCCTAAAGTTTAGCTTTGCCTATCCATACAATAATAACATTTTGTAAATGTGAACCCCAGTACCAAAATTCCCTTCCTCTGTCTTCAATTATAAATTATAAATCTGAGAGCAAGGATTCCCATACTGTTAATTTCTGCAAGGTGTTTTAAGAACTTTTATAAATATAAATATTAGCTTAGCAGTGAAAGAAAAATAACACAAGCTTAATAGATACTAAAAATGAATAACCTCTTTGTTTATAAAATATAACTGGGAAAATATGTAGCAGCTTTCCCGTTTAATACCTTCGAAACTTGTTGGGACTACAACAACATCCAAGATTCTTTAGCTAGCCCATGCTTCCAGGGAATTTTGGGAATTGCAGTCCCAGAACATCTGAAGAGAATCAGTGCAGGGAGCTGATGTACAGATGGAAGAAGCTGATCTATATCTGGGAGCTTATGCATAGCTGCTAGCTCTTTCCTTCAAAAGGCATGTAAAGGTAGTCCTTGACTTACAACAGTTCATTTAGTGACTGTTCGAAGTTACAACGACACTGAAAAAAGTGACTTATGACCATTTTTCACACTTTTGACTGTTGCAGCATCCCCATGGTCATATGATTTACATTCAGAGGCTTGTCAGTTAATTCCCATTTATGATAGTTGCATGTCCTGGGGTCATGGGATCCCCTTTTGATCCCCTTCTAACAAGCGAAGTCGAAGAGTAAACCAGATTCACCTAACAACTGTGTTACTAATTTAAGAACTGTAATGATTCACTTAATAAATGTGGCAAGAAAAGTTGTAAAATCGGGCAAAACTCATTTAACAAATTTCTCACTTAGCAACATAAATTTTGGGCTCAATTGTAGTCTTAGGTTGAGGTCTACCTGTATTTGTTTAGTGACTATTGGAAGTTACAATGTCACTGAAAAAAGTGACTTAACAACTGGTCCTCACTCTTACAACCATTGCAGCATCCCCATGGTCATGTGATCAAAATTCAGGTACCTGGCGACGGGCATATATTCACGATAGTTGCAGCATCCCGTGGTCTCATGTTCACCCCTTGTTTCCTTCCTTTCCTTCTGACAAGCAACATCAATGGGGGAAGCTGGTTTCACTTAAAGTCTGTGTGATCGCTTAACGACTGCACTGTTTCACTTAACGACCATGGCAAAAGAGGTTATAAAATTGGGGTTTGGCTCACTTAACAACCGCCTTGCTTAGCAATGAAAATTCTAGTCCCAACTGTGGTGGTAAGTCAAGGACTATCCGTATTGGCCAATTACCCAACCAGAACCTTATGATTCAGATGATAATAGCAATAGCAATAGCATTTAGTCTTATATACCGCTTTATAGTTCTTTACAGCTCTCTCAAAGCGGTTTACAGAGTCAGCCTATTGCCCGCAACAATTTGGGTCCTCATTTTACCCACCTCGGAAGGATGGAAGGCTGAGTCAACTTTGAGCCTGGTGAGATTGGAACTGCCAAATTGCAGGCAGCTGGCTACAGCAGAAGTAGCCTGCAGTACTGTACTTTAACCACTGCGCCACCGAGAGTCTTTATAATGTTCTGCTTATGCCATTCTGATGTCATGAGCAACAGAACTTTGCAGTCCTTTGGTACCTTTTGCTCATGTTCAGTCATGCTGTGCCTAGGGTTTTCTTCACTGCTCTTCCTGGTATGGATTCCCACCAGAATCTGGGCCTGCTTACAATGTGACACAGAATTTAAGAGCAATATAGCTAAGCTCCGGACTGACGTTGTTCCAAAAAAGATGCGGGACACTCACTTGAAGGCACGGGCTGAAGTCCTACTCAGAGGCCTTGAGGGGGATTTTTTCCTGCATTATGCCACTAGCCAGTTTTCGGGATTGGCAGGTACAGCTCTGTAATCCTTTGCCTACGCTGGCCCTACCCTCTGGGCCTTTCTTCATTTAAGTGTCCCACTTTAAGACTTGTGGACTCCAACTCCCAAAATTCCCCACCCAGCTATGCTGAATTCTGGAAGTCAAAGTCCACAAGTCTTAAAGTTGCCAAGGTTGGACATCCCTGATTTAAAAGCTGTTTGAAGAACTGCCTCTTGCCTGTTATGTCCACCCAGCTCACCAGGATGGGAAGGCAGGGAATGTTGCAGGTCCTATCAATTAGAAATATACATCTGGTGGGAATCACAAAAAAGGGCCTTTTCAGTGGTGGCCCCTTCTCTATGGAACCTCATTCCCCCTGAGGTATGGTTGGCCCCCTACCCTCTTGTTTTCTGAAAGGCCTAAAAACATGGTTTTGTCAGCAGTTCTGGGGACCACAAATAGAGAGGGAGCTGATTAAATGGCAGTTTTGATTGTAATATTGCTGCCATGGAGTTGGGGTGGTTTTTTTATTAGATTTTTATTATATCTTTGATTTTTAAAATTTTTGTAAGCCGCCTAGCAGCACTTAGATGCAAGTAGGGCCCCCTATATAAATTTGTTAAATAAATAAATAAAACGAATGCAGAGCCCTTTTGGCTCTACACAGCAATGATTAAAATGTCTTTCTGTTCATGGATACAGTTTGCAGCTAGGAAAATAGTTCGGCTTCACCACACTCTTTTAGCAGATTGTGAATTGTTTCATGAAACGTAGTACAGGGAACTCACAGGGGGCTAGTGGCTAGTGGCATCACTGCTGATATACAGTATCTTTCCATCTACACAAACAGTCCTCAACTTACAACAGTTCATTTAGTGACTAAGTTACAATGACACTGAAAAAAGTGACCTATGACCATTTTTCACACTTACAACCATTGGAGCATCCCTATGGTTATGCGATCAAAATTCAGACTTTGTGGCAACTGACTCATATTTATGACGATTGCAGTGTCCTGGGGTTAGGTGATCCCCTTTTGAGACCTTCTGACAAGGAAAGTCAATGAAGAAGCCATTCACTAAACAACCGTGTTACTAAGTTAACAACTGCAATGATTCATTTAACAACTGTGGCAAGAACAGTCATAAGATGGGACAAAACTCACTTAACTGTCTTGTTTAACAACATAAATTTTGGGGCACAATTCTGGTTGTAAGTTGAGGACTACCTGTAATTGTATTATCTTAAAAACAATAACACTGCTAGGACTGAACCCCAAATTTCCACTTCTATCATCACATCTTCATCTTTCTTTTCTGTTTCTTAATTTTTCCCATCCCACCCCTTCTAAAAATAAGATCAGGAACAGGACTGGAGGAAGTTGAAAACAAGATTTCATTCATTTATGATGCTGAATTTGGCAGTTTCTGCCCGTGGAACTATAAATCTGCACCTAGTGACTCATCCCTGGAAACAGCTAGTTAGAAGAATTGTTTCTAAATATCAATATTAAATTAATATTTTTTATTCAATATATAATTTTTTCCTGAGTGGTCTGATTTCTCCTAGACAGCATCACTGCAAGAGTCTTCCTCCATTAAAAAAAATATGTCATTATGTCAGTATTTCAGAGTCATCTCTCCCTCTCTCTCTTATAATATCTTTATAAAGTTTCAGCTATATTAAAATACAAATTAACATAAATAGAAAAGAAAGGAATGACAAAAGCCATGAAAAGTGCCAAAAGGAAAAATGCATTGAACAAATATAACACTTTGTACAGATATTAACAATATTAGAAACTGGGAGACAATGAGTGTTCTAATTTTGCCTTAGGCATGAAAGACAGCTGGGTGACTTTGGGCCAGTCATTATGTCTCAGCCTAACCCACCTCACAGGGTTGTTGTTGTGGGGAAAATAGGTGGAAGAAGGAGTATTATATATATTTGCTACATTGAGTTACTTATAAAATAATAAAGGTGGGGTAAATATCTAATAAATAAATATATAATTACAACTACCTCTCTTAATTTGAAAGGAGTCAACTCTCTTACAGGTCATTTAAAAATTGTTGTACTGTATTGAACGAATCTTTATTACAATCAAGGACCAGAGAGAGACAATATATGAAAACAGCTAAAGAATAATTAAATAAAGGTAGAATTATACAGGCAATTATGATGGTTGATATAAAAAGTATGTTACAATTACCAGAGACAGTTCATCAACCGGTATCTAATTTTCACAGCAGCTGCTGCACAATTATTTAGCTACAACCTGAGTTAGAAACAATTTACAATTTGAAAAAAAAGGATGAATATATAAGCATTATCAGATCTTCCAGGGCACTGATGTAAAAGAGGAAGGATATAGGTATTACAAATCTCTCTTACAGATGTGTCAATAAAATAACACATGCTGGATTGTTTGCAGGCTCCAGCTTATTTATTATTCTATTTCTGCCCAACAAAATTGATACACTCTTGGCAGCTTACAATCATCAAAATCCAATAAAATATCCATGGGAGGGGAAAATCAAAAGGAGACAAAGAATACGCAATAGCATTCCTCATTCAAAAGTCATTTTTCAAAAAGCATCAGGCAGAGCCAGTTCCTTGGTCTCCAACTTGGGTGTGTCTATGCAACACAACAATTCCCCAACCCTGCAAATAATTACTACTGGATTGGAGCTCTGCTGAGTCAATTGTGTTGAAATCCATGGGATGAATAAGTGAATCATGGCCATATCCCCAGGGACTTCAGCATGCCTAAAGCACCTTAACAGACAACTTTTCCTTCCTTAATGGAACCCAGCCTTTGCTGTGATGAAATGGAAGCATTAAGACAAATTGTCCTTCTGTTTTGTAGCTACTGATTTTTTTGTGGGAAGAAAAACAGACAGGTAGGTCTTGGCAAATCATGGCTTAGGGTCAAGGCAAGTTGGAAGGGGCTTGGACTAGAAGATCTCCAAGGTCCCTTCCATCCTATAGTCAGGTGCAAAGAATCACGACCATTCATAAAGTTGCAGATACAGAAGATTTATTCAAGCCTATATGGAAGAATGTAGTCAACTAACAGCACTAAATTGGAGCTAGATAAGGGTCAACAGAATTCATGGGCTAGACTTGGATCTTTCATGGCAATGCAAGGACTCTAAACTCATTACACATTTAATTCCGCCTCCCTATCTCTGCCTTCTTTTCTCCTATATTTATGACTCTATGGAAGCAGGAGGTAAAGCTGTGGCTGGAGGACATTCTTGTGGTGCTCTAAGTAACATAAAGAAAATTTTGCTTATCCTATTGGAAGGCATCAGTCACAAACATGATTCTGGTGCCACAAATATGTGCAGTAATTCTGTATGAACAAGGCCAGACTCTTTTGCTTAGAATCCCAAATTTGGCTCAAGGCAAATAGGAGGAGGAGGTAGTATTATGTATGTTCACCTCCTTGAGTTACTCATAAAGTAATCAAGGTGAGATAAAAAATCTAATAGATAAAAATAGAAAAAGGAGAGACATAGAAATGGGAATACATGAGGACAGGGAATATACATTGATAGAGCTAGGAGTTAAGGTGGGCTAATGTTCACACCAGAAACTTCATTGAAAGAATGCGGTTTTTAAATGGCAATTTGTGACAGCCAATTTGATCTAGTGGTTAAGGCACTGAGCTAGAAAGCAGATAGCTGTGAATTCAAATCCTGCTTTAGCCATGAAAGCCAGCTGGGTGACCTTGGGCCAGTTACTTACTGCATATGGTTGTTATGGGGAAAGTGAATTTGATATGTTCACTGACTTGAACGATTTGTAAAAATAATCAATTTTAGGTGGGATATAAATAAATAAATAGGAAGTTGTACAGTGGTGGGATTCAAATATTTTTTACTACCGGTTCTGTGGGCATGGCTTGGTGGGCGTGGCAGGGGAAGAATACTGTAAAATCTCCAGTCAGGGGTGGTATTTGCTGGTTCTCTGAACTACTCAAAAATTCCGCTACCGGTTCTCCAGAACTGATCAGAGCTTGCTGAATACCACCTCTGAAGCTGTATATTGCAAGATGTTAGATGTCTGGAAGTGGGTAAGAAAATTGTATACTTTCTGTTATGTATGTAGGTTTGAATGTCATTGGTTTAGTTTGAATTGTTCTTGTAAAATGTCAAATAGGATTGGTTTAAAAAGTGCAGGAAAACCCTGCACTCTGATTGGCTGGCAACTACGGCTGCTGGCTATAAGTAGCAGCCGTAGCCCAGCCAAGTTGGGTCCATTCGAGCTGTAGTCACTAAATAAACTCTTCACTGAAGCTCTTCGCATCTGACTCTTCATGCAAACATAACACTTTCACATGATAAAATCAGTTTTAAGCTGTACAGGGAAGATAGGAAAAATTCTTTGTTTCCCAGCCTCACTCAGGAGCCCTTCTAAATGTACCATCAAACTTGAAAAGGTTATAGGGAAAATATATGTGATTATTATGCCATTTTCCATTGCTCTGAGGAGAGAAATGCAAACACTGTGAAGGGTTTACAATCTGAAACTGCAAAAACTGCATGCGTCCCAAAATGGCTCCACCCATACAAAGAATAAATACAGATAAATAATTTGAGGATTTACAATATTTTTCACTCAAGAGGATTATTCATAAAGGGGAGGTGAATAATTAATTTCATATGCTTTAAAGTATTTAATTTGTCTGTTTAAATTTTAATTTAATATATTTTTAATTTTATATTTTTAATGTTTAAATTTTACTTTACTTTTAATATTTAATTAATTTAGATTTAATTTGAATGTTTAATTAATTTAAATTTAATTTAATTTTAATTAAATGCATAGCTCAGTTAAATTAAATTTAGAGTGTTTTGCACTGCACACAGAAATGTGTGTGACTTTGGCCTAAGAAACTTGTGTATCTCTGCTATGATCTTAAAAAAACAACACCCCTGAAAATCCTAGCTATTTTCATGCCCTTTGTATTTACTCCACCTAAGGCTAAGCCTTACTCTTTCCTCCCCAAAGTTTGCTCCACCACTAAAGTATGACCCACCTCTGAGTTATAATGTACCATACCTTTTAAAAACATATTTTAAAATCTAATTTTTTTCCCATCTGTTTTGACTGCCTCTTATTCTTCCCAGTTAAAGCGATGGTTGATGCATTGTTGCAAGAAGTAAAAGTCACAACAGAAAAACTGCTTCTAACCAAATCTACAGGTGAGAACCCCAGCAGTAGTTACACATATTTCCCTATCATCTCTCTATCCATTATCTACATGTCTATCTACCATCTATATCAGGCATGTCAAACTTATGTCGTCACAGCAGTATCATGTGATGTATCAGGACTTTTTTCCCCTTTGCTAAACTGGGCATGGGCGTGGCCAGACATGACGCATCCAGCCCATGGGCTGGGAATTTGACAGCCCTGATATATATAGATCTATCTATCTATCTATCTATCTATCTATCTATCTATCTATCTATCTATTGTCTATATCTATCCTTCCATCATCTATGAATCATTATCCATCTATGTCTGTCTATCTATCCATCCATTATTTATCTATCCATCCATCATCCAGCACAGGGGTGGGATTCAAATTTCTTAACAACTGGTTCTGTAGGTGTGGCCTAATTTGTGGATGTGGCTTGGTGGTCACATGACCAGCTGGGCATGGCTTGATGGTCATGTGATTGGCTGGGTGTGGCTTGGTGGTCATGTGACCAGCTGGGCGTGGCCAACTCAACATCCCTTCTTTGCCCTAATGACCGTTGTAAGTATAAAAAAATATATATCAAAACAAAAGGTAATTTATTATTTCATGTCTTTAATGCTTAAATAACAAAAAAGGTACACAAAACTAGATTTTGTTACAACAAAGTTTTAAAATATTAATTAAAAACTATTACATAACATAAAACTTTAAAAAAACAATAAAACTGTTATTTAAAGTATTGCCAAATTGCTTTTTATTGGCATCTTCATTTACAGTTTTCTTTTGTTTGACATGAGCATCATCAGCTGTGTGATGTGCTCATAACAGGGTCCCATTCTTGCAGAGGTAGGCCAATTAGATTGATAGTCAGTAGGTTCATTACATTCAGAGATGGTATTCAGCAGGTTCTGACCAGTTCTGGAGAACCAGTAGCAGAAATTTTGAGTAGTTCGGAGAACCGGCAAGTACCACCTCTGACTGGTCCCGCCCCCATCTATTCTCTGCCTTCTGAGTCCCAGCTGATTGGCTGGGTCTTCTTTTGTTGCCCTGCACAGGAGAACAGAGCTGGAAAGCAAGTTAGTGGGGTGGGGAGGGAATGGGGATTTTATAGTATCCTTCCCCTAGAATGGGGTGGGAATGGAGATTTTATAGTATCTTTCCCCTGCCACACCCAACAAGCCACACCATGCCCACCAAGCCACACCCACACAACTGGTAGTAAATTTTTTTGAATCCTACCACTGGTTACATTGAAAACAGTTAGGCGACTTCTGCTCTCTGAACACATTATGTTCATTTGCAAGAAACCCCTTTCTGCTTCTGCTGAACTGACTGCAATTGCCCTGACAATATATCTAGCCTTTTTAATACTGCCAGGAATTGCATATTTCTCTGAATCTTTTAACACATTTTCTATGAAATTGCGATAATCATTAATATTAATTTTATAATGGGAAATTTCACCAAATGCAACCAATTGTTCTTCCGCTGTTTTCCATGGAACCACCACTTCTTTAATGTTCCAGTAATCTGGCTCCAAATAATTGAGAACTTTTAATTTATCAGTGTCTTTAAATTGGCTATCTATTTTTAAATGTTCGCAATCCATCAATCTTTTCTTCAAATTAGTTACAATGCTTTCTAAAAGCCTTTCACGAGGAAGTCCCACAAATCAATGATTTTGAACAAAATTTATATTTTTAAAGGTTTCTGAAGTAATTAATCCATCAACCTTTTTTGTAAGCATTTCAAATGATTTAATTGATCTTACCACAACTTTTTCAGTTGTTATGTCTATTTTCTCACTTGCAGTGCATTAGAAATAAGAGATATTTCAGTTAGGATATCAATCAAAACCAAATCAGTGAGAAAATATGTATTTTCAAGATGGGCAGCCATACCTGAGTATTTTTTATTTGAACAAAAAAACTGATGTAGCACTAGATAAGCATGCCACATAAATAGGGTTGACCTTAAACTACAAGCAGCCCATTTTGGTCCAAAATCTCTACCAATCTCTACCAATCTTTATAATTTCAATCTCAAGTTATTTGGAAATTTTGTTAAGTTCAATTAGGTTCTTATTAGATTGATAGAAAATATATCTTATCAATAAAGATTTGAAAATGATTTACTTGCTTTATTTCCCTAATAGAATCATCTAAAACAAATTGGAGATGATGGTTTAAGCAGTGCCATATTATGATGTTTAGAATGTCTTTGGCTATCTTAGTGCTTACCTCAGATTTTCTCCGAAGCATAACACTGGCACCATTGGAGCAAAATCCTATTAAATGTTTCTTTAGATAGTTCTTATTAAACCCAATGTTATTCAAACTTTCCATAACTGAACAACATATTGTCTCTGCATCTTGTTTTTCCAATTCTACTAGTTCAAGGAAAATTGTTGGTGAGAAAGCTGGATCCTCAACTTTTAAGTACAGTGTAAGAACTGGTTTGGAAGATATTGTTGAGGCTTCGTCAATGATCAAATAGATTTTGCGAGTTTTTTCAATAATTTTGAGGTTTTGTCAATGATCAAATAGATTTTGCGAGTTTTTTCCAATAATTTCAGTAAATAAATGTTTCCTAATGTCTTTTGCAATGAAATCTACTATTGCAACTGCAGTTTTATGTGAATGCAACCCTGTTCCCAAATCTAAACCATTTTTAATTTGCAATTCTATAAGATCTTCTATATCTGAAAATGGTCTGCACGTTTGTGCCAGACTGTACACTGTAGTAAACACTCTACACGTATTACCCAAATATTTTTCAGTCATCTTATCCAGTCCTTTACTTATTACATCCTGCTCACATTGCTTTAACTTCTGTGTGCAAATGTTGTGAGCTTTAGATGAGAAATGGATTTGCAATTTTTTTCTAAGAGATGCTTGCTGCACCTCTTTACTCTTCCCTGATGGCTCGATTTGGAAATTTTTCCATTCCTTTGCTGTGTGAACACTTTTTTATTGAAACCTCAAATTTTTTGCAATACTTGCAACCTAACTTTTTCTGGGAAACTTCCAGTCCATGATATTTCTCCTTAAAATTGTTGTACTGCTGCAATGTCCAGCAGTCAGGAAGGTTTCTTTCAATGTCCAACTCAGTTCTTTCAGTATTTGATGTGCTGCTGCTTTCCCCAGGTTGCAGTGTAGATCAGGGGTCTCCAACCTTAGCAACTTTAAGACTTGTGGACTTCAACTCCCAGAATTTCTCAGTCAGCAAAGCTGGCTGAGGAATTCTGGGAGTTGAAGTCCACAAGTTTAAAGTTGCCAAGGTTGGAGACCCTGGTGTAGATTATGTGCTGCTGCTTTCCCCAGGTTGCAGTGTATCTGATGTGCTGCTTTCCCCAGTCTCCAACGGTTGTGGTTGTGACTATTTTGGATCTCCTTTTGTTTTCTTACTGAAGAAAGCAGTCAAACTCATTTGCCTTTTCATCCTGGTAAGGTACTACAAAAAAACAATACAACAATATAGTGGTTTGGACTCGATTATTGTTTTAAGTTCAGTGGTGAAGGCAATGGCAAGCGAAGAAAGTGGGTGAGGAGCAGAGATCAGTAATATTCAGTTACTTTTAAGAGTGTCTAACACCATAGCTAGTTAGTGTTTAAAAGATGTTATGGAAGAGGAACAAGTTTCACCAGACAAGACTGAGATGGAGCTGAAAGTGGATTTGAAAATGACAGTCTATAAAAAAGATGTTATACTGTGTATATAAAAGAATGGCTGATATTTTCATAATTACAATTAATTAATTGAAAAATAAACACTTAAAATGGAAATACAATTAACAAACCAAGGGAGTTTGTTATTTTGTGCCAGTAGTGGCACAAAAATCTTTCCTAGCCAAGACTACTTACCTGGACCAACAGTCCCTAATGGAATGCTCTCTCTATAGCTGAGAGAGAGAGGCCAGGGAAGCCATGTTTAGTCACCTAAGCTTTTTAGACTTTGCATCTTAAAAATGCTGAAGCTTTTTACAGCCTTATACAGATATATATACTACAAAAAAGATATAGTACAAAATCATCTAAGAAGTTAGATTAAGAATGAAATTCATAGGCATATTCACAGAGCAATACTGAATTCTTTTTCTGAAATTTATTCTTCAGTTTA
This sequence comes from Naja naja, assembly GCA_009733165.1. NCBI lineage: Eukaryota > Metazoa > Chordata > Lepidosauria > Squamata > Elapidae > Naja > Naja naja. The sequence continues at coordinate 127,454,021 of CM019155.1, forward strand.
AAAAATTGGAATATATGAATTAGGTTCAGTATTGGGCTCTGCTTGTACTCAACTCAAGTAGCTATTCAAGACTATGTAGTGTCAAGGTTAGAAAAATGGTAAAGCAACATATAGATTTAAATTTTAAAACCACAAATATTTTTGTTGGTACCCACATAAATAAAGGGAATACAATACATATTTAATTTTACACATGTTAACAGTGGCTAGAATTATGTTTGCACAACAGTGGAAATACAAAGAGATCCCTACAAATGAAAATGAAAATTTAAAAATATTACAATGTGGAGAAATGGACAGATAGAGATAAGAGATAGAAATCAGGCGAAGAATGATCATTGCTATGTATGAATTAAATACAAAGAGGGTTGATAATTATAAACATTTTAAATAATTTTTAGTATATGTTTTGTTTTTATTAATCATAAAAATAAAACAGATACTAAAAACATAAATAAATACATGAATACATTTTTGTTACACTACTACTATTATTGTTACATGTTGACAATTATGTTTTTCCTTCCCTACAGAAGTATCAACATGTAACAATAATAGTAAAATAATTTTTATTTATGTATTTATTTATTTTTAGTATTAGTTTTGTTTTTATAAATAATAAAAATAAAACATATACTAAATAAATAAATAAAAAAAGAGCAACTTACCAACAATTAGGCAGGCAAGTTGGCTGGCCAGCTACACCAGGGTCCACTCAGTCCTAGTCTGGAGAACTTGCTGCAGTGAGGGCAGCTGGGTGGCCCAGGTATTGGCACTCGACCAGGGTTGGCGGCAATGGCAACCGGGGCTTGCAGAGCCCTTACTTACCCAGATCAGGCAGGGCCATGGCCGGCGGAAGGCAGGCAGTGATGGCTGACTGGCTGGCTGGCTGCTACTGCAGAAAGCGATGGCGGCAGGCAGGAAAATGCAGGCAGCGCTGTTGCGCACATGCACTATAAGGAGTGACTGGGCGTGGTGGGGCGATGGCGGAGAATGCAGTCAGCGATGTCGCACATGCGCATGATGTTGTGCATGTGCAATAAGGACTGACTGGGCCGGGAGGGGAGCAGTGGGTGGAGAGGGGCGGAGCCAGCCAGGGGCCCGATTTACTGATTCTCCGAACTACAGAGAATCGTAACAACCAGTTCTACTGAACCAGTCCTAACCGATAGAATAGCACCCCTGATCTATTATCTAACTGATTGTCCATCCATCATCATTTCTCTATCTATCTATCTATCTATCTATCTATCTATCTATCTATCTATCTAATATATCCATCTATCCATCCACCATCTGTCTGTCTGTCTACCATCTGTCTATCTGTCTATACTCTATATCTACCATCTATCCTCCTATCTGTCTATACTCTATATCTACCATCTATTCCTCTCTAAAGAAAGAAATTCTTGGTGTTTTTGCAGATGAGGATCTGCTGGAAAATTTAGTGGAATTCCGGAGAGAGACAACCATGAAACTCAAAAAAGCCTTAAAGAAGTACCAGATAGAAGGTTTTGGATCTTTCCTGATTTCTGGTCATCTGCTTTAGGAATTCTTATTCTAATCTGAAAATCTTGTTTATCCTTTCTTTTGTTATTTCATAATACTGGTAAACATATGGATGTATATATGTATAATTGTAAAAGGCAATAAAATGATCCACAGAGCATCTATGCAGACCCTTTAATCAGAGGAATAGCATGTGTGTACACACACACACACACACACATATAAAACTTGATTTTATACACACACACACACACACACACACACATATGTAGGTCTTGGTGTATTCGGGTCTTGTCCCGTGTAAGATTGAGAATACCTTGGCAACGTTTCGACAAAATCTCATCTGTCATCTTCAGGCTGGTGTCTTCAGCTTCGTTCTTCTGGGAGAATATGGACCCAAGATTGTTGGGGGCAATAAGCTGACTTTGTAAAAATGCTGTTTAGTAATAAGCAGGCATATACAATGGAATGAAGGCTATTGCTGAGTGCATTGGGTTGTATCCCAAAAACTGTAAGCCACCCTGAGTCTCCGGAGAAGGGCACCACACCCAGGATGTCACAACAATAGAACTCAGAAGGTCATCACACAGCCCATTACCCAGGTCGTTACAACACAAAAGGCTGAGAGACACACAGCCACACAGGGCCTCAGGAAAAAACCATCCAATCTGCATACATCAACTCCATCTACCAATCAAGATGTAACAATACAGCCAACTCTGGAGTTTAAAAGGAAAAACAGCCACGATCACGCACTTCTCCCAGAAGAACGAAGCTGAAGACACCAGCCTGAAGATGACGGATGAGATTTCGTCGAAACGTTGCCAAGGTATTCTCAATCTTACACGGGACAAGACCCGAATACACCAAGACCTACATATATATATATATATATATATATATATATATATAATCAAGTTTTAGAAACTAAAATGACTAGAACAGGGCTAATGGAAGGAAAGAGTATAGGTACTGAAAAACATTTTTTTTTATTGTTCTAGAATTTGTTTGATTCTTTCTATAGCTAAAACAGTTTAAAAATGAAAGTAAAGTATTTAAAAATGAAAGTAAAGTATTGTCAAGATAAATTAAAATTAATATTAATTAGTGGTATCCAAATGAATTAAATTATTAAAATTTTGGTGATGTGTAGAAATTAATAAATGAGGCTACATTTGTTCATATGGCCTAGAGAGCCGTTGGAGGTCCTCCCGGTCCTCCCGGTCCGAATCCAACCAAGCGCAGTTGAGGTCCTTTTCGAGGACCTACCTGGGAGCGATGAGAGTGGCGAAGAGATCTTACTTTGCCACTCTCATTGCATCCGCAGATAATTGCCTGGCCGCCCTGTTCAGGGTCGCCCGCTCCCTCCTTAATCGGGAGGTGGGGGTGGACCCTTTGCAGGGACGAGCTGAGGAATTTGGTCAACATCTGTTGGAAAAGATCGCTCGGATCCGGACCGGGTTGGACACCAACTGTCTTGAGTCGGACGTGGAGTCAACGGCGAGTCTTGTCGATGTCATCTGGGAGGAGTTTGACCCTGTATCCTCAGATACGGTGGATAGGAGTATGCGGCGGTTGTGTGCCTCCACATGTTTATTGGACCCATGTCCCTCCTGGTTAGTTTATGCTGCCCGTGAGGAGACATGTGGCTGGCTCCAAGCAGTTACCAACGCTTCACTTGAGATTGAAATTATAAAGATTGGTAGAGATTGGTAGAGATTTTGGACCAAAATGGGCTGCTTGTAGTTTAAGGTCAACCCTAGTTATGTGGCATGCTTATCCAGTGCTACATCAGTTTTTTTGTTCAAATAAAAAATACTCAGGTATGGCTGCCCATCTTGAAAATACATATTTTCTCACTGATTTGGTTTTGATTGATATCCTAACTGAAATATCTCTTATTTCTAATGCACTGCAAGTGAGAAAATAGACATAACAACTGAAAAAGTTGTGGTAAGATCAATTAAATCATTTGAAATGCTTACAAAAAAGGTTGATGGATTAATTACCTCAGAAACCTTTAAAAATATAAATTTTGTTCAAAATCATTGATTTTGGTCCTCTCGGGACGCACGCAGTCAGTGTTGACGGGAGGCAAGAGATCGACCCCAAGGACCCTCACTTGTGGGGTTCCTCAGGGGTCGGTGCTTTCTCCCCTCCTGTTCAACATCTACATGAAGCCGCTGGGTGAGATCATCCATGGTTTCGGGGTGAGGTATCATCAATATGCTGATGATACCCAGCTTTACATCTCCACCCCAGACCACCTCAGTGATGCCCTCCCTGTGCTTTCGCAATGCCTGGAGGCGGTGCGGATCTGGATGGGGAGGAACAGGCTCCGGCTCAACCCAGACAAGACTGAGTGGCTGTGCATACCGGCATCTCGGGTTCAAGAAATTCCATCTCTGACCATAGGGGTAGAGGTGTTGCCCCCTGTGGATAACAACTTAGGTGTCCTCCTGGACGGACAGCTCAGTATGGAGGAGCAGGTGGGAGCCGTCACCAGGCGGGCTTTTGCCCAGGTTTGCCTGGTGCACCAGTTGCCCTACTTGGACTGAGATTCCCTCACGACGGTCACTCATGCGCTCGTTGCCTCCCGTCTTGACTACTGCAATGCTCTCTACCTGGGGCTGCCCTTGAGGACTATACGGAGGCTTCAACTGGTACAGAATGCGGCCACGTGGGCGGTGATGGGAGTGGCCCGATTCTCTCATGTGACACCCCTCCTGCGCGATCTTCATTGGTTGCTGGTTGCCCTCCGTATAAGATTCAAGGTGCTGGTATTAACCTATAAAGCCCTGCATGGCTCAGGTCCGGGGTACTTGCAGGAGCGCCTCCTACCAGCATCAAGATCCGATTGCCTGATATGCTCCCATAGGCGGGCCCTCCTGGGGGTGCCATCGGCCAGACAATGTTGGTTGGCAGTCCCCCAGGGGAGGGCCTTCTCTGTGGGGGCGCCCACCCTTTGGAATCAGCTACCTCTAGAGCTGCGTTTGGCTCCGGACCTGCGCTCCTTCCGCTGTGATCTCAAGACTTGGCTGTTTGTACAGGCTGGCCTGGACTGAGCAGGGTTGGGAATTTTAATTTAAGAGTATTTTATAATTGGATTAGAGAATTTGATAAAGCTGTATTTATTGTTTATACATTTTGTGTAAGTCACCCTGAGTCCCCTCGGAGATGGGGCGGCATAAAAATCCAATTAAATTAAAAAATATATTATTTTAATTTGTAAACCACCCAGCATTGGTGGGACCTGGGCAGCATAAAAAATTAATAAATCATTATTATTCTGTCATTCAAGTAGAAAAAAAATCACACAATATAGCATTAACATATGGAACAAACTGTCCCTAGACATTGCAGTGAACATAATTCCTAATTACATTTTTAAAAATCAGTTTGTAATATTTATCCTGGACAGTGCCTTTCAGAGCTTCTGTGAGGCTGTTGTTGATCTGAATAGTCTCACCAAAAAGAATTTTCTGGACAACTTTAAGGCACATAGGAATATTTAAATGAAAGTTTTCAAACATACAGGTAGTCCTTGACTTACGACCACAATTAGCCCAAAATTTCTGTTGTTAAGCAAGATAGTTGTTAAACGAGTTTTGCCCCATTTTATGACTTTTCTTGCCACAGTTGTTAAGTGAATCATTACAGTTGTTAAGTTAGTAACACAATTGTTAAGTGAATCTGGCTTCTCCATTTATTTTGCTTGGCAGAAGCAAAAGGTGATCACATGGTCCCAACTGTCATAAATACATGCCAGTTGCCAAGCATCTGAATTTTGATCACATAAAAAATGGTCATGTGAGCTTTTTTCAGTGCCATTGTAACTTTGAACAGTTACTAAACGAATGGTTGTAGGTCAAGGACTACCTGAACAAACTATTTTTCATAGTTACACAGATTGAAAAATTATAAAAGCTTCATAATTTGGTTCTGCAGAACTGTAACATTTGGTGCTGCAACTGAAGGGAATGTGGGAACAATTTGGATGTGAAGAATAATCTACAGAGGATATATCATTGGAGGCATGGTCATTCATTTTTGGAATCTCTTTCCTTGTAGGTTGTAATGAAAAAATATGTGGTAAGTTGCTCGGTTTTAAGTGGGTGGGTGGAACAAGAATTTGCCAGATAAAAGCTTGCGTGATTGAATAATGAGGAGAGGATGTGGCTTGGGAGAAGCTCAGGGGTGGCCCCTGGGGGATTAAGGCAAAAAAACAGTAGTGTGCAGGAAATTATCTTGCACATATGTGGATCAAACAGTGACAAACCACAACAGAACAACAAAAGGAAGAAAGAATTGCTGGAGGGTAATGGAGGGTGGGGGGAGCCAATCCATATGAGCTAGGTTAGCTTTTCCCAATTTGGTGCACTTTAGATATGGAACTTCTAGAAATCTCAGACTACATGGTTAATATTTTTCATTATGGTCACAAAACAAAATACCAGGTTGGAGAAGATTGAACAAGGTGGAGAATTGACCCAAGGCGATATCTAGGTGTCCACCCCATTAGATGAGGCAGACCAGGGAATCAAGAGCCGTGGTGGCGCAGTGGTTAGAATGCAGTACTGCAGGCTAACACTGCTGACTGCCAGCAGTTCAATCCTGACCGATTCAACATTGACTCAGCCTTCCATCCTTGCGAGGCTGGTAGAATAAGGACCCAGATTGTTGGGGGAAATATGCTGACTCTGTAAACTGCTTAGAGAGGGCTTAAAGCACTGTGAAGCAGTATATAAGTCTAAGTGCTACTGGCTCCTCAGAGGAAAATTAAAACTACTTTTATTGAGATTGACTACAATAACAGAAACTTGCAAGTCTGTCCTTATACTTCATTGAAATATGGAGATATCTGCTGATACCACTTCTGCATGTTATCTCATTTTTCAAGATTCTTTTAAAGAAATATAGTACCTTTGCCTAGGTAATTATTCTTGTATTTATCTGTCAAAGTCCTCATCCTTACGTTCTTATATTATGTGTAGCCAAGGATTTAATCTAAAGAAATATCCATAAAGAGAGGCAATTCAGACCAAGGTCTAGGGTGGCACATTTGGGAAAGGGAACTGAATTATAGAGGTACAAATAGTCTTCAATTTATGACCACTTGCTTAGCGACTATTCAAAGTGATAACAGACATACCCTGAGGCTACTTACAAGTTAGTTCTGAAGTTCCAATGGTTGAGCCACTTCCATAATCACATGATGGAATTCCAGGTGCTTGGTGACATGGCTACATTATTGCTGTTTGCAGCGTTTCATGGACATGTGACCACATTTTATTAGTTTTCCAAAAGCCAGCACATACTTTCATTTTTAGCATCACGCCCATAATGAACCATAGCAGCAGTTTGTTTTATGACTGCAGTGTTTGCTTTAGACCGTTACAAAAAAGGTCATAAAATTGCAACTGTCACAACTTACAACCTTGACAGAAAGGCTCCCAGATTCAATACATGATGAAATTTTGTGTTATATCTTTTTCTCGCCCTGATTTATTCATTGGAATGTTGCTGCAGAGAATATTCTACAGGACAGAACATCTGGATGAGGGGATGATTTAATTACCTTTAAAAAAATACCCCCAAATACCAAAAAATCCAATTAACAACAAAACCAAACCACAAACAAACAAAAAAGATGTACAAATAACACAATAATAAGTGAAACATACAAAAGGAAAAAATATGAGCAATCTTGGCATATTGTCTGTATGTCAAATATTAAAAGAAAGGAAAAAAATATTTGCTCAAAGATTAAAAAAACAGAATAACTTCAAACTCACAATTGCAGCTGCCATTTTGACTGTTGGGCTCCGTCCTGTGAATACCCTTGCTATTTTTATAACACAAATTCAGCACAGCCCTTTCTCAAGACAGAGTCCTAGCTGAATTTGTTTCATTTTCTTTGGGCTTGGGTGGGCCCATTTATTGTCTTGAGCTGCTCCCATGCGTTGCATGAATTGGGGTTAGAGCAGGTAGGTTATCTTGTGCTAGTCATTCCTTGTGTGGCGATTTTAAAAGTTAATTTCTCACACTTTCCTTCTCTATCCTCCCATACCCTTGCAGGATCACTGACATATGAAGTAATTAATTGCAAAAGATGCCTACCAGCAGGAGCATATTGCTTGTCACTAAGTCAGTGCTTTGGTAAGTAAAGTTGGAATTTAAGATCGTCCTCATTTCCCGACTGCAATTTGGACAGAAGCTTCACTAGGTGAAGCAGTCGTAAAGTGAAATGCCACATGAACATGCTGACTTACGTCAGCTGCAGTGATTCACCAAATCACTCAGAGTTATTAAGTGCAACGTCATATGACTGAACATCACATGACTGAGACTTGCAACTTCCTGCAGGTTTCCCCATTGACTTTGCTGGTTGAAAGCCAGCCATGAACATCACCTGCAAATGTTTCAGAGAATGACTGAAAAATGGGATTTGTTCAAAGCCTGTTTGTGTGTTGCTTTGATCAGCAGAGGGCAGCACTTACAATTGTTTTGGGGACTTAACCAGACTGCCATTTTAAACTACTTTACAATTGCATGTGATAGCAAAATGGTATGCCAGCATAAATTTCCCTGCCCTCACTGACAAGGTCTATTCTGCTTCAGTAATTAATTTGCTGAGTTGTATTAATTATTTTAATGTGGAAGCCAATTCAATAAAATGATTGGTGGATTCCCTTTTCTTTGTTTCCCCTTGCACCGTTTCATCTCTGATAGCAATTGCTCTCCTTGATCTATACTGGAACAGGGCTGGGCTAGTGCAGATTGGTGCTTATAAAGTAGCTGATAAAGTCACCTCTCAAATTGTCTAACTAACAAGTCACAGCTGAGAAATACTCTGTGCCTGTTACCAGTTAGCTGGGCTGCTTCTGAACATGAGTCTAGCACTTTTCTGAAAGAGCCCTAAACCCAGGGCCAGAAGTAGGTTGACAGATCACAGATGCTAAGGAGAAGGAGTGGGGGAGGGCAAAGTGGGAGAGAACAATCAATAAAGAGCAAACCCTGTCATTTAGTGGCATTGAGCAAAAGGAGTATCAGGCTCAAAGAACCAAGAATGCATGGAGTTACTTCTGAGTAGTTTCATTATTGTTATTCACCTACAGACAGAATCTTGCCAGACTAAAGCAACTATTTGCATAATTATAGATAGACTCAGTGAACTGCTAGGGAGGGTCCATCCTTGCCCTCTTCTTGCTGCCAGACATTCCCAGCTCCTCTGTTTCTTTGCTCTCTGTAAAGGAGCCCCTCCCTCCTGCAACTACATTCCATCATATGGAGTAACAGAATTCAGGTGTAGTTGGAGGGTAGGCAAAATGGCATATACAAAAGGGTGTTCTCCTCCATCAAAATCCCTTGATGGCAGAAGCAGCAAACACCCATGATTACTAATTCTTAATAGAACTAGCAACACGCTGCATATCTGGCAAACTTTGGATCTTATTCCTGGTTGAAATTTACTTTCTGAGTAGTTCTGCTATCACCTTCACTAGTCTTGTTTTTGAAACACAGGCCTCAGGCCAAACAGTACCAAACCCCTGTATATCAAGAGCCTATGTAAGATCCATCCAGCTCTAGCAAGTTCCAGTCAGCATAATAAGGGCAAATACCTCCGTGGAAGCCAAGTGTGGTTATTTCAGACAGCCCAAGGCAAAGTCATTTCAGGTGGGTCGTTTCAGGGAAAGAGGCGCTCCAATAGCCTAAAGTTGGTAACTATGGTGGAATTTCCAGGTAGGCTGGAGGGAGGAGTTAAGAAGGGATTGAGTTTGGAGTCATTGCACTGCAGGAAGTGGCACACGTTTGGCCTTCTCCAGAATCCTTGAGGCTTTATTTAACTGTTCCCAAGGGAATGCAGTCAGTTTGGCAAACTTTTTGTAACATAGTTGACTAGCAATAAAACTCCTGCTGAGATTCTTCAGAAAAGGTTCTGGTTGCTTTCACCTGATACTAACAGGACCTGGGACATTTCCATATCATCAATGAAGCACAGCTGGCTGAGGAATTCTGGGAGTTGAAGTCCACAAGTCTTAAAGTTGCCAAGGTTGGAGACCCCTGCTTTCCACCGCAGGAATTGTAATTTAATTATGTTAATTGTAAAACTATTTTTAAAATTGGAGCATTTAACTTGGAGCAACTATAAACTTAACCATAGCATCAAAGCAGTTTCATACAGATACGGTATAAAAAAGGGTTAACAGGGCACAATGATGCTCTACTTACAAGCAGATAAGAGGTCAGAAAGAAGATTTGAAGATTTATAATGTACAATATAATTTTTTCACACAGTTATTGTTGGAAGGAGGGTTTTGAGGCACCCTAATATATCTGACCACGTTAAAAGATTGCAATTCTTCAGGTCTGAACAAACTACTTTATTATGCTTTTTGATGTTCAAAGGATTTTATACTATATTATCTGTTAATATTACACCTCAATCCTGCAAGAAGGGTACTATTATTCCCATGTTGGAGTAACAAACTCAGAACCTTTCTGATGTTGTTGAATTTCTATTCCCAGCACTGCTTACAATATTTCATTTAGTGACTATTTGAAGTTACAATGCTACTTATGACCATTTTTCACACTTGACTGTTGGGGCATCCCCATGGTTATGTGACCAAAATTCAGATGTTAGGCAACTGAGTCATATTTATGGCCGTTTCAATATCCTGCAATATGTGATCACTTTTTGCAAACTTCTGACAAGCAAAGTCAATGTGGAAGACAGCAGGGGTAGGATTCAACTGGTGTTACTACCGGTTCAGTGACTACGTTTTGTGTGCGCATATAAACAAACCTTAAGCTGTGCCGCCCAGTGAGCTGAAAAGTGCTGCGCGCAGGTGCACAGCATTTGAAAGTTTTCCTTCTTTTTCAACCTCAGCTGTGCCGCACAAAGCAGCTGAGGTTGAAAAAGCAGGAAATAAAGGACAGGTAAGAGCCCGGGCATGTGGGTGGGCCAAACAGCAGCAAACACAGAACCGATTCTGTAAAGTGGATGAGAAAGGACCAGGACTCAGGAATGCAAGAAACTCTTTTATTTACAACCAGATTCAAAAACAAAGAAGTGCGGCCAGCGCCGTTTTTTTATAGCTGGCGCTGTCCAACACTTCAGCCACTGACGGGAACTCATTCTTCCCGCCAGCAGCTGAACCAATAAGTGGAGTCTTACATCAGACTCCACTTTTCATCTAACGTAGGCTCATGTAAATGTGGCATCATGCATATTTAACACCCCTCCCTTCTTAGTTCAGGCCGACCAATCACTGCATGTGTGGCAGACATAGTCCTTCAGGTAGACTGGGCTTCTGTGGGTGCAACTGGGCCTGCGCGGTTCAGTTGTTCCTGAGGCAGCGGCCTGAACAGACAGGTCCGTCGCTGCTCCAGTCTCTGCCCTTGAAAACACCTCACAAGTTTTCAGGGGCGTGGCAGTTTCTGTTGAGCTCGAGGCCTCAGAAGTACTATGCTGGACTCCTCCCCCTACAGCTAAGTCCTCCGCTGTTTCATTCATTGCCAATTGCGGGGGCCTAATTTTTTTAGAAGTTCTTTGTCATTCAGACCATTCTCTCCACTTGCCCGTTCTCCACAGGTTGAGCCGGTGCCAAAAGAGCATGTCGGATTCCCAGATGGGCGAGGAAACTTTTGAATTGCTGTGCTATGAATTGCCGTCCATTGTCTGAAACCAGCACATCGGGTAGCCCGTGGGTGGCAAATATTTTCCACAGGGCTTTGATCGTTGCATCAGTTGTTGTGGATTTCATGATCACCACTTCTAACCATTTAGAGTAGGCATCGACCATGATTAAGAACGTTTGTCCCTGGCAGGATTCTACAAAATCTATGTGTATGCAACCCCATGGTGCTGCAGGCTTTCCCCACTTGAGGGAACGAGGCCCAGATTATCTAATTATCTCCTACAGGTACCCATTCAATTCAGGTCAGAGGATCCTCTTTTGTTGTAGGCCTCCTGTCTCTCTTGGTTATTTAGATTAGCTTTTGTGTCTTGACACAAGTTTCGTTTTTCTGGAACGATGTGCTTTTGCAGAAATCTCTGCCTTCCATTTTGGAAGCATGAGGAGGTCTGAAGGGTAGAGAAGAAATAAATGAGGTTGCTTGGAGTAGAAGTTTAGCCCTCCTGGGAAGGAGAAGTGGCTGCACTTTGCTGTTTGAACCCAAATCTGGTTTCTTTATCTTTAGTTGATAACCAAGACCGCCTGGCCCTTCGCTTCGGGGAACCGTTGGTGGACCCAGACATCGCTCGAACTGGAGTTGCCATTGTCCTATGTATGGGTGGAGTGTTGTTCCTGGTGATCATGGGCGCGTAAGTATTGCAAACAGCCTGCAGTCCCCTTAGAAAGCAATGTTTGGTTTAAAGGTTTAAAATTTTCTTCCATAGCAAAGGTGATATAAACAACTACACCTCATGAAGATTTTTGAGAGACATTAATTCTGCCTTTCTCCTAGGATTATTGTGTACTGGAGAAGTCAGCTCTATCGGTATGTTTAGCTGTGATATACCTCTTCCTCACTCCTAAGTGACATCTGTTGACTGAGATGCACTTAGACCTTCAGAGTGTGAAGCCTGACCAGCCCATCACAACCTTCAAGACACCTTTGCTCACAGATTGGTATTCCCACATATTTTGTCTTCTGATCCTCTTCCCTGTAATAAATACAAATCTCTTTGTGATTGCAAACTTACTCCATAATTGATTCTAGTCTGCTCAAAAAAAAAAGACAGATGTTCTTCTCTGTACAAATGGATGTCTTTTATTTAGGCTTGTTAGCTGAAGATCAAGAATACTTTGAATGAAGAAAAGTCGCTGAAATGCCCTTCTGGCCTATATATGCAATTAATAGGCCAAAGATTTTAGCAGCATGCGCTTCCTGTACTTGAAACACACCATGTACCTGGAAGTGAGGAAATATGGTTAGGAGAGAGGGAGGATTTTTAGATCTGAGTTCAAATCTACATATAATAACAGACAAAGGTGGTGGTAAATTATACTATTCTGCTTTACAGATCGTCCTCAACTTACAACTATTCGTTGTCACTACAGTAGCATTGACATGACTGGTCCTCGCTCTTACATCACATGTTCATGTGATTAAAATTTGGCAATAGGCAGGCATGCATTTACAACAGTTGCAAAGTCCTGGGACCATGTGATCACCCTTTGCAATCTTCCCAGTCAGCTCCCAACAAGCAAAGTCAATGGGGGAAGTCAGATTTACTTAACAACTGTGTGATTCACTTAACAACTGTGGTAAAATCTGGAACAACCATCTTGCTTAGCATCAACAACCATTTTGCTTAGCAACAGAAATTCTGATCTCAATTGTGGTCATAAGTTGAGGACCCACTGTATAAACAAATAAAGTAAACTACATAATTTCTTGACCAAAAAAAATAAAGGGGGAAGGTTCAGTCCAAACCTTTCAGATTTCTGTTTGCTTTCTTTCTACCATATTTTCATATTGCCTATATATACCACAGGATGATCCTGCCCAAATGTCAACTCATAAAACATTTTGTATACACATTTTATAGTTGACAACAGAAAGAAGGGGGGGGGGTGTTTCAAAAAGCAAGCAGCAATGTGGAATCAAAAGTACATTCCATTCATATTTTCTTCAAAGACTGATTAGATGGCTGAAGTTTCTGCCTCGCAAAAATCTAATTGGAGAGCATGATTGATGACTCTTGGCTATGGATGTTTTTCATTGGATGATATACCCAAAGGGGTGGGAGGGGGAAGCAGGATCAAGAGTGACAGTGAATTACATATCTCAGAATTGGCTATGCCCAGGTTAATGCCGAACGTAGACTGTTAACTTCAAATAAATACTTTTTAGTTTTGGGAGTGTGGCTCAAGGCTCATGATTTAATTGGAGTAACTGCTGGAATCCTGACACCATCACTGTTGTGTCCAAAAGGCATTACACAAGTATACACATCAGGGAATGTGATAAAATAGTCATACCTATGAAGGCATTCCTATTCTTTTTCTACAATGTTTTCAACCTTGGCAGCTTTAAGATCTGTGGACTTCAAGTCCCAGCATTCATGCTGGCTAGGAAATTCTGGAGCTGATATCCATATGTCTTAAAGCTACCAAAATTGAGAAAATGTGCTTTGGAACTCTTGCTTTTTTACTTTTTTAAAAAATGATCAAGGTTTTCATTTTATAAATTTTAATTCTGTGCTTGTACTTTCTGTACAATCTTCCAGAGATACATGGAATAGGAAGAGTGTCCAGATCCTTTAGGATAATTACCAGATTTACAAGAAAATGCATTTCACCAATATCCTTTGATTTCTTTAGGAACAAAGGTAAGTAGGGAGAATTAATCTAGTGATTGTATTCCTGATCACTTGGAAAAATTCATTGGACTTGGTGAGATGTTTACTCACACAAGTATGATTGAGGTTGTTATCACTGATTCACAAACAAGGAACACATAAAGAACGATTTCATTGTATTCTGCCAGACGTCTGTCTTCCACTGAAGAAGAAGAAAAAGTTTTTTAGCTTTTTGTTAACAAGAAGCTCAGCATGGAAGCAAAAGGAATTTTCACAGTCGGTGAGTATTGGGGTTGCTTAATCAATATTTTTCGATTAGACCATAATTGGATGGGCTCACTTTTCAAGTCATAAGCAGCTACCATCACAAAAATTGTGTTTTGTTTTAGAGTCTTGTGTGAACCCACATAAAATTTAATGCTGGGATAGAGTATCTTTCTGACCCATCAATATCTTGGTCCAATTGCCTAAAAGGGCATCTTTAAAGAGGAGCAAGAAGGGAGGGCAGGTAAATCTTGACTTATGATTGATCCTGGATAACATCTTTGCATCTCACTGTTTGAGGAAGTTGCACAACATTCTCAGAGACTCTTCCCATCCTGCTTACAATCTTTATGAACTGTTGCCTTCTGGCAGAAGATACAGAACGATTAAAACTTGGACCACACGTTTTCTGAATAGTTTTTATCCCAGAGCTATAATTGCACTTAACAATGAACTTAAGGACCATCATCAGTGAGCTGTTGGACAGTATTACTTGGTCTGTTGTGTGGATGCTTGTGTGTTTTTAGGAGGTGAGGAATTTTGGTGGGTGGGGAGGTGTTTGGGGATTGTCATGTGTGTGTGTACATGTTGAGTCTGGTCTCTGGGTGTTATGTGAATTTTGTTGTATGTAGACTGTGTATATACGTACAATGACAATAAAGAATTCAATTCAATTCCTTTAGTGACTGTTTGAAGTTATGACGGACCTATTTTAGAGCTAACCTTCCATCCTTCTGAGATTGGTAAAATGAGATCCCAGATTGTTTGGGGCAATATGCCGACACTGTAAACCGCTTAGGGAGCGCTGTAAAGCGCTATGAAGTGGTACATAAGCAAATGCTATGGTTATTGCCACTTACAATCCAGATTCCATGTTCTGTTCTTCCACCCCCCAAAGCCATGTGACCAAACTTTGCTCAGCAACAAGGCTGCATTTACACCCATTTTCACCATCCCACAGTCGTATTTTACAATGGTTTTACCAAAAACTGCACTTACTTCCGGTTTTTGGCAAAAGGGGCTTCTTGTTTTGTATCTGTGGCAGCCTTTCCTTACCTATGCATGAATAGATAGTATTCATGCATAAGGCACATCAGATTAAAGAATCTTGCTAACGTTTATGGCTAACAACATGTTAAAGAATCTGGAGATGGGAAGACTATTTCAAAAGGCAATGGGTTGAGACACAGAATAAACCTTTAAAAAATTACCCTTCCCTTTCTCCATCCATACCTCCACAGACTTCTCCATCAAAACACTGTGTGGTGATACGTAGACATGTCCAGCAGTCCAGAACAGGTCCTTCTATCACTGCTGCAAAAGAAGAATGTCAGGGTTGGACTTCAAAAAAGCAATCCTTAAAGCACGCATCATCTAAGTCTCTGTTTCCCATCCTTGGCTATCTGTGTGGACAGCATGGCTGGCTGCGGAATTCTGGGAGTTGAAGTCCACAAGGGGCCAAGGTTGGGAAACACTAGTGTAAGTAGTAAACAACTGAAGATGTGAGGGTCGAAACTTGTCTGATACTTACTGCAGTCCTCTGAACAAGCTAGAAGGTGCAAAGAAAAAGAAAAGAGGATCGTATTAGAGACGGAAAACTCTAAGATACTTTTTCCTAGCTAATACATCGTTGAATCACATGCCCAGGAAAACAGAATGCTAAGCGAGCAAGAAATTCAACAATACAGTATCGAGACAGTGGTCTTGGGATGTCTCACAGGCTTTCAAGGGACAGTTTTGATATTGGCATCTTCTAAATAAAATTAATATCTTTTGAACTGATGGGTGAATGCAAACCTAAGTTAGAGTACTAAGGAAGGGCACTGAATGATATATGGGATATTTTGGATTTTGGATAGAAATAAACTCCAACTCTCTCCCCAACTCCAACCCCCACCCTCCCCGGCTCCAAGGCACTGAGGAACCCTATATAAATCTTGCTTCATTAATGACAAAGGTCCACAATTTCCATAAGGAAAACACCACATTTCTTTCTGCCACAAAAGAAGAGCAAAATTCAAGATGGCAGCTATAGTCATCATTTGAATTTCTTCAACATATATCCACTGATCCCCAGCAGATACCCCCAATTTTCTGCCATGATAGTATCAAAGAATTCTGAGAAGGGAGGGCCGGTTCAAAAGGACACACAACTTGCAGAAGCACCTTTTCAAAGATGCCTTTAAAGGCAAATCAGGATTTGGAAGGAGCTGTCTTCTGCTTGGGTTTACCCCATCTCTTGTGTTGCAAATGCTCGATACTTTTACCTAACTATAGTTTGGGAGATACTTTTTTTCACAATCCAACATGGCTGCTTATTTTTGGAGTCACCCTACCTGTACACCATCCCATTTAACCTGGAATACTTGCTATAAAAATATTCATAAAGCAGTGTTTTCCAACCTTTAGGATGTGTGGACTTCAACTTCCAGGATTCCTAGGAATTGGAGTCCACACATCTTAAAGATGCCAAGGTTGGAAAACACTGTCATAGTTATTAGATTTGCACAGGGGTGTGTGTGTGTGTGTGTGCATGTATCCACATATATAATGGAGATCTGTTGTGTTGGAAGTTTCGCCTCCTCTTTTTTCACTCTTCAGGATTGGTACCAAGATCAGCAAATTTCTCCAGAATCTGGCGAATCTTCTTTCTCAGAGAAAAGCGTAACTGGTACATGGAGAACTGCCACAGAAAAACTCCTAAGGAAGGTAGAAGAGGAGAAAAATGGAAGAGAAGATGATTCTGAGTAAGACTGGGCTGGAGAAGATTCAAAAGTATCAGTAGAATAGAATATTTGTAGCTCAACATGGTTGGATTACCCTAGTTGGGAAATGAAATGTC
The DNA here is from genome assembly GCA_009733165.1 of Naja naja. Classification (NCBI taxonomy): domain Eukaryota; kingdom Metazoa; phylum Chordata; class Lepidosauria; order Squamata; family Elapidae; genus Naja; species Naja naja. Next base: position 127,470,949 of record CM019155.1, read on the forward strand.
TGTAATAAACAACCAAGCTCAGAGACCACTGAAGACCCCACAGATTCAGAAGTGTTCCACATCTTATGTAAGTGCAGATCTCTTTTATTAAAACAGCCTGTCTTTGAACTGTGGTGAAGTGTTTTTATGGCCTTCAACCATAAATCAGTAAAGCAAGCAGATGTAGCTGCTTCAAGGAATTCAATCCCAGAACTTAACACAACTCTTAAATAAACGGCACCTTTTGCTATGTTTGTGTAGAAGTCTGAGGAGAAGCCAGGCTGCTTTAATAAGAGAGAGGTGCTTCCTTCAGGATAGCCTTGAAGTCCTTCTGAATGTCTTTTGATTCCTGCATAGTCTTTTTAATTCAGATTCCTTGTAGGTTGGTTCTAATTTCATTATGACCACTCTGAGCTAAGAGTTGAAAGGAAAATGGCTTTCCCCCCTCTCCTGCAAGACTATTGAACACAGGTGTGCAGCGGAGGATCTACAAACTAAAATTTCAGCAGAATAGTTTTTGACAATTGATGGTGGGGAGAAGGAGTGGGTGCATAACATGGACAGGTGCATTAAATATCTACTTGGCTTCATAGCATCGTATGGTGGTTAAGGTTTTTATCCAAGATCTTTCAAAACAAGGGTCAGGTGGACACAAAATATAGTGGTGACAAATGGAGGCTTCTGATTTGAGACTGATGTCTGCAGAAATTCAGTTGTCAATCCCTCTCTTACTGTGTTGTAAGAACTGAACAAATTGTGTTCTGTTTAGTAAACTGTTTAAAAATATTATGCATTGATGCTGTATTTGAATCCATTCATTTAATGGAGGCAATGTCTGAGGCCACAAGATTTAAGACAAGATTAAGAGTGGAATTTTCCTAGTGACTTCAAGTTTCCAACATCCCTCACTAGTGACAGGTTGATTTGTAGCTGCCAGAAGATGTAATGCAGCAGTATAGATAGTGAGTTCCTTCTCACCCCCTTAAGGCATGAAAGCTGGCCTGATGACTTCAGACCAATCACCAGGAGACTGTGAGTTCTAATCCGGCCTCAGGCACAAAAGCTGCCTGGATGACCTTGGGCCAGTCACCTTCAGCCCAACCTACCTCACAGGATTATTGTGGGAAAAATAGAAGGAAAGTGTACTAGATATCTTTAGCACCTTGAGTTATTTATAAAAATAAGGCAGGATATATGTATATGTGTGTGTGTGTGTTTGTTTGTTTGTTTGTTTGTTTGTGTGTATTTATTTCCTGCCATTATTATTTTTATAAATAACTCAAGGTGCTAAAGATAGTTTCCGGCACTGTTTATGGGGAACTTCAGTGATTGCATTTATAGGGATAATTAAGATAATTAACAGGGGATTATTTGCTGAAGGCAGATTATAACCACAGTCCACATTCAGTTGCAATCCCTACCCAAGTTTCTTCTTGCTCACCTTTCCACTGCTTTCTTTTGATGGTTTTTAACTGGTTAATAATGTGTAATTTGATGTTGAACGCTCCTCGGACATCTGCAAAAAGACATTCAGAGATGCTATCCTCTAGTGTTGCCCTAATCATCTCCACCCTTCCCAGCCCTGAAGATTATTCGCCTTCTGGTCACACCTAAAATTCGCTCGTATTTCCTCCGAAGGAAGGTGCCGTGCAAATCTGCCAAGGCTTGGATGTGCTGTGTGATCAGGGAATCGCGGTTTGGAAGGTCACCTGGCAGGGTCTCCTTCAGCAGAGACGCCACCCATTTCAAGAAATGGGGGTCACACTGAAGACAGCTGGCCACCCCCTGGAAGGATAAGAGCCATAAGAAGGAAGCCAGCAGAACCTGGAGTACCATGACATGGCCGACAGTTTACAAGACTGTAACCAAGGCAACCTCTTTCCTGAAGTCTGCAATCGCAGGGGAAAGTCTACCTCCATGACCCAGGGAAACGTTGCCAAGGAGAAAGAACAAATCACTAGGCAATGGGTGTGAGCATTTGTGATGCTAGGAATAGAACAGGAAGTGATGTTCGATGCTGCATAAGCCATTGCAGATGTCATCTTGGCACAGGAAGTGCTATTTTTGATTTCTGGTTCTCATGGCTACAGCCTTTCTGCTCGGATTACTTCTATGGGCTGTCCCTGCACAACTGGCTGGTACCTGCCTCCGCTGCTGGCCAGATGCTGCTGCATATTTTATTTACGATGCTAACTTGCTGCTGCAACAGGATTCAGCAGCTTCTGATCATCTGGGGACACTTTTCCTGGGAAATGTTAAAGAGCTTGCTTCGTATGGCAGTGGATATTTGGGTATATAAAATTAAGGGAAGAACTGAGCAGGGTTGCCTCTGATAGGAACTTCTGCTGAGTGTGAAATGCCCATTTCTGAATCACAGACTATGCCAAGCTGAGACACAAATTCTGTTTTTGATGTCCGTTTTGTGCTAGAGATGTAAGAGAAAACCTAGAAGCTGAAAAACATGCTCTTAAAGAACACGAGCATCTATACGAATGAATGAATGAATGAATGAATGAATGAATGAATGAATGAATGATCAATCTTTATTACAGCTCACATATTGACAAAACTGGCCCAGTAGTTTGAACATTTTAATGATTTCACTGAGTGGTTGTAATATAGAAATTAAAGTTGAAGAAAATATGCTACAGTTAAAAATGTGTTTTGGGAAATTAGCTCTTCTAAAACATTAATGACAATAAAATAAGAAAATAACATCTTAATGTTTCAGAAAGCAGTTTTGCATTTTTCTCAAATTCAGCTTGTTGAATTATAGTTGTTTAAGAGAAATGCATCAAAATTTAGGCTGTTCACAGTAGTTGCCATCAAACGAAAATTTAGGGTTGTCTCTAAATATTAAAATGTCATTGGAATAGACAAATTAGTGTCAGGCCTTAGTTGTGACTTAGAATGTATTAACAGGTCATATTACATACAGGTAGTCCTCACTTTACAACAGTTCACTTAGTGACTGTTCAAAGTTACGATAGCACTGAAAACCGATGATCATTTCTCACACTTACAACTGTTACAGCATCCGCATGTCCTGTGATCAAAATTCAGATGCTTGGCAACTAACTCATATTTATGACAGCTGGTCATGTGATCACATTTTGCGATCTTCTGACAAGCAAAGTCAACGGGGAAGCCAGATTCAGTTAACAACCATGTTACTGCAATGATTCACTTAACTGTGGCAAGAAAGTTTGTTAAGTGTGGCAAAATTCACTTAACAAATGTCTCACTTAGCAACATAAATTTGAGCTCAATTTGTGATCATAAGTCAAGGATCATCTGTGTAAGATTTCCAGCCAATCGGGAATTTTAGACAGGCCTGCCTGAATTTGAGAAAATTATTGTTGATTTAATTAAAAATGTGAGTGTCTTGAAAAAAAAGAAACAAATATTCATTTTTAAAAGCATAACACAAAATCTGTTTGCTAATTCATTCCAATGAAGGACTCATGAGGAACATTGCTGTATGCATATTCCAGATGTTCCAAAATGCATTCTTTGAATTTGGCAGAAAAACAAAACAAATACCCTACAGCTTTTCATGTGCCTGAGATGATCTGGGTGTGTCATAGAAAAATTTAAAAATTCTCTGCAGTGGTTGAGAAAACAGGGACCCTTTCCAGACAAATAAAAACAGAAAAAGATTAAATATATAGTCCTACATGGATGCAAAGTATGTTTGTGTTAGTTTAGTTCTGGGTTTAGCATGAGTGAATAATACATAAGCTGAATTACCTTCATCAACTTGGCATCATCCTCTAGTGTGTTTGGCCATGCTGGCTGAGAATACTAGTAGGCATTGCAATCCTAGTATTTTTTAAGAGTGTTAAATTGGAAAATTCTCCATTATGTAGTAGGATAAGTTCTAAGTTAGTCCTGGTCACTTTTGATAGAGTGGGAGAGTACGCTTGGAAGATCTGATAAAGCAAGTTCCCACAAACATCATTTTGTGTGTTTTTCTCTGTCCGCAGAACGAGAACATATGGAACGGGAGGCTGGCAATCTCTTTCATCATCTCGAACTAATTATACAGAAAAGTCAAAAAAGTAGGAACTGAATTACCCCTTTTCCTTCTACAAATTGCTTGTGATCTCATGCTATTATAGTGTCTCCTAACACAGTGTTTTTCAACCTTGGCAATTATAAGATGTGTGGACTTCAATTCCCATGGCTGGCCGGGGAAACTGGGAGTTGAAGTCCACGCATCTTCAAGTTCCCAAGGTTGAGAAACATCGCCCTAACATGTTCTGACTATCAAGAAATTTGTCTCTGTTTCAAGAAAATTAACTTGGTATTTCATACGTTTTTCTTCAATCAGAAGTGTACAAAGTTCAATCCTGCATGCAGTTGTCCCCAAGAGTCTCTGGCCATGTAACTATAGTGACAAAATGGCCTGGTTTTCAAGATTTGAGGTGCTTTTACAGCTAGTCCTCGACTTACGTCTGATCACTCAGGGAGCATTCAAAGTTGCAATGGCTGCCCTCCTCCCCACCCCACCCCCACCATGTAATTGCATTTTGGGCATTCGGCAGCTGGCCCTCATTTATGGCCATTTGTAGTGTCCCGCGGTCATGTGACCACAACTTACGTTTTTTGTCAAAGACTGGCATTTAATTCTGGTTTCCAGCAAAAAGCACCCATTGCAGACAATGAATTTACCAGGGGTGGGATTCAAATTTCTTAACAACTGGTTCTGTGGGCAAGGCCTAATCGTGGATGTGGCTTGGTGGTCATGTGACTGGCTGGCCATGGATTGGTGGTCATGTGACTGGCTGGGCATGGCTTGTATGTAAATATTATAAATATTGATGTAAATATTGATTTTTTTTAATAAAAAAAGAACAACTTTTACCCAAAATCAGGCAAAGCAGGCAGGCAGATTGAGTTGCTCAAAGAATCACAGATTCATTCAGAGATCTACCATTCTGCAATCTGCTGAGTCTGCACTGAAAAATAGAAGCTTCAGTCCTAAGGAATATTCAGCTCTGCTTTTAGATTAGCTAGAAAGCAAGAAACCCAATACTTTCCTGCTTTCTAGCTAATCTAAATCTCCCGGCACAGCAGAACAGCTGATGGTCAGGGGGGAAAAAAGGAAAAATTGCAACTTAGCAGGCAAGTTTGATGGCACCCATGCCAGGTAAGGAGTGAGTGGGCAGAGCGGGAAGGGGCGGGACCAGCCAGTGGCCCGATTTGCCGGTTCTCCAAACTGGGCAGAATCATAACAACTAGTTCTATAGAACCAGTCCGACCAGGTAGAATCCCATCCCTGGAATTTACTTAACAACCACAGCATTCACTTAACAACTATCGTGTTCGCTTTACAACCAGCATACTTACTTAATGACCACCACAAAAAAGGTTATAATATCAGGCGTTGAAATGTGGTAACTTGATTAACAATTGGCATGATTTAATGACTATAATTCCAGGCTCCACAATCACAATTGTAAGTTGAGGATTACCTATAAAAGAATGGGAATAAGTTGCCACTGAAAGATCCACAACCATAAATCTCACTCTTACCGGTAAATCTCACCCGAACACAGATTTATATATTTTGCTCACCATTCTGGAGCTATTGCTGAATGTCCCCTTTTGGTCTTTCAAAAAGTGAAGATACTTAATTATGGCTTCCAACTCTTAAATATTATCCATCCCTTAATTAAACTCATACACAGGTTTCATTTTTTGGTGGGCAAAATTTTAACTAATGCAATTAAGAATTGTATTAATAACAAACCAGTGCAATTAAGAATTCAATTGAATTCTCATTCCAGCTAGAATTTTAGATGTTCTAGATCAGGAGTGCCCAACCTTCGCAACTTTAAGACTTGTGGACTTCAACCAAGCAGCTGGGAATTCTGGGAGCTGAAGTCTTCAGATCTTAAAGTTGCCAAGGTTGGATACCCCTGTTCTATATCATCATGAAATCAAAGATCAAATTCCAACCATTACTCTAAGCAAAACATTCATTAATTGCCTCCTATTGCAGGTAATTTATTAATGTCCTTTCAAGAAATTGTAATTAACTCTTGTAGAATACTTGATTTATTCATTATTTGCACTACATTTCCACAGCCTGAAGCAGCTGCTCCTTCCTCTATATCTCAAAGTCTTGGCCTCTGTTGTCTCCCTTCTTTTTACCAAAAGATCATGAAGTCCTGATGAAGGAGGCAGAATTGGAAAAAGCAGACTTTATCAAGCGTTTGGAAGAAGCATCTAATCTTTTTGTGAAGGAAAGTAGGTGTCTTTTCTGTTTCCTTCTCACAAATTCTTCCATTTCTGTTCATTCAGAAAGCAGCCACATGCTGAGCCAGATCATTGATCCTTCTAATATAAAACTAACTTCTTGTGAAGGACAGATCTTTTAAAACATTAGTCAAGCTACAAGAAGTAGCCTTCAAGAATCCAGATGACTGCAAAATGAATAAAACAGATCCCTTATGATACCCGTTCTTTGCATCAACTCAGCTCTGAGGGGGAAAAATGTTTTTAAAGCTTTTGAAGAATTAAAACATTTGTGTTTGTGCTTCTTGGTAGGATGCTCAACTGAAGACCTTGTTACTCAGCAGAGTTAGTCCAGATGAAATTACTGCATTTGAACTTCCAGTGTAGTTTGATGAGAATCAGTTTGGTCTAAGTGGTTAAGGCAGAACTAGAATCCCAGTCACTCTCTCTCAGCCCAACTCACCTCACAGGGTTGTTGTGAGGAAAATAGGAGAAATGATTATTGGTTATGTTTGCTACTATGGGTTATTTATAAAAATGAGGGCAAGGTATAAGCAAACAAACAAATAATAGTTTGCAATTCTGGAGGAATTATCTATGGCTCCAAGGTCAACACCTTCTCAATAGGATGTTTATCAATAAACATAATCATTTTTAATTCTGTGGTTGTGCTGGGCTTCTGTCCCAGGATAATGTTGCAGGATCCCATCTAAGTTGGTCACTGGGACCAGAGATTTATTTTTCCAAGCTTTCAGACTTGTGCTGGAGACCATCCTCAGAAAACTTCTCTCTCTCCAGAATGTGTGCACTGGACCGTTCCATGTATATTATTTATGTGGTGCTTGGCTGTGTGTTGCTTTTAGAGGATCCCAAAGGTGCTTTTTTCAAGAGGCAACTGGACTTTCTGGTTTTTCTTTGAAGGCTGTTCAACAGCCCTGTCTCAACAGAGGGGGATGGATATGACATTATCTATATCCAGTCTACAACACAGTCCTTTCAACAGTTCCAAGAAGGCTCCACACCATTAAGGTGACCGTATTGACAGATAAACCTCCAGGTGACCTTAACGACCTGCTAAAAGAATGCAAATGACCAGCTGTCTGCAAGGAGTATAAATCCTTCCATTCCCCACCATCCAGTCAGAGCTGAAGAAGCTTCTTGGATAAGAAGCAAAACTTCTTCAAAGAAAAACCAGAAAGTCCAGTTGACTCTTTTAAAAAGTACCTTTGGGACAACCATGACTGAGAGTCTCCATAGCAGAGGTGGTATTCAGCAAGTTCTGACCAGTTCTGGAGAACCAGTAGCAGAAATTTTGAGTAGTTCGAAGAACCGCCAAATACCACCTCTGACTGGCCACACCCCCATCTATTCTCTGCCTCCCATTGAGTGCCAGCTGATTGGCTGGGTCTTCTTTGGTTGCCCTGCACAGGAGAACGGAGCTAGAAAGCAGGTTAGTGGGGTGTGGAGGGAATGGGGATTTTGCAGTAACCTTCCCTGCCACGCCCACCAAGCCACACCCACCAAGCAACACCACGCCCACCAAGCCATGCCCACAGAACTGGTAGTAAAAAAATTAGAATCCCACCACCGCTCCATAGGCATTTGTTTTTAAAGAAGTTCCCCCAAGAATGGGATTCATCACGAGCCTGAAAGCTTGGTGGTACCAATGACCAGCTCAGATTGGATCCTGGAGTTGTGGATTGGATTATATGTACTTGTGGTTTTTATTCATTTGAATACCAATATGATTTAAAAAAGAAAACAATATATGGCAGCAATGTTTTCTTTCTGCTGCCATGTAGTGGCCACTTGGAATGTGGCAGCTCAGATCTGATAGCCTTACAGAGTTTTCCAGCTCCACCTCATCCACCTCCCAAACATTTCCGGTTGTGATCCCAATAATACAAAAATTGTGTCCGACCCCAAAAGTAGCTGCTTGGGAATAAAAAAGTCTCTTTTGTGGCCAGTTTTGACTGACTTTTGGACATACGAAGGGAAATGTTTGAATCCTCCAGGTTTTTTTTCTTGTTAATGTTTACATTAGACTTGATCAACCCTTCAAAAATTGAATTGTCCTTTTTAAATCTGGATACGTAGCCACAGCACAGAAGAACGTAATGTTTCTTATGATACAATTAAGCTAATTTTGAAAGTCCCCCATTTCCTGAAAAGGCCAAATTAAACATTAGAAGCAGCAAAATACTTCACCTCATGAGTCCTCTCAGAACAGAAAATGCTTCTTCTGGAGGAATGAATAGGATTCAAGAAACAATGTTTGCCTTAAGGAAGTTGATTTAATTTTTTTCATTGACAACTCCATTCTCCGAATCAAGAAGCCACATACATTGTACATAACTTGTAAAACAGCTTTTTCTGGGTTTCCAGCATCTGGCTAGAACAATCAATACAAAGCCAGTTGTTCAGGAAAATTAAAATAGAAGCAGCATATGTGATGGCTAGAAGAGTTGGCAGCAGACTATTTAGTGCAGTGTTTCTCAACCTTGGCCATTTTAAGATGTACGGACTTCAGCTCCCATGCTGGCTGGGGAATTCTGGGAGTTGAAGTCCACACACCTTAAAGTTGCCAAGGTTGAGAAATACTGATTTAGAGCAATGGAACATGTTAACAGAGACAATTTAAGATGTGGGTTGGGGAATAACTTTTTGGACAGGATGCTGAATTTGTGACCAGGAGTGAAAGAAATTTGGTGGAATTCATTCTCTGATGCTCATCCCTTCTCTCCATTTTATATCTTCACAGTCTGCAGTTTTTCCTGTGGTGAGTCCATCTGCCTAAACAGGCCAGGCATGCATCCTCCTGGCCCAAGAAATCCCATTTCAAAAGAAATTCTCCATGATCCTATGTGTGAATCTTTGCCTATTAGTAACGATGGGGTTCATTGGTTTCTCCTAACTGCAAAATGAACTCTCTACTCTGCAGAGCTGGGGAAGGGCAGTATCTCCAGCAGCCATCCTGACAGGGCTGAAATCCCATTATAAATGGAGAATCAAAAATTTTTCACTTTCCACGCTTTGGGGAAAAAGAAGAATTCTTATTTGAAATAAACAGTATTCCCCCACCCAATATTTCCAAAAGTGTTGAACAAGTCACACAAGTCCTTGTAGGAGCTGAGAATTAAGGGAACTCACAGTGGTTAGAGTGCAGTACTGCAGGCTACTTCTGCTGCCTGCCGGCTGCCTGCAATTTAAATCTCATCAGGCTCAAGGTTGACTGAGCCTTCCATCCTTCTGAGGTCAGTAAAATGAGGACCCAGATTGTTGGGGGCAATAGGCTGACTCTGTAACTCTATAAACTGCTGGTTGTAAAGCACTGTGAAGTGGGATATAAGTCCAAGTGCCATTGCCATTGCTACTATCCCAGACTTATGGAGACAGTTTACAAATTTAGTGATATCTATACAGGACCACAGTCTGAGCACTTCAGCCAGGTAGGTCTACATCTGTTCTCCACCTCTTTATTCACGGTCTCATTTGTCAGCAAATCTATGAATAACACATTTTTCTTTTCTTTTTTCCTCCCTTAAAATTTGGCAAAATGGATGTCTGATTCCTTCAAGGAACGCACCTAATTCAATTTCTAGAACATTCAAAAAAGAAGGAAAAGGGGCCAAAAATATCTGACCAACCCATTTCTGGGTAGTGGTCAAGTTATGGCTACCATCCACTTGGCCTTCTAGGATCTGAAACAACAGGGACATGTACCCCTTGGACACAAAAATATTTTAAATTAATGAGACAAGGATTCAAAGAGGAGACAGGACAACGTTCTAGACTGACTGGGTCAATTTTATCTGGATTTCTAAAGGCAAAGTAGATAATGCGCTGATTAAATTCACTGAATGGGTGCAGACCCAGAGCAAGTCCAATGCAATCAGCAAAGCTTCAGTTTGTAATTACAGTATAACCCCATTGATTTCAATGAGTTTCTTCTAAATATAATTAAATCTAGGCCTAAAACATAATCAGCTTGGGGTGTGATTTGCGTTATTTCAGATATAATAACAGACTAGATTTCCCTCCCTCCTGCAACCAGCCACATGTAGGATGGTTTCAGTTTCAATCATGCCATCTCTGGTTTGAATCCAATAGTTCATCCAGGAACTCATGCTGGGGTTCAAAAATTATAATAACTGTTCCCCTTTGCAAAGGGTGGGTGCTCATTTCATGTGGACTAAAGCATGACTCGTATTATTGCCTAACTTAATCTTCTATTTGTAGATCAGGGCAAATCTGGCTGAGAACATGGGTGTTTATGTTGCACAGGATATGGAGGGTCGATCTAACAGCATCTCCTCCATCACTTCCACAGGCCAATCGCGGTTTCGACCTTACGAAGTGGTGCACTGCAGAAACTGCCAAATTCTCAAGGCTTCCTGCTATGACCTCAGAATATGTGCAGGTGATTGTCTTTTGCCATCTCTTTCTCCTTATTCCCAAACTTCTCCATCTCTCTTTGCCTCTGTTGAAACGAACTGCACATATAGAATACCCTGAGATCCAATAACGGTGGGGTAGACAAATTCAGAATCTCTCTGCGATGAAGAAGGAAATAGCAGCAATGGGAAAATATATCAACCTATTTGTGACTCATAAAAAAGCTGCTTTAAAATGCATGGTTTTTGACCTCTGTGATTATAGGGTAAAACCCAAGATTTTTGAGATGGCATAGGGATCAGGCTATTAAACTAGTTAGGCAGCCTCAGGTAGATCACTCTTCAGCTTACATCCATTTCACAACATTGCTGTGGAATTAATATAGACATGGAAAGGAAAACTAGAAATACTCCTTAATGGAATAGGATAAAAATTACAACAAAGCTTCTCCTTCGTCCCTCATCGATACATAAAATTATTTCACTCACTCTGGACTTCTTATTAAGGGAGTCTTAATTTAGCTCTTTTCCTTTCACTTGCTTGCTTCTAAGAAAAGAAGGAAAATTGGTTCAATAAGACATCCATTCCACTGCAGTCTACTTCTGCTGACTGCCAGCTGCCAGCAGTTTGACTTACCAGCTCAAGGTTGACTCAGCCTTCCATCCTTCCGAGGACCCAGATTGTTGTGGGCAATACATTGTAAAATTTCTTAGAAAGGGCTGTAAAGCACTGTGATGCAGTATGTAAGTGCTACTACTGTTGCTATGATTTGTTTTTGGTGGTGTGTGGAAAATCCCCCTCCCACTCTTTCAGAATCACTGAATCCCTTAACTGAATTGGGCAGGAACCCACCCCTGAACCTTTTACCTGGCTGCAATCCTGCCATGAAACCTGTGCCTATAGGATTGTAAATTTCCCATAAAGAATCCATCACCTTCTAATACATAAGGAAAAGCTACCGATCTGCATAATGTTAATTACACTACAGTGAGCTTCCTGACTGGAAAAGTTTCAAAAACTGAAGTCCAAGAGATAGATTTATAATGGAACATTGCCAGGTTTCCGTTTTGATCTTTCCCTTTTCTGCAGGACCCAATATTGTTGCAGCCGTATTGATAACCCTTACAGTCTTGCTGGGAGTACTGGGAGTTGCAATATGGTGAGTTGCTTAGCATTTGCAGAATCAGACAATGGCAGAATTAGAAGGATCATTTAGGCTATGGAATCCAACCTTATTGCTCAGCACAGGTATTATAATCAATGCATCCTGAACAGATGTTTTCTTGGACAATCCAGCAAAGAGGTGTACATTACCTCTCTGGGAAATAGATTCAATTATTGATCGTTCTTGCTATTTCCCTCTACATTCAGAAATTTGCTTTCTTACAGCTTTGGTCAACCATCCCCTCCCCGAAATCTCCTCAAGGATAAATATACCCAGTTCCTTCTATTTTTTCCATTTAACTTTTGTTGCATTATCTGATTCCAGAGGCTTGAACCCTTCTTAATGTGCAAGAGCAAGATCTGGACTCCATTCTCCATTCTGGTGGGGAATCACCCATATTTATCATTCCGTGCATTGTGTATGTGGGTAAATAGATTTATTGCAACTTGACCTCTTCCAGCTGTTAGGAATGTTACACTTGGATGCTAAGTTGGAAGAAACTCATGCAGAATATCAATTGCTCTGAGCCGGGGGAAATCGGACACTGGAATTGCCTAGTTAATGTTTGAGAGTGAGCTATGGGTTTAATGAATGTCTGATGAAATCTGAACACTTCCACAATTTGATAAAGCATTTTTATTGCAGGCCTGTTTTATACAACAGCAATTGGGACTGGAATTTCCATCACTAAGCGATGCAGTCATAAAATGTGGTATCACTTGATTGCACTGCTTAGCATCTTAAACCCAAGATCACACGGGTTGTTAAGTGAGGACCTGATGACTGTAAGGACTATGGGGGGTGGTATTGTGGAGTGTGGACAAGTCCCACAGGGAAGTGCGTGGACACTACAGAGCATAGACAAGCAATAAAGTGGCAGGAATGGGAGCAACTTGTGGCTTCTTGCAGTGTCTCCATTGACTTTGTTTAGGGAAGCTGGCAGGGAAAGTCACAAGTGGTGATTACATAACTGCAGGACAGTGCAAAAAGTTGTAATTGCTGGCCAAGTGCCTGAATTGTGGTATTAGACCTTGGGGACACTGCAATAGGCCCAAGGCCCACTGTCTTAATTTTGAGTGGCTGATGAACCAGTGGTCATGACCCAAGGACTACCTGTAGCACTGTTGGGCATGTGATGGGACCATGCCCATGAACCTGACAGTACTTTTGCTGACCAATTTCACTCAAGGCTGAGAATGGAGCAGTTTAAGGCTGCACTCATGATTCCTCCATGCTGCAGGTACTGCTGTCGTAAAAAGACATCAGAAGAAGCTGAATCGCAAGATGAAGATGACGATGATGAAGACAATGAAGATGATGGTAAAGACAGTTCAGAAACTTCAGAAAAATCAGAAGAGGCTGCCCTAACTTCTCCAGTAGCATACTACTCAAGCCCTCCTGAAATCAACATGCCAAGTCCTCCAGAATTCAACATGCCAAGTCCTCCAGAATTTAACATCCCAAGCCCTCCTAGCTTCTAATGATGCCCAAAATTAAACTGTTTACAGTAGGAAAGAAGTGGAATTATTTATCCTCACAATGGTGTGTAAGTTAGGGTATTTGATGTTACATTTTTTTGTGGCAATCGCTAAGCAATACTATGGTCGTTAAGTGAAGTAATGATTTGCTGTGAGCATGGTTTTGCTGAAAACTAGAACTAAGTGCCAGTTTTTGGCAAAGCCATTGTAAAAGGCAGTCCTGTGGCCATGAGAGGCCTCAAGCAACCATAAATGCAACCCAACCACCTGAAGTTCAGTCATGTGACTGCCGGGGTGTGTGGATAATGACCATCAGAACTTCAAATCCCAATCATAAGACATGGACTATCGGTAGAATTTTTTTTCTTTTGGAAGGAGGCTGTGCTGCTTTGTTTGCATGGAGAGGACAACTTTATATCCTCGTCATTTGTGCAGCCACACAACCTTGGCTTAACCAGCCTCTTTCCTTTGTAAGGCACACAAAGGGGAAAGAGTCATTCAGGAGGGGCTCTTAGCTCATCAAACACACAGCATGCTTAGTTAGGCTGTTCTCTAGATTAATGGTTGCCAACCAGTGGGCCGGAGACCATTGGTGGTCCGTGAGAAAATTTTGGTGGTCCACAGAGAAATGTCACCCCTAAAGCACCCCCCAAAGCAATTAACCCAGGATGTGTGGGAACACAAATGGTCCATGGGAAAACAAGGCTTGTGTCACTTGCATTGTGAACATGAGGTAGTGAGGGGAGGGGTGAAAGGGTGGAGGGGGGGGGAACTTACCCCACTCGCCCCTTGGGCCTTGCCTGGCCACCGAGCTGCTGCTTTACGCTTCTTTCTTCTGCTTTTGGCTGCACTCAAGGAAAACAGCAAAAATCTTTCTCTCCCCCAAACTCCACCAGAAATGAGTCTTTGGGACCCTGCAAAGCATCCTGCTCCAAGAGGCTGCACCGGCGCGACAAGTCTCACAAAGACTCATTTCTGGCAGAGTTTGGGGGAGAGAAAGAAAGACTTCTGCTATTTTCCTTGCATGAAGCCAAAAGTCTCTCTCTCTCTCTCTCCCCTTGAGAACGGAGCTGGAGACAGTATCCTGTGATCCCAAATAAAGAATGATCGAACGGTAGGAAAATGGGGTAGGGAATTTTCCTGCAGACTTGTTTTGGGATTTTCCCAGGGTGTCTGGTCCGCGGGATTTAAAAGTATGAGTTTGGTGGTCCCTGAGGTCCAAAAGGTTGGCGACACCTGCACTAGATCTCCTGGAATCCCGACTGCCATCCAGGGAAGCCTTGTGATGGGTAGGGCCAGTCACAGTAGTCAGAATGCAGTATTGTGGTAACTCTGGCAACTGCCAGCAGTTCGATTCTCACCGGCTGAAGGTTGATTCAGCCTTCCATCCTTTTGAAGTCAATAAAATGAGGACCCAAATTGTTGGGGGCAATAAGCTGACTTTGGTAAACCGCTTAGAGAGGACTGTAAAGCACTGGGAAGCAGTATATACGAACTAGGTGCTATTGCTATTGCTAAACGAAGCAACCCAACACTCCCTCTACAACCATTTTCCATATAAAGCAAATCTCAAAGGGGCCAAAGCCTTTGGGTGCCATAGAAGAATTTCCATTTATTTCATTTCATTAATAGCATTTTTTTTTCTGAAGCATACCAGAATCGGTTAGGAACCTAGGAAGAGGAAATGGAGGCAGGGGGACTGAGCCAAGGGGGAGGGTCACACACAGCTAAATCACTCCCCACCCCCAACAAATGACACAATGATTCAAATATACTGATATCAGGGGTGGGGGGAAAGGAGAGAAAAATCAACCCCAGCATGATGGGGGTGGGGGGCAGGGAGGCATAGGAAACACATTCCAAGAATTTATTTGGAGGGGGCAAAAAGAAAGAACAGATTGTCCTGGGTGCTAACGAGTGCCCTTCCCCAGCATCAAAGAGGAATTTAGAAAAGCAGCAACACATACACATACACACACACTCACAAACACACACAGCCATGACTCCCTTCCCCCACAAGCTTCTGCTGCTGCTGTAGAAGGGGTAAAAGTGACCACCCAACATCCCTTGTCCCTCCCTCTGTTCCCCCCACCAATCCGAAGAACATTTCGAGGCTCTTTCGGAGTTGTGCTGGCTGAAGAACAGGTCTCTTGTCTGGCTGCGCATCTGAGAAATGGCACTTTCCTGGTGGGCCACAGGATGTCCAACCCACAGAGACACGGAAGGACGCTGCCACGCAGGCCGTGTCTGGAAGGCCGCTGGGCCAGAGGCAGGAAGAGCTTCTCAACTCTGCTGGGCACCAAGCCCCACTGTTTTCAGTAGATTCCTCGGTTGAGTTGGCTGTGGCCTGCAGACCAGGACAGAGAATTTTAGTTCCTGCTATTCCAAAATCCAGCAGGGGCTTCAGTCTTTCAGGCCTTCCAAGACACGGGCCAAGAAAGCCCAGTCATGGTCCAGTGTAGGAAGTTTTGCCTTTAAAGACTTTCTAGCATCTCAGAACGCCCGGCCTTCAGCGGCTTCTAGATTCCCCTTCACAGTAGGTTGCGTTGAGTGTTTCAAGGCCTTCTCTGCCATTGACCCACTCAATGCGTTGGCAAGGTCCTGTATTTCCTGCAAAAGGATATTCTTTCAGGGTCCAACATTTGCAGAAAGTGGGTTTAGGAGGGGTAAGAGGCCTAGAAGCATGATCTAGTTCTGGTTTGGCATTAAGTTAGTGACATCTCTCTTGATCCTAAGAACAGAGGGAGATGTGTTCTAAGGTGCCAATTGTTCCTGTTACCCCCATACACACAACCCTACTTCCTCAGGGGAAAAAAAATCCCAAAAAACCAGAAAAACTGGTCCCAGCTAAGGGGTTGTGGGGAGAGAGGGAGGTTGAAGAAGATGCAACAAACATTCAGAAGGGAAGGAAGGGGAGTATCTAAGGGAAAAAAAACATTAATTGAAAAGGTTGTGTCTTCATTTATCCAAATAATTTCATCTGGAACATCACAGAGGTAGGGAGTTAGCAATTTCCCTTTCTTCTATCCTCCCACAAAGGAGAGGACAGAGATTGATGAACAAAAGAAAAAAAGAAAAGAAAAAGGAAATATCAATATTCCAAATCTGCCATTACCTCCCAAATCTGGATAGGTACTAAAAAAAAAGTGGAGAGAGTTCAAATATCATTTATAAGGAAGAGTCCCCCCCCTTCCCCCCAGTTCTGCTTCTGTGAATAGATTCTTCCCCACTGTACTGGTCACTGGGTGTGGCCACTGTGGCTCCCTAGACTTTGGTAGTACAAATGGATCCTTCCAGGTCCCTGCAGAGCAGGCCTGGGGAGAAAGGGGAAACCGATTTGCAGAAAGACTCTCCTGACCACCCAACATGGGGGTGGAGGGCCTGTAAGGACTTGGGTCCCTCCCTTTCCTTCCACCTCCCTCCCACCCCAATCCAGCTGCCCCTGCTCGGTGGCTGCCGTCGGAGGGGCCCCACTGCCAATGGGGAACACAGGGCGAAAGGGGATGTTTGGGTGGTCAACACCGGGCCAAAGGTCCCCCAGTTATAGCAAAAAAGGGTTGGTGCTCCCCAGGGTGGAGGCCGAAGTGCTGCTGGGAACAACGCCGGCAGGGGGCAGGTTCTGAGGGGGCAGCCCCATGGCAGGGAGCCCCAGAGGTGGAACAGCCCCCAAGGGCTGCACTGCCACCATGGGGGAAACGGAGGCTAAGGGCATCCCAGGAGCCATGGGGGATATGGAGACCATTGGAGCTGTGGCAGGAAACGCTGGTGGTGCTGGCTGGGACAACGGAAGTACCGGACTGACACGGAGCTGATTGAGTGACAGTGGGGTGGCTGCCGCTGCCTGGAATGGATTGGTGGCCGAGGCAGATGGGGCAGGAGCTGAACCTGCAGCAGGCAAGAAGACAGAAAAGAAAGGATCATTACAGAGAAGCCCAGAGGGCCTCCTTCTGGCCTAAAAACCCCAGGGGTCTGGCTATTGGGGGAGTTGCTTAACCCTGTCAGAATTCTGAGAGTTGAAATCCACATGCCTTCAAGTTGCCAGGGCTGAGGAACACTGCTCTAATGCAGTGGTTGCCAACTGGTAGGCCGTGGCCCACTGGTGGCCCACGAGAAAATTTTGGTGGGCCACAGAGAAATCTCACCCCCAGAGCACCCCCCCAAAGCAATGAATCCAGGCTGCACGGGAACACAAGGCTGCGCCGCCCACATGGCCTGCAGGAACCCTCCCAGCCCACTCACTCCTTACCTGGCAAACTTGCCTGCTAAATTGCCATTTTTCCAACCATCAGCTGTTCTGCTGTGCCAGGAGATTTAGATTAGCTAGAAAGCAGGAAATGGTTGGATTTCTTGCTTTCTAATTAGTCTTTAGATCTTTGGCTCTGCTTTTAAGTACAGTTGAACCTCCCTTAGGGCTGAAGGTTCTATTATTCAGTAAAGACTCATGGCAAGCAAATTTTATGTGACAGACTGAGCTAGCTGATGGCAGATAGATCACTGAATGATTCTGTGAGCAACTCAATCTGCCTGCCTACTTTGCCTGATTTTGGGTAACATACATGTTGTGTTGTGAATTAATTTTGTGAGTTTGCTTGCAAGCAAATTTTATGTGACAGACTGAGCTAGCCGATGGCAGATAGATAGAGCTCTGAATGAATCTGTGATTCTGTGAGCAACTCAATCTGCCTGCCTGCTTTGCCTGATTTTGGGTAAGAGTTGCTCTTTTTTAAATAAAAAATCCAGTATTTACATACATGGTGTGTTGTGAGTTAATTTTGTGAGTTTGCTTGCTAGCAAATTTTATGAGTTTGCTTGCAAGCAAATTTTATGTGACATACTGAGCTAGCCGATGGCAGGTAGATCTCTGAATGAATCTGTGATTCTGTAAGCAACTCAATCTGCCTGCCTGGCCTAATTTTGTATAAAAGTTGCTCTTTTTTATAACATTTTTTAATATTTATATAAATATTTATAATATTTACATACAAGCCATGCCTAGCCAGTCATATGACCACCAAGCCACACCCACAAATTAGGCCATGCCCACAGAATCGGTTAGTGGTCCCTTGGATTTAAAATTATGAGTTTGGTGGTCCCTGAGGTCCAAAAGGTTGGCGACCCTGCTCTAATGCATCCTCTAGAAATGTATTTCTCAACCCTGGCAGCTTGTGGACTTCAACTCGGACTCAAGGCCCGACTCATGAGGGGGGAAACACTCTCGACCTAGTTTTTGTCTCCGAACAGTGGCGTAGTGACAGAGGGCATGCCACTTTTATGGCATTGCCCGTTCCATGGTCTGATCACTATCTCCTACGGCTGGTCTTCCAACAGGCCGCCCCCCACTGCTGGGATGAGGAGCCACTTAGATGGTTCTGCCCCAGACACCTGATGGACCCTGAGAGGTTCCAGGCGGAACTGGGGTTCTTTCCCTCTTCCCTTGTTCACAGCTCTGCCGAGGATTTGGCATCTGCTTGGCAACAGGCCGTGGCGGGTGCCCTCGACAGGGTTGTCCCCATGTGTCCCCTCACACGCCATGGATCCCGGATGGCTCCCTGGTATACCGAGGAGCTCTGGGAGATGAAGCGTCATCGGAGGGGTTTAGAGAGCAGGTGGAGGTCCACCCGCTCCCAATCCGACCGAGCCCAGCTAAGAGCCCATATTAGGACTTACCTGGTAGCTATGAGAGCGGCGAGAAGGTCTTATCTCTCTGCCCTCATAGCGTCCGCAGATAACCGCCCAGCCGCCCTGTTCCGGGCTACCCGCTCTCTCCTTCGTATGGAGGGGGGAGCGGACCCATTGCGGGGAAGGGCTGAGGAATTTGGTCAATGTCTGTCGGATAAGATCGCCCGGATTCGGAGAGGATTGTCCTCCGATTTGCAGTGGTCCAAACAACAGGGTGCAAGTAGTCTGGCTAATGTGATCTGGGATGAGTTCGATCCTGTTTCCGAGGATGAAGTGGACAGGACTATGCGGCGTCTGAGTTCCACCACATGTTTGTTGGACCCGTGTCCTTCCTGGTTGGCTTATGCCTCCAGGGAGGCCACCTGCGGTTGGCTCCGGGTAATTGTCAATGCTTCACTGAGAGAGGGTGTTTTTCCCTCCGCCTTGAAGGAGGCGGTGGTGAGACCCCTCTTGAAGAAGCCTGCCCCGGACCCGACCGTGTTAGACAACTTTCGTCCAGTCTCCAACCTTCACTTTTGGCAAAGGTTGTTGAGAGTGTGGTGGCTTGGCAGTTTCCACTCTTCCTGGATGAAGCGGACTACCTGGATCCATACCAATCGGGCTTCCGACCCGGTTTCAGCACAGAGATGGCATTGGTCGCGCTGATGGATGATCTCTGGAGGGCTCGGGACAGGGGTTTTTCCTCTGTCCTAGTCCTATTAGACCTCTCAGCGGCTTTCGATACCATTGACCATGGTATCCTTTACACTCGGGGGTTGGGAGTGGGGGGCACTGTTCTTCAGTGGTTCACCTCCTACCTCTCGGGGCGATCGCAATCGGTGTTGGTAGGGGCAGAGGTCACCCGAGGGCACTCTTGTGGGGTCCCTCAGGGGTCGGTCCTCTCCCCTCTTTTATTTAACATCTACATGAAGCCGCTGGGTGAGATCATCTATGGTTTTGCGGTGAGACACCATCAGTACGCGGATGACACCCAGCTGTACATTTCCACCCTGAACCAGATTAGTGATGCCCTCTCCCTGATGACCTGGTGTTTGGATGCGGTATGGATTTGGATGAACGGGAACATGCTTCGACTCAACCCGGCCAAGACTGAGTGGCTGTGCATACCGGCATCTCGGCCCAGTCAAGAGTATCCATCTTTGGCCATAGGGGGAGAGGTGTTGCCCCCTGTGGATAGGGCGAATCTGGGGGTCCTCCTGGATGTACGGCTCTGGTTGGAGGAGCAGGTGGGGCCGCCGCCAGGGGCCTTTGCCCAGCTCCGCCTTGTTCGTCAGCTTCGCCCATTCCTGGACCAAGATGCCCTGCGCATAGTCACTCATGCTCTTGTCACCTCTAGACTTGACTACTGCAACGCTCTCTATTTAGGACTGCCCTTGCACACCATCCGAGATTGCAGCTGGTGCAGAATGCGCCGCTGGGTGGTGATGGGAGTTCCCAATTCTCCCATGTTACCCCCTTCCTGCGTGGTCTACATTGGTTGCCGGTTGCACTCCGGGTGAGATTCAAGGTTTTGGTTTTAACATACAAAGTCCTACACGACATGGGTCCTCAATATCTAAGGAGCGACCGGCCGATATCGAGTGCCAACCGCCCTGTCGCAGCACACAGGCAAGGACTCCTCGGGTCTCCAGCAAGTCAATGCCGGCTGGCAGTCCCCCAGCGACGAGCCTATTCTGTCGCAGCCCCTGACCTCTGGAACCAACTACCCCTGGGGCTCCGCCTGGCCCCTGACCTCCGCACCTTCCGCCATGATTTGAAGACCTGGTTGTTCGACCAACTGGCTGTGACCCTCGGGGTTTAAACTGTTTTAAATTTTAGACTCACACCGGCTTATAACTGTTTAATATGTTTTAGATAATTTATTGTTATTGTTGTATTTAGCTGTGAGCAGCCCGAGTCCTTTCGGAGAGGGACGGCATATAAGTCGAATAAATAAATAAATAAATAAATAACTCCCAGAATTCCTGAGCTAGCATGCTGGCTGGGGTATTCTGGGAGTTGAAGTCCAAACATTGTTGCCAAGCTTGAGAAACACTGCTCTAGAAAGTTCCACCAGTCAGTCTGGCCCTGCTTAGTGCCACCAAACTCTGTTCTATGAATAAACCTTCACATAGTTTTCCCAACATGGGCCCCCATCGAGATAAAGAAATTTCTACCTTTCTAGTAACATTTTATTTCCCACTGACCCTTTTTAGGGGTGTCAAACTGGCAGCCCATGGGCTGGATGCATCACGTGCAGGCCACGCCCATCCCAGCTGCGCCAAGGCAAAAAACATCACGGTATGTCACGTGATGTCATGTGACACGATCAAGTTTGACACCCGTGTTTTAGATGCTGAAAATGACATGCATTTCATAACCACAGGAACCCTTTGAGGTAGGCTGGATTGAGAGACTGTGACTGACCCAATTATCCAGTAAGCCTTAAAATGAAGTGGGAAGTTGAGTCTTGGTCTCCACAGTCAAAACTGAACCACTACTCTGAAATACTTTTGGTAATCACACCCTGTAATTCCCAAGCCAGCTGAGAACAATGTGAGTTTGCTAATTATCATTTTGTCAGGCAGTTAAATTGGGATAAAGCTATTTCAAAAAAGAATTTAAATTTTATTTATTTGTATCCCACCTTTATTATTTTTACAAATAACTCAAGGTGGCGAACGTATCTAACACATCTTTCTCCCATTTTCCCCACAACCATATCCCTGGGAGGTGGGTTGGGCTGAGAGACCATGATTGGCCAAAAGTCACTCAGCTGGCTTTCATGGCTAAGGTGGGACTAGAACTCACAGTCTCCTGGTGATTGGCCCAAATCACCCACCCGGCTTTCATAGCTAAGGCAGGACTATAATTCAAAGTCTCCTAGTGATGCCCCAAAGTTTCCTTTGAACTCAACAGTCTCAGTCTCTTGCTTTCTAGCCCGGTGCCTTAAACACTACACCAAACTGGCTAGTCTGATTTCAGTGTTGCTTATACAGTAGTCCATAACATACAACTGTTTCTTTAATGACCGTTCAAAAAAACTGAAAAAAAGTGACACGACCATTTTTCACACTTACGACCATTGCAGCATTCCCATGGTTGCATGATTTACATTCAATGGCTTGGCAATTTGTTCATATTTATGGCAGTTGCAGTGTCCCTGGGTCACGTGATTACATTTTGCGAACTTCTGACAAGCAAAGTCAGTGGGGAAGCCAGATTCACTTAACAAATCATGTTACTAATTTAAAAACTGCAGTGAATTCACTTAACAAGTAGTAAAGTGGGACAAAACTCACTTAAACAAATTTCTCACTTAGCAACGTAAATTCTTGGCTCAATTGTAGTCGTATGTCGAAGACTATCTGTAATTATTTCAAACAAAGATGATTCCTTTTGATTTCTATCTCAGTGAAATCAGTGCAATGGAACCGAGTTCCTACACTTCAAACCAAGTTTGATTTTTCTTGAGCACAGCAATGAGTAGGAGCCCTTTTATTTGCTCTAAATAGTCCCCCCCGACACCCCAATGCATGAAAGCCCTTACCAGGTGGGAGGAAGGGGTTCGAAGCCTTGGTGCTGCTGGATGGAGCAGCAGGTTTGCTGACCAGCGAGTCCAGATCAACAAGGGCTGCATTGGGACCCAGGAATGACTCAGGGGTTTTACGCATTGGCTTGCAAGTCTCTGGCAGTGACCCAGCCATGGCAGCCATATCAAAAGCACTGGGGCTGTCCTTGCCACTGCCAGCCTGAGAAACAGGGACCTCCCCTGCTAAGAGGGACAGTTCACCTGTGGAACAAGAAATGAGAGAGAGAGGAGGGGTGGGAGGAAGGGAGGAGCAATAATCCAGAATCACAAAGTACATGGACGAAAAATGCAGACTCCATTTTAGACAGGGCAGTTGGTTGAGCATTGAAGCTTGGTTTATGGCTGTCCACAATCATTTTGCCCTCATTCCCAAAAGCACAAACAATACCCTCCTTCCCCTAAGTATTAAATTATTTCCCCATCTCTTTCGAACCACATGCAAGAACATGTACCGTATTTTTCTGCCTATAAGACACACTTCCCCCCCCCCAAAGAAGTAGGTGGAAATACCTGTGCCTTTTACAGAGCGAATGTTGCCGAAGCCCTGCCCACCCATCAGCCCCCACCCTTTGGCCTCTGCCTCCCAGCAATTGGCCTCCTTGAAGCAAACAGCAAACAGCCTGGTGAGCTTAAGCACAGCCTGATTTAAGCATGAGCAGCTGATTGGCAGTTGGATCAGCTGCCCAAAATACCGCCGATCAGCTGTTCCAGGCTACGGGGATCGCCACCATTCATCGCCACCTCCGTGTACCCCATTTTCAGCCCGCTCCAGGTGGTGGGGATTGCTGGAACAGACCAAAAATGGGGTGCATGGAGACAGAAAATGGGACAGCAATAGGCAGCGCCGCCGATGGGTGGTAGCAATCCCCACAGCCTGGAACAGTTGATTGGCGGTATTCCGGGAGGCCGATCCAACCGCCAATCAGTTGCTTGTGCTAAATCAAGCTGTGCTGAAATTGACCAGGCTGTTTGCTGTTTGCTGCAAGGAGGCAAACTGATGGGAGGCAGAGGCAGATTTTTTTTGTCTTCATCCCCAAAAGCTAGGTGTGTCTTATGGTCTGGAGCGTCTTATAGTCCAAAAAATACAGTAGTTTGGAAAGCCACTGTCCAAACTAGATCAGAGGAGATAGGGAGGGAGAGAATCAAAGGGAGGAGCATGCAAATTCTCTCCCATGCCAGGGGAGGCTAGAGATCATCTAATCCACAAACCACAGGTCTGGACAGGTTACAGGAAAGGGAGGTAAGAGTTGTGTTTCTCAAGCATGGCAAACCTGAAGATGTGTGGACTTCAGTTCCTAGAAATCCCCAGGCAGCCATTCTTACTGGGGAATTCTTGGAGTTGAAGTCCACACATCTTCCAGCTGCCAAGATTGAAAAAACACACTGGGGTGAAGCATTAGGAACCATGCCTAGGAAAGGGAAGTGGAGGGAGGGGAGCAAGGCTGACCTGTGCTGCTTCCAGATTTGGGCAGTGCTGGGCGCAGGCTGTCAAAATCAGAGAATTCATCCCTGTCCCCGTCATCAAACTGCTCAAAGCCTCTGACAGCTAGGAGAGGAACAGGGCACAAGAGGAAGGAAGGGGGAGAAGGATTAGCTGGGAGCAGGGAGAGGCCCTCTACCCACAGTCTGAATTAGGAGTCCTTCCTTTTCAGCGGACCCAGTGAGAAATACCGGCCCCTCCCCCAGCACTTGGTCCCGAAGCCCCTCCTGTTCCCTTCATCCTTACCTGCCATGCCATTGGTGCTAGGCTTAGAAGGGGAGCCCCCCCAGGGATCTGAAAAAGTGGACGCTGGAGCCCAAGGATCAGGAGGAGGAGGCTGTCCTTGGGATGTGGGAACCGTGCTGGATGACCATGGGTCTGTGGGTGGTGCTGTTGTAGGCCCCACAGAAGTCCCACCTGGGAAGAAAACGAACCATGCCAGAGATGGAATTCAAGAACTGCCTGTCTAGCAGTGACGGCGTGTTTAGATCCAAGCGGACAAGGAAAACACAGCAGGGTTTTGAGAGGTGAGGTGGCCAAAATAATGCTCAATCGCTGGAAGTTTTAAAGAAGAGATTGAACAGATGTTTGTCCAGAATGTGTAGGTCTCCTGCTTGGGCAGACAGAGGTTTGAAGTAGAAGACCTTCGAGGTCTCTCCTAACACTGCTATTCTGCATTCTGAATGACAATAGAGGAGAGCATGATTTCCATTGGTGAAGGGCCTTCAAACTGCAAAGAGGTTTAACACAAGCAAAGGAAATGGACTTCCCTGTTAGATAGATTGGTGCATCTATCTCAACCCCCTGACTAGAAGTGGCTCACAGAAAAGAAAAAGTAGTAATTAAAAATAAGCCAACATGGCTTCCAAAAGGTGAGTGATCCCCTGAACCTTTTGGAGTTTTGGGACAGTGGGGACAAGTGTGTGGACAAGATATCTAAGAGATATTGTGTAACTGGATTTTCAAAAAGGCCTTTCCAAGGGTCTTGAGCATGAGCATGAGCCTTCAAGCATGGCAACCTGAAGACTTGCGGACTTCCCAATTCCCAGAATTCCTCAGCCAGCATGAATTCTGGGAATTGAAGTCCATAGGTCTTCAAGTTGACAAGTTTGGAGACCCCTGATCTTGAGCAAAGTCAGCTACCATGGGTTAAGACTGTAGATACGCTCAGGGACTGGTTAAAGAAATGAAACAAGTAGTAAAAATAAATGGGCAATTCTCAGTTGTGCAAAGATGTGCAAAGCATCTGCCCTCCAGCAACAGGTGCTGGGACCAACACTTTTTATTTGATATTCCAATGATCTGGAACGAGGGCTAAGCTGATGACAGCAAACCGTTCAGAGCTTGGTGTTAAATCAAGAGTTTTCAAAGGGTTCCCATTTTGGAGATAAATGGGCCTTCAAACAGCAAATGAAGTTAAATGTAATTAAATTAAAGGGACGTGTGTTGGCACAAAATATATTTGTTAAAGAGGCCTGAACAGGCAATGACTGACCAGGATCTTGGGGTCAGAGTGAACAGATTGATTAAAAAAAATTAATCCAGCATGAGCTTGCTCTAAAAAAAGAGAAATTTCATTTGTGAAATTATTAGGAAAAACAAGAACTGCCAATTTAATCCAGGTAGTTCTCCCAATCAAAATTGAACTGTGGTTGTAAACTGAGATATCATGGGATTGGACCTGATTTTTTGACACTTTCTAGCAGACGTTAAGCAAATGTGGCAGTCATCAAGAGAATCCGTTTTCTCCAATGGGCTTTTTTTTTGCCAGAAACTGGAAGTAAATTTTTTTTTTATTCATATTTATATCCCACCCTTCTCCAGAGACTCAGGGCAGCTTACAATTTTTGGAGCGCAACCCAATGCGCTCAGCAATAGCCTTCATTCCATTGTATATGCCTGCTTATTACTAAGCAGCATTTTTACAAAGTCGGCTTATTGCCCCCAACAATCTTGGGTCCTCAATTTACCTACCCCGAGAGGATGGAAGGCCGAGTCAACCTTGAGCCTGGTGGGATTCGAGCCTGCACTAATTGCAGGCAGCTGGAGCTAAGTGCTAGGCGTTTAACAGCCTGCACCACCAAGGCTCTTTAAATGCTGGAAATTAGCAACAATATGTTGTAAAATGCGGTCAAGTCATCCTGGGTGTTCTGCAAACAGCCATAAGCTGTTAAAGAAGAGATTGATCACCTTGCCGGGGGTGTGTGGGATAGTTTTAAATTTTAATTTGGGTTTTATTGGGCTTTAGTGATTTAATTTCTTTTTAATTATCTATTGTATTTATATGTTTTAATCTGTGAGCTGCCACGAGTCTTCGGAGATGGGGCGGCATATAAGTCCAATAAAATAAAATAAAAATAAGCTAATTGCCATAATTAATTAAGTGCCATAAGCTAATTGCCAAGTGCCCAAAATGTGATTATGTGACCATGGTGGTAGGGGGTATGGGGGGGGTATGCATCCATCATAATTTAAAAAATGGGTTGTAAGTAGCCCATTAAGCAACCAGCTGTAAATTGAGGAGTACTTGTAACGCTTTTTCCCAAATCTTAAGTGAGGCCACACGGCCTATAGCTGGGGTTACAAACCTTAAAAAGGGTATTTCGGGTGCAAAAAAAGGACAAATATTAAATATCTGCCGAGTGCCTTTCTGTAGGAAAGCTAAGAATAGAACTGGATCTCTGGTTAAGTAGGGTCTGCGCTGCACCTCCAAGGCCTCTCTCTTCCAATGGATAAAGAAACTGTGTGTGGGAATTGGCTTTTAGGGCAAACCCCAGGGAACCTCTTCATTACAAATGAGAGGCAGAGAGACGCCATGGTTGTAGAGCCAGGAGGAATCCTGGGGATGACGATGCCCTTCATCCTAGGACTGAAGGCAGCATAAAAGAAGGGCTCACCTAGCCTGGTGTTGACCTGACCTGACTGAAACGTTTTTTGCCCATACCCTTCATGTCTGAAAAAGGAGAGGCAGCCTTTCTGAATCTGCAAAGAGTCAATTCACAGGAAGGTAATCTGTGGGAAGCTGCATGCTGGGAAGGGATAAAGGAAGCAGGAGGGGGCGATGGAACAAAAAAAAAATGGATGGTTTCTAATACCCCCATTTTCTTTTTATCACAGCTTTATACTCTACACCAGAGGTGGCTAAGTGTGGCAACTTTGCAACTTGTGGACTTCAACTCCCAGAATTCCTGAGCCAGCCAGGAGTTCTGGGTGTTGAAGTCCACAGGTCGTGAAGTTGCCACAGTTATGTACCTCTGCTCCACACTCTTTTCTCTACGCTCCACCAAGCAGCTCGTAGCAGAGGAGACGGCTGTCATAAACAGCCTCCTCCGTGGGTCTTATGAAATGCAGAGGGACCCCAAGTTGCTCACCCCCTCTTCTTAAAAGATCTTTTCAGAGGAGGAACCTCACACAAGTACATCATTAAAAAGTAATGGTGATGAAGAATGTTTCAAACATCTGATCCTGCCCAGATTTGGATCTTACCTTCGGCCTTCCAGGGGTCAGCACTGGCAGCTGGGGGGGCTCCCCAGGGGTCCGAAGGGGGTACCGGAGGTGCTGCAGAAGTTCCCCATGGATCTCCTGCAGGGGCCGCTCCAGCAGCAGGGGGTCCCCACGGGTCCGTACGAGCTGTGGGTACAACTGTGGCAGCGCCACCCCAAGGGTCAGCAGGAGGAGCCTGAGCGCCCCATGGATCAGCAGGTGGTGGAGCAGTGAAGACATCAGCAAGATCCATCAAGGATGACTGGGTGATGGAGAAAGCAAGAAAGGTTGTAGTGGGGAAGAGCAAAATTGTAGCGCACCTTCACTTTTCCATTTAACATCCAGTGGTTTCTTCCCTTTCCCTGGTTCATAATGTAAGACCCAGTCCTATTTTCTTTTGGGCCCCAAAATAAGCACTAGGGTTTATTTTTGGGGAAACATAAATTCAGGGTGATTAGCCCGCCTGGGTGCCCTGCCCCCAGCACACACAAGCGCATGGAGACTGATGGTATCCAGAAGCAGCTGCAGCTCACCGGTCCCTTGGTTGGCACACTCTGAGACTGCATAGAATGGAAGGCACACAGCGGAAGGTAGGCGATTCTGACAACCTGCACAGGCTGCAGGCAAGTTGAGAGACTCGAAGACAAGCCGTCCACAACTCCAGTCTGCCACCACTTGGCTTTCCTGCAATCCGCTCAGTGCACCTGGATCGCCTGTCCCTGCTTCTGCCTGCTGCTTGCACAGGTACTTAGCTCACCTGTATTGTGAGGGCTGCAGCTGCTGCCAGACATTGTTGGCCCACGCGCGCTTCCCTCTTCCTCCTATTATGGTCACACTCACCCCCTTCGCTAGGCTTTATTTTTGGGTAGGACTTATATTAGGTGCAAACATAAACAGGCTGGGGCTTATTTTCGGGGACACACTGTAGTTACTTGTGCCTGACAAGTCTTCTACTTGAGCATTCAGAAGCTGCCAGCCAGATACCTCTTGGAGTTGACCCCACGGGACACAAAGGGAATTGTTTGCTGCTCCATGCTGCTCTCCTCCCACCCACTTTACCCCTTTCCATGGGAGATCCTGTTTAACTATCACTGTTGGCAGCTCCCAGCCTGTCTCTTCCACTTTACCTCCTCCTTAGCAGGGACTGTCTCCTTTTTGCTCTCTTCAATGGCCATCTGGAGGCGAAGGTCATCCCCGCGTCGGATCCGCTCTTCCTGTAAGAGGATTGTGAGAAGGGCAGAGGCATTAACGGAGGCAGTACAAAGTGACAGGTGGTACTCACCTCTGTCAAGGAGAGAGCAAGAGCCAGAATATAGATGGAGCAGCAGCTTTGCCAGGTATCAGATCAAGTTTGAAGCATCTGCTACCGTTTCTGTTTTGAAAAGTTATCTTCAGGAAAAAAACATCCGAGAGAGAGAGAGAGAAGTGAGCGAGATGCTGTTCTAACCCTCCAACAAACTAGTTCCTCCCAAATAATTGGAATCCTGAATTTTGGTTACTTTTGCCAATACTTCATAAAAGTGGAGTCCAAGTGGAAGCATCTTCTGTTCACTACAACTCCCTCAGGCCCCAAACTAAATATATGACCCTCAAGGTGCCTAGCAATCTCAGCGTTAACTTGTCATTCCAGGATTCCTGCTGGCTGAAACTGGCTGAATGTCTAGTATTTTATCTTTCATCTACTGGATGAATCCAGTATAATCCAGGGATAACACACTAAAGGTCTTCTTTTTCTTGCCTTTCCACTTCACCTTCAGATAAGGTGAGAAAAGACATCCGAAAAGACATCAAGAATTCCAACTCTTTGTTCCAAATGGGTTTCTTTTTCAATTGAGTGTCTGATCCCTTTTCCCCATCAACAATTCATAGGTACATTTTCTTCCAGGATATTTTGTCCAAGCATCTGCAGACACTCATCAAATGTTTAGAAGGCCTGAGTTCAAGTCATAGATTGGTCAAGCTTAGGATACCTGGATTGACCGGTTTTTCTTACCAAGCCTCTCATTGGGAGAAACTTGGAAACTGGCTAACTGAAGAATGGATAATTTACCAGGTAGTGGACAATAAATGAGGCCTAAAGCTGAAAGAGAGACTGTTGCCATCGCTCTGCTTTGGGTTGGGACTTGGGGAGACAGAGAATGCCACGTTAGTTAGAAAAGTGTGAGAAGCCAAGACTAGCTCAAAGAAAGTAGTTTAGTTGATTATTTCAGGAAGAACTGAGTGGGGTGGCATGATAGCCGTCTAACCTTGTCGTGCTCCTCTTTGCTCAAGCTAAGGGCTAGCTGGAGCTGTAGGTCTTCGTCGGCCACTGCAGGGGGCTGGGAGGGAAGAAACACAACATAAGAGGCATGGAATGGAGTTTGACACATGGAGAGGAAGGAGGAGAAGACAGACAGATGGAGGGTATCTCCAATTCTCAAAACTATTTCCACACTGGGTTGCAAAAGCCCAATCCAATCAGCTAGCCCATCACCTCCCAGATTTTGAACTGCCCAATGTATTTAGTTTCTGAAAGAATATTTGTACCTCAGGACTGAACTGTGGGGTGCTTGGTGCTCTCCGATCTTGGCAGTTTTCTTGCAGATATTTCATTACCCAATTAGATAATATTATCAGTGCAAAGCCCCTTCTAGCCGTGATGATGTTACCTAGTTGGGTAATGAAATGTCTGCAAGATCATAACCAAGCTCAAGGAGCACCAAGGACCCACATAGAGTAATTCCATTTCCCTGAAAATTGGCTGAACCAGTGCTAGGGTATACTTGCAAGGTGTAACTTCTCTTCCTGATTACAATTAAACAGTCCTCACAAAAATTTCAAAAGCACTCCAAGCCCGAAGTAGTATTCTAGCAAGCAAAAGTAAATTGTATTGGAACTGTATCATGATATGTAGAAAAATATGCACAGGTCCAAGAATCAGTAAAATACCATCACTTTCCAACCCTTTAGGTAGGATCACCCTTCTCAATCAGGTGTGTTCACACGTGATGGACATCCACTTCCATAAATGATGGGAACTGAAATCCAACCCCTCTAGAGAGCCACCAGGTAGAGAAGGCTGAAATTCAAATGAACAAAACAGGCTATGAAGAAACCAGGTTCAAGAGTCCTGTGATGCTCATCTGTCAGCTCCCCCTACGCTCTTCCAACACAGTGGAGCAAGGGCCACAACCTGATGGTATCTAAAAATGGGATGCCTTCTCTGTGGGAGATGAAAGACATATTTTTATGCTAGTCTCCATGTCTGTGAAACATCAGCCTGACTGCTACAGGGAATCAGAAACTGGATGTAGGTAAGTGAGCTGTCAGAGAGGAGAAGGGAAGAAGTTGGCCAATATTCACTCCTTCTATCTACAGGCACTGGAGAAGGGAAATCTCCTTCCACAAGGTCTATGGAGAAACATTTCTCTCTATCCCAACTTTCCTACTTTCCTGATTGCATTGCCGCAAGCCCTCAAATAAAAAAGGAATCACTTTTTTCATACTTAAACATAACAGAGGCGGAAAACTGGTGGGGTCAAGAGGAGGGAAAATAGCCCATACCATGTCTAGACGTGTGTGTGGTCCTGTTACCTAGACATCTTTCCTTAATACAAATAGAATTTTAAAAAACCTAGCACAATGGCACAGATCTTAATTAATATCTCTTTGAGAATTTATTTGCTTTCTGTTTATGAACAACAGGGTGGAGTAGGAGGAAATGCGGCGTGGTCAAGGGAAACGGGAAGGAGGTGCCAAAAAATAAACAAGGAGCTGAAAATAAGAGGACAGAGTGGGATGGGGTTGTTGGGGGAGGAGAGTGAGCACAGGGGGCCAAATTCCTCTGGAAAGAGCCACAGGAACAGAAAGGAGCTGACAAGAGGGCCCTGGGATGGAGTCTCAAAGGGGCTTTTTCTTCTTCCAAGGGCAACTGGATTTTTCCTTTTTCCTTGAGGAAGAAGAAGAAAACGTTTTACTTCTCATCCAAGAAGCTTCATCAGTTCAGGAAAAAAGCACCTTTGAGACAACCATGACCTGGAAGATTGGGAATCTCCACAGACAACTGGGAAGGAGGTTAATGCTTGGAGAGCCACGTTGGAAGCGCCAGAACAGCCACTCAGCCCAGTGATGGAAACGGATAGTGGTTGGACAGCAGAAGTCCTAAGGAGAATTAAATCATCACCAAGGGAGTGTGGGGCTTCGCTTCACCTAGGCAGAGTGCGTGAGCGCATCTTTTTCCCCAAGAGTGGTCCATTTGGTGGAGGAGGCAGGCTTCTTAGGAGAGGGAGGGGCTATGAAAACTACAACAGAGGAAAGGTAGATACAAGTGCATTGTTAAACCAGGAGTTTCCAATCTTGGCACTTTTAAGACTTGTGAACTTCAACTCCCACAATTCCCCAGCCGACCATGTGGGCGTCAGCGCCACTGAGGTGCAATATGAAGCTGTACAATGCCTTCCTAGCCGTGGCTGCCTCCTTGAGTGGGAGCCACAGGTCCAGGGAGACCTCCAAACTGTGTATGGGATCTGTCTTCGGCAGGGTAACCCCATCTGGAACAAGTGAAGGGAAGTCCCAAGAACAAGGGGATCCTAAAACCTAAAGTCACTTGGTCTCTTCTAGGGTTGAACCAAAGCTTCTTGCTCTCCATCCAGTCTCCCAACATCAATAAGACTTCCACAGCATCGCTCAATGGCCCAGGGTGGAAATATATAGCTGGGTATCATCTGTACACTTATGATATACCTCATCCCAAATAAAAGGATGGTCTCACCCAGGGGCTTCATGCAGACATTAAACAGGAGAGGAGAAAGCACTGAACCCCATGTAGTGGGAGCCATAGGCTGGGTGTCTCCTCCCCTATCCACATAAACTGGAACCAGCCCTGGAGGTGCTGATCCAGAAGGCTATTGTGACTGATTTTACTTCCAATGGCATTGGAAGATTTCTGGACAGCAATTCATCCCTTATCTTGACCAAATGCATTACAAAATACATACTTCAAAACTCGATTATGCTCAAAACAATCCCTATCAAAATTCAGCTTCCTTATCTGGCACTCTAAGGGCTCCAGTCAAGACATTTTAAACAGGGATCATATTCTTAAGAGGAGAAACAGCTGAAGGAACTGACAGTATTAACCCGCTTCCACAACTCTCTCTGTCCCTCAGGCATAATTGTTAAACCAGTTCCATGACTCTCAACAGCTTCAAGTCTGCATCAGTCTGTTCTGCACATAACACTAAGCCATAACATGAGAGCTACAGTCCAACACATCTGGAAGACATCAGATGAGGGAAAGCTGCCTAATAAAGCAGCCTATTTAAAAAAAAAATTCTTCCTCAAATCTGACTCCCTCTAGACATTGCAATCTACCGCAACTATCAGCTCAAGGCCACATGATCAATGTTCTGAGATGATGAACTTTTAAACCAAAGCATCTGTCAGAACCTGGGTTGAAAAAAGGCTCCCTAAACCTTATGATTTTTGGCTCTTTCTGATTAATTAGTGACACACACACACATTCTACTGCTGCTTTTTGGTCCAGTTGTCATTCAATCGGGCACTGGCCATTTACCTACAAGCCCTCTATTTAAGCCCCTTCAGCATCAGCCTATCTGACAGCTTCAACTCAAATCATTTGATTTGAAGGCAATTTCAAATCAATTTTCCAAATTAATCTGATCTGAAAATTCAATGCATAAAATACATTTGATTATTCAAACTGAATCCAAGCTGATTAAAAAAGCCTTCAGAAAACAAAATAAAATTAATTTACCCTTTTAAAACATTTAAACGATTAAAACCAGGGACTTCCTCACTATCATCTTTTTAAGCTTTTTAATTTTTGAATTAAAAAATAGGGCAACAAATGCAGACAGAATTTTTTTTTTTTAAATACATTTATATGCCGCCCTTCTCCGGAGACTCAGGGTGGCTTACAATTTTTGGGATACAGCCCAGTGTGCTCAGCAATAGCCTTCATTCCATTGTATATGCCTGCTTATTACTAAGCGGCATTTTTTTTTACAAAGTCAGCTTATTGCCCCCAACAATCTTGGGTCCTCAATTTACCTACCCCGAGAGGATGGAAGGCTGAGTCCACCTTGAGCCTGGTGGGATTCGAGCCTGCAGTAATTGTAGACAGCTGGATCTTAAGGGCAGGCATCTAATAGCCTGAGCCACCAAAGCTCTTCTAATTGAAAGTAATTAATAATGGCTGATAAAACAGCAGCATAATACAGTGGAAACAAAGTTGAAGATCAGCAACCGTTTGAAATTATGGCAGAAATGAGTGAACATTACTGCCCAGTCCCCAAAGATATGGCCATTCCAGTGCCCCTGCTGTGGTTATGTGGTCAAAATTCAGGGGCTTTGTAGACCACCACCAACAAATAACTGGAAGGGTACTTTTCAACTCCTCCCTACCCATTCTCTTGGCACCATCTCTGCCGTTTTGGCCGCCCTGCCTTCCACCAGCTTTGTTGGTCCTGCCACTCTGGGTTCTGCAGGGCTTGGACTCCATTTGGCCTGCCAGCCTGCATTCCCCTCACCCTGCCAGCTCTGCTGCTCCCAGCTGGCCTTCCCCATCTTCTTCCATCCACTGTTGACAAGGCGCACCTGGCCTGGCTCTTCATGATGTAGTTGCTGGCCGCACTAGGCTTTCTTCCCAAGGCCACATGCAGCCTTGTCCAAATCACAGCTGGCTTTCTTCCCAGGTGGTGGACTGCAGGGTGGCCAAAAATGGCAGAGACGGGGGCAGATAGGCGGTGGGGGAGCCAAAGAGAAGGCAGAAGAGGCAGTCCCTTCGGTTACTGAGGCTCGGGGCTGGGAGGGAATGCCTTGGATTGGGGTGGGTCCTTGCCTAACGACCTTTGGGAGTCTATTAACAATGGGAACTGCTGGGATTCTCATTGCTGAACGATGAGGTAAAGTGATATTGTCCTTTATGACTGTTCCCTCAGTGACAGGAATTTAGATCCCAATTACTGTTGTAGCAAAAAGAACACCTGTACTTATTTTTGGCACTGAACAACTGTCAAAAGGAGGTGAGTTATTGAGTAACTGGGGTTTACCATTCATAAACCTTTTTTCTCATCCAAGAGGTGGGGGGCGGGGGGAGCTTTGAAAATGATCTCAAGTGCCTTAGCGCAATGGTCCCCAACCTTTCCGGCTTTGCAGACCGGCCGGGGGGGGGGGAGGCAGACAGGAAATGGTTCCGTGTGAGTGGCAGGCATCCACGCATACTACAAGACAGCTTGCTTATGCGAGGCAAAAAGGCAGGCCCTTGTGCAAATGGAGCTTGCCTGCTGCTTGCATGGCCCGGTTCTGAATGAGCCACGGCCCAGTACTGGGGCACCGTGTGGGGATTGGGGACTCCTGCCTAAACAGAGAGGTTAGGAAAGGCATGAGACCTAAGGAGGGTCTCTGCACAGAGCCTGAGAGGAATCATTGGCTGCTATCTTAGTTTGCCTAGCTGTCCTACACACAGAGGGAGCCCTCTTAGAGCTTCCGATGTTACTCAGGTGGGGTTACACTTACAATCAGAAAATTATAAAAGGAAGTGAGATCAGGCTACGTTTTGGGATTAGATTTAATGCAAAGTCCATGACTTCACTCCCCAGTGTGGAAAATAAATAAGGGAGCAAAATTTAAAGCCTGCAGGCTCTATTTCTGATTCTCTTCATGGCCTGCAGCCATGTTCCTCAACCTCAGCAACTTTAAGGGACTTCAACTCCCAGAATCCCACAGCCAACATTCTGGCTGTGGAATTCTGAGAGTGGAAATCCGCAGATCTTAAATGTGATGAAGTTGAGAATACTGAGCTAGAACAGCCTATGCAAGTCTACAGCTGCTCAGTTTTTCAACCAGCTAGACTTTGAGGTGGGGAGAGGAAACTCCTGGAGATGTTTTTCCTAGAGAGAAATAGAAGAATGGCCCCAAATCAAAATAGTATTCCTGATCTAATAAACTTTTATATTCTTCCACGTGACAGTTCTTTTAAGCTGCAATAGATTCAAATGAGAATTTGCACACCAAATAACAGCCCCTCCCTTGAAATATACAGTATTTTATATCCCATCAGACAATGACGATTTGCCCATTCTTTGCCCCCCCCCATGAATCCAAAAAGCCTCCAGTGACAGATTTACCTTGGCGCTTACCTGCTCCGCTTCCTCTTTACTCATGGCCAGTGCCAGCTGCAGCTGCAGCTCTTCTTCCCCGCTGCTCTGAGGCCATGCTTGCTCTGCTTCTACTGGGGCATTTGCCAAAGACGATGAAGCAGAAGAAGCTGAAAAAGGAGAACAGGACAGGAGACAGTTGGTCCAGAATGAAGGTCTTTCCAACCTCAGTTGAAGGACCAAAGCAAATCTGTAAGGTGATGTTGCAGGTAAACAGAAAGGAGATGACGATTGATAGATATTTTTCCTGAACAACTGCAAATACATAGCCTCTCACTCCGCCCTTATTTGTGATTGCCTTTATCACAGAACTTGATCAATTTTACGGCAAATCTATGTACACTGGTGGCGCAGTGGTTAGAGTGCAGTATTGCAGGTTAATTCTGCTGACTGCGAGGGGTGCGATCCCGACTGGCTCAAGATTGACTCAGCCTTCCATCCTTCCAAGGTCAGTAAAATGAGGACCCAGATTCGTTGGGGGCAATATGCTGACTCTCTAAACGCCTTGGAGAGGGTTGTAAAGCACTGTGAAGCAGAATATAAGTCTAAGTGCTACTGCTATTGTGGTAACTTTCATGAAGTACCACATCTTTGTTTACAATTTGTTCATTACATTTCTCCTACAGCTGCAGAGCCTGAAGTGCAGGTTAGCAAGATGATCCAGAGGCCGGAGGAAATACTTAAAATCATCTAAAATTTATAATCACTAATCAAAACAACAGAAGAAGTAAAAACATAATTGCAGCAATAGCTAAAAGCCTTCAAGACTAAGCAATTCCTAGTATGTGTTGTACAGCATGTCTCCATTTCCTAAGTTTTGAATTCCATCTGGGATCCAGTGAAAACAAGATCCTGCATTTGCAGGCTTGAAGCTGCTGGTCCCTAGAGACTGCTGAACAGACTCAAAGACTCTGCTTCACATTTTTCTTCAGCCATCAAGCTTACTATGAAAAGTCATATTTTCTGGATTATCTATTGAGGCTTTCCGGAATGACAAAGTAGGGCAAAGATTTATTTTTTTTCATTAAGTTTCGCCACTATTTAAAATAACCCCATAAAAACATTAAACTAAATGGACAGTACAGACTAAAATAATCTTACAGACAACAGAAACCAAACAAGGCAGCGATCCTGGGCAAGTAATGATATATCAATTGCAGTCTTAGGACCAAAGCCAGATTTTTGAAGCTTTCTGGAACCCAGGGAGAAAGGGCGCCATCCTTATCTCTGGCGGGATGCTGTTCCAGAAGAGGAGAAAGCATATTTTGTTGGTCTCCCAAGAGGATCTGGAGCGCACCTACTCTGTCAGAATGTATTTTGTGGGCAGAAACGACTGGAAACAAGCAGTCATTCCAATATCCAGGCCCTATGAGCTAACAGGGCTTTTCAGGTAATACCCAACACCTTGAATTGCACCTGGAAACCAACTGGTGTAGCTTCCAGACAGCCTTCAAGGACGGCCCCATGTATAGGTAGTCTTCATTTTACAACTGTTCAAAGTCACAACGGTCATAGAAAAGGTGCTTTACAGCCCATAAAACATCCCCAGCTGTCATAAATTGTTGTGCTGCCATCTTCTTTTGCAGTCACATGACCACGTTGGGTAGGTCAGCTTTACGATTGGATGTAGTATCCTACAGTCATGTGACTATAGTTTGCAATGGTGGTTTTTTTTTTTTTGGCGGGTTGGGAAACAACGCCAAGTCAAATGAATGAGTTTGCTGAACGGCCCCCATGGAAAAGGCCAATAAAGTATTTTTGGCCATGTGAGTGGATAGACATACGACCATGATGATGTAAGATTGTAATCCTGGGCTCAACTGCGGTTATAAATCAAAGACTAGAGCACATGGCAATAATCCAATTATGAGGTGCCCAGGACATGAATAACTGTCTGAAGGGCTGCAAGGTGAATGACAGCTCAACTTTCAAATATATATGTAACCAGAAGATTATCTGCATGATGGAAATGATTTTGTCAGCCAGAAATTGGGTATTCTTAAACCAAGTGATGTTGATTTGACAAAATGTACATGGCACGTTGAGAACAGAATTGAAATGTCTCCCAGATGGGGTTCCTTCAAAATGAAATGAAGTGATTATTTCCAAACTGCTCTTTATTGCAATTTAAAGCACCATTTCAAAGACACAGTGCTGATCAACAGCATGAAAATGTCCACTAATTAACTCTAGCTTATACACAGAAAGCCAATGGGCTCTACAATTATTTTATTTTAATAAAAAATAGGGAAAGATGTAATAGAACAGAAAAGCCAGAACTCATGTAGGTTTTTATATGTATTTCTCCTCTTGAAATTACAGATAGTCCTTGACTTACAACCACAATTGAGCCTCAAAGTTATGTTGCTAAACAAGGTAATCGTTTAAGTGAGTTTTATCCCACTTTTTAATGACATTTCTTCCCACAGTTATTAAGTGGATCACTGCAGTTGTTAAGTTAGTGACCCGGCTGTTAAGTGAATCTGGCTTCTCCACTGATTTTGTTTGTCAGAAACTCGCAAAAGGGTGATCACACTGCAACCGTCGTAAAAAGGAGTCACTTGCCAAGAGTCTGAATTTTGATCACATGACCACAGGGGTGCCTCAATGGATGTAGGTGTGAAAAATGTTCATAAGTCACTTTTTTTCAGTGCCATTGTAACGTCGAACGGTCGCTAAACGAACTGTTGTAAGTCAAGGACTACCTGTACCCAGAATGTTTTCTTTTAAACCAACTGACTAGTTTAATTAACTTTAAAGCAGTGAATGTAGTTCTAAAGTGCAAGGTCAAAGAAAGATAAGCCATGTTACAAAGTTGGTTCTCCACAAATCCAAACAGGCACACTTTTTGCAAAAGCCCAGCTTATATGAACTATACGCAGAGCAGAGGGCAATCAAATAGGATTTTAATCAGAAATGGAGCTGAAATAGTTTTAATTATCTCAGTACCTTCCAATAAAAAAAAATAGTACTCCTATCTGCCCCCTACTTCTATAATATACTATTTAGAGAAAGGAAGCCCTCTCAGGAACTGCCATTTCCTCATCCAAGTTACATTGGCTCTTATCCAAGGTAACTTATCCAAATCTCAAATTAAGTAACTTTTGGTGACCAGTCTCCCCCCTCAAATGAGTGACATTGAGCTGGCTCCGCAAAAAAGCAAATCAATTTGATACAAAGGCTATGAAAAAGAGTTGTGATGTGCAGCATGCAATGCCATGTGCTGAGACTGCCCACCATGGCCCAATCCCCATTACAGCTTGACTTCTAAACCTCCAAGTCAGCTGTTACTGCCTGCTAAGGAAAAACAGTATGGCTCCACTGACACTTCTATCTTACAAACTCGGAATGGGAAAACTTGCTGTGGGACAACTCACCGCGGCCAACTTACCACAGGACAACTCGCTGCAGGACAATTCAACAATTCAATTATTTAAAATAATTAAACAAATAATTTTAATTGTTCGTCATTCACATTTCATTTTGTCCCTCCTTTTGCATCCTTTCTTTAATTATTCTATTCTACCATCTCTTCCATATGGGCAAGTAGGCCGCAGTGAGTTGTCCTAGACCCGTGATGGCGAACCTATTGAACACGTGTCGGAAGTGGCATGCGAGGTAAGCCTGGAATAGCCCCCTCGCGCCGCCCCACCAGCCAGCTGATTGTCAGTGGGGAGACGCATGTGCATGCGCATAGACGTGCGGTGGGAGGGGGCGCACGTGCATGGGGTCGCACATATGCACAGGGGGAGGAGTCACGTGCGCATTGCATCATGGGTGCAGGTGCACTAACAAGCACACGTGAGCGCACTTTTAGCGCGCAATGTGGAAAAAGTTCGCCATCATGGTCCTAGACCCTTACCAACTAATAGGAAAGTCCTCTAGAAAAGACCATAGATGCCAAACCCTACACGTATCAGCAAACAGTGGTAGTTAATATGGTGTATTAACAGGCTTATCCTGACCTATCCCAAAGGTGCTTTTTCAAGAGACAAATGGTCTTTCTTGTTTTTCTTCAAAGACATTTCGCTTCTCATCCAAGAAACTTCTTCAGCTCTGGGTGGATGGTGGGGAAAAGAGGATTTATACTCCTTGCAGACAATATAAATCCTACCATTCCCTGCCATCCAGTCACAGCTGAAGAAGCTTTTTGGATGAAGCTTCTTCTCATCCAAAAAGCTCATCTGTGAAATGTCTTCAAAGAAAACCCAGAAAATCCAGTTGCTTCTTGAAAAAGCACCTTTGGGACAACCATGACCTGGATGACTGAGAATCTCCATAGACATTTATTCCTGACCTAATCCACAGATATTGTTATGCCAAAAACTATAATTTATAAGCCAGAATGTTTGGGGTCTGACAACTCAACAAGCTAAAAACCAAACAAACTTTAGGACTTAGCAATGAGGGAATCTTAAACTTTGCCATAGTGTGTTCCTCTGAAATCATAAATCAGTTGTTTTTAACAAGTTATGTCTGACCCTTCCTCCCCAAAGAACTTGGCTATGTTTCAAAAAGTTCTGAAATCCTGGCTCTTTCCCCAGGCCCCACATTAGACTAGACCTCCCAGTTGATTGTCTGTTAATCCCTGCTTTTTTCAGGGCTTTGTGTGAGGATTTTGTTCTTATTGTTTGTCTGATTTGTACAATTGTTTTTACTGTATGCCACCCAGAATGCTTATAGAGTTGGGCAAGGCTATACAGTCCATTTCTAAAATTAAAAAATAAAGAAATAAAATGCATTTCCTGAAGCAAATAATTTGTTTGTTTGTTTTAAAAAATTATACCAATCACCTACTTTTAATAATTATATTTTAAATTGTATAACAAATGAAGCAGTTACAGAATCTTTGCACAACTTTTTTCCAGATGATTTTGTTGCCTTCATATTCCCAGCAGTATTTTTGATAAAACCACAGTGAGTTGTTTTCCAGTAATAAAAAAATACTGTGGAAACTAAAGATATTTAACTTTCATAATAATTTCTTGATTCAAGCTAACTTTTATTAACACAAAAGCTTTTTACTTACTAGCTAATAAAAATGTTTCCATTATGAAAGATAGGTGTCTAAAATAATTATTGAACTTCACTAGCACACAAGCCAAGCCACCAGTGATAAAGAGAAGTATTTCCAAAAATGCGAAATTGGTAGTCAGTACCTTGTAACTATTTGCCAATGATCAACAATTCATTATGCACTGCAGAAATGAGAAATTCTCCAATTCGTGTTAGAAATTTCAATTTTAAATTTTGTAAACCAAATTACAAAACTGAATTGGCATTTTTGATAAAACAAGTAATTTTTAACAAATTTATTTCTTTTTGCATAAAAATACTATGCAAAAAAATCAAATATAATTTCAAAATAGTATCCTATAACAAAAGAATACAGTATTACTGCTATTCATAGTGTAGGAGAAGGAAAGATAGAATCTGGGGGCGGAGTTAAAAGGGGGATTAGCCTAATTTCCTAAATAGCCACAAGCAGACTAAATCCAACCTCCCTTGAATTCCGCTGACTTTTTTTCAACTTCAAAGAGTTGCCAAGCATTAGTTGAGAAGATTCCTGTGCCCAGGCTTTTTAGCAATAAATCAGTTTCATTGGATGTTGGTCTGTCTCACCTGACACATAAGAACAAATCTCTAATAAGAAATGGGAGTAAGAAGAAAAATAAACTTGACCCAGAATATGAGAATTCTTGGCTTAGCACCTATACACTCAACTAAAAACTAAGGTCATCCAAATGGATTTATTTTAAATAAGAATTACTTTTAAAATATTTTCTACTTTCTCCTATTTGGGCTCCAGAGATAGAGAGCCAAATCTTAATATACACTGATTACTACGGATAGTCCTCGAGTTACAAATATAATGGAGCCTGCCCTTTCCATTCGTAACCCAAAGATTCGTGGGAGTGAATCTTGTACCTTGGAACGCAATCACTCCCTCCTTTCACCCACGTATTGCTAATCGAATGTGCGGCTTGTTAAGTGCACGAGGTATTTCAGGGTGGGGAAGGCCATGGGCGGGGCCCAGTGATGGAACAGGCCACCTGCTGGAAAAGGCCTCCCCAACCCACTGAAATACCTCGTGCTCCCCACAATTGCTTCCCCCTCCCCAACCTGCTGTCCCAGGTCATTTACCATGCGAAGATCTAGCAAGAAGTCTCCTCTCCAGCCTCTCAGCTGCATGTGCCCCTCTGCAGCTCCGTTTTGGCCTGCGCAGGCCTAAACAGAGCTCTGTTTTGGCTGGCGAATTGTCAGGAGATGCTTGCACAGGCCTAAATGGAGCATCAGAGGGGTGGGCCCGCCCCTCCGAACCTCCACTTTGGCCAGCAAAGTGCAGGACAAATGTTGCAGAGACTCTGTGGTTGTTTGTAAGGGCGAACAACTGCTGTGGTGCTGCAAGATTCATAGTTTCGAGACTTGTTCGTAAACACTAGGGGCGCTGATTACGTAACTTTGAACATTCGCTAAGGGAACACTTGTAACCTGGAGATTCTCTACATTCAAATTCTTTTATCTTCTCCAAACTAAACATAAGATGACAATATTTATACCACATACAGAGGCATCATTGTTTTTCCATATAAAATGAGAAACAAAGATGTTTTTTGACATTAAGACTGCTCCAGGAATGGCTGTGTCTTTAGACCACTATAGTCCCATTGCTACCCAAAGAATTAAAGGTGACTGCAGTATCTAGAGACCAAAATACACAGACAAATTAAATATGGTGAACTCAAGGGAAAATTTTTCTCTTTTCTGATACCTGATACATGACTGACAATTTTGCTATGTAAGCACCATTTTCCCATTGTCCAAAAGGTTGGTTGGGCGTGTGGTTTTTTCCTACTTCCACAAACCCAGGCAAGAAACTTAATTTATGAGGGGAGCACGTCTGAAGAACTCAATAGGACTTGCTCTTTCATATCTCTCTTAAGTGACGTTATAGTTTTATTGTTCATAGATTTGTTTTAGGAATTAGTGCTGAAGGCAACTTTCTTATCTTCCTTTATCTATTGTACTTCAATCAAAGGGTACAGGAGTGTTAACACTACACATATCATGAGGATGGGGGTTGAACTTAACTACACGCTATTGCTTGGGATATGCTTCTGGCCAGATATGGTTAGAAGTCTATCTGCAGCTCCATTTGGGGGTTAGGGTTGGGAGGAGGCTGTGGATATTCCCTCCTTCCTTTTTCTACTGAATTTGCTCTAACAATTCCCCAGTTCCTTGTAATTCTGCTGGAATGGTTACACCAGGAAGCAAATGCTGCACTTAAAAAAAAAAAATCTGAACCTGCCCCACCAGATGTTGTGCAAACAAATGTGGTGGAATTTGATCCAGAGGTTATAGATATGGAGAAAGGGCACCAGCAGATCAAGGAGGCCTGTAACTCAATCTCAGAGCCTGGCAACCTGCCAAATTGGTGAGAGTTATATCAGGGGCACGCCCTTCTCTGTAGGTATAACTTCAGAAAAATGAACACAATCAGGACAAGACACAAATGTTTTCACACCGTCCTTTTTGCTGTCTTCAAAGTTGCACTGGAGACAAGTAGCAGGTTCACATTTTTCAAACACCCTCGTAACTGAACCTGAACAGCCAGAACAATCCAGCTTCTAAAAAGTCCAGTACCTCACCTTATCAGGAACTTCCCAAATGCATTTGGAACCTAGCTTTTAAAACAATACGGGAATTCTGGAAGTTACGGTTCTATCATGGTAGATTGACCAGGGTGAGCCCAGAAGGAAGGATCAAGCAGGTCATTACTCACGAGTCCTTTTGCACCCACATGAGATTTAAGTCCAGCCCACCTTGAATTCCATTAACTCCTATCTACCGCCAACTTGCTTTGACTGCTAGTAGTTCAGATTTTTGTAAAGAGTGTTAGCATGCCATATATCTGTATTCATTTCCATTGCCTTGACTATCATATTAGAACTGGGGGAAACCAGAAGTGGGAAAGGCTGCTGTATAAGAATGGGGTTGCAGATGTTGTAAGGACATGTTTTTTGCTGATGCACAAAGTGTAACACTCATCTGGTCCCCCACTTCTAGGCTAATGCTTTTTCTCCAAGCTAAATATGACAGTATTTATATCATACTCACAGAGGTACCATTGTTTTTCCATATACAGTAGAGAAATTAATGAAATTT
Source organism: Naja naja (assembly GCA_009733165.1). Lineage (NCBI taxonomy): Eukaryota > Metazoa > Chordata > Lepidosauria > Squamata > Elapidae > Naja > Naja naja. The sequence continues at coordinate 127,514,747 of CM019155.1, forward strand.
AATGAAATTAAAAATGCTCTGGGTGATGCTCTGGCCTTCGGGCCGTTATACAGGTAGTCCTTGTTTAGCAACCATAACTGTGACCAGCAACTGGGTCATTAAGTGAAGTGATTGCTAAGTGAAACTGTGACTGTGCTTACAATCTTATCTCAGCTTTCCTTTGCTTACAGACCTGCTAAGGTTGTAAATGTGAGGATTGTTATGTGATACGTGAGGATAAAAAATTACTTTTTCATTGTTGTCGTAACTGTGCATGAATGCTGTATAGATAGACCTCAACTTATGACCATTCTCTTAATAACCATTTGCAGTTACAACAAATCCCTTAAAAAGGTACTTACGACCTGGATTTGAAGTTCTGACAGCCACTCCCCATGGTCACATGATCACATTTCGGGTGCTCAGCAACTGGCCCAAATTTACACCCATTTGCAGCATCCTGCAGTCATGCGACCACGATTTACAACGGGTACTTACTTCCAGTCTCAAGCAAAAAAACCCTCACTGCAGACAATGGGTTTGTTTACTGACTACAGCATTCTTTTAATGACCACTGATTTGCTTGACTAGCATGGTGAGCTGCTTAACAACTACCACAAAAAAAATGTCATAAAATATGACATTGATGACTGGCTTAACCACCAGCACGACTTATGGCCGTAATTGTGGGGTCAATTATAGTTATAAGTCGAGGAAAACCTGTACAAGGCAGTCATTAAACAAGGAATACCTGCTTTATCACTTCTACCCAAAGATTTAAGATGACTGCAGCATCCTAGAGACCACATACAAATTAAATAGGGTGAATTCAAAGGAACATATATCTCCTTTCTCATGTCCAATGTACGATTGCTATTTAATCATTATTCTTCCCATCATCCAAAGGAATGTGATTCTACCTTATGAAATACATAGGCTAAAACACACAGGGAGTAGTCCAAATAATCCTTTTATGCCAAAGAAGAATCACCTGGAGATGAGAGGTGTAGATGTCAACTAGATCAAGGCACCCAGCACTTACCGGTTGCAGTCTGGGCCAGCTTCTCCTTAGTCTTGAGGGCATGGGCCCGCTCTTCTTTGAGACGCTCATCGTCTTTAAGGAGGGCCACTAGCTGCTTGGCCTTCTCTCGCACGTTGACCCCTTGATCTTTGCCATCCCGGTCAACGTACTGAAAATCCTTTAGTGTCTGGATGGCATAGATGTTCTCCTTACACTGCTGTGCAACCCGCTCTGAACCTGTCTTGATTAGGTATTCCATAAGTGTCATAGCCTGGAAGACATGCAAGAAGCAAAGAACTCATGACATTCTCATGAAGATAAAGGTGAAAATCAGAAAATCAGAATCTGAGAAATGTTGGTCCTGGGAAGCAGAATTATGGGAATGCTAAGGATCAAGTCAAGTAAATAAGTTTTCATGTAGGAGACATGGTAATAGGTGGAATTCACTATCCAAATGTCTTGGATAGCTTTATATTTTTGGAGCAGAGGCCCAGGTTGAACTGGATGCAAATTTGCAGGTTCTGTCAAAGAAAAGGGGAAGTTTTTATATGAAAAAGTTGCCAGTATTTATATGAATTAATGATTCAATGGTAAAAATGCAGAGCCAGGCCAGGGATGAAATTCATTAGTAACCTTGGGCTTGTTGTTTTTTCTTTTTCAGCTACTCCTACTCCACGTGGTAACTAGGTGATAAAAACCAGTGATCCACATTACAAGGCCATCATATTCACATCATCGTTTGTGGAAAAAAATAATTTTAAGGAACCTAAACAATATATGGTAAGGATTGTCATGATAAAAGGACAGACTGAGATAAGCACAGACCTAGCATTCTTTCTGCTGTGTTTCTGGAAGGTACCTGCACTGCATTTTAGAGAGCATAGACTTACACAGGAATAATAAACAAATGATTCATCCAGATGGGAACCAGATCTAACAAATATCAGAAAGCTAACTGCAACTCCTTGACTTGCTGTCAATAACCACCGATTTCTCTATAATGTATCTGCAAACAGCAAGGTCGCCTACAACTGAAGCAGCAGAAAAAAAGGAGGGGAAAATATGAAGAAACACATCTTCCAAATGTTGCTGGTCTACTTCTCCCACTATTCTACCCATGATGGCTAATGTTTCAGAAAATTGTAACTCAAATCACCAGCTTCCCCATTCTTTGTGCAAAATGGCATTCTTCAATACTACATTTCCCATCATGGTTGGTGCTATTTAGAATCCATCAACATCTAGGGGTTAATGGTTGCCTACCCCATCTAATGAAAATTGTTGTATGCTCCACTTAACATAGGGCATTCAACTTTGACTGAAAATAGCTCATAAAGCTTTACTCGGGCAATATTTTTTACTTGGCCTTGCTAAGCAAATGCGCTGCGTATATTCAAAGAAGCTATGTAAAGGAATAGAGGTTACTGTCGCATCTAATTCAATAGTCTACATCAGGGGTGTCAAACTGGCGGCTCACAGGCCAGATGCATCACATGCAGGCCACGCCCACCCTGGCCATACTCCACAAAGGCAAAAAATGTCGCGATATGTGTCACGATCAAGTTTAACACCCCTGGTCTACACCAAAAAGGTTGCAGGCAAGCCCTGAGAACTCTTCTTGCAATCTTGGAGGCCCTTCTGAACGTGAGGCTGAAAAACATCAATGTAATTTCCTGCTCGACTAGATATGGATAAGGAAAATACTGATTTTGGGAGCTCTAATTAAAAATAAAAAAAACAACCCCCGTAAAACTCTCTCCAAATTCAGTCCTGTACAGGTAGTCCTGTCTGCAATCGGTCGCTTAGCAACCATTCAATGTTATGAGAGATTTCCGCCCCCCCAAAAGATACTTAGCACCCAGATGGTAAGTTCCAATGGCCAAGTGGCCCTCCCAGTCCCATGACTGCATTTAGGCATTTGGCAACCAGCCCACACTTAGCAACTTGCAAAGTCCTGTGATCACATCTGGTTTCTGGCAAAAATGGCCGCTTGAACAACAAGGTCGCTTAATGAGCGGCACAAAAAAAGTTGTAAAAATCAGGTCTGGTCACATGATGACCCACTTAAATGACAGGCATGAGTTGCAACCATAATATCCAGGCTTAATTTAGATCATAAGTTTTTTTTAATTCATATATCCCGCCCTTCTCCGAAGACTCAGGGCAGCTTACAATTTTTGGGATACAATCCAATGCGCTCAGCAATAGCCTTCCTTCCATTGTATATGCCTGCTTATTACTAAGCGGCATTTTTACAAAGTCAGCTTATTGCCCCCAACAATCTTGGGTCCTCAATTTACCTACCCCGAGAGGATGGAAGGCTGAGTCCACCTTGAGCCTGGTTGGATTCGAGCCTGCACTAATTGCAGGCAGCTGGAATTTAAGTGCTAGGCATTTAACAGCCTGCACCACCAAGGCTCTTTTAAGTTGAGGACTACCTGTATGATGGAATCCCATCCCTTCGTTTTAAAGCTTGACTGACTCTTGAGCTCCTGGGCTACCAAAAGGTGTCCAGCCCTAGTTTAGAAGCTTTCTAGGTTTCAGGCTTTTCCAGCCTTTCCTGAATATGTCATGGCCTGAATTTGAATATCAGGATAAGAAGTTGGTTCTCTACCGCTGACCAAGAGCCCCTCCATTCGCATGCTTGAGAATTAATCTGCATTTGGGAATGAATTAACATATGTGGACTTTTTGGATAAAGCATGCAGACTGCAATGCACACATCCATTCTTAATACTGTGTTGCGTGTGTCCAAGGAAGCATGCCTTCTGTAATAAAACGCACATCATAATACATATTAACTTTTCCACTTTCTTAATAAGGTATCTGTGGAACAGTGTGGGAATGGAATGAAACAGACTTAACAGTGAATAGCTGTGAAAAATCAAAACAGGATGATTATGGCACCGTTACCAGAGACGTATATATTTGCAAGAACAAGAGACAGTGCCTGTTTACCTTGTAGACATGACGCCAATTTTTCCCATGATCGTTGAGACGCTTCCAGATCATGCTCATGATTTCTGAGAAGGCTACCACATTGTAGGTGAGATCGGCAATTTCAGACATGAGAGAACTAGATGGGCCCCAAGGGTCATTTGATGTAGCCTCACGAACCTTGATTTCAGCTTCAGAGTAATTATGTACAATATTCTTCATCTGGCGGCGCAGTGAAGACGTCGACATGGTGGTGATGGCGGGGTGTAGGAGGATAGGAGAGAGCCAATTTATACTGTACTCCAAGCTTCCTGTGGATGGCTTTGAAATAAGCCAGACTAATGGTAGCCAAAAGGGCTTCCCAGGTTAAAGCAAATCAAGTTTTTTAATCAATTGCTTAAGACAGTGAAACCTGCATATCCAGTCTGAATGGAACCTAGTTTGCTTCGCAAGAGGCAGGCCACGACTTCTGCTCCTGTGCCACTTGCCTGAAGTCCCTAGCTGGTCATGCACTCTCTGAGCATCCATCTGGGCGTCGCAGCCATTCCGAGACACGGCTGAAAAAGAAAGAGAGAAAAACTTTTAACACTGATTTATTTAAATTGCTACCCCACTTTCATTACTTTATAAGTAACTCAAGGCAGCGAACATGCATAATATTTATTTATTTATTTGTTCGTTTGTTTGGATTTGTATGCCGCCCTATCTCCCGAAGGATTCACGGCAGCTCACAACAATAAAAACACAAAATACAAAATTTAAAAATTATTAAAAAGATATTAAATAAAGAACCCAAACAAATATCCAAAACCCCAACGAAACTACAAAACCCATAAAAAACCCACCCCTCAATCCAGGCCGGCCTGTTGGAAAAACCACGTCTTCAGGTCGCGGCGGAAGGAACGAAAGTCAGGGGCCAACCGAAGCTCCAGAGGTAACTGATTCCACAGGGTGGGTGCTCCCACCGAGAAGGCCCTACCCCTGGGGGTCGCCAGCCGACACTGTCTAGCCAACGGCACCCCAAGAAGGCCCTGTCTGTGGGAGCGCACAGGACGATGGGCAGATGTTGCTGGCAGGAGATGCTCCCCCGGACCTAAGCCATGTAGGGCTTTCTAGGTAAGTACCAGCACCTTGAATCTCACCCGGAGGGAACTGGCAACCAATGCAGTTCATGCAGGAGGGGTGTAACATGGGAGTATCGGGACACTCCCATCACAACCCGTGTGCCACATTCTGCACCAGTTGAAGCCTCCAAGCGGTCCGCAAGGGCAGCCCCATGTAGAGACCATTGCAGTAGTCAAAACGGGAGGTAACGAGTGCATGAGTGACCATACGTAAGGCGTCTTGGTCCAGAAAGGGGCGCAGCCGGCGAACCTGGGCAAATGCCCCCCTGGTCACGGCTCCCACCTGATCCTCCAAACTGAGCCGTGCATCCAGGAGGACGCCCAAGTTGCACGCCCTATCTACGGGGGGCAACACCTCTCTCCCCATAACTAATGATGGAACATCCTGGCAAACCCGAGATGCCGGTACGTACAGCCACTTGATCTTGGCTGGGTTGAGTCAAAGCCTGTTCCTTCCCATCCAGATCCGCACCACTTCCAGGCACTGGGACATCACGTCGAGGGCATCACTGATTTGGTTTGGGGTGGAGATAAAAAGCTGGGTATCATCAACATACTGGTGATACCTCGCCCCAAAACCACGGATGATCTCGCCCAGCGGCTTCATATGGATGTTGAACAGGAGGGGAGAGAGGACCGACCCCTGAGGCACCCCACATGAGAATAATATTCCTCCCCTACCCTTTCCCCCCCTTTCACAACAACTCTGTGAAGTGGGCTGGACTGAGAGTGAGTGGCTGTGCTGCCCCCATTCACCCACATGCCAGGGTTGGTGTAGAGAGCTTTATTCGGCCTGTTCTCCCAACAGTTCTATTTCAGGTTTTCAGTTAACCCCCAGCTGCAAGCTTAGCGTAGTAATTGGCTCGTGACCAAGTAGATAACCAAAAGCAAAACAAACTTGCAGTCAAACCTAAAACAGCCTTGGGAATAAAGGTTTTTGCTTGGGTAGGCACCAAAAATGAATGGCCCAAATCTCCTCTGAGGTCTGGGGCCTCCACTGAGGTTTGTAAACAAGTCTGGTGGTCCGGTTTCAGAGCTTACAAGGAGAAGTCAAAGGAACTCCCAAGCTAGGAGTTCAAGGGGTCATTTTTAGCGAAGCTAGCCATGAACAAGCTCCAGACTAACCTTCCAGGCAATGGCCAATTAGTTCACCCGACTGATAACCGGCTGCTCCAAACATAAACACTCTCCACAACTGAATTAAATCCAGTGCGGAGTCCCAGAAACAAACTACCATCTGGCCACGACTCACATACATTGCTTCCAGCAACGCCTCCCTCCGTCTGCCCTGTTAAATAGCCCCTCCCAGTGCAGCCCATTAAGAAGCCTTTTCTTCATCTGGCAGATCTCCGCCTCTACCCTGTGCACTCTAGCCTCCACAAGGCCGGTAGCTCCTCCCCCTCTTCCTCGTTGGCCTGCGAGCTCTCCCCAGACAAGGCATGTTCTGCTGGCAGTCCAGGGTCAGCACTACCAGATGTGCCAGGAATGCTCTCATACTCCCTCAAGGCCTTGGTGGCTCAGGCTGTTAAATGCCTGCCCTTAAGATCCAGCTGTCTACAATTACTGTAGGCTCGAATCCCACCAGGCTCAAGGTTGACTCAGCCTTCCATCCTCTCGGGGTAGGTAAATTGAGGACCCAAGATTGTTGGGGGCAATTAGCTGACCTTGTAAAAATGCCGCTTAGTAATAAGCAGGCATATACAATGGAATGAAGGCTATTGCTGAGCACACTGGGTTGTATCCCAAAAATTGTAAGCAGCCCTGAGTCTTGGGAGAAGGCGACATATAAATGTAATTAAAAAAAAAAAAGGCCTCTGAGGAAGATGTGGAGGAGCTGTCGTCCACAGGAGACATCACAGTGGACCAAAGTCGGCTTTAGTGCCTAAGATGAAACCTCAACTCACAGTCTCCTGGTTTCCAGGCAAGCCCCTTCACCACAACACCAAGCCTGGAATGGACATCGTCCCTGTTCCTATGCATGATTTGCATGAATCCAAAAATAAGGACCCAGAACATTATCCAAATTTTGGATTAAAGGCCCTTACTTTAGGACTTTAAGAACTTGGTCAAACCAAAAGTTCCCTCCCAAGCTAGCTTTAAGTCCTCAAGAGAAGTGCATCAAGAGAAGTGCAAAAAATCAGACCTGCTTCAAAAATTAACTTGTGGTATTGATAACCAGGAGAAAGAAAAGGACAAAAAATTCTACACAGCTCTTTATCAGAGAAACTTTAAAAGCAAGTAAAATTAAAAGCTCAGTATGGCACTTTAGGTGCTGCATTCTTCATTTCTGTTGTTCAGTCACTTTAAAAGCAGATTGGATCAAGGCTTGTAAGTCTGAAAGACTCAACATTTTCTCAGGCTTACAGGTAACAGCTTCAAAACAAAAGTTGCAGTTGAACAACGAAAGATGATTTTATTCTGGATCAGAACAAAAATTGATCTGTCTTGCATTTTAGCAGTGGCAACTGGAAAAGAAGATATGAGACATGAGCAAGGACACAGCCCACCCTGGCAAATACATTCTACGTACTGTAGGAATGTCCAACCTTAGCAACTTTAAAGATTTATGGACTTCAGTTCCCAGAATTCCCCAGCCAGCCATGTTGCATTTGCTTTCTCAAAGAACACTACCTAGTCCTACATCTCCCAGACAATGTAAGATTTGGAAACATGGGGTGGGGGGTGGGGAGAGAGGAACCATACAATCAAGCTATCCATTTCTTCCTCCATTTACTTTTTACCCAATGCAGCATTGCCTTTTTTCCAGCCAGGTTTCTTGGTCAAAATGCTAGCATACATCTCAGTTAGGGTTGCAATTTTGGCAGCGTTTACTTGCATCAGCCTGCAAGATCAAGATCTAAAACCTCGTACGTGATTTATTTTATAGTTGCTTTTCCTCAAAAAAAGGCTCACGGAGGCACAGAATCTACCTTACTTATAACTTTGTAATGACCTTGTGAAATAGGCTTCAAAACATGTTACAAAAGGCTTAAATAATTGTACACGTGGCCCTCGACTTATGACCACAACTGAGCTCAAAATGTATGTTACTGACACATTTGTTAAGTGAATTTTATGACCTTTCCTGCCAAAGTTGATAAGTGAATCACTGCAATTAGTGAATCTGCCTTCCCCATTGACTTTGCTGGCCAGAGGTTTGCAAAAAGGGGATCCCGTGACCCAGGGACACTGCAACGGTCATAAACATGGATCAGTTGCCAAGAGTCTTGAATTTTGATCACGTGACCACGGGGATGTTACATTGGTTGTAACTGTGAAAAACGGTCATAAATCACTTTTTTCAGTGCCGTTGTAACTTCGGACAGTCACTAAACAAACAATTGTAAGTCGAGGAATACCTGTATTAAAGTCTGCAGCTGGACAAGGAACTGAACTGGAATCTTCAGAACTGACATTTATGAAGCCCCAAGGAAAAAAAAGGGTTGGAGAGAAAAAAAAAATAGAGGGAATAAGACAAAAATGGGGAAACAAGTTTTAAGAATAAAACGCTTCAACCACAACGAAAGAACTTTTACCCAAACGCACAGAATTTCCGATTTTATTTAGTAATTTCACCTCTTATCCCCTGCCTCACCCCCCATATAGAAGAAGACAGGAAGATCTTCCCCCCCACCTCCCCCAGCCAAGTAACCTTAGCGATTTCATTGAATCTGAATTTGTCAGAATTGCTTCTAGGACAATTCAGGCCGGAAGCGAAAATTCCCAAGAGTGTATGGGTGGGTGGAATAGAAGGGAGGTAAGAGCAGTGGAAAGCGGAAATTGTGCAGATGGCAACATTTGACCCCAAATTCTCTTTAACTTCCTGAAAGCCCCTGCCCTACTTAAGCCTTGACATTCTTAAACCTCAGAAGGAAGGAAGCCCACATTTCTAAGGAATGAGTCACAGTGGCTCATTCTTCCTCTTTCTGCCCCTTTTCATTTTGCTCAACTCAGTTTCCAGCTCTAAAATTTCAAGACACCAACCAATAAGCTGAAGATGATTCAAGAGAAGCAAAAGTGACCAAAGGCCCTAATGTGCAACAAGCACACTGAGCTCAAATAAATGGGAGCACTGATTTCAGGCACACTTTTCTAAATTTCTGTGTTTGAACTGTTCTAATTTCATAAAATTAAGACGGCATAAATAGATGGTAAGGCCATTTTAAGAATATTATTCTCCATCCTGCTTGGGAATGCAGAGCTACTTAAAGCACCCTGAGACATTATTGTTAATTTTTTTTAAAAGAAACAAAACCTAAAACAAGTTCAAAGTCCATCAGTTTTGGAAAAGAGCAAAACTGAATAGCTTCTCCACCAGCCTAGAAATCTCCAGGCTTCTCCCAAAATTCCCAGTTAAGCATTTTCTTTTGGAAATTGTAGTCCCAAGTTTGATAATTCAGAACAGCTGATAACAGGAAGCATTAACTTTGTCCAAAGACTCATAGCTCAATTTCCTTCAATTCTCAAACATCGCAAGGAACATTAGAGAGACAATGTGAAATAGCAAATGTAATACAATGATTTTTCTTATTTTTATTACATTTATAAGTCTTTCCTAACCTCTATGTTGGGGTGATAGTTTCTATCATCTCTCTCTTTATTCTACATACAGGCTGGATTTAAGGGAACTGAAATTCAAATATTCTGGACAGCACTCAGTTTTACAGAATACAGAGTAAGAGAGGTGGAAAGAGTCCTGGATTTCTTCTAATCCAATCCTTCCTCAGGCAGGAGGCCCTACTGCTGTCCAGTCTCCTCTTAAAAACCTTCCGTGATGAAGCACCCACTATTTCTGGCTGAAAGCCATTTTCCTGATTAATTGTTCTTAGTTTCAGGACATTTCTCCTTGGTTCTAGATTGGATCTCTCCTTGATAAGTTTCCATACATTACTTCTTGTTCTGCCTTCAGGTACTTTGGAGAATACATGACAAAACACTTCAGCAACACACAAAAATTCATTTAATATTTAATTTTTTTACTATTTTGTTATTATTTATTTACAGTAATTTTCAGGGCCATAGCATGGTGGATTGCTTAGAGAAAAATTATTCCTATGAAGATTCACACTGAACCCAGATAAATTAAATTGAATGCTCAAGTTATCTTGAAAAGCAATGGTAATTATCTCTATCATCAGAATGTTCAAAGTGATTCAAGAAAGCCCAGCTACGGAATCATTTCCCTGTGTGGCTCAGAAATGTCCTCTTTGACATAGGCTGCAATAAAAGTGACCCTTTTTGCTACAACTACTGGGATTAACAGGTAGCTATGACACTTGAGTTCTACTGGCTGGTGAAGAAATTTCCATGTTGTGATTCAATACTGTCTATTTTGAGAAGAAAGCTACAGCTGCAAAGAAAAATAGGTGAAAGGTTTCTAATTCACTCAAAATATTTTTAATCTCTTCTTGAAATTCTCTACTTGTTTTTGCAGCCTGCAAGAAGACTGAATGCTTGTATGAAGCAAAGACACTAACATATTATAATTCACCCCTTTTAATTTTCTATTTAAAAATCTGGTCTATATGGCATTTAAAATTAAATACATGAAGATTTTTTTTCCATGTTGGTAGCATCAAAGTGCTTCTCTGGCAAAGGATTTGCCAGTAATATCACCACTGCCCAGGGGATGCCCAGTTGGGACCTCCTTTCATATCCTTGTGAAGTTGCCCACAGAAGTGGTAATGAAGGAGCCTGGTGGCTCACAAGCTTAGAACTGATGATCAGCAGGCTCACGTTTGAGACCCGTTGCTGCTGCTGGGGTGAGGTGAGCCCCCGTCATAGGCTCCAGCTCCTGCTGACCCAGCAGTTTGAGAGCAGGCAGCTGCAAGTAGATTAATGGGTAATGGGAACACATCAAGATAAATAACTTTTCTTGATGAAATGAGGCAAATTAGTAACGATTTGGGGGTGAAATAGTCATGTTTCAGCAAAATCAGTTCCACAAATAAGTAACTAAACTTTTTTCTGGTCACTGCAGAAATTATAATCCAAACCCCAATTTGTTTCAGCTAAAAAAACAAAATCACCATCAATCGATGCAGCAATTATTCCAGCCATGATATACTCCTGATGGCGCTACCGCTAATTTATTTTGCTTTCTGTCAGACCATGGACAGTCTTTGACCAGTCATGATAGACAATAATCAGATGTAATCAGATCAAGGGTCTAACTTGCTATAAGGTAGCCACAAAATGAAAACACATGCGAACACAGACCTCTGACAGGATGTCAGCCTCCTGCAGCTTCCTAAGCAAACATTTAAGAAAAAAAAATCAAATTTGTAGACAACTTCAATTAACAGCTGTTTTTGTGGGTTGGCATTTTAAAAAACCATCAGTCAGCCCACTTCCCCTTCAAACACCGCAATTGCCATCTATGGGTTTGCTTTTCCTTCTCTATAGTAGTATCTTGCTTGCCTTGCCAAATGACAGAGACTGTAACTCATACTGCAACATTTTTTGATGATTCAGTAGCTTTCGGGAAATTTTAAAACTGCTTCAGCAGCTAATCTTAGCTGAAAATTGGGATTATATCTAGAATCAATAAACGTTAGGGATATAAGACTTGTATTACCATCTCCTCAGAATACTCTTCTGATGAATGGAGCCCCATGTATTTTATCAAGTTGAAATTGCTTTATGCTGGATAAAATAGTCTTTGGTAGGGTTAGGATAAAAAGTACTGCAGCATGAAAACTAGCACTGTTTTTTTTACTTATAAATTAAAATTTTCTTTTGGAGAAATTTGTTTTTCTTGCCCAACGGACTATATCCTGCAGGAGATATACCACTCTATAACAGGAGTAATTGGCACTGGAAACAGAATCTAATACTCTCATCATCTTATTTTTATTTATCTAAACTGCTTATCGTAGAAAAGAGATACCATAATGTGTAATATACAATATCTCTGAAGTTGTGTGTCTTTATCTGGATCTCTAGCACCCTATTTGTTTTCAACCTACTCTAACAAAAGCAGGTTTGAAAGAGAATTATATGAAGATCAAATGACATAATTTGTCCATGAAACTTAGATGGTAAAGCCAAGTGCAACTACAAACTTGATGGGCAGTTTTCAATAAATCAGTTATCCACTCATATCCAGTTCAACATGGCTAAGGAACTTTGATTTTCATTCCTTTGATGAAAGTTGGGATACAAATATGCATGTTTTCTAAACATTTTTCAGGAAAGAATTTTGCAAATAATTTATGCATAATTATTTGTGCAATAAACACATTTATTATAGCATTTAATATGCATAAGATGTGTTTTCAGGAAAATTTTCCTATGCAAATGAGTACGAGTTCCATAAGCATTTGTATCTCAACATTCTTAATTATTGTTTTTGTTACTATAAATAATATACTATATTTGATGCGAGGGAAAGGGAGCCCTAAAATTCCCACTTCTCAATTTTTTAAAAACAATCATCTAAGAATATATACAACTCTGAATTCATAAAACCTGCCTGAAGAGAAACCTTTTCATCGAAAAAAATTACCCTAGAAAATGTTTTGGTACACATTTCTGGATACGAATATTGACAACAAAAGGAAAATATTCTTTTGATGTCTTGATGATAATCAGTTGATGATGGAACCAATTACTTAGAAAGTAACAAAATCATGTAAGGGTTGCTATTTCTTACAACAGTTTAAAGACTGGAACATTTTCCCCCCAAAAAAGGGGGTGCAAACCACTCTATTAATCCAGAAAACAAAAGCAACCAAAAGAGGAAGCATGTTCTTTAAAATGCTTAAGATACATTTTTTAAATGCAAAACTTTTTGTCTATAGTATGGAGAAGGAAATCTTTACCTACCTCCCGTACTGGAGAAAATGTAAATGCAGTTAATGGTGTAAGCGTCCCAACTTATTCAGCGCTCAGAAACAAAGTTCATCCAAGTAAGAATTTATTAGAGAAGTCATGTTGGCACATCTGGGGAAACCCGAATTTGAGAGTTCCAGGCTTTCCCTCCCCAAAAGAAAATCAAAGATCCATCCCCTACACCCACCATTCATCACATGGCCCAATCAACCGTTATCCCAACTGGAGCCATTCCTCCAAGCACTCCCCTCCAGGTGCAGGGTGACATGTCCTTGACTTCCTGTGAAAAAATTTTGTTTAGTCTAATTTTCCACCGCTCCATGAAATCCCCTCTCCCAAATTCCCAGGCACTAATAGTGGCAGTCTTGGAGCTTCTGAGTAAAATATGGCCTCCAAGGCTGACAAACGGGAATCAGATCCAGAACAGAATTATTTGTAATTTGAATGAAATTTGCTCTCTTGCTTGCTTAATGTCAAAAGGGAGTTAGACAAGGATCCAGATGCAATAGCTATAACTCATGACAGCTACATGGAACAGCCATATTCACAGGTAAACTGTTGGGAAAGACAATATGAATTGGGCACTAGGGGAGCTGTAAGTCTACCATATTTTGAAGGCACCTGAGTATTTACTGATTTCTTTTCACATCTCATATATAGTGGCTCACTCTTCTGCCTTGACGGAATAATTTATACATTCTGGAAATCTCTGACAATCCAAAAAATACAGAAAAGGTGTGCCTTTTTTTCTAGAAATCTCGAGGAATTCCAAAATAAGGCAATGGAAATTGATTACTGGAAAGAACAATTACTGTTAATAACATATGTTTAATTTTTGTTGGGGGGGGTGGAGAAAGGAAGAATGAGAGCGCTAGTAAATATTCATTAAGTTACAAAATCCAGGCAGTTCAACCATTTGAATTTTAAAGAATCCACAAGTTTTGATGATCTCCCAATACCATTTTCCCCAGCTGGGGATCCTTCAGATGCTAAAAAGATTCCATCTCTTACTTTCCTTAAGAGTGTTGGAAGATATTGTATTGGGAAAAATTAGTCAAAAAGTAGTATGAACTTGTGCAATATGTTTGGTACAATACTATTCTGTGAAAATATTGTTAGTGTAGGCTTAATTTATTGCCTTTCAAATTCATTAATTATAATACTCCTAAAAATGAAATATTTTAAAACTTTTCCTTAAAACTATTTAAAAAACCTTTCAAAGTTCAACCTGTCCCAACCCCTCAACTCTTCTTTATCATCATCCATCAACTAGTCATGATTATATAGCAAATTAGTTTTACGTGACTCAGTGAAGGTTGAGCACACATGAAACACAACTAAGTCCACAAAAACAAAGCAGATTAACAATGCAGTCTGGATGTACAATTACATTTCTAAGTCAGTGTTGTAGAAGCGATTCCCAGCTGTCATACTAGAAATGATTGAGGATTCTAAAACATTTCTAATTTGAAGATTTAATGAAAATAATTTCTGATGTTCTAGCAGGTTTTTTTTACATTTTTCACTGTTCATTACCTAAATGTCACAGCTGTTGCCTCATTCCATTATGTCCCAAATTTGCTTGAAACAAAGCTAAGCCATGTACTCTAAGCAAGGGGTCTCCAATCTTGGCAACTTTAAGACTTGTGGACTTCAACTCCCAGCTTTGCTGGCTGAGGAATTCTGGGAGTTGAAGTCCACTAGTCTTAAAGTTGCTAAGATTGGAGACCCCTGCTCTAAGCGACCTACAGACCACAGGACCCTGAAGGTCACTGAAAAACTGACTCTAGGTAAGATAGCCAGATGAGAGAATGTATAAATAATCTCTCAAATAACCTGAACACAAGGAGAAAGCAAGCTCTCTGACTCCAATTTCCTCTATTTTTTTTTTAAAAGAAATTGCAAGAAGGACTTTAGGAAGCAAAGACATTTTAGGCTGGTACTGGATGGGTAGTCCTTGAGTTATAACCACAATTGAGCCCAAAATTTATGTTGCTAAGTGAAACAGTAGTTAAGTGAGTTTTGTCCCATTTTTTAACCTCTCTTGCCGCAGTTTTCAGTGAATCAGGTGTTAAGTTAGTAACATGGTTGTTAAGAGAATCTGGTTTTCCCATTGACTTTGCTGGTCAAAAGGGGATTACATGACCCCGGGACACTGCAATGGTCATAAATATGAGTCAGTTGTCAAGCACCTGAATCTAAATCACGTGATCATGGGGATGATGCAAGTCATGTGTGTGAAAATGGTCATAAGTCACTTTATTCAGTGCCATTGTAACTTTCAATGGTCACTAAATGAACAGTTGTAAGTCAAGGACTAACCATATTTCTCTTTTACCTGTATTTCCAAATCAGGCCAGGCTAAAAGTAAAGGAGGCAAAGGAGGAATAACTATCATATATACTGTAGCTGGAAGATATTTTGGACAGATGAATAAAAGTGTGGAAACCTGAGATAAAACTCAGGTTCAAATTTTCACTTAGCCATAAAGATTGTGTATTATTTTAAACTTCATATCTTCATCAAAATTACAAGGCTGTTATGAAAACATGGGAGAGTGAGAGAACATGTATTTCACTTTGTGGTTCTGAAAGAAAAATAGCAAATTCAATAATAATAAGTTACTTAACTTTTTAAATTAAATTGAACTAATAATCATCTGTGCTTATCGTTCTTCAACAGTGGACAGCCATGTAGCTCTGGAAAACTGATATGAAAGCAATACAGAAGTCTGGGGTTTTTGAAGAGCATCTGTTTTATCAATGATATTCTATCTCTGAATACAGACATTCAACTAAGAACTGTATTGATTAATAACCCCTGACAGGCTGTTCTAATCTATATTCAAAGCTATCAAAAGGTAGCAGTTACTATCAAAACACATTATAATAATGGATTTATAGCATGAAGCAGCATTTCTTTGCACCTCTGAATAGTCTATCAATCCATTTCATTTTATTCTCCATTTCTATTACACATTCTAATGTACTCCCTTCTCATAAATCATCTTTATTTAAAACTTAACCTGCCCTATTCAAATTTGCTGGAGGTTCATTGATATAAATCTTTCATTTCAATCAATTATTATTCCCAATTATTTGGCACTAATATAACTTGTCTCAGTACCGAATATTGGCCTAAATTCATCCTTATCACAGAGTGTTCCTTCTCCTGCTGGATACGTACCTGTCTTTGTGAGTTAATTTCTGAGAGGAGACTCGGCTCTTAAAACTGAAAGAGGAACCTCCAGCCAACAGGAAATGGGAGTTGAGACACACTGTCCACACGTTATATAAAGACAATTCCTTTCCCCAGCCTCCACCCTTCGCTCCCGTTCATACCTTGACCTGCCAATGGCAGTTTACTTACCAGGATAATGTCAGGGAAATGTCGATCTTCCAGGCCGCAGAAAGGTTGGGGGCTCACACCAACAGATCTGTGAACAGCCACGCCAACACTGGAGCCCCCCTCCCTCCCCCAGGGCCCCTAGGAAGCGTTTCAGCCTCCCCAATTCCCCTAGCCAGGAGGCATAGCCGGTGCCCTCCCTTTAAAATAATGGGGGGGTCTTGGTAGGCCAGGAGAGTAAGAAAGCTTCGTTTTCAAACAGCTCCCCCGCCTTGCCCTCCCCCCCGAGAAATTGGGCACAGAGAAGCTTGACACGTCAGGTGGAAGTCGAGAGCGGACCTGAGCGACAGACCTCGGAAGACACTTGCTCCTTGGAGGGAAGAAGCCGAAAAGAATGGGAGCCTCTGGGAGGGAGAGAAGAGAAAGAGAGAGCGAGAGCGAGAGCGAGAGAAGGCTAGCACGGACTGGGTTCAAAGGTCACAGGCAAGGAGGTCAGGAAGGCCAGTTCTCCAGGGAAAAAAGGCTTCGCAGGGTCAGAAGTCACAGGCGGGACTCCGGGGGCCAGAATGGAGGAAAAGGAGGAGGAGGAGCTGACAACTCAAGCCTCGTCCCTGTGGAAAACCTCGGCCAGACCCCACGTCGGAAGACACCCCCAAACACCCCCCTCGCCGTAGGCTCTCTCCCGTCTCCCAGGCAATGCAGAGAAATCTGGGCCAAGGGAGGGCCGCTCTACCGCACCAGGACTCTATGGCTCTTCCGAAGGCTTTCGGCCCCTCTCAGCCCGCGGGGTAGATGCGGCACTAGCGGCACCGGGAGGACGGCCCTCAAATCGGAAGCGGAAGCTGGCTCAACTTCCGCCTCCAGGTGGTGCCCATTTCCGCCCTCATTCTTCTCCATGTTGAGAGTCCGGTAGTTCCCGCATCATAGAGAATCGGGCCAAGGCAAAATGAGCCGGGATCAAAAAAAAAACCCCACAAAACACAAATGGGCGGAGGGGAACGCAAACGGTCTGGTCATATAGATTTTTAAAAAGTACACGTTTCATACGGCGTTTAACTGAGCATAAGTTTTTCTTTCATTTCTTCATATGTAAGCATTGATTGGGGGGGCGACCCTATTTCTACCATCCCCCCCCCAAATCTCAGAAATAGCAACTTTTATTTCACTACATCCAGAGCAAACCTTGCGAAATGTTTTATGAACGAAATGGTATTGTGAATGCAACTCATACTTTTGTAAGAAGCCAGAAAGCAGTTGTTTGTACATGGGGTGGGAGGGCGCTCCAGTAAGAGTCGCAATTGTTCTTGTGGTTATACTGAACTTCTCCCCAACCTCCGACTAACATTGGTATCTGCTTGCTTAAATGGCGATCCCCACCCCAGGGGAATACCAATCAGAAATGTGTCCTGCGATGAACAGTAGCCAATCCCAAATCACCACCTAAATTTTAAAGGAACAGCACTAGCATTTTCCTGCGTGGTATTAATATAAAGATAAGTTTGAGACTGGATCCATGAGGGAGGAAAAGAATAACAATCTCTCGAGTCCCATCTTCTGCCTGTACCTATAAATGCAATATTTTGATAAAGGCAAGAGACTACTCCAAATCATCACTCTGAATCTTTTATTTTTATCTTACAGATTCAGCAAATTTTCCATTAAATGTAAAGAAAACGGTTTATTTTTAACATTAAAGTAGTTTGTACCCAACCCATAAGTCACCCCATTTGGCATGTTAAGTGATAGCATACAGTCCCCGTCCCCCCGAAAATCCAGTAGTCTGATTGACTACAAAAATATGTTTATTGGAGCTGGAGAACACTGGTTGAATAGAAAAATTTTCCTGTTAATGTATGAAATTCTACAAACTAGGCACATACAAAAGAATGGTATAGCTGGAGTAATAATAAAGGATCTTGTAAGCATGTATACATAGAAAATAATACAATGGAATTCTCTACTTTAGGTATTTTGTTAAAAACTCAAGACCCTATCTAAAAATACCAATTTTCTGAGAAATCTAAAGCAGATAAAAGATCAAGCAAAATTATTTGTCATCTCCTCCCATTCCAGCCAAATACTGAAGGTTCAATCCAAACAAGTAACAGAAACCCACAGTAAATTAAACCCATTCACTGAAAGGGGATAGATACTGATATCAAGGAGATAATTGTCAACATCATGCATCTGTTAAAAGGAAAGGTGTGCTGTGAAAACCTGCAGAGATAAAGCTTCCCTTAGGTAGAAATTTTGAATCATAGACCCTTTTCATTTCAGTAACTCCTCAGATGTTCATGGAAGAGGCTACTATTTGTCCCTATGATTTCTTTAAAGTCACTGATCTTTTAAAAAGCCAGTATAAATTTTGCACTTCTGATCTATAGCAACTGCAGCTTTAATCCTGGCTACCTATTTGTTAGGTTTAGTGATTAACATTGGTCCAGAAGATTGGATTTTTCTCTTAATTCTGTTTCACATTGTTGTGCCTGTGAGAAAAACATTTGGGAAGAGATATTTTTCCTATTCTGAACTTCTTAAATGGCAGAATAAAAAAATGTAATAAAATGTATTTAAGAAAAACATAGGGAAGGGAAAAAATGCATGTCAAAATTTCATTGCTTTAAGATATTTATAGCTTTAATATGCTGTTACTTTAGCAGTCTCAGGCCTTAAAAGGTAAGCATTTCCCATTACTTTGCAGCAAGAAATATATTTGCCCACCTACAATTTTCAGCTGATCAACTTGTCTAGCTTTCCTATTTGAAATTTTTATGTTCAAGAAAATTTGTGTTTTCTCCTTGAAATTGGAATATCTGACCATACTAATCCTGGTTTTAAGCAATTACCTACTTATATATATATATTTGTGGATGTACTTGTAATACATATTATAAATTATATGTTTATATAAAGTTTATCCGGTAACAGATCTAATTAGCTTGCCTTATAATAATACCAGATGTTAGAGTATAACATTAAGAAGCTATTTTGCTGTTTCCCATTTCTATGTCCAGAGAAGCCACTCAGTAAAGGCACTTTGAAATAATCATAGCAACATGACATTCCCCATTAAGGTGAATTTAAAATAAGTTTCCTATATCAATATGAGCACACATTTCATCAGGCTGACTAAATTCAGCAGTTCATTAATTTTAAAAAATTGCAAATTCTGAGAAAGGTCAGCTGGGGTTTTCAGTAGTTGTATTAATTTCTAGTTACTTCATATGTAAGCTTTGGTATTTTGGAGGCAGAGTAATTGCAAATTTTTGCAACAGTCCTTGTTGGGAATTTTCAAGGGTCATGCTGCAATTGTACACATTCCAACACATTACTAAGCTCCACTGAGCATTCTAAGTTTTAATTTACTATCCTATTTAAGTTTTGTGAGCAAGCTCTTAAGCTCATTTTTTTAGCTGAGGCAACAGTTTTAGAAAAGCTTTACATAAACTATAGTGGTATGTTACTAAGTAAATCAGAATTCAGTACTAACCACAAATTCTGCAGCAAGTATAGTTTAATACTTGCAACCTGAACAGATTATGTAAGAAATCATGCTAATTTCATTATTTCTATTGCTAGTTATTGATATGGACCATTGTTATATTAGGCAGTGAAGTATTGCCATAGAAATGTTGGAAGGCTTATTCAGCAATTCCTCACATAAACTTCTCAGCATGAATTGACTATCTTAAGTATGCACCTGTACCTCTTTAAGGGGAAGAAATAGTTTTGTTGAAAGGAGCTGAATGAAAATGAAGATTTTTTGGAAAGTTTATAGATCCAGAGTACCACATACTGGCATTTTATTCTGCTCAAGTTTACCAAAAAACTCAGCCTCCTGCACTTTAAACCAATGGAACTCATGCCTGTGCAACACTTTCTACAAATACAACCCTGCATTGATCTAAGGAATACAAGCTATTGCACCCAAACATAGTCCCACAAAAACACTATCTGAGAAATCTGTAGTCAGTTTTGCCAATTTCTATATCACAGAAGCAATGTGCAGAATTCTTCTGGCAGAAGATGTTATAGTTAAAAGTAATTTCTATTTTCTGTTCTTAAGATTCAACCAGCATTACACTTATACAGGTAGTTCTCCTTTAATGATCATTTGTTCAGCGACCAAAGTTGCACATGATACTTACAATTGGTTCTCATAATTGCAGCCATCAGCGTATCCTCATGATCATGTGCTTATATGATCCAGGTGCTTGGTGTCTGGCTTGCAATTATGACATTGCAACATCCTATGGTAATACGATTGCCATTTGCAATCTTCACTGCCAGCTTCTGACAAAGTCAATAGGGAACCCAGCAGGAAGTTACAAATGGTAATTACCTGATGTTACACTTAATGCCAGAACTAAAGTGGCAATCATGTGACATTGAATTTTACTGCATTTAGCGACAAATCCTGATCCCAATAACCATCATTAAGTAAGGATTACTGATAGGTTTTGATACTGTTAGCATCTTTGTTGATAAATTTCCCTTTAAAAAGCATATTAAACTATCTTAGTTTACAATCGGATTTAAAATTGAGGAAGTTGCCCCAATGACACCAGGGAATTGGAAAAAAATGTTTAATTATGAGAGACAACACTAGAGAAATAGCTGTCTATACACACAGCATAGAAGAAAGGAAAATACAACAAAAACAGACCCACTGTTTTGACAGCAAAACTCTTTTTAGCAAAAAATCCAAAACATCACAGAGAAAGGAGGGAGGGGAAATATGGGATAAGAGACAACATTTTTACTACAGAGTAACCATCGTCGGGTAACCAGTGGGGGCATGGGTGGGTGGACTGATGGTGGTTTAGAAAAGGAAGGAACTGGGATAAATGGAAGGGGGGGGAGAAATACAGATTTTGGCCATGAAATATAAAACAGGCTATGCTGCTAAAAGAGCCTCTCCGGCCAGCGAGTTGCCCTGCTTCCACAAAACCCCCTCAAGGCTGGTTCAAGGGCTTGGGCTACCAGAAGTCTCGGCGATGATAAGAATCAGGATCGCAGTACTTGGTCACAACGACCCGGTTTGCAAACTTGCGTCCAGTGAGGCCTTGCATGGCCTTCTGACAGTCGAAGACAGATGTGAACTCCACAAATATCTATAAGAAGAGTGAGGGGACAAGAGAAAAGATAATTAGTGGTACATTTTCAAAAAAATGACAATTAAAAGGATTCAAATTTGGCCCAGATCATACATATAAGAGAGTGATTAGGAAAATAAACCGAAGCAACTGTACATCTATTGTAATTTGATTCTCATGAAATATTTCCTCCATGCATCTAGTCTTAACTTATTTACCATACTAAATTTGTAGATAGCTGCCTTTATGAACTGATCACCACCTTACTATTCTTAAAGCTACCCAGTTTTACGCTGGCTGATTTAAAACAGACAGAACCTAGCTAATCCTTAACAACTAAGCGGGGTTCTGACTTGCTTAGTACCTGCATGTAAGATCACCAGGGAATAGCCAGTATGGAAACGTCTGTGAAGATCCAATACAATGGATAAAGCTTTCAGGATAAGAAGTGAAACATATAGTTTTTCCTCAAAAAAATCAGCTGAGTTGTCTTTTTCAAAATAAAAACCACTTTTGATACCCCGGCTTACTTAACAAAAACTCCACTGTCTTTTCAATTTACTTTATAGAGGTGAGATACCAGAAGTTTCTGCAAAGGCAAAAAACATAAAGCCATTCTTGGACACTGAGCCACTTCTGAAATCCTAATTGGGATTCTCATGATTCAACCTCATCATTCTGTAGTAGATAGGCTTGTACTTTAGAGCAGAGCCATCTAATTGAGCCCTTCTATGTCCCACGTATACCTTAGAGCTCACGGAGCCAAGTAAGAACAGAAGCATTCTATATTAATCGAGCCATAGTTTCTTCATTTCCTTCTAAAACACCACCCCCATCCCACCACTCCTACAACCATTAAGTACCTTTCCACAGCCAGGCACCTCAACTCCATCAACAGGCCGGGGGATTTCAATAGATTTGACAACACCATACTTGCTACACTCATCACGGACATCCTCAACAATCTCTTCATATTCCTCATCATCCAGGAGCTCCTCAGGTAATACCATATTCATGAGGCACAGCACCTCAGTTGGATGGCCGCCCATCTGTACCTGGGAACTCATTAGACCCGGTACCTGCAGGGTCACTGGGGTCTGGTTTATTGTACTCTGGAGGGGCAGCAAGAGAGGAGAAAGCCACAGACAGAGGAATTCAGTGATACAATCATTTAAACTGTCATTTCCAAACATGCACAAACAATTCTGTATTTTTTCTTTACAAGCTTTGATTTTATTTTCTGGAAGAATTCAAAGTATCAGTTTCTTCAATCTAAAACATAACAAATAGCTACTTTTAATACGATTTTAAAACCAAGTCCCTAAATCTGAAACTCTGGAAAGTGTTACTTCTCTGTCAACGAAATAGTCAGTTTATGTTTCTTATGACTGGCAGAAATAAGGAAAGCAGAAATAATAATTTCTAATTCTCAAAAATATAGTAACTTTTCGATATATTGTAATTCTTTGGGTATTAGTACATATTACTTGGTTTTTTAGATCACCAGAAATCATGGCTTCAATGCATCAGATGATCATGCCAGCGCTTATGTCTTTATAAAGACACTATTTTTGCAGGTACTATTTCATTTTAGGTTTCAAATTATTCTGGGTCCATGTGCATATCTGGCTAGATAGATTTAATATAAAAGTAAGAATTGGATTCAGAAATAAATGTGATGCAAACATTATATTATTACAGCTCCCATGTTCAAGTAATTAAAATAAAGTCTGTGCACTAAAGAGACCTTTATTAAAAGCTAAAAGGGCCTTTGCCATCTGAACAAAAGTCTTTTAGAATATCATGAAGCTTCCTGGAATAATCAATCAGAAATTGGTGGCAGCAGCTGAAGGGAGGGAGTGAAAGTGCTAGAAAGACAATGGGGACAGTCAAGCCAATCGGGGCAGCTACACTGGGTGCTTCTGGCTAGAGGAGGAGAGAAAGAAGGCAACACAGCCTTGTCCATCTCATTTGGATTCTGTTTTGTCTGAAACCCAGAGCCACCAAGGATGTTTTGATATTGCCAAGCCAAGGGTGACATGAAACAGTCACAGCTGTTGCAAATATGAAGAATTTTCTCTACTTCATGCACACTTATTTCTGGAATAACCTAAAAGGCTTGGGAACCTTATTTGCCTGAAATTGCTTCTCTCTCATTAAGCAAGGCAAGACATGAATAGTTCCCCTATGCCCGCAACCGCAGGCATTTGATAGTATTGATAAGACCAACCTTCTAATTTTCAAGAACAGAACCTGCAAATATATACTGGAAAGATTGTTCTTTGGGTACCATTTCTCCCTCATCCCAATCCCTTTCATTCCTCACCAGAGTAGCATTCTTGGCTCCCACGCTGGCTCTCTGCACCAAAAGCTTCTTGTCACCCAACTGCATACCTCAACATGGCTCATGAGGGCAAAACAAAAGTGAATCCAGACACTTCAAAACTTGAGCCTCTGAGGCCACCAACCACACACCCCTCTGCCCCAAGCTCTAAAACATCCATACATTCATACACAAAAAGTAGCTTCTTTTATGCCCCCTCCCCACCAGACTCCTACCTGAACTGAACTGCTCTTGGATTTAATATCACATTTAGTTATTTACCTGCCGGGCCTCAAAATCAGCATGTTTTTAAAAAATAGATCTTGTTGGAAGGGATTAAGATGAGTCAACAAGACTGTCTGCATGAAGGAGAAGAGCAACGGTGAGATTTCAGCTTCAGCCAAATGTTGCCAACAAAGACAGAAAATTCTAAAAGGATGCAGATGAGACCACATACTTCTTAGAATGAGAATTCCACTGATTTGACGTTGTCATGCTTTGGGAGTTTACATCTTACCAGTCCAGCCCCAATAAAGGAATTTAGTATCAGGTTTTACAATATTGAGGATTCGGTTTCCACACAGGCCAATTTCAGAAACAAGATTATGAGCTCAAATAATTTCTCAACTACAATATAGAAACTGAGGTTTATGAAAGAATGCACATTTCAGTTATCAATTCAGTAAAAAGCTGGCAAGCAAATTTACTAATCCTTTTCCACACAGAAGAATCCAGTGGATGAAGGGCTGGTTCAGCCAGGGATGGAGCAAAATACATATTAATCTACAACTTGGCCAAAATAATTCAAGCTATGATCTAGAGCTTGTATTCATGATTTGTATCTTCAAAATATACACCTGGACATAAATTTCCAGTATCTAATTTTCTCAGAGACAATTTTCTAGAAACTTGTTTTTAGAGAAAGTAAGAACATAAGACAGGAGGGAAAAAAGGAGTTTTAAAAATTGTTATTATACCAATATACTTGTCTAGTTAGAAAGTAATTTTCATTTATTCAGATGACATAATCCTAGTCTTCTTTCCCTTAATGGCACTTGTCCAGGATTGTCCCTTTTCCAAATTCAAAGTCCTACAAGACACGGGTCCAGGCTATCTACGGGAACGTCTACTGCCGGCATCGAATACCAACCACCCTGTACGAGCGCACAGGCAGGGACTCCTCGGCGTGCCGTCTCGACTCAATGTCGCAGCGTGACGCGGGGAGGGCCTACTCTGTGGTGGCTCCCGCCCTATGGAATCAGCTACCTCTGGGACTCCGCCTGGCCCCCGGCCTTCGCACCTTCCGCCATGACCTGAAAACTTGGCTTTTTGAGCAGGCTGCTCTGTGCTGACTCCTCTTGGGGGGAGGGTTGTTTTATAAATTGTTTTAGTAATTTGGCTTGTTGGGTTTAATTCTATTTCAGGTAATTATTTATTGTGTTGGTTTTAATTGAGCAGCGAGTCCATTCGGGAGAGGGGCGGCATACAAGTCAAATTAATAAATAAATAATAAATAAATAAAATAAATAATTTTTAAAAAAATGCTAAGTATAGAGCGCAGAATTGTTTCAACATTTTAATTATCTGCAGTTTAAAATTTTAGGTCTTCTTGGAGCACATAACATCTACTGTCAGCATCTAATTTGTAAAGCATATATAAATTACAAGTATATAGACAGCAGAAGGGAATGGCTTGATGTGGCAGTTTTCAATTAAATATAGAAGACCTCATTTAAAATCCCATCCAAGGAGACAATTCAATAAATACTTCTTAAAACTGTATGGGCAAATAAAAGTTATAACCTGAACTATTCATTTAAGAATCTGTGGAGTATATTAAAAAGTCTTCTTAAGAATCAAGTATCTTTCTATCGTTGGTAAAAAAAATAAGGTTCACTAAAAATAAACTTTACTTAATAATTTTTCAGATGCTTGCTCCTTCAGAGGATTTCTTGAAGCAAGAGTCAAATTGGGATTATTGGTAGCATTTGATTTAATGTAAATGTAACTGAAATTACATTAAAACGTTCTCCATGTAATCAACAATATGTCTTTCTACTGCATTACAAATAGCAATTTGATGACAACCTTAGGAAGATACATATGCTACATCTATGGCTTTCTTGGGTCCAAGATGTACAGTTGCTATGTCTCTGTAAAATTATT
This sequence comes from Naja naja, assembly GCA_009733165.1. Classification (NCBI taxonomy): domain Eukaryota; kingdom Metazoa; phylum Chordata; class Lepidosauria; order Squamata; family Elapidae; genus Naja; species Naja naja. The sequence goes on from CM019155.1 coordinate 127,540,571, forward strand.
TTTAGAATTAGAGCATTTATCTTAATATCTAATCAAAAGGAAATTACCTGAAGTTTGAGCAAGCTATACTGCTTCTTAATATAAAATATTGTGTTATATATAATATTTTAATATTAAAAAAATCAGAAAAGCCTGTTAGCATTTTCAAAGCCTGCAATTTGTGGGGTATCACTGGGCTGAATACTTCCAGTCCTACAATTAATACATGGATGATATTCAGTTGTGCATTTCAACAAAGCAAATTAGGTTGTCCTGATATCTGGAGGCTCTGGGGGTGGAACACGTCAAACTCAATCCCATCAAGAGTAGCTGTAGATTTTTGGACTCCCCCAGTTCCAGGGATCTTTGATTCTGAATGGGATCACATTGTCCCTTTCTGGATTGGTGCACAATATGGGGATCTTCCTGGACTTGCAATTCCTGTTCAAGGAACAGATAACAACTGTAAGCAGGAAGGTCTTTGCACTCGTTTTGGTTTAGATGCACCCGTTTCCAAATCATGAGGCTCTCCTTACAGTTATACATGTCTTGACTAGTGAGTAAACTATTACAATTTATACTATATGTGGCTGCTCTTAATGATTAATCAGAAACTATAATTGATCCACTTTGCAGTGACATAAGCCACGATGGGCAGACATTATGCCCCTGTAACAAATCCCTTTGCTTTATTAGCTGGATTGAAACTCCCTGGTGCAATTCAAGATACTAGTTATTACCATAAAGCCCCACATGGCATAGGTCGTATCTGAGGAGCCATCCATCTCTTATAGCATCTAGTTGTTCTCTATAATCACATTTGGCTTGCTTTGGGTTAACTGATCAAGCAATGTTATCTTGCAGGAAATGAACTTTCAGTTACTGAACCCAGGATCCCTCAGAAATTCATACAGCTTTCGCCTGACCCACCTCCCAGTGAAGTCTAAAACTATGGCTCTTCTCCCAGGTTGGGGTGTTCAACAGGCCCCTTTGGCCTGGAAATAACACAGTAATGTATTTTGTATGCTTTCTTGGGGCTACTATTACTCCTTCTGTAATATTGTTGTCTTCTTAATCTATGAAACCATTTTGGAGATTGGTGGCCTAGGAAGTTAGAGGTAAATATCCATTCCTCTCAGATTTACAATCTGATTTTGGATCTCATCCAAGATTTTAGCTTTTGCTAAAAACTCATAGCTTTCTCCTTGATGCAGAGAGACCAAAGGAGGGGAAGGGAGAGCATGGGAAAACACACACTTCCCAAGTAGCATGTGGGAAGAAACACTGTATGGGACAGGAAGCAGGTGTGGGGAAGAACGTATAAAAAACATGTATCCATACATACTAACAATGGCACTCAATTACAAAAAACACATGCATAACCCTGATGGAGATCAACCCAAAAACAAGAGCTTACGCTCTGCATGCAAAGTTACCACCGACACGCTCTGAACCTTATTGGGAATTGTGGGGTGTTTCCTCTCCACCACAGATTCCCCCCTCTCCAACGAGCAAGGGAAACTGGGGTGCTTTTCCTTTGTTTTATTGTTAAACTATAAATGTCAATACTTGCATTTTACAACTCCCACTGGAGTTAGCAAGCATGTCTGCTGGTTACGGGCCTGTTCCTTCTCCCCCAGCTGTAGCACAAAGCACAGCGGAGAAAGGAAACATAGTTATTAGGGTGCAGAACAGAGAATTTACTGGGGGTAGGGAAATGGGTGAAATGCACTACGGACCCGGCTCTTCCCTGACTGGTGAGGGGAGGGCTTCTTACCGGCTCTCGGTCGGGCACGGCGGCCAGGGTCTTCGCAAAAAGGCCGAAGCCTTCTCCGACTAACATTCGGGGAGAGTTGTTGTTTTTTGGGGGGGAACAAAAAGCAGAAGTGATCAGAACACTAACTCGATGGTGTCTGCCGCTAAGTCAGCAGCTGTGCTGTAAAGGAGAGAAAAGCTGGCACCCCTAGAGGGGAGGAGGAGAGAAAAAAACACCCCACCTGCTCAAAGGACAAAGAACCCCCCTCATCCCACGGAAGATCGGCGGGCCGCTGCAGAGCAAAAATGAAGAGGATGAACAAGGGAGGCTGGCCCTACCTGGTCCGTGACATTGATGTCCACATATTCACAGAAGGCATAACCTTTCGACAGGCCAGTGGCACTGTCCTTCACCAGGTTGAAAGCCTTCAGGGGCCCAAAGGAAGTGAGCAACTCCTTGACCTGATGGAGAAGGAAGAAACAATGTCAATGATTATCATCACACCAAATAGTAGCCAAATCTTCATAGTAGCATGGTATTGTGAAGAATTAAATTAGTTTTAAAGACTTATCTGGCTTTTGTAAGAAGGTTATTAAAATTAGTAAATGCTTCAGAAGGATTTCCCATAAAATGCTAGGTCAAATTGGCTATTAACGAAGAATTACACTGAATATGAAACATGTTCCAGCTAGTTAAAAATTAAGGAGAATGGAGAATGAAACGCTTGCCCATGTTATCCTGAATTGTGCCATATTCCGAGACTGACCTGATCATCATTAAGATAGTTTGGCAGACCCCCAATGAACAGTTTATGAGCAGAATCTGGGACCACTGTGGAAACGACACCTATAAGAAGGAAGTGGGTCGACATGGCAAATATATGAAATTATCCATACGCTGCATACAACATTGCTAATTTTTCCCTCCTTGTATATTATATAATCATCACTTTTTTATTCACCAAAAGTCTGATAAACCCACCTGGCACATAAACTGATGGGTTTTCAGACATGCCAGGAAGTGGTTGATAATCATGGGGGCGTCTGATCTTCAGTGACTGTCCCTGGAAAATGATCCCATCAAAAGCCATGGCCTGTGTAGTTTCATCCACAGAACGGAACTGGAGCAGAGAAAACGGGAGGGGGGAGGGGGGAATGGGGAAAATCAGTATCATTGTCTCTTATAGAATATATGGCTACTACCCAGGAAGCAAAAAGCAAAATAGCCATCTCTAATTAAATTCTAGATTTATATAAGGTTACATGATCAGTGCCCAATTATGAAAACAGTAGACTCTTTACAGTTCAATGTACATGTCTTGCAAAATTTACAAGGACTGAAATTCTCATCAATAATCTTCCAGATTGTAGAATACTTAGAACAAGGAAGCTATTATTTTATACAGCCAAGGAGACATGCCCTGAGCTGATAACTGCCCCTAATAACTATGTTTCCTTTCTCCCGCTGTGGAGATTTATGCATTTATCCACAAAGCATTAAGAGTAGATAAAATACCAAAAAATATGAAGTTAGAAGTCAAAGAAGCTCAAGAAACTGTCAGATGGAATCTAAACCTCACATAACCCTACCTCATATCTAGCATTTTTATTCTAACGAACATTTTAAAACAGGGGTGTCAAACTCAATTTCATTAAGGGCTGCATCAGGGTTGTTTGACCTCGGGGGCCCAAGTTGGGTATGGCCAGCTCAACATTACTTGTGCTGGTGGTGCCTGAGCACTCTGCCAGCAAAAATGGACTCCCAAACTCCGTTTTTGGCTGTGACAGCACCCTGCAACCCTCTGTCAGCAAAAATGGAGCTTGGGAGGACTGCCTATGGCCCTCCCGAGTTCTGTTTTCCCTGGCAGAGGCACCACGGGCTGATCCTTCGCTGTTTCCAGGGCAGCCACATGGACCATAACTAAGCACCCTGTGGGCTTTGAGTTTGACATCCCTGTTTTAGAAGATTATAAATTGTTCATAATTCTCGGGGCCGATAACTCATATTTAAATACATATTTATATTTATCAAGATTTCAGTTTCAAACGAATCAACTTCTTCACCTTTAAGGTCCACAAAATTATTTATTTGGGGAGAGGGCAGGAGCTGAGTTTGTTTCTACAAGCCATCCATTCCACTTTTTACTTCTACCTCCTATCCATTAATGCATGATGTACAATCTAATTCATATTAGCTTTTTCCTGTTTGTACCAATTCCATGTTTTACTGTTCAATTAAATGCAGACATTGAGCAAAGGGTAGCATCAGCAAGAGATGCTTTGAATTAGAATAATTAAATAATGAAACAAGTTTGCAGCACAACCGGAGTGCTCAAATTAGTCCCAAATTCTAGAAAACAATGCTATTGAAAGAAATTGTCAACTGAACAAATAAGCAAGGCACTACTATTTCTAAAATGTCCTGCATCCAGTGAAGGTCAATCCCACTGTCTCCTGGCTTTTCTATTTCATATATTGGAAAAGAATGGATATCTTTCCATCTGGTTTTCAACATTTGCATAAATTATTATTGCAAATGCTTCCCCTCCTGCTATCACATTACTCTATGGAAATCTTTTCTGAAGCCTGAATTTAGCCTTTGAATTAAATTTATTGACTTGCAGCAGGCTGGATTAACCTTACATCATCAATTTCACAGTTGTGGCCTAAGATCATGATAAAACATACAAAAAGAGAATAACTTATAGAGCCTCATACATAGCCAAGCTTTAGAATTCACGGATTGGGGCCAACTATGTTATATTTTGAATATCCAATAAATCCACATGAAGCAAACAATTTTGTGCATTTCCTTTGATTTCTTCAGAATCATAATCGTGAGAGTAAATCAATGGTGTTTTAAACCTGTCCTGAGTCACTATAAACTCACCTCCAGAAAAGCAAAGTTCTTGTCCTGGTTAATTTGCACAGCCAAGACAGGATTACCGGAGCCTGAGTAAGGCCACCAAGGCGCATCTGGGCATTGAAGAAATCCATCATTGCTTCCTATTGGAATAATGGAAAGAGATGCAAAGAGTAGATGTATATTACAAGCTGGAATGGCAACCTGGACCACAAATAGATTACAAAACAACATTTCCTACTTGCCTGCTATGATGGTAGCAAACTGTGAAGCTATGAGGATTGCAGTCGCATACACTATTCACTTAAAGAGAAATGGAAAACTCTTTGGTCTTTTTTTTTTTTTTGGTAGGGATAATTAAATAACAAGCAACCATATTTATTTTTCTGGTCATTTAGGTTTTAATACATCTCCCTCTATTAGATATAAGCACCACTGAGCTACAGTCAGAACTGCAAATAAAATATGCTGCTGCCCAGGGAGCCATAACAAATTTAATGAAATGAAATAATGCCCCATCCCCATATCTGAAGGTCTAAATCAGAATTCACCGCTTCAGTCCAACCATGTTGATCAAATGTAAATATCAACTGTACAAGACAAATTTAGAAGATGCCCCAAGAAGGGATACTATATTAAACTGAGCAATTCACAGACTCAATGTAGTCGCTTTGGCTCATAATGAATGAAAAGCAAGAAATGGCCTTTGAAAACAGCATCCTCTTATCTGTATCACATAGAGAAAAGGTTGAGCTGCTTTTTCTCTATGATCAGCACAGCTTCAAGCCATCATAAGCAATTTTGGCCCTAGCATAAAGGATGGATATGTCTCTATTGCACCCAACCTCAAAAATGTGGATAGCAGTAACCCCAAATCAAAACTTTTTTTACAAAGACAAACACTGAAATGTGTGGGGAGAAGACATGATCTGACAGGAAAGAATATTTAGAATATCCTTTCAGTCTGGCTACAATTCCCATCGGTATATTCAGGGAGAGCAAAAATTCATTTCATGTGATTTATGAATGAAAAACACAACAAAAAGTACTCCAAAAATTTGTAACTATCAAATATGAGTCATTAAGATGCCAAGTCATAGTAACAGTTTGAGCATGGCTGCAGTTGGCTCTCCCAACTTAAACTTCCAGTATTCCCTTTGCAACCCCTCAAATTCAATGGCGAAATGTCAAATATGTAGTTTTTGATCCAAAAATGGCAAAATAAGACTGGAAGTGAAAGTGGAATTCTGCTGGGTAGTGAGGCATTCCCATTTCTATTCTTACCCCCATCTCTTTAAAAATAAAAAGAAGAAACAAATACTAAACCAGGCTGCTTTTTCTGGCGGTATTACTGAAATTGAGCATTAGTTGCAGCCAAAAGTTTTAAGGCAGAGATAATAGAGTAAGCTAACAAGTACCTCAGTGATTCCAAAAGGGATATTCCCAACATAGAGACGACGAGCTTGTCGTGTCATTTGGCTGCCGACTACAGGCACAGGTGTAGGTGTTACGGCCAGCCCATCTGGAGTCATGGTTGGTAGTAGAGCTGTAGCTGGAATCTGTCCCGCAGCTAGAAATGGGGGAGGAGGGGGAAAGTATACTGAAAGTCACCAGCTCTGATTCTCCTGATAAAAACATTATATATTAGGAAAGTCTTGATGACATACATACACAGGATTAAGGATGTGCAAAATGTTTTATTATGAAATATGTCAACCCCAAACAGCCCCATTTTGTGTGTTACAGAAGTGGCTTAAAATAAATTTGTTTTGAAGATAGAGCACATCAGAATAGCTTATTCTGGGGTCAGAACATTTTGAAGAGCCCTAAACAATCTGGGGCAACAATGAGAATTAAGGTGTTATTAAAACATATGAAGGAAACAAGCAATCCAAATACTTTTCCAAACACATAAAATGTTAATTTTATTATTTCATCAAGCAAAAAATAACTACCCATTCACCAGCAAAGATCACAGCTATTTTTTTTCCATTATGCGCAGTAAACCATCAATCCAAAATGCACCAGATACAGGAAAAATGTTCCCAATTTGAAATAGAGCATTCTGACCACAACATGGATGTTATACAGCTGTTATAAGGTCAAATTGGAATTCTAGGCTGACCCTTTTCAGTAACATTTATGCCTTTAAAATCATATGTTCATTTATTTATTCAGTAGATTTTTATCCCACCTTTATTACTTCATAAGAAACTCAAGGCAGCCAACATACTTGATACTCCTTCCTCCTATATTCCCAACAACCCTGTGAGGTGGGTTGGGTTGAGAATGGATGACCTAAAATCACCCAGCAGCTTTCATGCCTAAGGTGGGACTAGAACTCAAGAGTTTCCTGGTGTCCAGGCCAGCACTTTAACCATTATATCACACTAGTTCACTCATGCTCACTGCCTCCCCTTTCTAAGCAGCACAGTCACAAAACTGCCAGCCTGTGGTTTAAGATTAATAACATTATACAGTTCTGCTGCTAAAAATAAAAAGAAATATGGATTATCTATGATTAGTAAAACCTAGATGTTTTGTCACAAAAACCACAGAACAACCTTTAGGTTAAGCTCTGTGGTTAATAAAATCCAGAAGTAGCAGTTTAAAATGTGCTTATTCTTAAATCACAATTTTGTGGCTATGACTTGCAGGAAGAAGCAGATATGCCTTCAATTGACATTTAATAGGGTTTACAGTTTGACATACCATTTTAGCTCCTATGCACTCTTGTAAGATTGTGGCACATAGGCACATTTCAGAAATCATCTATTACACATGACTGTTCACCCAGGCAAGGACAACTGACATCTTTTTTTTAAACTTGTTCCCATTCAGGTTTATTTTGCCTGCCACCTCTGTTCTTGTTTTATATTGTTTCGGTATGTCTATTTTTAAAATCTTTCTAACGATTTACAAATGTCCAGAGTTGCTGATAGCCAGACAGCTTATTAATGTAATAAATTACTACCCCATTTTAAATTCTCATTAGAGCCTTGGTGGTGCAGGCTATTAAAACGCTTAGCACTTAGTTCCAGCTGCCTGCAATTACTGCAGGCTCAAATCCCACCAGGCTCAAGGTTGACTCAGCCTTCCATCCTCTCGGAGTAGGTAAATTGAGGACCCAAGATTGTTGGGGGCAATAAGCTGACTTTGTAAAAATGCTGCTTGGGGGGGCCAAAAAGCCCTAGTAATAAGCAGGCATATACAATGGAATGAAGGCTATTGCTGAGCACATTGGGTTGTGCTCCAAACATTGTAAGCCGCCCTGAGTCTCCAGAGAAGGGCGGCATATAAATATGAATTTTTAAAAACTTATGGTATTTTTATGTATGGTTTGTAATATGATGGAAGGACCATAATTATAATTATTGTAACTCAAATTTTGTAACTCAAATTCAAAGACTGGTAAAAGAAATGAGAGATAGAAAATCTGCACCCACCAATAAAAACTACAATATACTGATAGTCAAATAGATGTTAACTCAATAGCAAGCCTTACAGGGACTGGTGAGACATGTTTTGATGAGAAATATGAGATACTAGGGGAGGCCATTCAAGGTGGATGTGCAATGAGCCAACTGGTGAGTAGGGTCACTTATGCTCTCCTGCCCATTGTTCAAACTGCCATGGAAGGGACAAAAAATGTTACCAGAGAGAGATCACAACTGCTCGCTTTAGAAGATTTTTTTAAATTATGCAAGCTGCTTATCCCTGTTGTAAAACTGAGTGAATCAAGGTGACTTAAGCAAAGAGGAGCCTACCCTGCATGGCTTTATACTGCATGGGTGTAATATGCTCAAAACCTGGAGGAGGGACATCCCAATACTTGCGAATTTTCTTCTTCTTCTCATGCCGAGGAGACCGGCTGTAGTAGGGGGCAAGAATAAAAGGTCAGTAGGAAGAAGAAAAAATATTTAATTTACGGTAGTCTTAAAATTAAAAAGAATTCATATTTAAGTCTATGCTTATTCCTGTTGGGATATTCCATAATATCCTGGGCCTATATTTATAATGCAACAATCCCAATAATGAATTCTGATTCCTGCAATGTTTCCCTTAATTTTAGGGTTTGTTTTTTTAAGTGAAGCCTCCTATGGCTTTTCATTGCCCCTGCCAGCACCAAGAATTGGCAATGCTCACCTTAGAGGACCTGACAGGCTCAGAGGAGATCTGAAAAACAAAAATGAAATGGGTTTGTGTCCTTTCCTGTTTAAAGCAACCCCAGAAAATATTCAGAGATTTAATAACTTCGTCAATCTTGCATCCATGAGCAGAGGTGTAACCAAGGTTACACAAATGAGGAGTCTAAGAAAAAAAGTTCCAGAAAGAACTTCATTCGTTTATTATTGTGGCATATGACATTTCCAACTGGGTTTAAAAAGTGCCCAGGCACAAATACCCAGGTCATATGTATTCATCACTAAGGACCTTAGATGTCAGATATTAATCAGTAAGAAGAGTGTTTGATTATCAATAATGATAAAATTCCAGGGTTTTCAAACGAATTAATAAAGCTGTTTCAATCACATAGAACAGAGTTGGAAGAGACCTTGTAGGTCATGTTGTAGATAATCTCTAAGGTAAAGATACAGCAAAAGACTGCAATAGTCCTAGTGGCCAAGGAAACAGATGTTTAAAGACAAGGAGGAGAAAACTAGAAATGTAATTGTAAAGCAATTTGTTGGCTTTCAATCCCACATTTTACAAAAAAGATGTGGTAAACAAAAAGCTAACTTCAAAAAAAAAACAACCTAATGTTGTATTGTATTACATTTCTCTGCTGTTCCTTTCTTTTTAGTCTCATAACTTTGTTAAATTCTTCATTTTACAACTCACCCAACATGCAGAGGCAAAATAGTTGACTAGAAAGGATACAGTATATAACTAACAGGACATACCGGCTACATGCAATTTCAGCATGTTCTCATAAAGCTCTGACATAACTACTTTCATTTTGGCGATTCTTGAACACTTTCCTAAAAAAATTAGTCTCAGCAGAATAACTGAATAATCATTCATTTCCAATGATAATTAATTAGATCCACTTGCCAGTATTACAAAAATTATTGACTTTTGGTCTCTAGTAATCTGGATTATTAGGCAATATTATTCTGAATGTAAAAAATCTGTCTCTCTAAATTTAATTTTCAGAAAAATCACCATTCTGCAAAATTTTGAATGGCAAAAGAATCAATGTTTCTGAGGTTTTGCCATAGATTCTCTACTCAATATAAAAATATCTTGTTGTGGATCCGTACCTGCGCCTCCTGCGATCTCGTGAAACACTGCGCTGATCCCTGTTGCGCCTGTCACGGCTACGACTGCGACGTTTCCTGTCCCGACTCCGTGAACGACTGTGGCTGCGTTTACGATGACGATTCTCTTTATCACGTTCTAAAGGCAACAGGATAGAATACAGTGAGCTTGTTGGTTCAGAACAGAGAATATATCTCTGGTTGCCGCACATAATTTCATTTTCCTAAAACAGTGAGCTTGGGGGGCGGGTGTTGGTTGGGTTTTTTTGTTTACTTTCAAGGGAGAACACCGAGGAAAAGAAATATTGCCAAGAAGAAACTGATACCATGATTGGATCATGTCTGGAATTATCTTAATTGCCTCTGGAAAATAGCAACAACAAAGGGAGAAGTAGAGACAAGATAATAAATTGTTTTAGAATTTCTCAACATTAATATGTCACACAACAATCTCAAAGTTTATCTCCAAATCTAGCAAGCAGAATGTTTGTATAGCCCAATTTGGAAATCCTTGATGCATACCTTGAGACACACGAAATTATTCTCCATGAGATTTTTGCAACATATTCCCAAGAAGCAAAAAATGAGATAATCTAAATAAAATATGGTGTCAACAATTTAATTTATTTAAATCAAAACCAAGTAGTCTTTGTTTTCTATTTAAAAAAAACAGTGATGAAAATGTGGGCATAATTCTGCCCAGATTTTTGAGACTTCTAAATACAAACCCTACATAAAAAACAAATAAAACATGAGAAAAAGTGCATCAAATGATATACCCTCTGCTTCTAAAATATATCAATAGCTATAATTGCAAGAATGCAGGATGTTATTTTGACAAAACTAACACTACATTCCAATAGTTCTGAACTACTACACGACCTATTATAGGCGTGATATGGAACAGAATTAGATACAAAACAATAGATCTTAAACAAAGAACTGAAGACTGGAGAAGACTGATGCAGCTGTGCTGGACACAAACAATGTTTTAGAACAAGAACAAATTGTTACTTGTGTGGCCAACTGTTTTAAGATTCATTGGTAACAAGCATACAGTACAGAATTTCTATGTTGAAAACATTCATGCAAAGCAGAAAGACCTAATGGAAGTGAAAACAGGGAAGCTTCAGTTTTAACTAAGGATCTATTAAAACAACATCATTTTTAAAGATGCCTTCTCTTCTATTTCTATATTAGTCACATAATCCAAACTATCAGTAGGTCTAGTGTTATCATTAGACCTGCAGTTCTAAACATTCTTATGCCTTGGTTTCACGGTCAAGAAAGCTTAAACAAATGTTAACACATTTCTTTCATTTGGTATACCCAAGATATCCAATACAGTTTTAAAAAGTGGACTGAATTCCAAAAAAACCCATGGATGTCTGTACTTTCAGAAAGGGTGGAACTGATTTATTTCAAAGGAAGTCCATTCTGGAGAGCAGGGAGGCAGCCTCTGAATTATACTGTGGATAAATAGAACATGAATAATTTGCATTCTTAGAACTACAGCCTATCTTTTGCTTCAATGCTATCAACCAGGCAATATATAACAAATTTGGTCTAGGAGTCTGTGAATTATTATGATTCCCACCAAACAGAAATAGGTATTGTCAGTAGGGAGTAAAATCAGGAATACAGTATTGTAACCTAATCCAAATATTTTTTTTGACTTGATACAAGGAAACCCCTACTAAGATAGTGTTTTCTGGAAGAAGCATACACACGTTGTATACAATAGCCTTCAACTTACAACCATTCATTAGTGACTATTCCAAATTTCAGTGCCTCTGAAAAAAATAATATATGACCATTTTTAATGGCATTGAAGTTTAGAATGACCATAAATGAATAGTTGCAAGTTGAAGGCTACTCTTATACAACTTGTATATTCTTTTCAGAAAACAATATATAACAATATTTTACAGTAGGGGTTTCCTTGTATCAAACAAAATATTTGGATTAGGCTAGTCAATGACCATTGCATTGTCCTGGGGTCATGCAATCACCATCTGTAATCTTCCCAGCCATCTTCCAACAAGCAAAGTCAATGGGGGAAGCCAAAATCACTTCATGACCACAACTTCAGAGATAGCGCTTAACTGTGACAAAAAAAGGTCACAAAATGAGGCAAAACTCATTTTTAACAACTGCCTTAATGGACTTTTTGACCTCACTTGGATTGTTAGTTAAGAATTGTCTATATTGTACAATTTTTCTTAAGTTTAAACCTCTAGCATCTCCAACTCGGAGAAGGCAACCTCCCAATCTGAAATCCCCTTGGAACAGTATTTATGGCATATTGTGTAAATCAAATCCGGTTGGAATTGATGCCTTAAAAGCTGTGGCTAGTTATTCAAATTGTGGCAAGACAGCCACAAGGATCTGATGTTGGACATTAACTATCCAGTTTAACCCTGGTGTAAAATAACAGTTGTGCCATGGTAGATCCCACACACTCAACCCCCTGCTGGGCGAATATGGGCCTAGTCATGCTGTTACCTCAAAATCCAAAGATGGGATCCTTTTTTGTTTTAATGTCATATTCTTTAAATAAAACTGGAGACCCCTTTGTCTGAAATGGTATAGCTTCTCCTGCTTGAGCAGGGGGTTGGACTAGAAAACCTCCAAGGTCCCTTCCAACTCTGGTATCCTGTTACAGTTGAACCGTCAGGCCACATGGCCTTAGTAAAAGCAGCTTCCTTCGGGCCTAGGAAGCCAGGCCAACATCCGCTTCCCTTCCACCACGGCGCTCGCGGAAAAGCGGCCCAGCAGATTTCACCAAACTTGCAGCTAATCCCTCACGCTTCGCGGCTCGCCTTTTTTCCGCCCTGGCAGGGACACGTCCTTCCGAAGTGCCTGCCTCGCCTACCCGTTCGGCTCCAGGAAGGGGGGGGGCACCACGTGCGTTCTCCAACTCTGGAGCCCCCGCCACCCCTCAATCCCGAAAAACTGGGCGGTTTCCCTCCCCCCCACACAAACCAAGCACCTCTTTCCCCTCCCCCTCCCCTTTTTAAACGCACGCCGCGCGCTCCGCCGCCAACGGTCTCGGGGCGCGCGGCCTCGCCTCTTACCCCTCCCCCCGCCCCGCACGAACTTCAGACTCGCGCCAAATTAGGTGGAGAGCGGGGGGGGGGGTTGATATAGATATACTAAAGCAGGCGGCCGGGTGCACGAGGATTCCCAGCCCTTCTCTTAAACGGGGGCCAGCCGATCGGCCGCCTCGAAAACCAGTTGTGTGAAAAACGGAACGGCCAGCGGTGAAAGGGGAGAGGCGGCGCTGGCGCCGCTACCTCGTACTTCTTTTTCTCCCTCTGGCGTTGAACCTCGGCCGCCGACTTGCTTGCCTCCAACCACACTTGCTTACCCTGTTTGTTTTCATTTAGTTGCCGCTCGAACTCGTCGAAGTCCGACATGGTTGCGGAGAAGGGAGGAGGACGTCCCTTGCCCGGCCTAGCTACGGTTGTACGGTGGTGGCGCCTGCTAGCCCAGCTCCTCCTCACGCAGTAGGCCGCAACAGCGCCTTCTCTGGGAGTTCGGCAACTTCCGGTGACTGTTTCGGATGCGAACGGAAATTCTCGGCTATCTCCGGAATGCCTTTCGAGAAATGGTTGGCTTTTCCTGCCCCCTAGTCCCCTCCCCCGAATCATCTCAGAAGCCCTCGGGAAAGGCTGCCTCTCTAGGAAAGTTTCGGATTCCTACGGAGAGACTCGGATGCTCTATAACGTCATTTCCTTCGTCTTAAAATCGTACGGGCGCCTGACGTATATACCTTTGTATTCCCGCTTAAAGCACACACACACAAAAAAAGCCATGGCTTTTTAAAAATAAAGGTCGAGTATTTCCGCCGGATGTTGCTCAAGTGCGTCCTGGGGAATACGGTTGCTGATCTTTTTTTTTTAAATAATTTTTATTAAACAATTTTTCTTACATACAACATCATTTCCATTCATTACAAAGCTTTCGTGACGTATATATACTTTTACATAAATCCTTATCTATACACTTGTCTATGCTGTTTAATCTATCTTTATCCACTATATCTTTTACCTTATTACCTTGTCTTACCCAACTCTATATCTATTATTTAACCAATCATACAGTACCTCAAATAATAATGCATTTCCTCTTTTTCCGTTATCTCTATGATCAACTTATCCATCTTGGGATACTCTAGTATTTTTCTTATCACATTTTTCTCTGGTGGCATACTACCATTTTTCCAATTCTGTGCTTAAGTTATTCTTGCTGCTGTTAATAAATGTAGCATTAAATTTTCTTATTTTCCTGTTATTATACCTAATAGTTCTGGTCTTAATTTGCTGTTTTATTTATTTATTTATTTATTTGATTTGTCAATCGCTTACAAGATAATAGGTATTTCTTCTATCCATTTTTTTGTCCTTATCCAATATTTTCTCGCTATAGAGCATGCCCACCATGCATGGTAATATGTTCCTTGCTTTTGTTAGCATTTTCAACATTAGGACAATCTGTTTGGGAACATTTTTGCTAATCTAGCAGGTGGTAAGTGACTGGCTGAGCTTCAATATACAAAATAGCAGAAGATTGAGTTTTTTCTTTTGTGAAATATACTCTGAATAATTTCACATGCTGGGCTTGCATAGTATACTGTGGTGTTAAAAAAGACAAACATACTTAACATGTTGTTATATTTTCAGGACATACTAAATCATGTTATATGAAAAAAAAACCACCAGTGTGCATTGCTGTTGAGGACCATGCAAACTCCAAAAAAATTGGTTCATTCAATAAATATTTAAAGATATCACAGACAAGAATGGGAAGTTAAAATGTAGACAATGCACACCTGGTAGATTTTTGTATTCATGTTACCAGATGGCACTGAACTTTTACCAAAATACTTGTCATATAGGAATAATTCATAAACAGTATTCTTTCTAGGGCAAGTGTTCCAATATAAAGAGCATTGTTATTTTCCCTTTTTCACAAGCTAATTAATACTATAGGCAGATAATTACTGATTTTTATATGAGGGGTCCTTGGTGCTCTGAGCTTGCTTGCTTATTTGCAGGCGTTTCATTACTCTAACTAGGTAACATCAACATTCCCAGTTTTTATATTTTTGAAGGGGAGCAGACATGTTCCTGAAGCTTTTGAAACTTATGGTCTTTCCCTGACAATCTAGCATAATTTTGTCTACAGTACAACACCACCCTGTAGGTTTACCCTTTTAAAAATTCTATATATCCAGCCTTCTCCTGAGACTCAGGCTTACAATTTTGGGATACAGCCCAATGCACTCAGCAATAGCCTTCCTTCCATTGTATATGCCTGCTTATTACTAATGCATTTTTACAAAGAGCTATTGCCCCCAACAATCTTGGGTCCTCAGTTTACCTACCGAGAGAGATGGAAGGCTGGTCAACCTTGAGCCTGGTGAGATTCGAGCCTGCAATAATTACAGGCAGCTGGAACTAAGTGCTAGGCTATTAACAGCCTGCACCACCAAGGCCCTTATGGTGCATTTTCCTGCATATTTTCTTAAGAGGATTGTACTTTCATCCTCCAAGTTTAATTTTATCAACATGAAAGTTTCCCCATTTCTTTATGTATTGATAGCAAATTCAAAAGCAATATTTCTTTTGTTCTAATGCATCACTTATTTGCAAATTGTCTGTTGAACTTAACTGTGCTCTCATTTTAAACATTTTCTTTTAGGAAACTTTGAAGTTATATATACTATTACACACTTTTAAATCCCATCCTTATACAAATGTAACTGAAAAATAACCAGTGCTCCCATCTTACCAAGGGAAAATCAACTGAACAAGTCCAAATGTAATCCAAATTGGATATCTCCACTCTAATAGTTCATACATTTGCCCCATTTTGCAATGTTATACAAGGTTATGTAAAAAATACATTATGCAGAATGTTATACCAAAATGTTCTCTTTAATTTAAATTGTGTTTTAATAAAATGTTTAATAACATATTTCTTTTTAATTTCTTTTTTAACACAGAGAAAGCATTGGAGAGAAAGAAATTAAGGCAGAATGGGAACAGTTTTCTAATTACACTGAATAAAAATAAAGCACCCTCAAAGAATGCAACATATAATTCAAGTCCTTGCATTCAAACACACTTCCTCACTAACATTGAGGAGGGGGGAGTATAAAATCGCTAGCAGAAAAATCCAGTTGAGCGCTTGGAGCAGGACAATAGCTAGGGAAAAGGTTTAAGCAATACCTTCCAAAACCATGAGTAAAAAATGTGGTAGGGGCTCAGGATGTGAGAATATCTTTCGGAGAAAATGGGAAAGCAGAGGCAGCTCAATTCGGCAATTCTTCCAATCATAGTAACACTGTAGAGAAAATGGAATAAAGATAACCACCACAGTAGCAAATAAAGGGGGATTGATATACTAACAATAGCACCTGCTAACAGCTCAGAAAACACAGAAAAGATTTTTAAGCAAGGAGAGGTAAAACTATAGAAGTGCATCATCCCTATCTTCCCTCTTCCAGTTTAGACATTGATAATTTCTGTTGGTTAGTGATTTGGCTCTCACTGAAGCAACTCCTCTCCCTTAGGTTACTTTTATTTGACCTACTATTAACTACTAGATGGTTATCCTTAACACCAAATCAGCCTAACCAGCAAAGTTGGTAACATACGGCTGCTGACAGAGATATTTTTGCAAACTTTACCATCTTCTTATATAATTTGTTTGATGTACCCCAAATGAGTTTATTTTAAAACTGTTTGGCTTTTATTTTATGTGCAAGGCTATAATTATCACCTGTTAATAAACTAACAAGGCTAGGTGTTTCAAGTTAACCTGTGCAATTACAACCAATTTATCCGTGATGTTATTTATTGTGGGATGGGTCATATGTCTGTCAACTCCACCTTTGCCATTGTTTCTCCTCTGGCCAAACTCTCAGGTGGAAGGAGGGAGAATGAAAGCAATCCTGTAGCTGTGGTGAAGCCTTTAAAGAGGGAAGCATAGATAGGCAGATCTATAGTCAAGTAATAATCCTAGGAAACCACTCCCAGACCCTTTTTGTAAAGATACACTGTGAAAAGGTGGGTTCGTTCAGTATTTAAACCTAGGAAAAGGTGGGAGGTGGTTGTGCATCACGGTAGAAAACTCAATGAAACACTGAGTTTGGTGAGTAATTGGATTGGAGGGGGCAGGAGGTACAGAGAAAGAGCTCAAAGGACTGGCAAAATAGGTTCTAACAGTAGCTCCAGGAGAGGATTCATCGCTTGTAGCATTCAGCAACTGGCAGAAGTTGCTTGGGTGGCGCGGCAGGAGAGGGGACAGAGTTGCCAGCAGCTGAGCCAGGAGAGTCTGTTTTCGTCTTGAAGCGGTAAGTGATGGGCAGTAGAAGCTTGCTTTTCTTGAGGGCCTGAACTTTCTTGAGTGTCTCATCATCTAGCGCCATGAAACATCGTCGGGAATATTCAAGCAGACGCTCCTTAGATGGGTCAAACTCACCCACTTCAGCCAATTTTTCAGGAGCAACAATAAGGAGCTCTGCTATGGGGGTGGTCAAGGCCACAGTGTTACGGTCCACCTGATGATGTTCAAAGGCCCGACTCATGCTTTGCATCTTCTGAAAAGTGTACAGGATCTTTTTATACCGGCAGAGGACTCCATCCACATCCTTGACTTTATGGTGAGTTTGAGTTCAGGTGGACAATGCCATGGAGGACAGAGACAAACAGCAGTATAATTGAACAGCAAAATACAGAAAGAGAAGACCAGCACCTCACAAACACCAGACATGAAAGCCAAGATAAAAGAAATTTAAAAATTGCCATTAAGACAAGCAACAAGTTAGGATGGAGAAGCAGAGAAGGACATGATGTGGAAGGGTTACAATAGGACAGGCAAGGCAAAGGGCAGAAAATAAATCACAGATCAGGTTAAAAAATACACATTTGTAGTTGAAAACATCAATAGATGTGAAAAGACAAAGACGGACAGAGAAGATACATTGCAAAAAAGGAAAGAAAAGTCAAGCAGGAGGCATGTATCACAATTGTCAAGATCAGAAATAGTAAGAAATAAGATGGTGAGTAGTTTAGGGACGGATCAAAAAAAGGGAAGGGCAAGATGAGGGGAGGGAGAGAAAGGAGAACAGGTTATATCTGTTTATAAAGACTTGAGGCTTTGATGTGAGAAGATTTTAATAAACTAAATCAAAATTCCATGTTTCTATAAATCTTAAGATATCTGTTACAAACATTTTAATGAAAGTTCCCACAATACTTGGCACTGCCCATACTGGTTGAGACTGTGAAGAATGTAAAATGTTGGAGATGCTCAGTTGTCTATGCTTGCAATACTGTAGGGATCTTTGTTTTTCACAATCTAGGTTCTCCTTCCTACTTCTTATTTTCTTTCCTCAAAATAAAAAAGACCTATAATATCATAAATCTCTGTTATAAGGGTTCGGCTGAATCAAATCAGAATTGTCTATTTCAGGATTTTGTTCCCATAGCAGCTAATGAGATGCTTCCAAAAGGCCCAAAATAGGAGAACGCTAAGCCACACACCTATACGTACATATTATCTAGCAACTGATAGTCAGGTGCTTAGTTGCATTTCTCCTGTATATGTTTTCTAGTATCACTGCCACTGTACTGGAAAAGCATCTCCCAATGTAAGTATTATCATTCAGAGGTGATATTCAAAAATAGTAAAAGCTAAGGAGATATTCAAGAATAATCCTATTTCATGTCAAGGTTACAAACATGTTCTCTTGAGGTTCCCAATCTTTATTTACAATCATACATAGGGATGTATTAATTTAAAAAATTGATTAAAACTCTGCCAATTGTGGGGAAAAGAAGAGGATGGAGTATTAAGTGTGTTGAGTCATTTACAGAATAAAAGGGGAATAACAACAGAGTCTTGTCTACTAGATCTATGGCTAAATGAGAGCTCTAATCGTGTTTGTTCTTAAATCTAGTAAGAAAAAAAATGCTTGAAGAAATTTAAAGCATTTAAACTTAAGAACTTCGCTTTATTGTAGCAAAGAGATAGCAGCAGAACCCTGTCTGAAATATTGAGGAATTAATTCCATTTAGTTCTTTGCTTTTAATTCAAACTGATTGCAAATACAGTACATTTAAATTTAATTTCAAATGTGTTTATTTTTCCTCTTCCTATCCCTTTTTTGTGCTAGATTTTTTAAGATTGTGATGGTGATGGTGATAACTATTTTATCTTCTACTGGCCTTTATTATAAATTCTGGGTGCTCTTTTGACCATTTACTTCTTAAATAAATAAATAACAAGAATAATGAATGAAGACTGTTAAGGAGTTAATTTTCTATTAGGAAAAAGACCCACTTTTTAAGGAACTGAAAATGAAAGTAATTTGATTTAGTGACACTGGTTAAATGTCCACTTTTAAAAAAATAGATTGGACAGGGGTAATGCTAAGGGCTAAGTAATGGAGAAAATAATCAATTTATTTTGATTGTTAGGATATACTAAAAAATCATTAAAAACATTTTTAAAAATCCAGCCCAAATAAAAGAATTGTGTTCCCCTTCTAGCTCCAAATAATTTTTTGAGATCAAATTGGAAGTGCTACATAGCTTATAAATTATTATTTTATTATACGGGTAATCCTCAAATTACAACCACAACTGGGACCAGAGTTTCTGTTGCTAAGAAAGGTGATTCTTAACATGTGTCACACCTGATTTTATGACCTTTTTCACCATGGTTGCTAAGCGGACCACTGTGGTTGTTAAGTAAATTGCACAGTTATTAAGCGAATCCAGCTTCTCCCATTGACTTTGCTTGTCAGAAGCTGGCTGGCAAGATTGCAAATGGCGGTAACATGACCCCAGGTCATTGCAACTGTTGTAAATATATGCCAGTTGCCAAGTGCCTGAATTTTGATCATGTGACAATGGGAATGCTACATGCTATGATGGTTATAAGTATGGGACCCATCGTATGTCATCACTTCAAATGGTCTCTAAATAAATGGTTGCAAGTGGAGGACTATCTGTACAGTAGAATAACATTAATGGTAATACTATAACTCAGTGTTGCTCAGTCTTTGTGTGCTGGCTGGGGGAATTCTGTGAATTCACATACATGCATCTTAAAATTGATAAGGTTGAGAGACAATGCTATAACTTTTGATGCAGGGCTCTCCAAACTTTTGAAGCCTCAGTACTTACCTCTCTGCCTCTCCCGGATTTTAGGCTTAGCAAAGCATCGGCGGTTCAACCCTGCTATGAGTTTCTTGTGTTCCACAGAACCTCCTTCTTCAGGACTAGTGGTCATCCAGGAGGCCATGCTGTCATCATCTGTCACATCCCCATTTCGGCTCTCCAATATTTCGGCTCTCCGGGGCAGTTTTTTTTTGCAGCAGTGATCATCTAGGTTGGAGGAGAGAAAGGCTAAGTGAATCACACCTGTGCCAGGGAGATGGGAAACTCAAGGGCACGCTCCTAGGTTACCCGGCTCAATTTCCTCCAAATCACAAAAGTGTGATACCACATATCACACTTTTACTTTAATAAGGATAATAATCAACCTATGGATCTTCATGCGCAGCTAAATTCAACGTCTATCAATCCCAACCAGAATAGCTCCTGATTGGACTACAGTGCACATGATCCCCACATGATCCCCACTATCTAGAGCAGTGTTTTTCAATGTATGGACTTCAATACCTAGATATCCCCAGCCAGTCTCAAAATTCTGAATGTGCCCTCAAGCCAAAAGAATCTACTTCAATGGTCGATCCTTATCCTAAACTGTTCCTCTGTTTCTCTTAAGAGCCGAAGTGTCTTGGTGCCCATTCTCCACTCATCCCACCCCCATATATTTCTAGATTATTATTATTTCCAATAAAGTGTTTTCAGTAAAACCACTCCATTAGCCTCCAGAATGTTTACCAGCATCCAGGCGGGCTGAAGAGATGAATTTGTCTAGCTGGCAGCGCAGGAAATCTCGTTCTTCTTCCAGATCTTCAATTCTCTTCTGCAGCCAAGAGTTCCTTTCCAATGCCATATGTAACTGGGTCTTCATACTGGTCACAAGAGTCAGTGAAGGAGCTGGCCTCTCTGAAATATCCAAGACACAACAAGAAGCAGTTCCTAGTTCAGCGTATTCTGGGGATATCCAATCTTTCTCTTAGAATGCACTGTGAATTAGGCCACCAGGTTTAGCCATGATGTGGCTGATTTTTAGTACAATATTATGGGGGTGCTTAAAGTTTGTGAACTCTACTGAATGTTCAATATTTCCACATAAATGCGATCAAAAATGTGGTCTGTCCTAAATGAGTCACAATATGCTACTTGTTTATTTATTATTGAGTATAATGATTCAAAGCTACTTTTCCATGATATAATGAAATACAGAATTAACATAGACAGTCTGCAGAGATTCCATGACCCTTTCTGGTAAAAAAAAAACCCCGCTGCTGTAAAATATCAGATAAGAGCAGTGTTTGTCTAATATGCTTAATCACAAAATAGTCAAACACACTGCAAATTTCTACCTAGAAAACACGTGCTTTGCTAGGAAACTACAGTCTCTCACGCTTGCAAGGTTTATGTAGAACGACCTACCCACCCCCATCCCTCAGGTTTATAGAAATCTATTAGGGCTATGCATTATTAGTCCTTGGTTAACAACAACTTAACAACTAGCCTTTGGTAAACAAAGCAATGCGGTCATTAAGTAAGGCATTACATGACCGCGACAGATTTACAATCTCATTTTTGCTAAGGCCATTAAGCAAGTCATCACAGATCGTTAAGCAAGACGGGATCACAATTTGTGATTCTCCACGGACTCTGCTTGTTGGAAGCTGACTATGAAATGAGCAAATAGCAATCACATGACCGCAGGATGCCACCATGGTTATAAAAGGCCGGCAGTTGTGAAGTGTATGAATCTCAACCACATGACTATGAGGACACTACAACAGTCATAAGTGCAAGGACTAGTCCCAAAGTTATTTTTTCAGCATCGTCATAACTTTGGATGGTCACTAAACAGGGCATTGTTACTATCTGTGCTTGGGTTCGGTCTCGGGAAAGAACACCCCTTCTTATTGCATTCTAAACACAGTAAGTGCTGCTCTGGTCCCCTCAGCACTTTCTGGAGACAGAATCCTCTGTGCTGCACAGCCTTGGTCCCAGGATACTTCAATACCCTTTTCTACTGCAGATGGCGATGGTGTCGTTTTTCTTAGCAATTTTCCAGACTTGCCACAATCCGGGAAGAAACAGAAGAGCACTTTCCAGTTCCCAGTGGCTGAAATGGACTGCCTTGAGATCCTCTGCCTACATGGCCCAGGACACAGTTAAAGGATGTTTACTTGCTTATAAGGGGAAGGTGACATTGTTTCTTACCATCAAAATTTTCCAGGGTGCTCAGACCATAGTACAACTGTTGTTGAATTTGTGTCTGGGACTCCATTTGGCATGGCTTGTCCAAAAGTAAGGCTGGTTCACAAGTTTCATTATTCTCTTTCACTGTAAACATAAATATTGGGGGAGGGGAAGAAATATAAGAAACTTGGAATACACAAGGTTCAACATGCTAAGCCATGGTTTAGTTCAACTACAGATAACAGATAACCAGAGTTGGAAGGGACCTTGTAGGTCATCTAGTCCAACCCACCCACCCACCCAAGCGGGAGACCCTAACACCATTTCTGACAAATGGCAGTCCAATCTCTTCTTGAAAGTCTCAAGTCTAAAGACTTTCACTAGCAACTAAATAAAAGAGACAGTTCCACTGGCAAGAAAATAAACACAACTGTGTAATAATAATTCATGTTTATGGGACATGTTGAGTATAATAGGAGGAACCTGTATGAAAGTGGTGGTACTTTATCACTTCTATGTGTTTAGCTCCACAACGTGATGTTAATCTGAGATTCTACCATAAAAGGAAACAACTGTCATTATACAGATGCTATTTCTAAAATCTTTGAATTTAGAAATACTCCTGATCAGAAATCTTTTGATATTCCTTGCCAGATATATGAACTATGTTCCCCTATGGATGCTCATATCTTAAAAAAAAAGAAGTTTGGGCTGGATTCCTTCATTATGCTAAGTCATAAAACCTCTTTTCCAAGCTATAGGGACCGATTCCTACATGTACTTGTAAATAATAGTTTGTAGATTAGGGAATGAGAACCCAGCCATCTGTAGTTTACCCTAATGATTATTAAGCAAATCATGGCTCATCGTAATGAAGGAATGCAATCAATATTCTTATTAGGAGCTCCATAGGTATCTAATGAACATACACAGAAGACAGAAATGGGCTTATCTGGATTTGATTTAGAGCAGCATATGAACCCACACGGTGGGTTGGATTCAAATTTTCATCTTGATTTCAGTAAAATGTAAACCTAGCTAACACGTGTCTGTCTCCGTGATTATTCCTGGAATACAAGGACTTTGCCTCAATCCCGGAACAATCCACCTCGTGCCCAGCCAATATACACACCTTGCTTTGCTCCAACTCCACAGCAACCCCTACCTACACCTGCTCGCTGGTGATGATTACTTTCATTCATCGTCCTCTCTCCCCGATGAGTATTTCCAACCTAGAGGACAGGATGGAAGCTATAACTAGGGCTATGGATCACACATCCCTCCTTTCTCCATTCCTAGAAACCTCTGGTCTAGATTTTCCTTCCAAGTCAACTCTAAGTCAAGGAGTCTGAAGGTCTCCCTTCAACAAAATTCCACAACCATCAAAGAGCATCTTTCAGGAAATCCTAAATGGCTGCCCTTCACAACCGCTGGTGCAACATTTTTTAAGATCAGAATGGCATACATGGGAGAGGGAAATGCATAGACCTAGAAATAGCAGCAGTAGCAGAACTTTCATAGAAATAGCACAGAAATAGCAGCAATGGTAGAACTGAAACGAAGAAGCCTGTTTCCTTCTGAACAGAGAAACTGTTGTGATTCCCTAACAGGATGCACATTCCCTAATTCCTGCAACTAATGGGAGTTACTAAAATCCAGACTGGAAAATCTTTGGCTTTCCATTTGTTGTTAGATTATAGTTCCCTTCAACCCTAACCAATTCATATGCTGCTGGGGCCGCTAAATAGAGAAAAACATCATTTGCAGAGATTGAGTTTTCTGGATGACTTTGGGCCAAGACCAGGAGACAGTGAGTTCTAGTCCTGCCTTAGCCATGAAAGCCAACTGAATGACTTTGGGCCAATCACTCTCTCTCAGCCAAAACCACCTCACAGGGTTATGTGTGTGTGTGTGTGTGTAAATATATATGGGTTATACAGTGTTTTATATGTGTGTATGTGTGTATACACACACACAAACAAACAAAGCAAGCCTCTCCCATCCCTCCCTCCTCCAAAAAACCTTCTACAATATTTCTGCTTTACTTTTTGTTTTTTACACCATTCCTTCATTGATCTCAAAGCAGCAACACCGTTCACGTATACACAATTTCCATTTTTATTTCTCCGCCACTGTGTGGGAGAGTGACTGCGTGGTCATCTTTGCACATAATGTTCTCATGGTGTGCTTCATTCTGCTTTGAAGATGATAGAGGAATCTAACTATTAACTGGCTCAAACTCAGCTTGGGAGTTTTATGCTCAGTGGAGATCTCTTTTGGGGCCTCCTCACTGTCCATTGGCTCACTGTGTGAATAGACTATAACAAAATCTCTACCTGAGCCAGGGTAATAATTGGGGATCCAATATTCTTCACACAGCTCCTTGCTTCCTGGGAATAATTTCAAACACCTGATTGAAGGCAAAAGAGAAATTTAATAAGTTTGGAGAACAAGAAACTGGTATGACAGGAGGATGACAGCATCTTTCAAAATAACTATATCGGAATTTTTTTAGTACAGGAATTTACTTACACCCAAAGTAGTATTCAAGAGATGGTGATATCTGAAGCAATTCACTATTCTATGAATGATCACTTTTTCTATAATGGCTTATTCACATATGGAATTTTTTCTTGATTTTAAAGCCTTAAATGATGAAACTATGAATATTTTAAAAATAAAACATAATCAAAGATCAGTTCAATGCCTCTTTCTCTGTTTGTAATGCTGATGGATTGAACATCTACCAGGTTTCCTGAAATATATGATTTAGATTCAAAGTAGGTAGCTGTCTGAAATGAACCTGTAGGAACAGGGGTGGGGGAAACAGGGATAACACATACAGTATGCCCTTAAGAAATTTAGCCTCAGCAACAAAAAACATAAAATTAATTAGGGCTGAAAAACCAATTTTTCTGCAGAAAAGATAATGCAATGCGACCAGCAATTTGATCATTAAGTGAGGTGATTGCAAAACGAAACATCATGGTTTTATTATTTTACTTCAGCTTTCCCTATGCATTGCAGACCAGAAAATTATAAATGTAAGGACTGGTTACAGTTACTTTTTCATCACCGTCATAACTTTGAAAGGTATTTAAACAAAGTGATCATTAAATGAGAACTTCCTGTAAAGTATAGGGACCACATGGAGACATCTAATAGTACTGTAGAAAAGTTTGCTTGTTTCCCATTTTATTATTTCTATAAATAACACAAGGTGGTGAGCACATCCAATACACTTTTCTCTTCCTATTTTCCTCACAATAACCCTGCAAGGTAGGTTGGGTTGAGGCAGAGTAACCAGCCTAAAGTCATCCAGCTGGTTTCTTTGCCAAAAATAAATGGAACCCTATAAACCAAGGGTCTTCAAACTGGCAAATTTAAGACTTGTGGACTTCAACTCCCGGAATTCCTGAGCTAAAATGACTGGAGGAGGAATTTTGGGAGTTGAAGTCTTAAAGCTGTCAAGTTTGAAGACCCTTGCTATAAACTAAACTTTCCCAGCCTGACATACACCAGATGGGTTTCTATTCAGCTACTATAATTATAATTATGTGAGTGGCTTTGGAGAACAGTAAGTTGGAAAAGATTGATCTAAACTAGGGGTCTCCAAACTTGGCAATTTTAACTTGTGGATTCAACTCCCAGAATTCCCCAGCCAGCATGGGGAATTGATCCCCGATCTATACAATGGTTCATCTATTATTGAATTTCTAATACAGAACTTAGTAGGGAAAAAACCTGTCCCTATTGCTGAGATCTCAGGTATCTAGAACTGGCTCCTGGTCAAGGTGCAGAGAAACTCAAGGAGGGTGAAGCTGATTGTGGTAGCCACTGAGATCCTCTGGATGGCGCTAGATGCTAGCAGCAAGCTGCAGCCTAGCTAAGGGGGCCTCTTTTGCTACTTCATGATCTCATCCTCTATCTGTTGGGTTGGAAAGTCCCTGATTTTCCAGGTCTATAGATGATCTCATTTACTAACATCACCACTAACTTTAAGGATTGGTTGAGGGGTTATACCAATGTGGTTGAGGGGTTTCACCCATGTGGGATCTATTCTCCAATCCAAATGCTGTATCTATGTTTTTCTTGCTTGTAAAAATGGTATAAAAGTTATAAATGCCACATATGTGGTCAGATATCTTTGGACACTGAAATGACTGGTTATTGAATTCCCACAGCTGATTTTATTTTTAATTATTGCAATGCAGAGGCATTGCAACATTCAACAAGGTGTCTCAATTATTCCAACAAAACAGCTGGTGACAGATGGACCCAGTAAGGTCAGAATCATTGAAACAGGTTAGATAATCCCTGATTTACGGCCACAATTCAGTCCAAAATTTCCATTGCTAAGCAGATCAGTTAAGTAAGTTGGGCTTCATCTTTTTTTTTGCCACAAGTGTTAAGCAAATCACTGCAGTTTGACCTTGCTTGCCAGAAGCCAGTTGTGAAAGTCACAAATGGAGATCACATGACCTCAGGACGTTGTAATCATTGTAAATACATGCCAGTTAACCAAGCCCCTGAATTTTGCTCATGTTACCGCAGGAATGCTGTGATGGTTCTAATCTAAGCAATCACAAGGCCCCCTTTTCCTGTGCTTTTGTAACTTTGAACAGCCACTAATATATACAGATACAGATTAATAGAGTTGGAAGTTACCTTGTAGGTCATCTAGTCCAACCCTCCCCCTAAGCAGACCCTACACCATTTTTGACATTTTTGTCCAGTCTCTTATTGAAGGCTTCCACTGATGAAGCTCCCACAACTTCTGAAGGCAAGCTATTCCATTGGTTGGTTGTTCTCACTGTCAGAAAATTTCTCCATATTTCCAGATTGAATTTCTCCTTGTTTAGTTTCCCTCCATCATTCCTTATCTGGCCTTCAGGTGCTTTGGAAAATAGCTTGACCCCCTCCTCTCTGGCAGCCCCTCAAATATTGGAACATTGCTATCATGTCTCCCTGGTCCTTCTCTTCACTAGACTAGCCATGCCCAGTTCCTCATGTTTTAGTCTACAGTCCCCTAATCATCCTGGTTGCTCTTCTCTGCACTTTTTCTAGAGTCTCAACATCTTTTTTATAGTGTGGTGACCAAAACCGATGCAGTACTCTAAATGAATAGTTGTAACGTCAAGGGGGGGGGGACTTCATTAATTCATACCCCACACTTAGCATCAACCCACCCTTCCCTACAGCCCCCTCCTCCGATTCTGTATCCCCTGATACCAGCACTCTTGGTACGGCATGACGATGCCAATCAAGTGCCCTGGGCGGGCGAGTCCATAACAACCCACCCGTTCTCCCCTCTCCATTACATTGGGCCTTTGGCAAAGAAAATCCAGAGTCCATTACCACTACTCCAAAATGGCCCCGGCTATTACCCTGCGATGAAGAAGCCCTCCCTTCTTTTCTCAAACCCCCTTCCCCCCACACCATACACATCCCTCCAAATCTCCAAATATCGGGGCTGACGCGCAGCCAGGACTTTGGAGACGCCAAAGGACCTCCGCTCGCCCCCGCCGGTGCGCCCAGGCGCTCGGAGCGCGACAGGTTGGGATGTTCGCAGAACTGATCTCGAGGGACGCGGGGATCTTTGAAGCGGCGATGCTGCGGGAAAACGTCGAGGGAAGCCTTGACCTGCAGCCCTGCCGCCGCCGCTTGAACTTTTTACCTTCCTCGCCAGGGTGGCCGCATCCACAGCGGAGCATCCCAAGTCGGAGCTTCGGGTATGCGAGCAGCGCTGGGGCGCTCATGCAAAGTGCGGCGTGAAGAGGCGGAGCCGAGGAGGAGCAAAACGGCCTTAAACTGGGAAAGTTGAGGGGCGGGGGAAGGCTGTAAAATCTAAGCGAAAAACCCAGGCGTCTCTACGGCAGTGGTAAAGATCTAGCGCCTAGTTCAGGTACCTCCACAAGTGACTCCCGGCATGTGGGAATGAGCCATTAAGAATGTAGATCTTTGCACTTCGGCACTATATTTTTGGCAGGAGCCGCTTAAACATCCAGCTTGTCAGAAATCAAGACAGGCAGGTTAGGCCAGAAGGCTGGCTAAGTATGGAACCCAGTGCGAAGACGCCTATTTCTTCACAGGATCAAAGAAAGGCAAAACTTCTATTTCTGTACAGAAGCAGAAGAGGAGGCCTCTGGGTTACACACCCAAGGAGGGCACCAGAAATCAGGCAGAGTTATTCTTATACAATATACCACAGAAAAGAGAGAATTGTCATATATTCACGCAAAGCAAATCCATCACATGAAACCTGTAATTGATTATTAGTCAATCATACTTCATTCTCATATAAATCGACTACCCTGGGTATGATTTTTGCTATGCTAAATGATAAACTTTGCTCACCTCTGGAGCCTTGTCCTTATGCCTCTAACCACTGCTTAAGATAAACATGCCACCTTCCTTGATTTCAGTAACAGGTTAAATATCAAAGGTCCAATCTGTTTACACAGTTAGTCCTCAATTTACAAACATTCATTTACTGATGTTCAAAGTTACAACAGCACTGAAAAAAATGCTCTTAATGACCATTTTTCATAGATTTGGTCCAGGATAATTTATTCCTAATCTGGTCTTTCAAGTCTTCTAGTGCCCATCAGCACTATAACTGAGTCCACCTACCTTGCTGCCAATTGTCTTTCTCTTTTCTTCCACTTTTCCCAATGTTGGGACCTTTTCTAGTATCACAGGTTCTTTTATCAGTATTTGAGAGTCAGTTGGCTATCAAAACCCAGAGGGCCAACACAAGCCCCCTTGGTTTTTAGGCAATCCATACCCAAGCACACTACTCCCAGTTCCTTTTCACAGGTTTATTACCACTTCTACTATCTATTACTAATACTAGACTACTATAATTTGTGATCCCTACTGCCAAAAAATAGTATTTCTGTCTCTTAGCCCTAGGTTTTTCCAGTGGGTCTATTTCCACAAGTAACAAAAACCATTATCTATCCATCCCTCCCAAAATTACTCCAGCACAACAACACCCATCACACCAGCTGCTTTTCTGGGCTTTTATAGCTGCTGGTTGCTGGGCACTTGAGCTGACTGGGAAGAGACTTTAAAGATGATTTGCTTAATGACCACAGCCAGCAAACAGTTCATAAGAATCCTTGGTGGCTCAGGCTGTTAAATGCCTGCTCTTAAGATCCAGCTGTCTACAATTACTGTAGGCTCGAATCCCACCAGGCTCAAGGTTGACTCAGCCTTCCATCCTCTCGGGGTAGGTAAATTGAGGACCCAAGATTGTTGGGGCAATTAGCTGACTTTAAAAAATGCCGCTTAGTAATAAGCAGGCATATACAATGGAATGAAGGCTATTGCTGAGCGCATTGGGTTGTGCTCCAAAATTGTAAGCAGCCTGAGTCTTCGGAGAAGGGCGGCATATA
This sequence comes from Naja naja, assembly GCA_009733165.1. Classification (NCBI taxonomy): domain Eukaryota; kingdom Metazoa; phylum Chordata; class Lepidosauria; order Squamata; family Elapidae; genus Naja; species Naja naja. The sequence continues at coordinate 127,570,200 of CM019155.1, forward strand.
AATGTAATTAAAAAAAAAAAATCAGGTGTAACTCAATTATTGCTTGTGATAGAAGTTTCTGTCCCAGTTATGACTGTAAATTGAGGACTACCTGTTATTGCATCATGATGTTGTACAAGTACAGTATAATTTAGTGCTTCGTAATGGATTTGGCAACTACTTTTGGAAGCGTTAGCAGCAAAAGGAAACCAGGCCACTAAAAAACACAGCGGCTGGACACTATCAAAGTGACACCAGCCAGAGCATAGAACGACTCAAAAAAGTAGTGCAAGATTGGAAGACGTGGAGAGACCTGGCCCATAGACTCACCAAGAGTCGGACAGAACTAAATCGATAACATTATCATCATCATCATCATCATCATCATCATCATCATCATCGGTTTTTGTTCCAAGCAGTTACCAAGCCCTAGCCTGCTTTGGTTCCAAAGATAAACTGGGTAATAGAAGGTCCCAAACCAGCTGAAATCCCCTCCCCTTCCTCCATGTTCTGTTTGCAGTGTGTCAGGACATGTTCAATATATTTTATTTCACTATGGTTTATTGACAAAGCCATAATTGCTATATTCCCACACTACGGTAAGCCATAAAGGACATTGTTTACATAATATGCTAAGCCACAGATAAATTACGGTATGGTTAATGTGATGCAAGGCCACCGCCACCATATTCCGAATTCACTTCATTGGTAGAAAAATATTACATAGGCTGAGGCATTAGAGCATCCCCAACAGCCACTGAATCAGGGTGGAGCAAAGCATTTAGCCTGGAAATCGTTTGGGTGGAAGCAAAATCTATTAAAGCAAATAAGCAAAAGTTTATCATAGATCAGGGCTCCTCAACCCCTGGTTTATGGACCAGCACTGGTCTGTGGCATGCCAGAAACAATCAAAGCCCCACCCATGAGATGCAGACAGCATTGAAACTACGGTCCCCTCCAATCCAGAGAAAAACCTCTCTCTACAGAACTGGTCCTGGTGCTCAAAAGGTTGGGGTCCGCTGTCATAGATGACTGAAGGCTGAATGGGGAGGGAGGTAAAACTGTTTGTATCCATTTAGAAGCATCTATTTCTCTTCTCTGTAGGAAGATAACTAACTGCTTTAACCTGCCTTAAAGGCTTTTGCCCTTATGATGGCCACAGAGGTAGTTTAACTATTGAAGAGGAAACAGATTCATGAAAATCACCTCTAACTGCCTGATAACCACTATTCAAGGTGAAAAGGCCAGAAAACAGTAAGTTTTTTAGGTTGTGACAATGCGATCTGATCATTTCCAGCAATCCAAGGAAATCTGTGAACAAATCTATGGTGCCTTCCTTGGAAGTTTGCGATCCTAGGTTATTTACTTTATTTAGGACTTTCTACAGTATTAAAATCTAATAAATAATAAGCACTGATTATTATGCTCCCTAGTTAGATATTTAAACATCTGCAAGCAAACAATCAAGCTCAGAGAGCACCAAGGATTCCATAGTTCAACCCTGAGCTACAAATATTATTTTCTGTTATTGAGTCTAATATTTAGCAAGTGTAGTGTAGTTGTTATGGTCTAGTAGTACTATAGGTAGTCCTTAACTTACGACCAAAATTTCTGTTGCTAACTTAATTGAGTTTTACCCTATTTTACAACCTTTCTTGCCACGGTTAAGTGATCACTGCAGTTGGTACGTTAGTAACACAAGTGAATCTGGCTTCCCCATTAACTTTCCTTGTCAGAAGGTTGCAAAAGGTGATCACGTGACCCAGGGATGTGTCATAAATACAAACCAGTTGCCAAGCATCTTAATTTTGATCATGTGACTATGAGGATGCTGCAATGTGTTGTAAGTGTGGAAAACAGGCATAAGTCACTTTTTCAGTGCTATTATAACTTTGGTTACTAAATGAAGACAAGGACTACCTGTATAAGGCTGGGATTCGAGTTCACTTTCAGCTATAGAAGTCCCTTGGCTGATTTTGGGTGAATCGTTCTCTCTCAGCTCAACCACAAAGTTACTGTTTGAGGGAAAAGCGTAGGCTTCCACTCCAATGCTGGTGTGGGAATTCTGGGAGTAAAATCCACATGTTTTAAAAGTTGCTAAGGCTGAGAAACACTGTTTTAGCCACTACTCTCAACTATCTCTCAACAGTAAATTCTCTTTTGAGACAAGCTTAACTCATGAACATACCTGTGCATTTCTTCTAGCAATACTACAGAATAGTTTGTGATTGTTTTCTTCTGAGATGTTTCCCCCCGCCACCCATTTCATTTATATCCCTAACATTCCCTTGAAGTCTGCCATCAAAGTACTAAGCAAGTTTATTCCTGTTATGTTTCTGAGACCAGCTGGCCAGAAGGGGCATTTACTTTGAACCAATTGTAGAAAATTTATCTCTAGAGCAAAGTGAGGTTCTCCAATCAGAAAATCACTGCCCTCAAAAAATAACCCAGTATGTCCTGTTTTTTCCCCCAGAGTTTCTGAAACATTTGTGGGAGTAATTTAGCTTACAGCTATTTTAATAGATGATTTTTAGTTTATACTCTGAATGATTCTGGCAGGAACGAAACAGCAGAAATAAACAGATAATAGCAAGTGCAAAAAATATATACTTATTTCAAAAAGTTTCAAGCTCCAATTTTTCTTCAGTTATGTTTTATTTTTCAAAATATCAGTGTGCTGCAAAATAGGATGCACTTTTAACTCTTTGGGATTTAATATTTCAATCTTATGAATGAAATGAATAACTGAATGAATTTTAGACTGTGTTTGATATAGGTTAATGGCCAGGAGTGTGGACGCTGGGTTCGATTACACTTTCAGCCACAAAAGTTAACTGGGTGACTTTGGGCAAGGCACTTTCTGTCATCCCAATCCATCTGTCAGGGTTGTTGTTGGGAAAAATAGGAAAACATTACCTTAAGAACCTTAAGCATCCCAGTGAATGGCAGAAGATAAATCTACTAAATAATCTGAGCCACTACTGTAACACTTTCCCCAAACTAATTCACTGTGGAGATAAATGGGAAGATTTAAGGCAAAGTGCACCATCTTGAATTCCTGCAGGAAAGGTGGGGTATAAGCATCATCCTGTAAACCAATAGGTAGTCTGTATGCTTATGGTCCTGCTTCTGATTGGCTAGTGCTATGCAACTGTACCTTTAAAATGCTGCTGTCCACAGTACAATACACGCAAAACTAGAATCTAGTGTAGGCGTCTTTAGATAAAAGTATCATGCACCTCCATATATCCTGCCCAAAATGCAGGATGTAGGTGAGATCCTAGTTCCATTTCACTTCCTGTAGCACCACAACTTCACAAGGTCTGTTTTTGACCAAATATCTGCCATCTTTGCATTCAGTTTTTGATTCAGTAAAGATGATTTTATTGTGATTTTCAGCCCATTTCTTTAAACTGTCAGAAGCATTATTTCTGTCATCTAAGGTTTAGCCTTAGGTTTAGCCTAAGGTTTAGCCCAATTCTGAATTGCAAGCCAATCTGATAAGCAGTCCCTCCAATTCCATTATCCAGGTCTTTAATAAAAAGATTGGAAAGGACAGGGCCAGGGCTGACTCTTATGGCACTCAATATTGGCAAATACTTTTTGAGTACAACTTCAAGCCATCTGTTTATCTATTTATTGGTGATACTATCTAGCTGATGTTTAACTGGCTGGTAATTAATACAGTCTATGCAGCATTGATATGCCCTAATGCCTAACTGTTCAGCTGTTCTAGTTCTAATCCTAGTTTTAGACTCTTCTAGATTCTAGTTCTAATTTTAATTATAGGCTGCATTAAGAGAGGGAAAGTTTCAAAATCCCATGAAGTGATAGCACTGCTCTATACTGCACAGGTGAGATTACCTTTGGAATGCTGCTTTTTGGTCACCAAAATACAAAAAGAAAGAATGCAGATAAGACCATCAAATATGATTAGGGGACTGAAGGGTAAACTATACAATGAATGGTTGTGAGAACTGGAAATATCTGGTTTCATGAAGAGAAGGACCAGGGTTAATGCGATAGCAGTCTTCCAATATTTGAAAGGCTATCACAGAGCGGGTCATCTTAATCTCCAAAGCACCGGAGGAAAAGAAAAAAAGATGGAAGCTTAACAAAGAGAAATCCAACCTAGAATTAAAGAGAAATGTCCTAATAGTAAGAACAATTAATCAGTGAAACAGCTTGCCTCCAGAAATGCTTGTCACTAGAGGTTATTAAGAAGAGGTTGGATAGCCATTTGTCTGGAATGGTACATGATCTCCTGATTGAGCAGGGTGCTGGACCTCCAAGGTCCCTTACAACTGTAATTCTGTTCCCTACTGGAAAATGCTACATTTATATTTATTAATCCTTCTTAAACTCCATACACATATGAACAGTACTTTTGGTTTGATAAGATAGGTCTGGAGATCTTTGCCTATATTTTAGGCAAATAATACCTGGTAGTGAGAGGAGGGTTAGGGTTGAAACTGAAACTCACCTGAAATGAAACTCACATCGCAATTGTCTTTTTCGGACAGCACAAATATTAGGATTGGGATTGGATGGATTTGAATAGAAGCAAAGTCTTGAAGGAGAGAATAAATTACTAAGGAGACAACTGGCAGAGTTAAAAACCAAAATGCCTGGGTTAGCTTTTTGTGCTTAGAAGAGAAGCATCCTACAAATAGAGATAGATAAGGGACCGCAGGATTTTCATCCCGAACATAGAATTCCTGGCTGGATGCCCCCCCCCCCCCAATCATTCCAGAGGAGGGGAAAATATCCTCAAACTTCTGCCAGAAGGGGTGTTTGTCTCTTCGCTGGAAGGAGCTACAGCCGGGATACCTTATTCTACGCTCTGGCTTCCTCTATGAGGATTCACGGGCGCTTTAGAAAATATTGCGCATAAACGAAAGGAATGTTTACCCGGGAACCGCTTTAGCCTGAGCCGGTGGGAGAAACCGCTGCGTTTCCGTCAGGACGTTTTTCCCTGTGACACTCACTCCTCCTCTTTCTCCTCCTCCGCCACCCTCCAGCCTTGCCCACCCACCTCTGATCTAGGTAGATCCTCCACCCTTTAGAGAGATCTTCCTTTCCTTCTCCTCGGGGGTCTTCTTCCCTTCTTTCTTTCTTCCGACTTACTCTTGAGTTCTCCCTTCTTTTTCTTTAGGACTGGTCCCTCTCTTTTATGAGACACTAAGGGGAGCAGATATCCTGTTCTGTATATCCCCCCCCCATTATTGATTTTGGTGAGTGGGGGAAAGGTAGGTGACAGCTACCATAAACAGGAGGATTCGGACTCTCTCTCTCTCTCTTTCTCATCACAAAAACCACATCGGTAGCGCTAAACGGGCTTAGAGATGGAGGTGGCCGATTTAAACTGATATTGAGAGCCCAGTGCTAACTCTACCAAGTCTTTGGGCGAATAATCAGCTTGGATTCATCTGCCAGGATGTTTTGGCATTGTTTGGCACCGGCTGTGCCTGCTGGGTAGGTGCTCCCAATCTTGGATCCTTTCTTAAAAACCATCTTCACTATAACTGTGCTTTGGATAACTTTGCTGCTCTGTGGATTGTTACTTCGGGATTGCTGCCTGCCCCTGTCGAAGATGTCATTGCTGTCTTTTTCTTTGTGAGCCTTTCAGGCAGGGGTATGTTCTGCCAGGCACATCCTTATGGAGATCTTGGGTTTATAATGCTCACGGTTTTAATTGGATCACTGCCTGCCATTGCCAGTTGACTTTGTCATCTTGATAGGTGGCCCAAAGACCTCACTTGTCTCCTGGACATTACAGTGGCATCCTTCTACAGGATGAGAGCACAAGGTGCATGGTGGCACCAACTGCACCTTGCTGTGAAATTTAGGTGCAGGGATGAGAGTTGAAAACAGAGATATTGGAATACCACCCAAGCAGGGTAAGTTTAGAGCCTGTTTAATTCCATCTACATATGGGTATTACTGTTATTTGGGAGAGAAAGGTGAAGTGCATGGACTTCTGCCAAAACCATTCTGTGGAATTTAATAAGCCAGTCCTCAGGCTACATATGATACCAAGGCTAGAAAAAAAAAGTTGTTGCAAATGCTAATTGGAGGGATAGCAACTGGCATGTAATATTCAAGGAGGAGAATCATGGTTGCGCAAACTGGCTTGTCCCAAAAATGGGGGATCTAAGATCCACTTATCCTGGAAGTTCTGCTATGTAGCTCTTTACTTCTTCCAATCTGTTCAATCCTCAACTGCCACTGGACATTTCTTCTTTAAGCATTATAAATTAAATACTGAGCTTCCATGTTCAGAAGCAGTTTAACTTTGAACACTAAAGGAAGGCTGCTGCTGTTGTGATTTCCTCAGCAAACTTCCCAAAGCATCTGGTTGGCTAAGTTGGAAATGAAAATCTTCAAACTGAGAAGAAAACACATAGTCACAAATTTAAGAAAAATTCCTAGGACACATCTGAGCACTCCACTTTCCAATTGCTGCTTCCATACTGCATCCTTATCAGGAACTCCTTGCTATTTCCCTAAAGGTTTTTAAATATTACTACATGCACCACATTTCAGTAAGTTATTTTTTGGGAATTTGTGTGAAATGTTGATGTATTAACCAGTATATATTCCTTGAAAACCAGGATAACTTTTTTTCTGCATTTCTTAATCTTTTTCATCCTTCCCTTAGTAATAGAGAGAGGTGGGATTTGTTTTGTTTTGTTTTTTGTTTTACCCTTTGGGCCAGTGTTGACTCCTGGCAACTGCCCTACGGAGACAAATCCCTGCATTTTTCTGGACAAGATTTCAAAATGTCTTGCCATTGCCAGCTTCCTGCAGCTGAGAGAAAGTGACTGGCACAAGTTCACCTGCTAGCTTTGCCCCTAAAGCAGGACTAAAACTCATAATCTTTCCATTTCTAGCCTTGTGCTTTAACCACCTCACCAAACAGCCTCATAGTAATAGGAGTAGGAGAAGTGGTGGTTTGATTAATTAAGAAATTATAACTTTACAAGTTGTAGTATATATAATATCTCTTGCCTCATTCTGAAAACCAGATTTCCCATATCTGAACCTTGCAAATGCACTGATTTACAAAGCATATCATCCCTGAGCCAAGATAATCATTGGATTGGCATCTCAATCAGAATATTGGACTTACTGGGACTTTGTCCTGACCCATCATTGCTGTTCTTACATTCTTATGTGTTAACACATCTGGAAGGTGCCAAATTGAAGAAGGCTTGTTGGAATTGATTAATTCTCATCATGTTAACCTGCCCTAGCCTAGTCAATCTTTATTCAGATCTCTTGTTTTGCATCTCTTCTGTTATTGTTGACATGAATTTTACACATCTGTTATATGGTCCAGATTTTAAAGGGCAAAATCTGGCTAACATGGACAGAGATGATAAGGATTAAGATAATGTTTATTAAATACAGAAAATACATAGGTATTATTTAGAGTTTGATCAGGAGTCTTGATGTTTGTAGTGTTCAGTAAATATTTTGCTCAGCTGTTAGGTGCACCGATTTCCCAGAATTCTGCCGAATAACATTGCTAAGGGAAGTGAAACAAGGCAAGATCAGTTATTTTGCTACCAGCTAAAATAGTTAGCTGCTACACAGAATGCATGTTTCCAGATCTAGTGTGTCCAGTAGGCCTTTAATAATTAAGTATGCATAGGATTGCAGTCTTGCTAGCCCTATCAATTGGGACTGCAAACTTTACATATCACCAAAGAAATAATAAATTGCAGTTTTGTAGCCTAATCCTGTGCTTTTTCATTCAAAGATAAATTGACATTTAAGCTGAGAAAATCAGGCTTTGAAATGTAACACCCAAAATATAAAATGAAATAGCAGAGTTGGATTTATTGCCAAATCAAGTGTTCCTTAGATGCCTTAGATTGTAATCATAAAGATACTTAGCTGCAGTAATCTCCCTGAAGAGAATAATATCCACTTCTAACTTGCACAGTCTTGGGATGTCACTGGATTAATGGCTGAAAAGTTTAATTGACAAGGCCCTGCTAAACATCATTAGCAGAGTAGGTACTCTTAAACAGCTTGGATTTAAATACAAAAAAATGCTAAATACAAATGAAAAATGGTTTGAAAGCCTCTGTGAGGCAAAATGTATTAATTCTGTATTTAATTCCGCTCTGCCCCAAAGAGAACAATTGAGCAGAATATTTTAAGCTATATATCCTCTGGTGATGACATAACTTGTCATGCCACCATTGACAGCAAGGAAAGAAAATACTCACTTCTGCTCTGAGCCATAACTTGATGCAGCTTTGGTTTGATGAATAAAGTACAATTGGCTGAGATCACCACTCTGAGCCAAGTCCAAACAATATTATTATGGCTTATTTTGTGTGAGATGTGTATTCAGTCTGAGAATCTATCCAATCATAATGTAGCATTTTCTTCACCCATTCCAAAAGACACCTGTATTAAGATGCTAATTTCATTCACTTAAACTGCTTTATTTTGGATGTTTGAATGTCAGCCACAACTGTTCAACTTGTTGACATGGCTATTTAATTAAAATTTAACAGTTCTACTCTTAAAAAGCTTGGGATGTTTCTATATGGCTGTTTTTTTAAAAACTTATTAACATATCATTACATTGCATAAGTTAATTGCTGCAGTTGCTTTTTCTTTTTTACAGACTTGGTACTGTGCCCCAAGGAAATCAGTCATACACTCATACAAAACTTATGGAGCTGCAGAGACACCCCAAATCTATAAGGGATCCTCATAAATTATCAGAAACATTGGATTGCCTGCAAGAATCCAAAAGCAATGTGGGACAGCACATCAAGCTGAATTTGGGAGTTGAGGGAGAGGATGTCCATTCTTCACCTCCTAAACTCTCTCGGCCACCAGAACCTTCTCCTAGTGGCACCCTTGTTCAGAGTTTAAATGGCTTACCAGGAGCAGACAGGCGGGTACATGCTCAGGTGTGACCACAACAGGCCTCGACCAAGGAGAAACCTCTAGACTAGGGCATTACCTGTTGATTGACAGTCAGGGGCTGCCATACACCGTACTGGTGGAAGAGGTGTGGGGACAGCAGGGGGCCCTGAAGGGGGTGGGAGTGGGGGAACCTTGCGCAAGGTATACAGCTGCCCTGTGTGCTTGCGAACATTCGAGTACCTATCTTACCTGCAACGCCACAGCATTACTCACTCAGAAAGCAAGCCCCACATCTGTCGAGCATGTGGCAAAGCTTTCAAGCGCACTTCTCACTTGGAGCGCCATAAGTACACCCATTCAGGCCGGAAGCCACATCAGTGCCCCATCTGTCAGCGCCGTTTCCGTGACTCTGGGGAGCTCTCCCATCACCAGCGGGTGCACACTGGCGAGCGGCCCTACCAGTGTGAAGCGTGCCACATGCGCTTCGGGGAACGCAACACCCTCCAGAGGCATATCCGCCGGAAGCATCGCCTGCAGCTCCTCCCCACGCCATGAAGACTGGTCTTCGTGGCGACTTAATTTGGCCTGAAGACCTATCTAGGAAAGTGTCGTCCAGGCTCTGCTAACTCCCATGCATGCAATGGTAATTCTAGCTTGCTTAAATCTGCCTGGGCTTTATTGATCCGACATTTCCACATCAGTCAATACAATGACAACTATTTTGTTCCACAGGAAAAACTGGAGTGGAGAATTTCTACCCAGTGTGCTAAAAATTAGCAGGCATGCTGAAAGCGGCTTGCCAAGATTTGGCATGGACCTCTTCTACTTTCTCTTGCCAATGAGGACCTGGTATGATATTTTATAGATACTAGAGTATATCATGCCTATATATTCCTCCCTCCCCCCCAGACAGGAAGATCCTTTCCCTTCTGCTTTGTTCCCAAGCATCATTGTTACTATTCCCGTATAGGCAGTGCACACCTAGCATGGATACAATGGCTGAACATCACTTCTCCACTACATGCAGCATAGTGTGGTTGCATTTAGCCTGGCTACAGTGTTCTGGCAGGAGCCGTTTCTCGTGCCAGGCCTAAATGGCAGAGGTGACTCCAACAGGCACTGTGTAGATTTACCCATACTGCATAAACACTGCCTTTATTATCTATGCCCCAAAGGCCGGTTTATCAGATAGACCGACATTGCATGCCTATTAACAATGCATCTGTAGACCTGGTATTGAAATCTACTGCCCATAAGCCTGAAGTAGGCCTCCCTTTCCATATATTGCTTGACCCACAAATAGCCCGGTGGAAAATTAGGGCCTTCCTATCCATTCTAGAATTTGTATCAAGAGTCCCAACTGGTGTGGTAAGAGATGCCAAATTGGGCAGCTATGAGGATATCCTTCTACATAGGATTTCAAAGAGAACAAGTGAATGATAAAAGAGGCTGGGGGAAATGTCAACTGAATTTCATAGTTCCTGGAAAACAAGGATCTGGCTCTATGATAATGTGTAAGTACAAAAAAGTGAGGGGAGGTGTTCTCTTACAGTCCCTTGGGTGCTGCTTTTGGACTAGCTGAAATTAAGAGGAATTAGAGTGATGTCGCCCCACTGTTCCTCTCAAAATTCAAGCACTGCTTTAAGACATCTCTACTTTTTTTTACAAGCATAAAAACCCAGTGTGGGAATTGGGGCAGAAAGGATAAAATATGGGATATTCCTTTACTGTCAGACTTGAGCACTCTCTTATTTTGAAACCCTCAACTGTTTTCCAGCTAAAATTGGTATTTCAGAATCCCTTCCCAAAGATTTTTAGTTCACACTTCAGATAGTTTAGTAAGGTCAACTTAACGATCACAATTGAGCCCAAAATTTATGTGGTCAAGTGAGACATTTCTTAAGTGATTTTTGCCTTCATTTTATGACCTTTCTTGCCACAGTTGTTAAGTGAATCTACTGCAGTTGGTAAATTAGTAACCCAGTTGCTAAGTGAATCTGGCTTCCCTGTTGACTTTCCTTGTCAGAAGATTGCGAAAGGGATTCAGCAACAGTCATAAATATGAACCAGTTGCCAAGCATCTAAATTTTGATCACATGATCATGGGGATGCTGCAAAGGTGGTAATGATGAAAAACAGTCATAAGTCACATTTTTCAGTGCCATTGTAACTTTGATCACTAAATGAATTATTGTTAAGTTGAGAACTACCAGTACTTCAACTGTTCCCTTATCAGGTCTAGTCCAATTTTTAAAAAAATTCAAATTAGATTGTGCCATTTTAATCCAGCTTTCCAGATAATTTAGGGCCAAAACTGGTAAAGTCTTGAGTTTACCTCTGAATTAGTATTAGCATCCAATCTCCGTATGCTGGCTGGGAAATCCCATACATTTTTATTTTGCTGATGTTGAGAAACACTGTTGTAATTCCAGGATAATAACAGAAAAAAAACCCTTCCCACGAACTCAACCACCATATGTGGATTGTAAAATCCAGATGACCACAATACTGCAGCAAGAATATTTATACTGTCATCTAATTGTTGACTGTACTACTGCAGTCCTGATAGGATAGTTCTAAGATTGGTTTTGGAGAAATATGTGATGCTGTGGTTTCCTACAATATTTTGACAGGTTTTAGGGTCTGTTTCTTTGGTAGTGTGATGGGTGTGATGTGAGGCTGGGGTGGGAATAAGCAGGAAAGACTGTTACGCAGACATGTGTTGCAAGGTGTCAGATGGACTGGAATGTAGTCAGGGAGATGCTGCGGCCACATTTCCTCTACTTAATGTTGTATATTTGACTTACGTCTGTTTTTGCTCTCTTTTTAATTAAAAACAATTCTCTGGGGTTCTGGTTCATTTTCTTGTGCTGTTCAAATAAAGTCATAACTGTGTTATCTCTGTCTTGTTGATCTGTTACCTAGATGTGAGCCTTTTGGGTGTGGGTAGGCAGAAAATATAAAATCATGCATTTGGATGGGGCCTTAGAAGATGTCTAGTCAACTCCCTGCTCAAGCAGGAGATCTTATGCCATTTCGGTTGTCCAATTTCTTCTTGAAAACCTCCAGCAATGGAGCACCCACAACTTCAGGACACAAGCCCTTCCCCTGGTTAATTGTTCTCACTGTCAGGAAATTTCTGCTTAGTTCCAGGTTGGATCTCTCTTTAATGAACTTCACCTGTTACTTTTTTGTTCTGTCCTCAGGTACTTTGGAGAATACTTGATTCCCCTCTTCTCTGTGACATCCCCTCAAGGACTGCAAGACAGCTGTCATGTCACCCTTAATCCTCTTTGTTAGACTAGATATCCACAACTGTTCATCATACTGTTGCCATCAAGTAATTTGGATTTTTGCATCTCAGCTAAGGTTACCCTACTCTGCACAATTAACTTTGCTAAAGGTGCAGGAAAACAGGTGTTCTCTTAACTTTTGCTATATTTATTGCACTATGAAAGTCTCTGTTGAGCTATCAGATGTGAGTTCTGAAAATCCAAACCACCATTAGATGATGAAAGAGAAGTACATTTGTAGGCCTATTTTTTGATCAAGTGGTGATCCTCTGACTTGCTGCAACATAACTCTAACATAGAAATTTCAATCCTAGAAGAATTTTACTGTTGAAGTTAAAACCCACCTCTCTCCTAGGAAAATGAAATATTTTAGGATATACTAAAAAGACAAGCTATTTCCCCTAAAAAGAAAAGTAGAAATTCACAGAGGCAGAAACTCAGACACACACCCTACCTTTGCTAATGGGCCGTTACTCTGGCCTGGGCCAGTTTATTTTACATAACAAAGATCTATTCCAGATAGACCCATAATAGGAATTGCCCAAAGCCCTTTCATTACATCATCATCCAGTAAGGCTCAACCAAACCTGGGACTCAGGACAGCCTACAGCAGAGGTCTCAAAACTTGGCAACTTTAAGACTTGTGGACTTCAACTGGCTGGAGAATTCCGGGAGTTGAAGTCCACAAGTCTTAAAGTTGCCAAGTTTGGGGACCCCTGGCCTACAGATTTGCCCTGCATGGGCCCATGGGAGCCTGACAACCAATCAGAATACAAGTTCAAATTCAAATCCCAACAGAGGGCATAAAACCAAGGGACTCTCAGCATCCCTTTTTTCTGCCCAGGAACCCATCCTGTTCATCAATAAACCATTTTTCCAAGCAGTCACCATGTTTCCAGTGTCTTTCTTCCCCACTTGGAACTGAACCCAGAAGGATATTTCTTCCAACATTAGGATTCAACTGTAATTCACCTTGTGTTATTGCTCCACTGAAGAATACAGAATTCTGGGAGTTGAAGTCCACAAGTCTTAAAGTTGGCAAGGTTGGGCATCCCTGATTTAATCTAAACGTAATGAGAGGGCGTGTGTGTGTATTGTGTGTGTGTGTGTATGTGTAGCTGATTCTCGCGATTTTACACGAGTGTGTTTTGTGCCTTTAAATTGGAGGGGGGGCGGTGGCGCGGGGAACAGGGACAACGGGGATTTGCATTTTTGACGGTCGGCAAAAATAAAGGGCACCGACCCTGCCATTCCCTTTAATTTTTTTTTTCGGTTTCACTTAAAGGGGATGCGCGCGCATGGGAAGAGAACGGCAGCCCAAGAGAAGCGGGGCGGGGAGAGCTTTCCCTAACCGCTTGTGTTCAACCGAGCCAAGGAAGCTGAAAGTTGTAAAGGGCCCGAGGGCAAAAACCTTCGTGTTAAAGTGAATGGAGAACAGGTACAGGTGAGAATCCATCCTAGAAGCGGGCACGCAGTCGCCGGACAGGCTCCGATGTTCTGCCCAGGGATGAGTAGGAACTTCCATGTCCCTTGGGGGGGGAGTCGGTAGGGGGTTTCAAAGAATCCAAAGTGAATAGGGGGAGGGCACTGAATCCAGCTTGTAGGGAAGACTGGGGGTGGGGGGGGATGACTCCCTCGCTTCTGGCACCGGGCACGCAGCCAGCCAAGCTTCGCGCAAAGCTTCACTCGCGCAAAGCTTCGCCAGATCCGGACTATTGTTCTCTGCACCCTCCGATTTCAACAACCGAGGGTAACGGATTTCGGGGTGGGGAGGACGGCGCCGCTTATGCCCCTGGCAGCTGGGCTCGAACACCTGGTTTCTGTGCAGGTAAAGGCGGGTTGGGGGGGGCACAGTAAGCGAAGGGGAGGGGGCGACACGGGTTCTTCGGGAAGGTTGGAGGAGACAGCTCGAATTCCTCCCGGAGATTCCGGCTTCCTTGGGAAGGTTAGGGACAGGGTCTGCTGGTGAGCAGGGTGAGGCGCTGTAATGATAGATTTAGGGAAGTGCCTGGGAGGGGATAGGAGTTGCAATCCAATCCATTGGGATGAGGCTACTGAGATTTCCCTGAGTAAGGGAGGACATCTCAGCCAGTTTAAGTAGCAACTGGAGGTTAACTGGACATTCAAAGGCTTGTGTAGTTAAAAACAGAATCTGCCCTCCAGTGGGGTTATTTATTTGGCGTATGGCATACCGTACATGGACTAGCAATATAAATTAACATTCAGTACAGTATACTATAGGGCTTTCAGAGGTTCTCCTGCTGGTTCATTTTTGTGGGTTGGCAGAGAGGGAGGCTTTGTAGCCCACCCTGCTTCAACCTCTAAGAATTGGGGCATAAGGCATAGGTCAGCTTGAGTCAGGACTGTATCCTGCTGGCTGAGAACGATAGGAATTGTAGTGCTGAGGCCAGTCGGTTTAAGGGAAGCCTAGCAGGGATTCTCAACAGGATTCTTGGTTGTGTGAGATTTTTTTAAACATTCATTCTGCTCAGAGCACTGGGGTTCACACATCGCATGAGCTTTAATTTTATTTATTTGGTTTTGGCATCAGCCTAAATTTATCAGCCAACCCAATGATGGATGGCTGTGTTGAAATGCAAAAAGGAATTTAGTTCCTGGCAAGATATAGAACACGCATGCCCCAGATTTGCCTGGTGCTTTTGCTCATTATTGCTGGCTTTAGTTGAAAAGTTATATTCTAGTAGCTGTTGATTTCTCCACAATGCTCAGTTTTTTATAATTAAAAAAAAAGGTGAGGGGAAAAATGCCCTTGGGTTACATTTGACTCCTGGGAGCTAGATGGGCACAACCCCACACAACCATGCAGTTTTCCTGGCAAGTGTACTTGCCATTGTCTTCTTCCAATGTGCTAACCTACAGCTCTGGGGTTCCCTGGTGCTCCCTCCAAGTATTAACCAGGATTAGGTCAACTTAACATCTGAACCTGGGCAAAGGTGGCAGGGTGCGGTCATTGCTTGAGCAAGATAATGTTTAGCCTAGATCCATTATTTTGTTACATTGGTATCTGGATCATCATATATTAGGTGCCATTAAGTTATTTCGGGATCCTAGCAACCAGAGGTCTTCTCCATAGACGTCCTCTGGCCTAGGTGAATGAGTACAACAGCATGCATATGAATGAGTGGGGATATCAAATTTGGATGCCTCATTTCTTGCCAGATCAGCTTCTCTTACTCCAACCCTTTTTTTTTCTAAAATCAGGAAACGAGCCACTAAACCTCTATTCTCCCTGTGAGTCCTGGCTTCCATTTGTTCCTGTTTGGTCCTTGCAGTTTACATGTCTCCTTTTTGCCTATTTCAGGGGCAGATGCTGGGGACTAGCCAATGGAGATCCAGCTAGTAACAGTGAAGGAAGAGATTGGATCAGTTCTGCCCCCTGTATGCCCCCTGTGCCAGGAAGACCTGCCAAGCCTTGCTGGGCCCCATGAGCAAATCCCCCAATGCCAGGGCTGCAGAAACCTCCTTTTGGAGCCTCAGAGCTGGTTGTCCAGCAGTATCGAGGCTTTGGTGCTCCCCGCTGAGAGGCCTTACAACTGCTCTTTCTGCCCCAAACGTTTCAAGAGGGCTTCAGACCGACGTGATCATGAACGGGTGCATACTGGTGAAAGGCCGTATGAATGTGGCATCTGTGGCAAGCGCTTCACTCAGAGCTCAGTACTATCTGGCCACATGCGAATTCACACTGGCGAACGGCCTTTCCACTGCAGTGTCTGCTTTAAATCTTTCAACAACGGCTCCAACTTCCGCAAGCACCAACGCATTCACGGCCCACCGTCTGGGTACAGTGAAGGAAGAGTTAGTGAGAAGGACTGCGATTCTTTGTCTGGAAAGAAACTGGAGCAAGTGAAAGAAGGAAAAGATGGCAGAAATCTAAGCCCTACTCTTCTCTCGAAGCAAAACGGCTGTCAGCCCATCAAAGAGTTAAGAGAAGGCAAGAAAAAGGCTGATCAAAACCTCCAAGGGAGGCAAAGTTGCTTTTATAACACTAGGCTAAGCCAAGATGACTATTGCAGCAGCAGCCAAAGACAACCAGGTGATAGCATGGATACATTCAAGAGGATGGGAGTGCAACAGGATGACACCAGTCTTGGTATTAATCTTGCTATAAGGCAGGGCAGCCAAGATGGTCTTAAGGCAGATGCTCTGAAGAAGGCAACTGATCACAATGGGCATGCTGGAAACAACAATTGCCGCTATAACCAAGAAGCCCTTCCCAATGGCCACAACTTCAAACAACAACTGCCACAGGCAAACACTGAAAATCCCACAGAAGGCTCAAGGCAGAACAGAGCAGGGGGACGCCATATTCAGGAAGAACAGAAGCAAATGGTTGACAGCTGCCCTGGTAAGTTACAGCTAGAGAGTGGCAGCAACTGGGGGAAAGGCTTCTTGCCAGTCGGGGACAACAGGGGTTCTGCTCACAAGCCGAATCAAGAGAGCTCTGAGACAGGCTTTGGAATAAGGCGGCCAAATGGCCTCAGAGGGCCCAAGCAGCACAGAGGGGGAAGTGGGGGTACAGAGACGAGGCAGAACGGTAGAGGGGAATGCAATGTGGGGGGATTCGATGAAAGCAGAACTTTAGTTCCACAGCCAAAGGAAAACCATAGCCAGGGAGCTTCTATCGGTGGCCTTAGAGAAAGAGAGCTGACCCAGGAGAGTAGCACCCACGGAGACTTTCAAACATGGGCCCCAGGAAAGTTGAATGTTCTCAAAGTGGAACCATCTAAGAGGCCCAAAGATGGCATAGCCTGGGAAGATCCTGCCTCAGAAATGGATTACTCTGAAGGCTACAGTCCAAAAGCTACAAGATCACCTTGGCAATTGGAGAATCTTGATCCACGTTCCATACCTTACAATGCTTGTGGACCTGAGGGATGCCACTCCTTGCAGGATCAGCTTGGAAGCACTGCTCAGCATAGGGAAGATAAGGAGAGACCCACCCCTGGCTTTCTTTTCCCAGTTCATGAGCCCTCCGATGGACATGCACTGTCTATGCTTGAATCCAAGCCGTTTCTCTGCTTTGCCTGCCCCAAACAGTTCCGTCGTGCCACAGACCTGAAAGAGCATCTGCGAGTGCACACCGGTGAAAGGCCCTTTGGCTGCAGCGTCTGTGGCAAGCGGTTCACACAGAGCTCAGCCTTAACCACTCACCGGAGACTGCACACTGGAGAGAAGCCCTTTGAATGTGCGGTCTGCTGCCGCCGTTTCAATAACTCCTCTAACTTTGCCAAACATCGTCGAATACATGGGCCGGACAGCGTGGGGTATAAGAATAAAGCAGTGGAAAAAGAACTCTGGAAGGTATAACCACACTGATTTTGTTTTTCAGCAGGAATTCCTACATTGAAAGGTAGAATGAAAAACCAAGGATGAAATGTGCTATTACAATACTGAATGCTGATTTTTAGTAAACAATTTTCAAGACAACTCAGTGCCTCCAAATATTTAGAAACTCCATGTCTATGAATACCAATCAGCAATGTTCAAAGTGGGCAATTGTGCCCCAAATCATTGGAAAACACCAGATTGTTAGCTGGAACCTGGCATTTCATAGGCAGGCCAGTTGTATTCCGGTTTCCTTGACTTACTGCTTGATAAAACCAGACACTGGAGACTGCAATCAAATTACAATTTCTGATTCTAAATTGTGAATAACCCTAGACACTTAAAATGCAAAGGCAGGAAGGAGTATGCAAATCTGTAATGCATTTAGATAACCCCATCCTGGGTTCGATATTAGGCTTGAATTGAGTCACAGGGATCAGAATAGTCCAGTTAATATTTGGCATCATCTAGAAATCACTCAAAATCATGTTTTGGCATTACAGGTAGTTCTCCACTTAACAACCACAATTGGGACCAGAATTTCTGTTCAGTGAGTCATGCTCAACTTTTGCCACAGTTGTTAGGCAAATCATTGCAGTCATTAAGGGAATCTTGTAATTTTAGACAAATCTGACTTCCTCCATTGACTTGTTGGAAGCCATCTGGGAAGGTTGCAAATGGTGATTCCATTATCATGGGTTACTGCAACCATCATAAATACATACCAGTTTCCAAGTGCCTGCGTTCTGATCACGTGGCCACAGGGTTGTTTGCAATGGTCATAAATGTAAATACTGGTTGTAAATCACTTTTTCTGTGCTGTTGTAACTTTGAATGGTTGCCAAAGAAATGGTTGTAAGTGGAGGACTACTTGTTTTATTAAACCCAAGCCAATGAACATAAGCCTTAAAAGTTTGTACTAATGGCTGTTGCAGTTTCTAAAGTGGGGCACAAAATGGAAAGCAGACTTGGTTAGATTTGGGGACTGCCTATGCCCTTCTTGCTAGCTCAATGGACTGTGCTTAGTCACTGTGGGTAACACAAGATGCTGTGCAAACTCACCCAACCTAGTTAATAAATCATGGTTCTGTTAACCATAAGCTAGCATGCTATGTGAACAGAGTCATGTTTTGGTCAGATGTCTGCATCTTCCTCCTACAAGAAAAATTTTTACCTGCAAATTTAAAGTACCTGGGAAGTGAATAGTTTGTGTTGAATTTCTAAACTTACTAGCCTGGACACGAGTCCCATGGAATCAAACTGACCTTATTTTATGTTGACATGGAATATAATTTTGCAATACATGTAGTTGTTAGAACTTACTCATTTTAATTATGACTGTATTTTCAACTTGGTATAAAATTATTTTTAAAATATATGCTGCAAAAGTTTTAAGTAAATAAAAATTTCTTACATTATGCCAATGAAGTAAACTCTGTGTGTTTGTGTGTGTACATGGCAAATATCCAAAGTCAAAATATTTGTTAACATTCTACTCTGCGCTGTACTTTTACGGTGGTGGCGCAGTGGTTAGAGTGCAGTACTGCAGGCTACTTCTACTGACTGCCTGCAATTTGAATTTCACCAGACTTAAGGTTGACTCAGCCTTCCATCCTTCTGAGGTCGATAAAATGAGGACCCAAATTGTAGAGCACAATATGCTGATGCTGTAAACCGCTTAGAGGGCTGAAAAGCACTGTAAAGAGGTATATAAATCTAAGTGCTATTGCTATTGTAAATCCAAGCATTTGAGAAAAAAATAGTTTATATCAACACAAGTGATTTACATATGACTGAAAATTCTATATAAAACTGCACCTTTAAAAAAAAATTAAATGGCTATTTTGTCACTACCCAACCTATTTCCAACTCAAATCCTCTTGTCAATTTAGATACCTTTTTGTTAACTGAAGTAAAACAGCCGATTTCCATTTTTAAATGAACTTTATAAAGCTCTATAAACTTGTTAAGATAAAATTATTTCTCAATTCTGCATTTTCCCACTGTTCTTATTTAATATAAAATTTTTTAAATGTCCATGGTAGATTCTCAACTACTTTCTACATGAATTGCAAAATGACACTGGACAATGTCAGTACTATTCTACTAATCTCATGATGTAAAATATACCCAGAAATCCCATTTCAATCCATACCCTCAAATTTTTCCGCAACACGTCATCTCATCCCATTATTAATTTACAAGAACAGATTAGCATGCATGTTTCTAAACACGTTCTTTGCAATAAGAATGATTTATCTAAGAATAAGGTGATGTGAAAGAAATTTATTCTCTGTGTTGTCTAAAGTTCCTCCTACCTGCAGAAGAGGTTGTGAGCAAATAAAAGGATACTCTGATTTGCTGAAGAAAGGCAAATCTAGAACAATAAAAGCCCTTTCTCTCTGCAATAGAGAACAAGAGATATTTGATCTATCTGGATGAATAAATGCACCTTCCTTTTATTTTTTTACATAGGATAGCAATGATTCAGAAGCGTCTGCTATTGTTTGCTTTACTTTTTTCATTAGTTTGAGAATCATAAACCTAGTTATTTTGCGCTAATTCTAACAGTATACTCACATTGTTTGAAGGAATGTCCTCTTAACATCAGCTTGTAACACAACCTGGCTTAGCACAAACAATATCCAAATTCTTTTTTTAATGTTTGTTTAGTCTGTACATTGTAAATCAGACACTTTTAAAATGATTGCTTGGCTTAAAACACAAAACACACTCAGATTCCCCCACCTAACTGAGAAACACACGCTGTACAGTTCCCAATGGGTACACTAAGGGAAGAAAGGACAGGTTATCATTTTAGGTCTATCAGCTGTGTGGACAAGAATGGGGTCCTATACATATTTTAGTACACATTATCATAGGGACA
This sequence comes from Naja naja, assembly GCA_009733165.1. Lineage (NCBI taxonomy): Eukaryota > Metazoa > Chordata > Lepidosauria > Squamata > Elapidae > Naja > Naja naja. The sequence continues at coordinate 127,590,600 of CM019155.1, forward strand.
TAAACCTTGGCATTAAAAGAACTGCACTTCCTGCACTCTGGCCAATGGGAAAAGGAGGGGAGGTTATTAAAAAGAAGTATTTATATAGAAATGTATGTATTTATATATCTGTATTAATATAAAAAGTCATTAGCTAACATGATTGCAATGGGTTGGGTCCTATCAGTGGCATACTCTTCATTCTGAGTTTGCAATTGTCACTACTTTGGGGATGTTCCGAGTCCTGTCTTAAAGACATCCATCTCCCTGTATGGGATGAGAAAGGAGAGTACAAAGACAATAGTACCAGTCAGAGAACTACAGAATGTTCCTCAAAGAACAGGAAGGTTGAAGAAGTTGAGAAGATGGCTGTGTATCAGGTGGCATCTCAAAAAGCAAAATCAGGTCTGATGCCAGCAAAATATAGAATATCTTCCCTGCCCTCTGCTTCATAGTTCCAGGATGAAGCACACAAAGCCAAGTGGATGGTGGGCATCTGTAGGATATGCAGCATCCTAGTGATGTACATTCAGGATTAACAATCCATCCGAGATCATACACAAGGCAGAAGAGTACAGTGGAAAAGATGGTTGATCATTCTTGATTACATACTCCAAACCAACTGGTTCTTCAAAAGAACTCAATTTCCCAACCACAATTAAAAGCCAGACTTCATCTCAACAACCCACCATTCCCTTAAAAATTCTTCCCACGCAACTCTGTCCATGGAATATTGCCTTCTAGCCCTTACTCTGAACTTGACTAGAGTCCTCATACCTTCTAGATCAGCAGTTCTTAACCTTTTCTTCATCACCGACCTCCTTTAAATATCTTTTGTGGCCTCGAACCTCCAAGACTTAACTCAATGTTTAAATCATAACATTTCTTCAAGCCTTTGCAGACCCTCCTGTGATGACATAGTGGCCCCACAGGGATCCGCGGACCACTGGTTGAGTACCAATGTTCTAGATGAAACAGGAGATTCCATGTATTTTGTCACTAATACAGTTTGAAGTGCATGAATTGCACCTGCTAACAAATCCAACAGAAGAAAGAGATTTGGACAAATCAAACAGTTCCTAGGATGAGGAATGGATGCAAATAATCCTGACAATAACAGTAATCAGGTATGTCCCTAATAACGAACATTCTGCCCATCCATATTTTAAGTATTTAGTTCGCTAGAAAAATAGAAAAGGCAGCTATTTTGCACTCTCAGCTTCTCTTTGTCAACTATACATTGAAAGAGTAAATATATTTCCACATTTGCCATTTTCCAAACATTCAGATTTTAAGTACATGAATTATAAGAATTAGTTAAGGCCAACTAATTCATTTTAAATGAGATCATAAAAATAAGCATACTTGGATGATTGTCCTGTCTTCTGACTAGGAAACAGGCCACCATTCTGAATTAAGAAGCAAGACCAATGGCAGCCAGATATGTTTGCACCAATTTTGTGACTGAAGCAAGCATTCACAATCATAAAATTTATGTCCCATGTTCTAGGCCTGCCATTTTAAAGTAATTCTTTAGAAATCCTGTGTCCTTGAGAAAAAGGCTTAAATTTAGTGATTTTTGGGAACATAGTATGTTCTTTCATCACCTTGTTTCTCCATTTTGTATTCCATTGTCCATTTGGGAAGCTAATAGGAAGCCAGTTAACAGGAACATCATTAGTCATGGTGAACTCAACCCCCCCCCCCAAGATGAAGGAATGGGTGATATTAACCAATAACAGCATTTCCTGTAAGAAGTAATTCCCAGTTTAGGAAGTTGTCAAGGGGGCTTCTAAATTTTATACAATTTAGAAATACCTAGTCCAGGAAAGCATGGACAGTACAAATGAAAAGGAAAACTAATACAGATAGTCCTTGACTTACAATCGTTCATTTAGTGATCATTCAAAGTTACAACAGCATGAAAAACTGACTTATGATCATTTCACACTTACAACCATTGCAACATCCCCATGGTCACATGATCAAAATTCAGATGCTTGGCAACTGACTCATGACAGTTAGTGTCCCAGGAGCATGTGATCACCTTTTGTGACCTCCTGCAATGGGGAAGCCAGATTCACCTAACAATTGTTACTAACACCTGCAGTGATTCAATTAACATCTGTTTCAAAAAAGGTCATAAAATGGGACAAGACTCACTTAACAAATGTCTAACTTAGCAACAGAAATTTTGGACTCAATTGTATTTGTGAGTCAAGGACTATCTGTATTAAACTCAGGTCTATTTGCAAAGGCAGGGAAGAAAAATTCTAAATGGGGAAAACGATTTCTGTAAAAGACAGGCTGAGGTATAACTACCACAATTCACTGAATTTCAGTGACAAATTCAGACCTTTAACCATTTAGTAAGAAGAAAAACCAAGGAACATCCAGTTGCAATCACTTCTGGAGATAGAAGAGGAACCGGTATGTTTCAGACAGAAAAATTCTAAATGGGCACTCAAAGTGGATATGATTTGCCCCCCTGTGCTCAGCCAATAACAAAATTGTCTGGAAGGCTGTAAAACATTTGTCTTCTTCCCGTCTCTTTTCCCATCTTTGCACTCTTCATCATACTTCTATATTTGGTCACCGAATTCTGTGGCAATTCCTTCAAGAAAGCATTGAAAATAGTGCCTTTCACAAATACTGCCACTATCCACCCCTCCCTCTCCCAATGTGCTCACTGAGCATAGAGAGTGGTTAGCTACTGTAGGCCAAGACTTCTGGGGGAAAGGGGGAGGCTGCCTTAAGAAATACCTGTACTCAATAAACTCCAATTCTATTATCTACTACTGAAAAAGACTTTGGCAACTTTTCCCCTTCTAGGCACTGGACAACCAAATTTAAACAGTACATCTTTGGATCCTCATAATTACATTGCCACCCACCAGTCTGAGAACTATGGATGTCAGCAAGTGGGTGATAGATCAAAAGCAACACCAAGTAGCACTTGGTGCAGCCATCTAGTAGAAGAGATGCTCTCACTTTGTGAGAATGGAAATGCTGAAATTACTTTCTGCTACTGTCAGCTTGGGTTACAAGAGGGGAAGCAAGCGGGAATTACCTATGTGGTGTCCACTGTACACAAGGGTGCCTGTTTTTACAACTCTTTGGTTGCATCTAGCAAATTAGTTTCCCCTCCAATCTATTTAAAGATGTGCTCCAATGTCTACAATTTGCTCGAGGAGGATTGAGGAGGAAAGTTATTGGGGGAAGTCAGAGAGTTTGCAAGGATCTTTTTATTCGTGCTGGTCAGTATTCTCCACTTCAGGTGCAGTGAGGATCCATTCAGACTGGTGTCAAATAAGTATAAAAGGGTTTTTGCATTTCTTCAGATTTGATAAGGTGCTTCGGAGTGCTTGGGGCAAAGAACACAACACCCATTGGTGACTTTTAGATATCTCCAGCAGTCACACAATCCCTGATGCTGTGTTTGTACTTTGAAGAACCTTTCTGGAGTCAAACCTGAAGCATTATACAAATCTAATAACCATGGAGTTACAAGGCCAGGCCAGTTAGCTCAATGAACTATGTAGATACACCATGTCTTACTAGGAAAGGCTTATGGATCAAACCAGGGAATGCAGGAGAGCAGCTAAGCAGCCAAAGCATTATGCAATCCTGGTAGACCCACCAATTTTTATTTTTTTTTTCTCACAGTTTCATATCCAACTTTCAGTGGTGGGCAGAAGGAAAGCTAACATTAGGGAAGGCTAACAATGTACAGTCACAGCTCTCATTCCAAACCCACATTCCATTTTAGGGCTCAAAGTAAGGTATTATTCACACATGAGTTCATCTATATTAAGTCCAACAGATTAGGAAGAATGTTGAGCACAAAGGAAGAGAGCTAACCCAAAGGGGAAGGAGCCTAGCCTATTTTTGTATTTCCTCTCTACTCCTGATGGGCCAACTTGAACATTTAGAAAAGCACACAATACAATTATCCTGGGATTTTGCTTCTTCAGGGCTGCATAATGGGAATAACAATTCCAAATGCTTTTTAACATTCGGTGCTTCCTAAATGTGGAAAGTGGCATGCCAGGGAAGCTTGGCTAGAAACCTTCTGGGCTCAACTTTTCTTTTATAGGTAAAGTTTTGTGAACCTCCAGTTGCATCATGAACTGGTACTGTTCTGGAGGCAGAGATATAATAGAAATGTTATGGCACAACAGCATTTAGACAACAGGTGCCGCCACACTACTAGACAATTGAAGCAGACTCTGTTAACTTTCTACTGTCCACAGCCATGTGTCACTACCTCCCAGGTCTTAAAAACTGAGATCTAGCCTATTTTGTTTATACATATAAAGAAAGGACACTAATTAAAGTCTTTCAGAGAATGCAAGCAAGGCTTACCTAATACAGATTATATAGTTGAGTTTACACAAAAGATTGGTGGACATTCCTCAAGTGCTGTATCTTGGTCCTTCCTGTCTCATCCCCAAATTAATGAATTGGGTCTAACATTTCTCTAGGTAAAGGGGATTACAGGAAGCACCATCTCTTCTTGTGAACTGGAATGCCATATGGTTTCCATTCCAGAACATAGGCTTCAGATGAAAAATGTCATTCCACCATAACCTTATTTGTTCCCATTTGCTCAGAAACAGGAAGAAACTTGCATCTCCCAACACTGTGGCCATGCTTGACCTGCAAAGGTCACTTCTATGATTGCTATCTCCATCTCCCTTTCCCCAGGCAATTAGTTTACAAATCTAGAGTGGTCAAGATATTCTGTTAGAGAGCAGAAATCTAGCAAGTAACTGGTAGCTACTACTTATTAATTACATACCCTATCTTTAAAATTCATTCTTGCCTCTTTTTGGCTTGTCCTGCTTGTGACTTTATGGTTGATGACTCTTCCAAATTAGTGCCCAACTGGAGCATCTCAATGCCAACAAGCACATCTTATTTTCTATAAATGGAAATGCCTTGCCATTGTGGCTCACAGAAACCTGGAACTAGCTTCACATCTCATCTTACAGTACCAAGATACGGACCACCCATTTGTTTCCTGCTGCTACTATTCAAACATTAGGGCTGTTCCTTATGGGCCCATGGCAGCAAAGCGCTCCATCTTGTGAATGTGGCGGTGCTTTTTGAGGCCGTAAGTATTGGAGAAGGCTTCTCCGCAGGTGCTGCATTTGAAGGGCCGTCCTCCCTGATGGGCCTGGAGGTGTTTGCTAAAATACTTGGGGTCTTTGAAGAGCTTGAGGCAGGCCCCACATCTTAATTCACGCTTAGCATCATGGGAGCGTTGGTGACGCAGAATGGATGACAGATAGAAGAAGCTCTTGGAGCAGCGGTCACAGCGGTAGACTTTCTCTCCCAGGTGGACCCGCTGGTGTTCCAAAAGGTTGCTACGGTAGCGGAAGGTCTTGCCACAAGTAGGGCAACGCTGAGGCCGGGCAACTACGTGAAGACGCTGGTGTTCTGCCAGACTGGATGACTGGGCAAAGCGCTTGTTGCAGAGGGCACACTTGTAAGCACGCTCACCTGTGTGAACCACTTTGTGTTGACGCAGGTACCAAGAGCGCAGAAATCCACGCCCACAGACAGCACAGCGGTATGGGCGCTCCTCGGTGTGGCAGCGCTGGTGACGCATGAGAAGGGCAGCCTCCCAGAAGCGCTTGCCACAGACTGGGCAAGAGAAGTGCCGCTTTTGCAAGTGTGTGCGGCGATGCAACAGCAAGTCATAAGCTCCAGCAAAACTCTGTCCACAGACCGAGCAGGCCAATGTGCGACGCACCAGATGCACATACTTGTGAGTCACAAGTCCCAGGAAATGCTTGAAGGTCTGGCCACAGATAGAGCAGGAAAACGTTCCCCACTCGGCAAAGTCGGATGATCTTCATAAGATGACATGTTCTCACCACTAGCTAGTCCGTTCTCTAGTGGGGCGACAGCAGCTGCCGTTTCATCTGGTGGCACAAGTCTCTCAGGAGCAGCTTGGTGGACAAGTTTATGCCACATCAGATTCTCAATGAAACCAAAACATTTGCCACAGACATCACAAGGGTAGGGCTTTTCAGCCACATGGACCTCCTTGTGGCTCATGACATGAAAAAGATCAGGAAAGCGCTCTCCACAGTCAGAACAGCCATAAGTTAGTCCCTCAGGGGTGGAGGGAGAGAAGGGCCCATGGGGGTCAGGGAGGGCCCCATGGGTGGTAAAGAGCAAGGTAGCTGTAATCGGTGAATCTGTTTGTGCCGAGTTAAGCTTTGGGGGTAACCAAACACTTTCCCACATATTTCACATTTGTACGGCCTCTCCCGAGTATGCACTACATGGTGTTTGCTGAGGTGAAAAGATTCACGGAAACGCTTCCACACACTGCGCACTGGTGAGGCTTCTCACCTGTGTGGATCCGCTCATGACGCTTTAGTGTCTCCCGTCGCCCAAATCCACGGCCACAGATCCCACAGCAGAAATTCTTGCCTGCTGCTGTCCCCACCAGCAAGGGGTGGGCACCCAAGAGACCATAAGATGTTGGTTTGGTATCTCCCTCAGAGCCTGCGCCTTGTGGGTCTTGTGGAAGGAGGTAGGCCCCTGGTGGCAGATAAGGCAAGGTATTAGTGCCATCTTTGGACAGCTGGGCACCTTCGTGTTGGAGCTGCCGATGACGTAGTAGATTCTGGGGAGCTACATAGCCCTTGCCGCAAATGTCACATTTGTACTCAGGTCGTGGAGGTAAAGTTCCAGGAGGAGCGTGAGTGGCCTGGTGCTTGAGGAGGTAGGAGGCATCCCGGAATTCTTTGCCACAAACCCCACACTGCACTCGCAACAGATCTGAGTGTGTCCGCACATGTCGTTTTAAGCTCTCACGGCGATTAAAACTCTTCTGGCAGATGGAACAGGAGAATGGCTTCTCACCAGTATGGATAATCTGATGCTGGTGAAGGTGACTTGGCTTTTTAAACACTTTCCAGCACAGAGAGCAGGTAAAAGGACCTTCGGCTTGAGCTATGGCAGCACTGAGGGCAGATGTGGCTGCTCCTCCAGATGGTGTAGCAACTGACTGAGGGTTGCCGCTTTGGGTAGGAGGCTGGGCTGTTCCCTCAGCACCAGGTGCTGATGTTATGCTGGCGGCAGCAGCAGCGGCCGCAGCGGCCGCAGCAACCACATTGGCGGCTGCTACATTGGCGGCCGCAGCGTTGGCAGCTGCTGCATTAACAGCCGCTGCGTTAGCAGCAGCAGTAGCATCCTCAGCATCTTTGTGACAACGGCGATGCCGGATGAGGCTGGAGATATGGTTATAGGTACGACCACAGGTGGTGCATTCGTACGGCCGCTCACCTGTGTGCACCAACATGTGTTGCACAAGATGGGATGACTGCTTGAATGACTTCTGGCATACACCACATGGGAAGCGCCGATCAATGAAGTATTTCAGTCGACGGAAATAGTTCTTATCGTCTTTGCCTGCCTGACTGTCAGGCGTTACCGTGGCTGCAGCTGATGGGGGAGCCTGCCCACGTTTCAGGCTGCTGAAGAGATGCTGGTGGCCAGAAAGGTCTACTATGCCCCACTGAGGAGTGTTGTAAGCAGCAGCAGCAGCGGCTGCTGCTGCTGTACTGTCAAAGAGAGGCTGACCTGCTGTTGGTACCACGGCTGGAGTACTGTATGGTGGTTGCTGCTGCGGCTGCTGCTGCTGGGGGGGTGGAGGTGGTGCAGGGCCCCCTGGTTCAGCTTTCTTGACTTGAATGGTACCTGATGAGGTAGCTGAGGAAGAAGAGGATGGGCCCTCAGCTTTGGGTTTAGGTGTGCCAATGGTGGCAGGGACGCGGTCAAAGTGAGCAGGTGGACCAGCTGTTGGTGGTTGGGCATATTCATACTGTGGCTGTGGGCAAGGGAGGGCAGCAACAGCTTTGGCGTGTTCGTGGTTGTAGGCCTCCATAGGTTCAAAGCGCTGGTGGTTCAGGAACTCCAAGAAGTCAAAAGGGTAGCTCTGGAAATGCACACCCTCATCGCTTGCTGCATTGGCTTCCATCTCCACCCAGGAGGGGGCACTGCCTAGAGAAAGGGGAGAAAGACTATAGCAATATGTATACGGGATACAGGTTATCCACATCAGCAGCTGCACAGTGGTATGGTGTGTTTTCTTGTAATGTCAGAGACGCAGTGAAAGAAAATGTAATAGACCTAATTTATTGTCCATCGGAAGATAATTTGGCTGACCTCATGATAAAGCCAATGGATATATAGAAACACAAGTATCTTGTGAAACAATTTGATTTAAATGCTGTCCAACTATACGTTGGAGGATGTTAAATTATTTAAAAATTTATAGCTGGAGCAATGAACGGTTGGTCCAAGAGTAAGAACACACAGTTATAGCTAATTGGTTAAAGAGAGCTGGACACCACATGAGGGAATCTGAGCTACAATTGGAGCAATTGGAGTAAAGGGGGAGTTTTCTAGTTTCCCGCCTTTTTCTGTGTGCTATGTATGCTCTCTGTAATTTACCTCATAATGTACCTGCTGTTTTGATTGACCTGACGTTTGCCTATCTTATTTACTGTAAATATATTTATGTAGAACTGCATGTTCGTCTTAGCGTCTCTGACTCCATTTGGACACTGGGTGCACAATTTCCTGATAGTTTCCTTAAGAAAATTCAGTATCTATTTGTCCCATGCAAATAATTGGGAATCCAAAATTAGAATCTTATGCATCCATTTAAAAGGTTACCATTGTAGTATATTACTGATACCCATTTATACAGTATGGTGATTTTTATCATTTGTTTATAGTATACTTAGACGTAAATGCATACTAAATAATTTTTTAAAAAAAATTGAAGTACTAACAGTGGAATACAAAACTTGTTCTGTACAATTATTTGAGTTAGAAAACATTAGCTGAAGAAATGTTACAGAAATTCCTGTGGGACCTAAGGAATTAAAACAAGTATCACCACCTAAGTTTCATAGATCAAACTTGTGAAGCTAATTTTACTGTATGTTTTTTATCTCACAAGATACTTCATAAATATCTTCACAATTATATCTATTTCTCCTTTTTTCCAAGCTCATGTAAAATGTTAGAAAAATGGACTAGAACAGCATGAAAGAATTACATTTTAATTTAATATTTTGCTGTCTTGAAAGAATTCAATACAAAACTACATTTTAGATGTGGCCTCAGCCTTTTTCCCCAAAGGTCTTGCTTAGTTACCAAGAATGATGAGAATGGCAGTCCAAAAACATCTGGAACATCTTGCTCACTCATGAAGAAGTTTAATATAGGTAATGCACTGAACAAATGATTCAAAGGCAGCCATGGAAAACTGGAAAAGACGCAGAGGGCTCATTTAGAGATTTCAGAAACCTATGTCTCCTACCGTGTTTCCCCGAAAATAAGACACTGTCTTATATTTTTTTGGCTCCCAAAAACACACTAGGTCTTATTTTCGGGGTAGGTCTTATATATTTATGGTGCCAAATAGTGGGTGTGAGTGTGTAGGGGGTGTTTCATGGTGCACGGTTGCTTCCTGAAAAGTCTTCCTGGAACTGGAGATTTACACTAGGTCTTATTTTTGGGGTAGGTCTTATATTAGGGCAGGTTTAGAAAATAGTGCTAGGTCTTACTTTCGGGGTAGGTCTTATTTTCGGGGAAACACAGTATTTGCCATTGTTGCTGTCTACAGTGTGTCCTGCAAACAGCATCTTTCTATAAGAGGAATAATAGAACTGCAGTCCTACATATAGACAGCCCCAAATGTTGCCCTTCCATTTAAAAAAGCTGAGGTCTACTGATTTAATTATATTTGTTTCAGGATATACTTAAAGTGGCATTCCTAAAAGGTCTACCATCCCAGGAGGTTTATTAGCATTGTATGCCTTTAAACCAAGTCCTCTTTATACTACCTATTAAATGATTTCTGTGACAGCTAACAATGATCACAAATGAATGCAGTCAATTATACAAAATAGTATATTTGCCTATGGATGGGCAGAAAAGCCTTGCCTTTTCAAGACTGGTTCCTATTAAAAGCAGTTTTGCCGAATATAGTATCGTCAAATATACTAGGTTAGCAAATCAAAATCCAGTTCAATTTTGGACATCACGAGTATATAGAGGACTGTGGCAACAATCCAAGACAAAGGGATTCCATAAAGATATTACACATCCTAGGTATGCATTGAAGACTTTAACTACGTGAAACACAAATTACAATTTGGTCAAATGGGCTGTACAATACTTTGCATTTGATTTCAAAATAGTGTTCCACTGTATCTATCTGCAACTCTTTTAAAAGCAATTACCTTTTTTCCAGGAATCAATTATAGCTCCAAAGAGCAGCTATGCAAATTAGGAAAGGTGCAGATAAGTTCTATATTCATACTTCTAAGTATTTTCTGCAAATAATTTCCAAAATGTTCCTCAATCTTAAGTGAACTTTTTCAACTGTTGTATTTGTCCATGAATTGAATGGCATATGATTATTCTTACATTTCTGAGCTAGTACACAAATGATTCTCTTGCTCCATGGACAAAATGTATTATGTTAGTATTAATTTTGGTAAGTCATTACCATCTTCACTCATATTTGTTAGCCTTAGGATATAAAAGAAGTATTTTTCTTTGGGAAAAGGTTTAGGAGATGTAAATAAATATGAAATATAATAAAGTTATTAGAAAAAAATGCCTCATGTCATTTACATGGACCAAGCGCAAAAAAAAAGCCATGGCCTACAGTAGCATCACACATATCTGTGTTCTCCACATTTACACATACTGGTATGCTGCATTTCTTCATATATATAGAAAACATACTTCATATGTGTGCATGCAATAAGTGGCATGCATAGATGTTGTCAAATGCAGTGATTTACGTGGGGTTTTTTCATGCTTCTTCGGTACATGAATAGCTTGATCTGTGAGCTAGATGGAAATATCTGCCAAAAAGAGAGAGCCAGGCAAAACAATAGGATAGATTACACAGCCCAATGAAAAGTTAGAGTAAAAAGGTAGAAGATCTGTGAAGGTTATCTACTTTGCCTTGCTCAATGATTCACCTTCAATACTTTTTTCAATTAATTGTACTTAATTTAAACTTTATTGTAAGTTATGTCCAGGGCTTATGTAAATAGAAAGGAGGGCTATAAATTTTAATTTAACTTAACTTCTATTTATTAAGTCTCAGGAAATTAAGGTGCCAAATTATCACTTTCTTCACCCTTTTCTACACAATGAAAAACAAGAGGTTGGAAAATGTTGTCATCCAGCTCCATCCCACTTTATCAACATGAATGAATTAATCACATTTTTTTCTATTTTAGCAAGTGCGCTGAGATATAATGCAACCAATGAAAGTTTGGGAATCAATCCCTAGGATTCTCAGGTAGAAAAATACGTAGAGTGAACAAAGGCCAGTTTCCTGAAAGGGAGTCTCCTACTACAAACATCTTTGTTTAATGTCAAAAAGGCAAAAAAGTAAAGTACCTAATGTGCCATACGTTAATATTGATATTAGTAACAGTGTGATTCAATGATTAAGGAATTGGACTGACATCAAGTTCAAGTTTAGTCTGAGTCAAATCTACTAGAGCAGTGGTCCGAGGAGGGAATGCCATGTACAACTGGTTTCCTGTGAGGTATAAATCAAATAAATAAATTATATGATCCCTCATTAGGAAGAATTTAGGTTTATATTACATGAACCCAGTGAAGTCAGTTTGGAAACAACAAAATATAGGTAGTCCTTGACTTATGACCATAATTTCCATTGTTAAATGAGACAGTTGTTAAGTGAATTTTGTCCCATTTATGACTTTTCTTGCCATAGTTGTTAAGTGAATCACTGCAGTTATTTAGTTAGTAATACACTTGTTAAGTGAATCTGGCTTCTCCATTGATGGTTTGTTGTAGCTCGCAAAAGGTGATTACACAACCTCTGGACACTGCAACCATCATAAATATGAGTCAGTTGCCAAGTATTTGAATTTTGATTGTGACCATGGGGATGCTGCAATGGTTTGTGAAAAATTCATCAAGTCATTTTTTCCACTGCCATTGTAACTTCAAATGGTCACTAAATGAACTGCTGTAAGTCAAGGACTACCCATAGTAAGAAAAGATGCCAAGAAGCATTGTGAGGAGATACTTTCTTTCCCCATGGCAAAATACATTTTTAAAGTAAAAAAGTAAATTCTTCACTATTGATCAATTCAAATTGAGCCAAAATTATCTTTTAAAAGAGACTATCTGTCTGAAGATATGAAAATACAATGTAGCTAACAAGTTAATGAAGAGTAATTTAACAATACATTCATGTGCACACTGCATCCTGCAACAGAAAGCATACACACTGAGAAGGAAATTAATACTGTATAGAGGCCAAGAGGCTCAATCAAATTTCCAGTGATGAATGCTGTACTTCTTATTGCTTCTGTTTTGTTCTACAGGTAAAAAAAATCTGTATCAACATATTTCTTATAAACAAACCAACCAACAGTAGGTTGGAGGTTTTCAAAGCAAAATTGCACCACCTTTTATTAAGAAATGCCTGAGGTAAAACAACATGAACAATTTTTTCCTAAAATGCTGCAGAGATATTCCCTGTAATAGGTACATCAAGGTCTAAGAAAGTTGCCTTTAAAAGTACACATAGCCTACAGTAACACCATGCAAAAAATGGGTAAGAGGAATGTAGAGTATTTTGGCTATTTTAGCTAAACAGTAAACAGTAAATGACAACATCTTGCATACAGCAATGTAAGACAGAGTAAATCTAGTTAGTAAAAACAAAAAAAATTGCAATGTACTTATGTACTTTCCTGACACTAAGATATGTAAAAAGGCATTAAAGTCTACAATCTGTTACAAAGCAGACAGAAAGAATATGAAATATCCTTTTCAATAACAAAGATAAAGTGGGCAGGAAAATTAAGGCTAATAAATTAAGGCTAATATAATATTGCAAGAGTGTCTTATGGGCTGATTAGAGAGGGATATCATCCTGCAATCTGTTACTGAAATATCCAAACTAGGGAGGTGCTGCTATCTTCATAACTTGGCTTGTGAAGGACGCCCATCTGAAGAGTCAATGCCATCGCAGAAACAGGAAACCTTAGCTTTGTTGCCTTGAATTATATTTAAGTGCAAATCCATTCATTCCTAGGAACCGTAATATTTATGGGAGTTGCAATCCAATACATCCAAGCACTAGATGGAGAGAGCTGCTATGGACAGAAGTAATTTTGTTAGACCCAAGATCCAATTAGATAGGAGGCACCATCCTACATTCCTAGAAATTTTAAGGCAGACAATTAAAAAAAAAGGTGGAGTTGAGATAACATTTGAGGCAAGTAGCAAAATGGCAACTTTCTGGCTGAAAAACAGACTGACTGTACGTTTACAGGCTGGATGAAGGAATATGGAAAATATTTATTTTATGGGAAAGAATGTGGAATCTGGCTCTCTTTTCGATGTCTACGGCCGACCGCCCTGACGGGACTCTGCGTGGCTTAAGGATGAAATGGGAGGACAGTAGTTCATTGAGCTCACGGGGCGGCAGAATTTCGGGGTTGACCTAGTCCAGATAAAGGATTAGAGCACAACTTTCGCGGGGTCGATGGGGAGAGACAACGACAAAGGGCGGGCTTCGGTTCGGGGGCCAGCTCTTGAGATGCACGACGGGGAAAGGGCGCCAGGCTGGAAAGCCGCGTGTGCTGGAGGGGGAGGTGAGTCGGGATCGCGGAATAGCCGGGGTGGGGCTGTTCAAAGGGAGCGGAAGTTAACCAAAGCCGCGCGCTGCGGTTATCTGTGCGAGGGTTTTTATCTCGCCTTCGGGATCACGTACGGAGGGGAAACCGAGGGGCCAGAGTGGGCTCCATGGTGGCACTCACCGGTGTGTGGCGCTGCCCCAGCCTCCTCCGCGCCCCAGGCAGGGGCTGGTCCTTGGATAGCAAGATTTAGAGTGGGGGGATGCCCCCTGGCCCTTCCCTTACCCCCTGGATACGCGGGGGGGCGTTTCTGCTCCCTCACGGGTGGGGGCAGGGGGGGCCACTGCCAGGCGGCAACTCACACAGGCCCAGCCGGAACCGGAAGTGTCCCTCCCCAAGCAAGAACACCGTTTCCTGCCCCCCCTTCGTACCCACAGGCCTCTGCGAATTTTATTCCTTTCCCTTCCCCCCCACTCCGCCTTCCTCGTTTCCCAGAGCACCACGCGCTTGCCCACTTCACCCCCTCCTCCGGGGCTTCTGAGACGTCGCGGGAGCTGGAAGGTCTTCCCGGTTGCCTTCCTTTTTTTTAAATTAAAGAGGAGGGCGCCAGTTGGGGGCGGCACGTGCAGAGAGGGAGAAAACCTTGCAGCCCGTTTAAGCGTTGTCGGCGGGTTGGTGCAAATGTGTGCCAGCTGCTAGCTTTCCTTCTGGGCTTTAAAAGTAGATTGACAGGGAGAAATGTCAATAGGTACAGCTTTTTTGCTTTGGATCATGGCATGGAAATAAAGGAATGATTAACTGCTAGTTCTGTAACTCTATCCTGAGGATAGCTGTCCCTAAAATTACGGGGCTGTGCATTAAATAGCTGGGAGCACGACTGTTTCGGCTTGTGTCTGAGCCACTGAGAGGTGTGTTATCTTAATACCATCACCACCTTATTATACTGTAATTATTTCCTAATAAATACTGTTGGAACAGTTTACTGCCAAATAGGCTGGACTAATTACATTCTTCCTTTTGGCACAGCTAAAAGGTGTAGCAAAAGTGATGGGAAATGAATCAAAATATTTAGAAAGCAATAGGTTGGGAAAGATTACACAGTAAGCACAATGGGATGTGTAGCACATAACACAGTAGGGTAGTGTTTCTTAAAGTATGATCCTAAGGTTCCTGGAGGTCACCAAGTCCCTCTTGGGAGTCAGGCAATCAAAATTATTGGCCTATGTTGAAAAATAATAGTAAAGGTAACATGGTAAATATCAATAAATATAACCTGTACAAGCAAGAACTCTTTTGAGGTCCTCCATAATTTTTAAAAATGGGAAGGGGTCCTGAGAGAAAAATAATTCATAAACATTGCAGCAGAGTATAGAATATTTTTCAAATTGATAAGATATATAAAATGTATTTATCCTCAAACATAGCACCTCTTCAGTGTCCACATTCAAACTCTGGAGCCAATTTTTTTATTTGGTAGGTTAGGCAGAGAAGTTATTGTTCCAAAATATCAATTGCTACCTACTGTGGACCCTGAAGCTGACATGTGTAGCTATATTTTATTGTAGCCTTTGTCTATTCTTTTCTTAGCTTTCTTTACATTTTCTGCAAAGGAATTTTACAGTGCTTCAGTTCACCACATTCTAGCAGCAGGAAGGGATGTTGCAGAGATATGGGGGAGGAATGTTATGGCTAAGTGGCATTCCTTCCCGTGGGAACTGAGATGGTGCCTGCAGCTGGAGGAAGATGAAGTTTGGAGTCATTGGACTGATGGACTGAGAACTGATTGGAGATTGTGATTATGGGGGGAAGTTTCAAACTTGCTTTTTTTTTTCAAAGTAAATTTTTATTAGTCATATTTCAAACTAAAACACCACATTTACACTCATTACAGCGTTCAGGTTACAGTAGTCACTCACATTGACATAATTGTTACTATTATATATGTTACATAGTTTTTTCTAATTATAGCAGTATTTACAAATATATATACAATACAGGTGAAACTCAAAAAATTAGAATATCATGCAAAAGTTCATTTATTTCAGTAATGCAACTTAAAAGGTGAAACTAATACATGAGATAGACTGATTACATGCAAAGCAAGATAGTTCAAGCTGTGATTTGTCATAATTGTGATGATTATGGCTTACAGCTCATGAAAACCCCAAATCCACAATCTCAGAAAATTAGAATATTGTGAAAAGGTTCAATATTCTAGGCTCAAAGTGTCCCACTCTAATCAGCTAATCAAGCCATAACACCTGCAAAGGGTTCCTGAGCCTTTAAATGGTCTCTCAGTCTGGTTCAGTAGGATCAATCATGGGAAAGACTGCTGACCTGATAGTTGTGCAGAAAACCATCATTGACACCTTCCATAAGGAGGGAAAGCCTCAAAAGGTAATAGCAAAAGAAATTGGATGTTCCCAAAGTGCTGTATCAAAGCACATTAATAGAAAGTTGTGTGGAAGAGAAAAGTGTGGAAGAAAAAGGTGCACAAGCAGCAGGGATGACCGCAGCCTGGAGAGGATTGTCAGGAAAAGGCCATTCAAAAATGTTGGGGACTTTCACAAGGAGTGGACTGGGGCTGGAATCAGTGCATCAAGAGCCACCACACACAGACGGATCCTGGACATGGGCTTCAAATGTCGTATTCCTCTTGTCAAGCCGCTCCTGAACAACAAACAACATCAGAAGCATCTTACCTGGGCTAAAGAAAAACAGACCTGGTCTGTTGCTCAGTGGTGCAAAGTCCTCTTTTCTGATGAGAGCAACTTTTGCATCTCATTTGGAAACCAAGGCCCCAGAGTCTGGAGGAAGAATGGAGAGGCACACACTGCAAGGTGCTTGAAGTCCAGTGTGAAGTTTCCACAGTCTGTGTTGATTTGGGGAGCCATGTTGGTCCACTGTGCTTCATTAACTCCAGGGTCAACGCAGCCGTCTACCAGGAGTTTTTGGAGCACTTCATGCTTCCTTCCGCAGACAAGCTTTATGGGGATGCTGACTTCATTTTCCAGCAGGACTTGGCACCTGCCCACACTGCCAAAAGCACCAAAACCTTGTTCAATGACCGTGGGATTACTGTGCTTGAATGGCCAGCAAACTCGCCCTGAAGCCCATAGAGAATCTATGGGGCATTGCCAAGAGAAAGATGAGAGACATGAGACCGAACAATGCAGAAGAACTATTTGGAAGAGGAACAGGATTTTGGGTAATATGTTGATTTTAATGGTGGCAATTCTTCCAATATTTGTAATTTCGTCCAATTATCCAAATCTTTTTGTATTTGTTGTACTAGTTTATTATAATTTTCCTCTTTTATAGAGTAACATTTTGCCATCAGGCAAATTCCAAGATACTTCACTCTTGACCGTCTGGATCCCCAGTTTCTCCTCCAATTCTTTTTTCTGACTTGCAGTAAGATTCTTATTTTGTTTTATCTTTATTTATTTTAAGCCCTGCTACTTTGCTGAATTTTTCTATTTCTTGTATTAATATACTTCCTGTCCCTAGTGGGTCTTCTAAAATAAACACCAAATTGTCTGCAAAGGCTTGTGTCTTATATTATTCCTTTTTAATTCTCAATCCTTTTATTTCTTGCATTTGCCTAATATGGGTCAATAGTACCTCTATGATAGAATGAATAATAATGGGGACAACGGGCATCCCTGTCTTATTACCCCTTTCGTTATGTTAAATTTATCTGTTATTTCTCCATTGCTGCTTGTGTAGTATATATTGCCCTAATCATCCCTATAAATTTTTCTCCAAATTTCATCATGTTTAATTGATTAATAAGAAATTGCCAATTTAGGTTGTTGAACGCTTTTTGTGCATCCACAAATATTAGTGCCACTTGCCTCTCGGGGTGGGCCTCGTAATATTCCGACACATCCATTAATATTCTTGTATTATTCCTTAAGTGCCTTTTCAGTACAAACCCATTTTGATCAGGGTGAATGATTTCATTTAGTATTTTTCCATTATAGTCGGCATTTAGTAGCGAGATTGGCCTATAGTTTTTAATCTGCTGGTTGTTTGTATTCTCTTTTAGTATAAGCTTAATATATGCCTCTGTCCATGAACTAGGTAATCTTGCTTGCTCTAGCACTTCATTATATAATTCTAACATAGGCTCCAGTAGCTCTTGAATTTCTTTATAAAGTTCTGCTGAGATTCCATCAGGTCCTAGTGTTTTATTTATTTATTTATTTTTTAATTGCCTCCTTCATCTCCATCATAGTAATTTTATCGTTCAACATTTCTCTTGTTATTTCCGATATTGTAGGTAAACCCCTCTCATTTAAATATTTCTTAATATTTTCTTCCTGAATATCCTCCTGGCTATACAGAGTCTTAAAGAATTTTTGGGTAACACTTAGTCCCCTTCTGTCTGATGATAAATGATCCCATCCTCATCTTGCAGCTGTTGTATTAGTTTTTTTTTCTTTCTTCTTCAATTTATATGCCAACCATCTCCCTGGTTTATTTGTGTGTTCAAAGTAGTTTTGTTTCATCAATCTAAGGTTCCATGCCATTTCTTCTTGTGATATTAAATTTATGTTTGACCATATCTCTTTCTCCTTTAATTTTCTCATTTTGGGGTTCTTTTTGCATTTTTAATTCCAATTCTTCAAGTTTTCTCTGCAATGTCATTCGTTGTTTCTTCCTTTTTTGTTCCTCCGAGCCACATAGGCTATTTTTAATCCCCAAATGTAGGCTTTAGTTGTATCCCATAGGTTTTGTAGCATTGTTTGTTTTTTCAGATTTACATTGAAGAATAATTCCAGTTCTTTTTCCAACATTTGCACATACTTTGTTTCTTTCAAAATTCTCTGGTTTAAAGTCCACCTCCCTCTCTTTCCCCCCTTCCATTTCACTGTTAGCAGGTTATGATCAGCCCATGTATTCGACATTATCTCTAATTCCACTATGTCCTTTCCCAGTTCCAGATCTATTCACACCATATCTATTCTTGAACAAGAATTGTGAGGATTAGAAAAGAAAGTGTATTGTCTCTCCTGTGGATTTAATTCTCTCCAAGTATCTTTTAAGTTTAATTCTTGTGCCATTTTAAAGAATGTATCTGGTAGTGTTCTCTTCTTGTTGTTTTTTTTATTACTTATATAATCCTTCTTAGTGTCTGCCACCACATTAAAGTCTCCTATTAAACATACATTCTCCTGCTCTGATTCTATTATTTTTCGATGTAACAGTATAATTCCTTCTTGTTTATATTTGGTGCATATATTACTGCTAGTAACATTCTCTTTTGGCTTGTTTTTATTTCTATCAATAAGATTCTTCATTCATCATCCGCATAAATCTGTTTTGGTTTCAACCATTCTTTTATATATACTGCTATGCCCCTCTGCTTTTTTTCTGCCAAAGCCAAATGGAGTTTCCCTATTTTAGGGAATTCTAGAATGCCATGTTATTTCTTAATATGGACCTCCTGTAGGCAAATAATGTCCATATTTTGTTTTTGAAGTTTTGTCAATGTTTGTTTTCTTTTGGCCAGAGAGTTCATTCCATTTATGTTAATTGATAACAACCTAATTTCTTCTTCCAATTTATTGCTTATATATATTTCTCATTCTCTCTTTGCTCTTGTCTCTCTTTGCAATCTTGTCTTCACCCCTTCTCCTTCCTGGTGTTCCATTTCTGTAAGTTCTCTTATTTCTTGGTCTGATTCCTTTTCTTCTTATTGTTGTTCTTCTTGGCTTTTGCTTTCTATATCATCTCTGCTATCTTGTTCTTCTTCTATGGCTAAATAATGTTCATAAAATTCTTGTGCCTTATCCAGTGTCAATTCTAAACTTCTTTTCCTGCCAAGAGATCAACATACCTTCAGGGATGAGCGATCTAAACATTATCTTATTTTTAACTAATTGTGATGATAGAAAGTAATAATTTCTTCTTTGTTCCCTGACCCTTCTAGGTACTTGCTTTAAACTCACAATTTCCTTCCCCTTGTAAACCAGTGGCTCAACTCTTGTCCTCCCATAGACTTCATCCCTAGTTGTTTTCCTTGCAAACCTCATGTGGACTTCCCTTGGCAGTTTGTGTCAGCATGCATAATTAGTATGAATCCAGTATACCTCATCTATGTCATTTAGAATCTTCTGTTTATTTTTCTGCAGGGCATCCTCTAGGAACTCTACCATAAGGTTGAGTAAATCTTTCTCTTTGCTTTCTGCTATATTTTGAAATCTCAAGAAAAAGACAGATCACTCCATCTCCAAATGTCCTATTGCCTCTTCCAGTTCCCTATTTGCTGCTATCAGATTTTGTTCCATTGCTTCGAATTTATTTTCTATTTGCTCTGTTCTGACTTCCACTGTTTTTATTTTCTGTTCATTTCTAACCATCATTCCTGTATTGTTCCCATTTTATCACCCAATTTACGGATGTTCCCTTTCACCTCTCCCATCTCATTTTTTATTTCTTCATGGTTTTTAGTTATTGATTCCTGTGTCTTCAACATCGTTTCTTGTATCATGCTCAAAGTCAACTGCATGGTCTGTAGGCTCAGAGTGGATTTCTTGCCACCCAGCATGTTTTCTATCCATTGTTGTCCTGATGGAGAGGCTATCACCGATGTTGTCTTTTTTCCAGCTTTCGTAATTGTCGTTGTGCTTGTTATTTTTAAGATCCTAAAAAAGTTCTTTCAGAATATTATATATCACCTACTATTTATTTTTCCGATTCCGATTCCCTCTTTTTTGTATATTCTTCCTAGTCTAAACACTCATCCTATATCTGTTATTAATTAATACTAAGTAATATATATTGTACTATTTTATTATATCTGCAATATTAACCCCCCAAATCTATTGTATAATACCATAATCAATATACTATAAACTATGATAAGTTAATAAATATAATTAATAATAAAGTCTAACAATTCTAAATATTAGTATATTAATGTATCAGTAGTAATCTTAAACTAATTGCATTTCAGCAATACCCAGATATAAAGGTTGTAAAAATTATAAAGTTAGTATATACAAATGCTTACAGTTGAAAATACAGATATATATCACTTTAGAACTGCTTATAAGTATTTCCCTCTTTTTTCCCCCTTATAAAATTAATACTTTGTAATATATATTTAAATATATATAGAATTTCAAATCTAACAGTTACTTACATTGATGGAAAACCAAGTAGCATATATACAAAACCCCTATAGAATTTATTATACATATATTATATTTTTGTTTAATCTATTTGTAAGTAGAATCTGTTGTCCAAGTATTAAAACTAATCTTTTTTTTAAATCATTGATTTAAAAAAAATTAATCCTTAGGATCCACCAATGCTTGGGAATATTTTAAAAGTTTAAAGAGTTCTTTATTAAGTACTGCTATTGTTGCATCAGATGCTCTTCATCTCTTCATTTCTCTGTTTCCAAGATGTCTCCTTCCCTCTATTAAGCACAGTCACTGTCACTTTTACTTCTCTTCCACTTCTACCTCCCCACGTCTCCGTCTTTGCCAGAAGAAAGCTTTTTGTAGACATTCTCTCTCCAAACCACATTAGCCGCAATCACCAGCCACCAACTTAATCCAAATATTCAGTTTAACCACAAAGATTTTCAACCAGCACCAGCTCAAATCTTCTGTTGCTCCCTCCTCTCAATCTGCCATTAACAATATCCATTTCTCTGGGTCTCCGCTCCCACCACCAAATCGCTGCTTTTCCCTCTCTGGAGACTTACTTATCCACCAATTTGTAGGTCTCTTGATCTCTGAGAATACGGTAACTTACTCCCTCTCATTAATCTCCACCATTCCTTCACACTGCTTCTCTCTCTTTGCTTCCTGCTCCATTCAATCAGGCCGTCATGCCTCCGGATCCGACCATGAAGGTTGATCTCTCTCGTGCCAGATTCAAGGGGTTCCTTTTGTAGCAGGGGATCACAACTCACCCCATTACCCCCAGAGCTTCCCCTCTATATTGCTGGCCCCTTCAGGATCCAACTTCGCCTCAATGGGCTTCCAGACACGAAAAATCTAGCATATAGAATGGAACCCCGTTCCTTTGTGCCACACCACCGTGACATCACCCTGGAAGTCGAAAAGCTTTTTCCAAACTTTTGCTTTTTACTGGGTATAATTCCAAAGTCTGGCCAGAGTTGGAATTGTACCAAGACCTTGCCAATTGGATATGTTCCTAATAAACAGACTTTGAAGAAAAATGGATGCCTAGGACTTTTATTCTGGGAACATATTATTTGGAACCTTAACAGCTACTGGATGAATATCACTTTTACAAACACACATACCTGATGCTGACTATATGCTTTAAGTACAGGTTATTCTTAACTTAAAACCATTCGTTTAGTGGCTGTTCTAAGTCATGGAACTGAAAGAAGTGACTTATGACTGCTCCTTGCACTTATAATCGTAGCAGCATCCCCATTGCCATATGATCAAAATTGGGGCACTTGGCAGCCAGCCTGTATTTACAATGGTTGCAGCATCCCAGCATCATGTAATTATGATTTGTGTCCTTCCCAGACTGCTTCCAACAAGCAAAATCAGTGGGAAAAACTGGATTATCTTTAACAACCATGTGATTCTCTTAACTGCAGTGATTTGCTTAACAACTGTGACCAAAAAAAGGATATAGAATTGGGTGCACTTATTTAACCACCTTGCTTAGCAAATGAAAATTCTGTTCCCAATTGTCATAAGCTGAGGACTACCAGTATCCCCAAAAACAGCATTGGACCAAGAAGGAGCAAATAGCATGGATGCAAACACAAATTTCAGCCATGTATAAGATTTATAGAATAAATCTGATACTTTTTCTCTATTTATCATAATAGAAAATGAAATAGAAGAGATTATATTAGGACATGCAGTTTACTATATACATCTTAATACAATAACTTTGCCTTGGAAATTATTAATTGTAAACACAAGATTCAGGAGTTGCTTGGAACCTCCTCAAAGTCTTATGTTTTACCTTGTTGAATTAAATAGTATGTTGCATATAAGTATACTTATCCTGTTTGTTAATCTCAGGGTGAGAAATCACTATGCTTCATTTACTGCCAGTGCCTGTGATAAAGTAGAATAGAAACTGTTGTGCTTATTCTGACATCGTTGTCACATGGTTTGAGCACATGGAAATTGACATGGCACTTTAAAAAAAGTTAATGCAGGGAAAAACATTGTTTTTCAGACAGAACTCAAATAAAAGCCAAAAGAGAAAACATTGAATACAGTTGTAGATAAAATCTATCTTCTAGCAGTTACTGATGAAGATGCAGTTTCATTAGCCCAGTGAAATTCTAGCTGGCTGTAAAGCAACAAGAGGAAACCCATCAATCAAACAGGTGGAAAATAAGGGGGAAATGGTGTGAGAAATATATGTATTCTGTATTAAAGCAAAAGGCCCAATGTACTTTGAAGAAATCTATTAGAGGAAATAAAACTCTATTAGAGGAATCTCTATTAGAGGAAATAAAATACTACGTTTACAATTTATGAAACAAGCATATGCATGTTCTGTATTTTAGCATTTTTTTTCTTTTTGCAGGAGATACATACTCATATGGTTTCTCTGCATACATTAATGAATGTTTTAGGCATATTTCAAATTGGTTTCATAGATTGTAAACACGTAACCATCTTTTTTTCATACCCCTGAAAAACAGAAAGTATATCAACAGAAAGCTGAGTGCTTTGACACCATTGGATAAAACCTGACAGACATTTTGGAGAACACAAATCAACAGAAAAATGACAAACCCTGGAAACGTGATGGTCTACAAAAGAAACATTGTTCACCCCAAAGCCACAAGATGACAACTCCAATTCATAGATCAAAAATCTCTCTAGCAGATTTCTGTCAGACAACGAAAAGGCCATCCTTACATACAACCTCAATTTCAACCACAAGGATGCACCAGTCAATTTCCTAGCCAACTTCAAATCCATATTGAAAACAACCTCAGTCATAAGACACAAGAGGACATCAGGCAGAGAATCATCCCCAACCTCCAACGAAGCAAACACAACAAAACATTCAACCAGAAGGAGAGAAAGGCATTAAAGAAACTGAGACAAGATGAAAATGTCATCCTATTGGCAGACAAAGGCAGACGGACTATGGTAATGGACAAAACCAATTATATCAACAAAACTGAAGATCTGCTGAATGATACCAATAATCAACATCCAGATAATCAACAACAATCCAATGCACACCACCCAAATTGTGGCACACCACATAAGCAGCCACAACACAGAAACAAACTTTGCCATACATAAAAGGAATGTCAGAAATGGCGGTCAGAATTCTACAATTACTGGGAATAATGGTGGCTCATAAACCAACATCAGCACTCCAACAAGAGCTGTCCAGAACCAAGGACAAAATACTGAAGGAAGAGAACAGCAACATAGTCTTCAAGATCAAATGCAACAACTGCAACCAATTCTATACTGGGCAAACAGGACGATAACTAAAAACAAGAATCCACGAACATCAATTAGCAGTCAACCAGCATGACCACAAATCTCTGCTCTCAACCCATGCTGGCACCAAGCAACACCATTACAACTGGAACAGAACAAAAATCATTGGCCACCAAAAGCCATGCAGGCAAATTTATTAAAGTCTGGTATTCAATGAACAGATTGATCAACAAACATATCGATCTGGAAATAGCCTAGAAGCCTGTATAAGGAGCTGGATCAATCAGATGACCAACCAATGACAGCACTGGCCACTTGCTTACCTGGTAACCTTTACACGACGCAACCAGCCAGTCACGTGACCAACTGACCATGTCACCACTTAGGATGGATAAAAGCAGAGCGAAACTGAAACAAGAAGCTTCAACCAAAGTCATGTTGAAGATGTTGCCTAGCCTGGCAACAAAACTTTCGGAAGTCAAACAGTAAGCTCGGAAAACAAACCACTGCCAACAAAATATTTACAATAATTACAAAATATTTTTCATCATTTTTGAAACAGGTATTCTGTCAAAATCTGTTGGGTTTTTGATATAATAAATAATGTACTTTTTCTCATAAGTTTTTTTTTTATTTCCTACTTGTTCTAAAATGCATAAAAATCTGTGGACATGATATCAAGAAATCTGGCATCTCAAATTGAAACATGCATTAACTGGCACTGTATCTTTTCCACAGACAGAAAATCTGTAAGGAATTTTATTATGTTAATATTTGGGTATTTACAGTAATTGACTGCTAAACCCTCAAAGTGACTCTCAAGGCAACCTATGCAAATAATGCGATTATAAATACAAATAAAAGTATTGTGAAAATGACAATCTAGAGCTTTCTAAAACATATCTCATTGGCATATTGTTCTGTATGCTTTTGTTTGGGGGTCGCTAAGAAAGGGATTATAGAAGACTAAAGGCAGTTGTCGCTAGATTTAGGACATCTCTACCTCAATTACTTTGGTAAAGAGTTGGGCAATTTGTGTGACCAATAATCACATATATGCATTTGGGAGGAGTCTGAAAATATAAAAAGGGCATAGCCACCTCAAACAACTTGGTTGTAGAAACAGGATTTTGCTTTATTTTTAATTGGTGATATGCCTATTTTAGGCCTTGTATTACTGTTTTTATCTATTTCTTAATCCGAAATTGCAGTAAACTAGTGTGGATTTCAGCAATTGTAGTTTGCAGAGGCTGCAAGGATCACAAAAATGGGATCTGGGAATTTCTTGGACACTGGGACCATAGGATTCCTATCTCTACTTTATGATATGGTGCCTGCATGTCTATTACACTAACTGGTACATCAGGCTTGCATCCAGTACTGACCTATTTATTATTTGTTTGTATGTATATATATATATATATCCCAACTTTATTGTTTTTACAAATCATTCAAAGTAGCAAATACATCCAGCACTCCTTCCTCCTCCTATTTTCTCCACAACAGCCCTCTGGGATGGCTTGGGCTAAGAGAGAATGACTGGCCCAAGGTCACCCAGCTGGTTTTAATCGCTAAGGTGGGACTTGAACTCACTGTCCCCGACTTTCTAGCCCAGGGATGTCAAACTGGCAGCCCATGGGCCAGATGTGTCATGCACAGTTCATGCCCACCCCAGCTTCGCGAATGGGAAAAACCCAGCAAAACATCATGTAATGGCAATGCAATGTAGCGGGTTTGACACCCATGTTCTAGCCTGATATATAATCTCAAGGCAATATGTAGTACAGGAGTAGGTAATGAAGCTAGAGAGCTTCTGCCAGGGCAAATCACTTTCCCCTTGGCTATCATCATGGTTTCTCCACCCACATAGCACTATGACCAAGAGTATCAGAATAATAGAGTTGGAAGGGACCTTATAGGTCTTCTAGTCCAACCCCCTGTTCAACAGAAGACTTTATACCATTTCTGGCAAGTGGCTGTCAAGTCTTGTCTTAACATTGATAGAGCACCTACAACTTCTGAAGGCAAGCTGTTCCACTTATTAATTGTTCTCATAGTCAGGAAATTTTTCCTTATTTCTAGATTGGTCCCCTCCTTGCTTAGTTTCCATCTATTGTTTCTTGTCTCGCTTTCTGGTGCTGTGGAAAATAGGTTGACCCCCTCTTCTTTGTGGCAGCCTCTCAAATATTGCAAGACTGCTATCATGTCACCTCTAGTCTTTCTTTCCACTACACTAGACATACCCAATTCCTGCAACAGTTCTTCATATGTTTTAGCCTCCAGGCTCTTCATCTTTAAAGCTTAGTCTCTTTTTTTATGTGAGTGGGTCTCTTCTAGTATCAGAAGGAAGCCTTGCAAGGATGCTTTTTCCTCTTTTTTTTAAAAGGATACATTGACTATCTCACGTCAAAATTCAAAAAGAGCTCAAATAGAGAATTATCCTTAAGGACCGGGTATGGATTGGACCAATTGCTATACAAATGTTTTGAGCCACTTTCATGAGAAACAGCTGGTGTGAATGAAACCATTTGCAGTGTGTTGCACTAAGATGAGTGCAGAATCCTGCATCCATTATTTTGTTTCTCTGCTTTTCAACTGAACATATCGCTGCATCTAAGAGAAAAAAAGCCAGGAGTGAGATAGTATTTTTTAAAATCCTCCTGCAACCTTCACAACACCCAAGGCTTTGAGGCCCATCTTAACAAAGAGTCTGCTTGGAACACATCAACTCTGTCCTCAAGGTGGTCTCCATGGCAACAAAGATAACTTGGAGGCCTGGACAACAAGAGAGCCCTGGAGGTAGTTCAGGCAAAGCTCTGTGTGTGTGTGCGCGTGTGTGTGTGCGTCTGTGTGCATGCAAGTATGTAGCAGAGTCAGAGTTTATTTGATGAAAAAGCAGCAATAATGTTGGATGGAAATGTTGCAAGGTAGACAGTGTACCCTCAATGAGGTGTTGAGTGTTGTGGGCTATTCAGGCTTCAGAATTTGACTTATTTTCATTTCTGGTGGAACTATCCCCAAAAAACAATCAAGGAATTGAGCTTTTATATGCTCAGTGCTGGAAAACCTGAACAGTTCATGTGCCTTATTTACTGGTTGCAGAGTAAGGTTCCAGTGCCAAATACAACTCCTTGTGGTTGAAATGTAAAGTAGTGTAATTTCGCACAGAGGGAATTTGCACATACTTCGTACCATAACCTATGCAAAGGAGAATAGAAATGGCCTTGACAACATAGGAACTGCTAACATAATCAGTACTGTTAAAATCTTGACTTTTTATACACAAGGACATGGTTTGAGCCCTCCTCACAAAATGGAAAGATGAGAGACCTTTTTGTGAATAGATGTGTTGCATGGCTCATTTGAATTTGCTAATCTGAGGTACTCTTACTTGATGACAGACACACACATATTTGTTTTTGAGAAGCTTATTTGTACAGAATTCTCCTACTCTGTATTTTCAGCTTTTAGTACAAAAAGTAGTTATGAGTTTTGGAAATGTAAAAAGAACATTTGTTTGATGTTACATGTATCCACCCCAACTCCTATAACTCCTCCTTTATCATCATCTAGGTCTATTTCAGACAAGCATTTGAACATAACCTAAATCTTTCTGACAGCCATTCTGCATTATGAAGCATTTGTGGTTCACGTTATGAATTAGGCTGTCACTCTGTTTTCAGCAAACCATAATATGAAATGCTTTGCCGTGCTGAGGAAATGGAATCACCAGAGCCACTGCAAAGAAATGGCTTGTAATGTTGAACAAATATCACACAAGTTCAACTCAAGTTGTTCCTGCACATATTACTGTTTAGGTGTAAAAAAAAATTAAAAAGGAAAAAGCATTGGCATGAACAACACACATCTATAGATAAAATGGAGACTCAGCCTGTAAGTAGGATTGCCCACAAATAATAGTAGCAGAAAATAGTAGCAACCATTTCTAATCAAATAATACAGACAATATCTGTCTGATTTTGTATACAGGAAAGTTTGCTGTTCAGTATTATGTATGGGCGGATTTGAGAGTCTATGAAATGCAAGCCTTAGAAGGAGAACCTATCCTTTAGAAAAATACTGCAGATCATTTGCATTACCAAGCACATATACATTAAGTACAGGTTTCATGATTCAATGTATTCTTGTCTCTATTTTGCAGAAATTGCCTCTTTCTTGTATCAAAAGCCTAATGCTTTTAATAGAAGAGTCCAACTCTCTCTCAGAAAGACTAAGATCCTACACTTGGAGACACAGTGCTGATCTCGTCATGAATAGCATGCACATAGTCTCATGAAAGTGGCATTACAAAACATACATTTGGTCCAGGAAGCCATAAGTATATTTTGACCAAAGTCAAAACACTTCCATCATTATTTTTATTTCTTTACTGTTACTTCATGATTGGACCAGTGACAGAAATTATCTGAAATAGCCAGACAGCCCTTATTTTTCAGTTTTTACATAACAAAGAATGTGCATGTACACTTACAGCCTCTGGCTTCTTTTTAATCTGCTTGACTTTAAACCTAAACATTATAGAGAAGTTTTCCAGGGTTCTTTGAGGGGGAATAAGGAGCTATTTGTAATGCAAAGCTGCCACAAGGTGTGAGATTCTCAAAATTTTTGACTGCAAATATTATTCAGCAAATAACACCCCAATCTTTCCCATTGCATAAAATGTAAATATTATTTACAATCAAAATACTGAGAAATCTCACAGCTTGTGACAGCTTTGAAAAACAAATAGCTTCCTGTTTTCTTTCAAGCAACCTCGGAAATACAATTCTGTGAAAGGGCTAGTCTAGAAATTCATAACACTGTCTTTCAGATCTCTTTAGGACGAGACACGACAATATAAATTAATGCTTCCATTGAAGTGCTAACAACTACCTTGCTCATTCTTGCCTCAATACCATCATTCTGGATCGGGTGAAAACAGTTATTTAAAAGTGATTCTGATTGATTTCAGTGAATTCGAAGTTTGTGTAAAGATCCAGCTGCAGAGAAAAGACTTCTTTACAAGGAAGGTATGCCTGGGTGCAGATTATTTCATCTTGTATTTCCTTTTAATTCCTCAGTTTTTCAAAAGGATGTATGCAAGCTGACTCTCATCCTGTCCATGAAGAAAAGTTTGACAGCCACATGTGTATCCAGGTTTATCTTTTCCTGCTCTCTCAAGCTCTACTGTAACCTTCCTAAAATCTGCCAAAATCACTGGAAGAAGTATGGAAATTGAAGTGGATAATTTCAGAGGACACAAGGTTAGGAAAGCTGTTCTAGGCCCAAGCTATAGCTACAGGCTATTGAGAGTGGAGAGAGAGAGGTCTAAATCCCTCACTTTGATTAAGTGGAATATGAAGAGAGGGAAAAAAAGGCAGCACTGTTTTGCATATGTTAATTCATTAAAGTGTTTGCAAATGGAATATCCCCCATTGCATGGATATGGAAAACAAAACAAATAGCAGCTCAGCTGTGTGGGGCAGGCAATTCATTTTACAGAGGATCATCATGTATCAATATTGTGTTTGGTACAATTGTGAGAGGAACATAACTCTGTACCAATTCTTCAGGAAAGCATAGGAAATTTAAGAAAACAATATTCTCAATTTCATTTCCACCTACGAAAGAATTAAAAACATGAAATGTTCCCCTTTCTTCATAGCAGCTCTGGATATTGTGGTACAATTGTTGAACGGGGCAGCCTTGATTCCCTGCCACCAGTAGCCTTCTCTAGTCTTTGGTGATGCCCATACAGTGCTATGAAGGGCTTTAACACTGTAGAACAGTTCTAGAAGATACTTCCTTTAGTTTCATGTCCTTTCTTACAGAAAAAATGTTTCAATCCAACAGATAACTGCAGAACAAACTTATTTGCATATCCTTCACTATCCTGGTCTGTCTCCCCCACTTCTGCATGTTTACGGGGGTTGAATCTCAGGTTTGTCTTTATTTTTGATGTGCTCCTTCTGTAATATCTGTGTCATGGCTCCAGGCAGACTTCCCACGTGCCTCTCTGAAGCTTCCCTCCAATGATTCCCACCCTCAACCCAGTCTTCCACTGGTTCACTGCTCCAGCTGCTCCCAAGCTCTTCTGTGGCCCAGTCCCCACTTCCCACTACCACTTCTGATTCCCAGTCCCCTGCCGTAGTCCAACTGCCCCCTCCTTCCTCCACAGAGCGCTGATAGTAGGTCTCACGGGCATGTTTGCGCTTGGTATGCCGGCGGAGGGTATTCCGTTCTGTAAAGCGCAGTCGACAGATCTGGCATTGATAGGGCTTCTCCCCAGTATGGACCCGCTGGTGACGTAACAGTTCGCCGGATTCCCGGAAACCCTTGCGGCAGACGGGGCAGCTGAAAGGCCGCTCACCGGTGTGGATGTGCTTGTGCCGCTGAAGGTGGGAGGAACGCTTGAAGGCCTTGCCACACTCGCGGCATATGTACGGCTTGCTCTCCGAGTGGGTGATGCTGTGGCGCTCCAGATCAGACTGGTAGAGGAACGTCCGCAGGCAAATGGGACAGAAATACAGCTGTCGTGGTGGTGGAGCGGAAGCCAGCAACTCAGGCCCCGAAGACTGCATTTGTCCAGCCAGCTCCACTTCCTCTCGTGACACAGTGTGAGGCACCCCTTCTGCATCAATCAGTACCAGGGATCCCTCGTCGGTGGCATCTGCTTCTCCTGCTGGACCCAGGTGCTTAGAGTTTGGAGCAGAGGCTTGTGCATTCGACCTTCCTCCCCTATGTCTAGTCAGTGCAGAATGCAGCTTGGGACCCCACAGAGCAATGCTGTAGATCTCAGGCGGCCTGTCTTCGGTAGCCACTTGGTGCTGCGTGACATCAATGCTGAGTGGGGCCTGCGTATAATGGTCCCAAGGTGCTGGAGGGCAACTTTCTATCACCTGATTCTCAAGCCTGTTGCCACCATGGTTTTCCAGTCTCGGCCAACTACTCTCTCCTGGCACCAATACCCGAGCCTCTGCCTGCAGCTCCGCTGGATGCCCATCACCCCTGCTGACATGCCACCTGTGAGATAGCTCCATTGGGCACCAGGAACAAGAGTGCAATCAGCTACAGGGACATCTCTGCAGAAATGGGAGAATAGTAAGAACTATGAGGAAGTATGCCCACCCATGAAATACACACAATCATTTTAACACACTGTCATGAGAATACATTCAAAATCATCCATCCAGAATTAAAGTGATGAAAAACACCAAAGCATCTAAGAGCCCAGTAATACCAAATTTAACTAAGGCACAGTGGGATTTACTTGCAGGTAAAACTTGCTCAAAACACTGCCAGATCATGCCTTGTAAACTAATAAACTTAAATTCTTCAGCCTTTTTGTGGTATGATGCTTGCTTCAAAATGAGTTAAAATAAAAACTAAATCTTTTATTATTTATATGTAGAGGTCTTTCAAAATGTCTAGAAAACTGTTGGCATGGCAATACAAGCGTGAATACAACTGCCTAGTATTATGTGTTCAGATATTTTCTTGTAAATGCAAATATCTGTGTGTGAATATTTGCCTTATAAGCTGAAAGCACCTGCAGCACATGGGAATGCAAGGTATTTGCATGAACATCTGTGATTTGTTACTATACCCACAATAAATATTTTGTTCATCACACAAGGTAATCTGGAGAACAGTAGTAGTTAAATGTACTAGATTAGAATCTGTGAGACTAGTCCTACTTCAGGCATGAAAGCCAGCTGGGTGACTTTGGGCCAGTCTTTGTCTCGCAACATTGGGAAAAAAATACTGGCAAACCACTTCAGAAAAAAATATTTACTAAGAAAAGTGCAATACTTTTTCTTGTATTCACCAAGAACCAGGGCTGATTTGATAAAGCATAACATTTGTACCATAATTTTGAATTATCATTTTCATAATCAGTTTGTACAAGAGAATTGTTGATTCTTCTCCCTTTTTGAAGTTTACTTATGGTAAAGTGAAGATCTAAACTGTGTTAACCACAAGGAAGAGGAGCAGAGAGTACCTCAAGTAAAATGCAAGGAATATGAGCCTCATCATCCAGAGGCAGGAATAGAGGCAATTTGCAAATATATTTATAAAATCCTGGCTTTCTTCTCTTTACACTGCAGAGCTTGTGCACACATTATACTCTACAAAACAGACCACATGTTTGCAAGTAGAATATAGTAGTTTACAGATGCTATAGTGATGTAGATATTAAATGTGTGTCCTAATTCTTGAAAGCTGTAATTCTGAGAAATGTTTGGAGGGTACCAACTCTTCCCAAATAGCAAATGTTGTCTTTTGCAAAGGTTCTCTGGCTTATCTGGTCTTTGCATTGTTTAAAACTAGTCCTTGTACATAGCAGATGCCTCTCAAAGCTCTAATCAGAGGCTAAATCAAAGGGTCAAGTTTGAAGTCCCTTCTGCTTTGAAGTCTAATTTCAAACAGCCACCTTTCCTGCCCTCAACTAGAATATCAGCAGTGTACATGTTTAGTAATATAATAAATGCTGGATTGAAGCTTAGGAGAGTATGGGCCAATAACTATCTTTGAGTCCAGTCTACTTCACAAGGTTATTGTGAAAGTAAAATAGAAGACTCCCCTTTGCACCAACTTGAGCTTTTAAAGGAAAGACAGGATATACATTTTTACAGTCTTTAAGTATCTATTAATAACTTCAGATGCTCATACTGAAATACATCTTAGAATTGTGAGCTGCATTCAATTTGAAATGTATCACACTTAACACTTAATTTTGAACATTTCTGTCACTTTAAGAATTTTTTAAAAACCTGTCTTAATTCTAGGTGATGTTAAATCATGCTGTGAGGTTGTGAAATCCATTCCTTTGCACTTTTCTAAATGAGCACACACTAAAGTCCTGCAGTATCCATTACTAGAAATACTAATGTGGGCAGGCAAAGACAGTGAAAGAATTAAAATAGGGAACACAGGTTGCAAATATTCTTTTTTTTAAAAATTCATATTTATATCCTGCCCTTCTCCGGAGACTCAGGGCGGCTTACAATTTTTGGGATACAACCCAATGCGCTCAGCAATAGCTTTCCTTCCATTGTAAATGCCTGCTTATTACTAAGCGGCATTTTTTACAAAGTCAGCTTATTGCCCCCAACAATCTTGGGTCCTCAGTTTACCTACCCCGAGAGGATGGAAGGCTGAGTCAACCTTGAGTCTGGTGGGATTCGAGCCTGCAATAGTTACAGGCAGCTGGAACTAAGTGCTAGGCTATTATCAGCCTGCACCACCAAGGCCTATTGCAGTCAGTGTAATTTTGAACAAGCAAGCCTCTTCCACTTTGCACCATCAAATACATTTTTGTTCACAATCTGCCAATCTATATTTTTCCTACACTGAAAAGGCAAGGAACACATGCACTATTTTCAGCTAAAATCATGTGATCAAGCTTCTGTTACAGCTGTAGCAAAATACTCACTTTCATTGCTTAACTAACAATTGAACCAATACATTTTTTAGATTTCCCAAGAAATTCTGGAAGGACCCCAGTGTTGTCTTGTTTTTTTTTCTTCTTCTTCTTCTCATTACTGAGGAGAGAGCACCTCTGGGCATGTGCTGAGTGCCCTTTCCTTTACCAGTTGGAATAGCACAAGCCAGTCCTGAAGCACCTGCTACTCAGTGACAAGACAAACATTTAAAAAGCACGCGGATGTAAACAGGAGAAGGTTTCCAAGCAATCCTGATCTGTGGCATCCCGTAAAAGGGAGAAATGTCCTATTAAAATTGTGTTTTACTTTTTAAAGAGGAATCTATTTTTCCCTCTATCCCTTATTCTTCCAACAGTGTCACCAAAAGCAGAGGATTCAGAGCCATGAGACCATTTCTCTTCCATCACAAATATCCAAGATCACTCTTCCCTTCCTCCTTGCGCCCTCAGCCTGCGGATAAGCGGTCAAAGCTTTAAGAGTCCCCCACCCCGCAATTCTGCTTTGGGCTATGCCGGCTGAAAGGAAGGACGCTACCCACCCCAGCCAAAGGACCCGAGGGGCAGCTAATACCTGTTTTGCATTGTGATCTGCGGCAGTGGAGGGTTTCAATGGGCCGGCAGCGGGTGGGGAAGAGATGAGCGTCTACTGGAAAGCCTCTCAACCCGGCCGCTGCAGAACAAAAGAGGTTGGCTGGTCTTAGCTGGGCATCCGGGAGGCATTCGGACCCAGCCGAGGGATTCGGCGGAGAGCACGATTCTTACATTCAAGAGCGGCTCCTGGGTCCTAGTGCTACCGGCTCCTCATGAGAAGGGGACACCAGGAACGGCGAGCATAGTTATGGGTCCCCACAGCGAGGGCTGTGGTCACCTGTTGTGCCTTTGAGAGAAAGTGGTTACACCCCTTCGTCTGTCCAGTTATGATTTTCCACCTTACCTAGCCATGCTTTGGAGAGAGTGATCTGGTTAACATAGACATGGAGACTTAGAATAACTTTATTGTCACTTTGAATGTACAGTAATCAGCATACATTAAAATGAAACTTTGCTGCATACAGCTCTCAAAGGGTCACCACGTCCAATATACACTAGATAAACATGACAAATACAAAATTATGCATATATCCATATGCATTAATTATATGACATAGAGAAACAACAGTCTAGTTTGGATGTATACATGTACATGGTGAGAAAAACAAATCTTGTGACTTTACCAGACAAATGGCATAAGGGACAAAGCCTTTACAGAATCTGGTAGTCCTGCTAGAAATACTTCGAACCCTCCTCCCAGAGGGGAGCAACAGAAACAGATTGTAAAGTGGTTCTGCGGGGTTTCTAACAATGCTTTGAGCTCTAAGCACATACTGCTTAACATCACAGTAAAACATGATTTAACCATTTCTGGAATGAACCACCATTGACTGGGTTTACGCATTCCTCTACTGCGTGCCAGCATTTCTCAACCTTGGTAACTTTAAGAATGTTTAGACTTCAACTCCCAGAATTCCCCAGCCAGCCTTGCTCTTGGCATAGAGTCTATGCCAAGACTAATCACATCATTTAATGGCATAGTACAATATGTGATCCCCTAATTAAATGACTGCATAAAGCAGGGGTGTCCTGCAGCTTTAAGACCTATGGACTTCAACTCCCAGAATTCCACAGTCAGTGCTGTGGCTGAGGAATTCTGAGAATTGAAGTCCACAGGTCTTAAAGTTTCAAGGATCGACACTCCTGCTTTAAAGGAATGGGCCATTGAGTCAAGGTTGACTCACTGTTATTACATGGACACATGCAGTTTTCTCATAACTTTATGAAAAGGATTTGTTCCCACTGGTTCTTTGGAGGTTTTGGACATCTCCATCTAACCAGGTTTAGCTTCTGTCTAGACATGGATGGCTAGGGGCTACCCTGCTGAGATTCCTAAGGGAATCTGAAATTGACATTGACTGTCTGCCTATCGCATACCAATCACTATTTATTTATTTCCATCCAGGCAATAGAATAGAATACCTTTATTGTCACTGCATTAAAAATACAATGAAATTTGAAAGCTACTCCAGCACAGTGCCCCAAACACCACATCACAATCATACTACACAGTATTGAAAAAGTAAAATAATTAAGTAATAATAATAATAATTAAAAACCTAGTCTAAAACCTATTTAAAACATATACTAAGTTAGATAGCTTAAAATGCCACTCTATACATAGAAATAAATAACAAATGTACTGTTTGATTCAAGACAATTATTGCCTTGGAAAAGAAACTGTTTCTCAGTCTATTAGTCCTCATTTTAAGACACCTAGAACATCTCCCTGACGTTCAAAATATGAATGACCAGGATGAGAACGGTCTGTAGAGATTTTTAGTGCTCTAGAGAGGAGTCTGGTCTTCGCAATCTCTTCCAAAGAAGAAAGAGAGCAACCGATGATTTTTTGTGCTGTGTTTATAACTCTCTGGAGCATCTTTTTATCCACTACAGAACACCCAGCATACCACACCGTTACACAGTATGCCACAATGCTCTCGATGGTAGAAGGTAAAAAGTAACCAGCAACTTCTCACCCAGACCACTCTTTTTCAGCAGCCTCAGAAAGTGCAGGCGCTGTTGGGCCTTCTTTGCAGTGGCTATAATGTGGACCGACCAAGTAAGATTGTCGGAAATATGAGTTCCTAGAAATTTAAAACTATGAACTCTTTCCACACAATCTCCATTGATATATAGTGGGAGAGGCTCTGCTTTGCATCGTCTGAAGTCTATAATCAATTCTTTGGTCTTTTTGATGTTCAGGCCGAGGTTATGACTCTTGCACCACAAGACCAGTCTGAGAACCTCTGACCTATAGGCTGTTTTGACTTCTTCGGATATGAGTCCCACCAATGTGGTGTCGTTTGCAAATTTTAATATAGAGTTAGTGGGACAAGAGGGAGTGCAATCGTAGGTGTAGAGTGAATACAAAAGGGGGCTCAGCACACAACCCTGTGGAGAGCCAGTGCTGAGAACAAGAGTGGAGGAAAAATAGCTATCATTCCTAACAGTTTGGGGTCTGTTAGTAAGAAAGTCCTTTATCCAACAGCAGATGTGAGAGGAGAGGCCCAATTCTAGCAACTTCTTAATCAGTATATCCGGAATGATGGTATTAAAAGCGGAGCTGTAATCAACAAAAAGCATCCTTACATAGCTCCCACTATGCTCCAGATGGTTCAGTGCAACGTGGAGAGCCATGGCAATAGCATCCTCTGTGGATCTGTTATTCTGATAGGCAAACTGGTATGGGTCAAGGTTTGATGGAAGGTAATCTTGTATATATTTTAAGACCAGTCTCTCAAAACACTTCATAATTATGGGTGTGAGAGCTACTAGTCTATAGTCATTTTAAGTATCAGGAGAGGGCTTTTTGGGAACTGGAATAATAATGGAAGTTTTGAGACAAGATGGAACAATGGCTTGTGTAAGAGAAAGGTTAAAAATATTTGTAAACACACCCGCGAGCTCGTCAGCACATGCTTTGAGTACTTTCCCAGATACCCCATCAGGGCCAGCGGCCTTCTTTACATTCACTGCTCTAAGCACCTGCTTCACATCATACTCATGTACTGTGAATAGCTGAGTACCAGTGGTTTGTACAGGCAGTGTGTTCGAAGACCTATAGAATAGGTAGAGAACAAAATGATAAATTTGGCAAACAACCTCAAAATAAAGACAAGTATACCCAACAAGGGGCCTCAACCATCTTCAGTGGAGCTGTATTTCAGGCTAGTTAACCTGGCACGTTAGGTGAAATCACCTGTGCAATTAATTATTCAGGATATAGGCATATGCAGCCAATAGAAGTTCACAGGTCACCAAAATGGAGCTGGTCTGCTTCTGCTGAACCATTACAGGATTTTCTTGTTCCCATATCCTGTACTCTGGTGTGAGAGGTAAGGAACTGTAGCCTTCCAGGGTCATTGAGCGGAAGGGGGACATAAGGATTAAGTAAAAATGGCAACTCACTGCCTATTCAAAAGCAATGAGGCATCAATCATGCAATTGGAGCTTCCATCATTTATTATATTTGTGGGCTTTTATCTCATCTTTGTTGCTTTATATGTAATTCAAGGCAACGAGCATGCTCACTGTCTTGAATTATTTGTAAAAAAATAATAAAGGTGAGATATAAAATAACTTCTTCCTTGTCAGGGTTCCAAGTAATAGACAAGCAAAACCCTGAGGTAGATAGATTCCTCAAGGAATAGCTTTATTGGAAACATCATTTTGGCACATATCTAATTAAAAGTGAAAGTCCCCCCCCCATCTCAAACAATCAGTCAAATGGTTCAATCAGTGCAGCATCTGCTGATCTGGTGACATCACTCCTCCTTCCTCCGACCAGTTGTGAGAACGTCCTTAGTTCCCATGAGAAAGTATTTTATTTTGACTATAAAAGCCCAGCTATCTCTAATCCCCACTCCCTATCCCTCAGCTCCAGTGTGGCAACACTGAAGCTCCAAGATGGCTTCAGCCAGGCTAGCTTCAGAGTTGCCACTCCTCTTTTTTCCCTTTACAACAACAGATCTGTGAGGTGGTTTGGGCTGAGAGAGGTTCAAAGTCACTCAGCTGGCTTTCATGCTTAAGGCGGTACTAGTAGAACCCACAGTTTCCTGGTGATTGGACCAAAGTTACCCAGCTGGCTAACATGCCTAACCTGGGAGTAGAATTCTTTATCACCTAGTTTCTAGGCCAGCACCTTAATCACCAAACCAAACTGGCTCTTTTTAATCCCCTCTGAATGCAGATTTAGCATGATATCTCTTAAACAATGATTCCTCTGCTTGCTATAAGACACCTCTGCACTGGCTTATCTCTTTTAAGAGCGATGGACAAAGTTGATTTTTAACAGTTTATGATGCTTCAGATGTGAATGCATTCATTTGCAAAAGGAAAATACCACCTGTACCACCCAGCCTCTTTTCCTATAGTGCCTACATCAACATTGTGCTGTCCAGGGAAAGAAAGCGAGAATAAAACTTAAACTGTTACAAGATGCAAGAATAAGAGGAGGATTCGCTTTGCCCAATTGGGAATTATATTATCAAGCGACAAATTTGATGTGGGTAAAGGAATGGATAACATTAAGGAATAGTAGATTATTGACCCTAGAAGGACATGACTTGCTGTTGGGATGGCATGCTTTTCTTTGGTATAAGGGAACTAAAACACAGGGGTACTTTAGAAGACATTATATTCGAGAGGCATTGTTTTTAAACTGGGAGAAGATAAAAAAGCAATATTACTTAAAAATTCCATTATGGATATCTACTATCGAAGCTTTTTCTTATCCAATAACATATAAAAAGGAACAAACAGTTAGATATGGTGAAATACTGAATGAAAAGGGTGAACTTAAATCTATGCAAGCGCTGGAAGAACAAGGTATAAAAATGAATTGGTTTTCATATGCACAAATACAATCAAGATTTGATAAAGATTTTAAAACAGAAGGTTTCTATGATAAGTTGACTGATTTAGATAAAATTTTGATTGGTACTGATGAAAAGGTAATTAAAAAACTCTATGGACATTTATTAGAATTTAAATTAGAGGAAGAACAAGTTAAAGAAATGATGATTACTTGGGGAAAAATTTTGGATATGGTATTGATTTAGAGAAATGGCAAAAATTGTAGTCCCAAAATTATAAAATGACAATGTCAACTGCTTATAAAGAAAATTTGTATAAGATGTTTTACAGGTGGCATCTACCCCCGACGAGAATTGCCAGTGTTCTGTATGCCCTTTTATGGTCAATGAGTGGAGTCTGATAGCAGACTCCACTCATTGGTTCAGCCAGCAGTGGGAGAATTGAAGCCCTGTCAGTGGCTGAAGCTTTGGATAGCACCGGCTTTAAAAAGCCGGTGCCTGCCACAACTGAGTGGCTTTTGCTTCAGTGCTAAAAATAAAGTGTTCTAGTGGTACCACCATGTCCTGCCTCTCCTTTACACGCAGTCCCACAAAATACTGGCGATGAAGGTGGGATCCTGAACCGCAGAGGGAACAAGGGGCACATCGTGGCAAGCTGATGCTAGCACAGCAGATGAAGGAATGCACCAGCCAAGCAGAATGGCCCAATGCACTACCAGCATGGCTCACTAACCCATGGCCATTCCGTTCGACCCCGCTAAAGAAAAGTGGTCTTCCTATATGGGCTGCTTCAACTTACATCTAGAGGTAAATGGATGGCAATCCGCCCCTGATTCATAGAAAAAAGCATTGTTCTTAACTTACTGTGATATCGAGATTTATGAAATGGCGGATGCTTTGGTCGCTGATGACCTACAGACTGTTTCCTGGGATGAGTTGCAATGCACCCTCAAAGGACACTATGGCCCCTCTCCTTCCTACCTGGCCAGCCGCTCTGATTTCTACATGCAGAGCCAGAAAGAATGGAAAACAATCAACACTTTTGTGGCTGATTTGAGGAGAATCGCGAAGAACTGCAGGTTCCCAGACACCAAAGGGATGATCTGGGACCGGATCATCCTCGGCATGAGAGACCCCTCACTCCAAAAGAAGCTCCTGGCTCGTGAGGACATCTCCTTCAAAGAAGCCGTTGATGAGGCAAGGGCTGCCAAATCATCAGACAATTTGGCAGCGCGGATCCAAGGAACGGGGAAGATCCATGCAGCCACCTCAGATCGCCACCCGTTGCTACATGAATCCGCCTCCGAAGGCAGCAACAACAATGACATGGAGGTCCACAAGCTGAGGTCCAGCAAGCCCAGTGGAAAGACCAGGAGCCTGGTGGCTGCTGTGGGCACCATCACCATTTGGCCTGCTGGTTCTGAGATACCATTTGCCACAGATGCAAATGCCGGGGCCACATCGCAGAGGTTTGCTGTGCATTACAACTGGCCAGTAAGCAGGGCAGGCAAGTGGCATTGCCTGCCAGATAACATGGCCACCAGAGCAGAAGAACCCAGGTGGCATAAATTCAAAAGAAGGGACTGCGCCAGAGAGGAAGAAGTTCACCTCACCTATGTAGGCTATGCACAAGCCCGGGTGAAGCGCACGGATGCTTTTGAGGCCAATAAGATTATGGCTACAATTAACATAGAAGGCAAGCCGTGCCGCATGGAAGTGGACTCGGGGTCCTACATCTCCATGATCTCATGGGACACCCTAAAGCAGCTCCAACCCGAACAACGGCGTGACCAGCTGCAGCCGCAAGACATCACACTGAGGGACTACCAGGGCTCTCGAATTCCCGTCGTGGGAAAGAAGATCACCCATGTGGAGTACGGCGCATTCTCTGGGACCCTGCCACTCACCATAGTTGACTGGGACCTTCTCAGCCTGCTTGGAAGGGAATGGTTCCAGCCACTACGGATAGGAATCACCGGAGTCCACGCAATGGAAGCCAACTGGCAGCAGTCATCATGGAGCTGGAGAAGGAATTCAGCAATGTGTTCGACGACTCCTTGGGCAAGTATAAGGGGACCGCCATCTCCTTCAGTTTAGACCCGAGCGTCGTGCCAATCCATCTAAAACCACGCCGTGTTCTGTTTGCTCTCCGCCCAAAGATGGAAGAGCAACTGGACAAACTGATAAACCAAGGGGTCCTAGAGCCAGTAGACCACGCAAAGTGGGAGACCCTAATCGTCACCCCAGTAAAGCCAGACAGGTCAGTTCTCATCTGTGCTGATTACAAGACCATGTTGAACAGGGCACTACAGCAAAGCATCTTCCCAGTGCCCGTAGTATAGCACCTTTTACACTCCCTGGGCCAAGGAACTATATTTGCCAAGTTAGACCTGGCCCAGGCCTACTTCGATGATTGCTGTGGCAGCGATGGGGGCTTCACCGTGTCGAGGGGGGGTGGGAGGCTCTGCCCTCCTCTCCCAGCCCCTGCGTTTATGGCTGGAGGTTCAGGGCATCTGGTGGTGGTCATGGTGAGTCCGAGGAGTGGATGGCGGTGGAGCTTTGGACGGCTTTCCTCGGCGGGGAGAGAGGCGCTGGAGGTGTTGGCGGTGGAGGGCGTGTCTGTGGGAGTCTGGCCAGAGGAGGCCTTGGCGTTGGAGCTGCTGGTGGTGGGGCGAGATGCCTCAGCGTTGGAACTGCTGGTGGCGGGGGCGAGAGGTCTTGGCGTTGAGCTGCTGGTGGCGGGTGCGAGATGCCTGGGCGGCTTCGTCAACTGGCCGGCAGCATTCCTGATGGTTTGGTTGGCGGCGTGGGTGTCTCAGGTCACCAGCAGGAAAAGGAGGAGGACCCGACGAACAGGCTGGCGGCTGACCCATTGGCTGGCCTCGCAGGTGCATTTTGTCACACCTGCTTGATGCTTGGTCGTGGTGGCCTTGCTGGCTGTTTGCCGGGTCTGGGATGTTGGACGTGGTTGCCAAGGGACCTGGGGCTGCTTGGACTTTGCCCTGGACTTGGCGGTTGGTTGGTGACTCTGGCAACACGATGGTGGCTGGTAGCGAGGAGGAAGAGAAGATCCAGCGACAGCCCTGGCAGGTAGCAGATGGCCAGCCCAACGAGTGCGCTGTTGAGGCGTTCAGTTGGGTGGGGTCCTGAGGCCTCGCCGGGCCTTTGCTATAGACTGTTTGGACCTCCACCGCATGGTCCTGCTTGGACTTTGATTCCTGACCCGGAGAGGCTGTGCCGGGCTGGGCTAGAACCATCTTTATTCCATTTATTTCTCCATTCTTGAATGGTTCATGCTGAGCTCTATGAACCTCTCGCGGCCTGAGGACTTCGCCGTCTCCACTGTTAAACCGAATGACTGAAGGACTACCTCTGTAACTGCCCCCCTTACTCCCCTTGTACAGGATCATGGATGGGCCCATCATGGTGAGAGCATGATGTAGGCTGGTGTGCCTTCCGCTGCTGTGAGAGAGCAGTGGGGCCGCCTGCCATACCCGTTCTCGGCCTTTCGGGGGTCTCCACCATGGTGAGAGGATGGTGGAGAAGCTTCTTTTCCATTCTGCTTCCCCCTCCCATGCTTGGCCGTGAGAGGGCGATCTTGGGTGGCCGATATGCTCTCCATTATGGAGGGCTTTACCTATACTAGTGAGTCTATTTTGTCAACTGGCATCTGTCTCCCCATCTCTTGCTATAGTTAGTTGTTGACCATGACATTGTCCTATTCGATGTCGGAACTGTGGGTCTTGGGGAAGGCCCCCCTATCCCTGGGTTGGCCCAGCGCCCTTTCCAAGCTTTATCTTGATGATGGATTTTGGAATCCTGAGAGATGGCATGCGGAAAAATGGGGTTTTAAGGGGAAGGGTGGGTTACATAAATTTTTAACTAAATTTTTATATGGGTTAGGGAGGGTTGGAGAGAGTGGTTCTGGGAGGGAAAGTGGGGGGGTTCCCCCAGTGCACTCTCAATTGTTGTCCAGGTCCGGTGAGGATCGCAGTGGGGGGTGGGGGAGGGGGGCGTGTGGCTTCAGGGGAGAGAGCTGGTTTTAAGATCTCCACGGTGATTGGGTATGGCAGGAGATGACGAAACAGAGGGCCAGATCAGTATTGGGGAGGGCGCCCCACTATTTACAAGCGGTGGCGCACTCCGACCCTCTGGCTTCTGCCTGCTCCCCTGGGTGGTCGGGAGGTCAGGTCCCAGGGCTCGGGATGGTTTATGTCAACGCCAGGTCCATGGTCAATAAAGCCCCCCTCATCAAGGAATTGATTGAGGGGGAGGCCGCGGACCTGGCTTGCATTACAGAGACCTGGTTGGGGCCAGAGGGAGGAGTCCCTCTTTGTGATTCATGCCCCCCAGGTTTCCAGGTGCTACACCAACCCTGAGCCCAGGGTAGGGGCGGGGGAGTGGCGGTGGCTGTTAGGGAGTCCTTTTGTCCACGGGAGGTCACTCTCCCTCAGATAGGCGGGTGTGAGTCTCTCCTCCTGAGGTTGGGCCCTGGGGGTCAGTTGGGCCTGTTGCTCGCATACCTTTCTCCCAGCTTCCCGAGCTGCTCAACGTCCTCTCAGGGGTGGCGGTGGAGTTCCCTAAGCTTATGGTCTTGGGGAACTTCAAACTCCCCTCCCTGGGTGGGGCGTCAGGATTAGAGCAGGAGTTCATGGCATCCATGGCAGCCATGGACCTGACCCAAATAAATCAGGGCCCGACTCATGAGGGCGGACACACACTCGACCTGGTTTTTATCTCTGAGCAGTGGTATAATGATCTGGGGGGGGATTACCAGCTTCACAACCCCTGCCATGGTCAGATCATTTCCTCCTTCGGATGGGCTTCCATTACGCCACTCCATGCTGCTGGGATACGGAACCGACCAGGTGGTTCCGTCCCAGGCGCCTGATGGACCCGGAGGGTTTTCAGATGGCGCTTGAGCCATTTCCTACCTCCCTTACTCGCAGCTCGGCTGAGGCCCTCGTGGATTCCTGGCAACAGGCTGCCTCGGGGGGTCTTGACCAAGTTGCCCCTTTGCGGCCCCTGACCCGCTGCAGATCCCGGTTAGCTCCTTGGTTTTCTGGGGAGCTCCGGGAGATGAAGCAATGGAGGAGGGGTGCAGTTGGAGGGCCAGCCATTCCGAATCTGACTGGTCTCAGTTGAGGTCCTTTACTAGGACCTATCTGGTGGTGATGAGAGTGGTGAAGTCTTCTTACTTTGCTGCTCTCATCGTGCCTGCAGAGAATCACCCGGCTGCCCTGTTTGGGGTCACCCACTCCCTCCTGAATTTGGGGGGGGTGACCCCTTGCAGGGTCGAGCCAAGGAATTTAGCCATCACCTGCAG
This sequence comes from Naja naja, assembly GCA_009733165.1. NCBI lineage: Eukaryota > Metazoa > Chordata > Lepidosauria > Squamata > Elapidae > Naja > Naja naja. The sequence goes on from CM019155.1 coordinate 127,634,870, forward strand.
GACAAGATCGCTCAGATTCGGGCCAGCTTGGACTCCGACTGGCTAGAGTCTGACGAGGGAGTAATGTCGGGTCTGGCTGTTACGATCTGGGATGAGTTTGACCCTGTGACCCCAGATGATGTGGACAGGGCCATGCGGAGGCTGAGTTCCACCAAGTGTTTATTGGACCCGTGTCCCTCCTGGCTGGTGTATGCCACCCGGGAGGTTACATGAGGCTGGCTCCAGGCAGTTGTCACCGCTTCTTTGAGTGAGGGATTCTTCCCAGCCGCCTTGAAGGAGGCGGTGGTGAGGCCCCTCCTCAAGAAGGCTGCCTTGGACCCAGCCATTTTGAACAACTTTCGTCCAGTCTCCAACCTTCGATTTATGGCGAAGGTTGTTGAGAGCGTGGTAGCTTCCCAGCTTCCGAGGTTCCTGGAGGAAGCAGATTACCTAGATCCGTGCCAATTGGGTTTCAAGCCCGGATACAGCATGGAGACGGCATTGGTCGTGCTGATGGATGATCTCTGGAGGGCTCGGGACAGGGGTTACTCCTCTGTCCTAGTCCTATTAGACCTCTCAGCGGCTTTCGATACCATCGACCATGGTATCCTGTTGCAACACCTCGGGGGGTTGGGGGTGGGAGGCACCATCCTTCAGTGGTTCTCCTCCTACTCTCGGGGCGCTCGCAATCAGTGTTGTAGGAGGGCAGAGGTCATCCCCACAGCCCCTCACTTGCGGGGTGCCTCAGGGGTCGGTCCTCTCTCCCCTCCTGTTCAACATCTATCTGAAACCGCTGGGCGAGATCATCCGGGTTTTGGGTGAGGTATCATCTGTATGCTGATGATGCTCAACTTTACATCTCCACCCCAAACCAACTCAGTGAGGCCCTCCCTGTGATGTCCTGGTGCCTGGAAGCGGTATGGATCTGGATGGGGAGGAACAGGCTCCAGCTCAACCCTGCCAAGACCAAGTGGCTGTTGCGTGACACGCATCTCTCGGGTGGTCCAGAGTGTTCCATCGTTGGTTTTGGGGGGGAGAGGTGTTGCCCCCCATAGACAGGGCTCGCAACTTGGGTGTCCTCCTGGATTCACAGCTCAGTTTGGAGGAACAGGTGGGAGCCGTGGCCAGGGAGGCATTCACCCAGGTTCGCCTGGTGCACCAGTTGCGTCCCTACCTGGGCCAAGATGCGCTATGCTTGGTCACTCATGCATTCGTTACGTCCTAGATCGACTACTGCAATGCACTCTACATGCGGCTTCCCTTGAGGACCACGCAGAGGCTTCAGCTGGTGCAGAATGCGGCTGCGCGGGTTGTGATGGGGGTGTCCCGATATTCCCATATTACACCCCTCCTGCGCGAGCTGCATTGGTTGCCAGCTGCCGTGAGATTCAAGGTATTGGTGCTTATCTACAAAGCTCTCCATGGCTTAGGGCCGGGGTACTTGCGGGAACATCTCCTGCCAGCATCGAATACCAATCGCCCGGTGCGTGCCCACAGACAGGGCCTCCTAGGGGTACTGTCAGCTAGACAATGTTGGCTGGAGGTCCCT
>CM019155.1:127649759-127674868 GCA_009733165.1 Naja naja
TGGTTGCAGCTGTCAAGAAATTCCATGAGTATTTATATGGGAGAACATTTACTATTGTCACAGATCACAAACCTCTGTTAGGCACTGTGGCAGGGGACAAACCAACGCCCACTTATCCTGTCACCAAGAATGCTGAGATGGACTGAATTTCTTGCTGCTTATTCATACAAACTGATCCACAGACCTGGTAAAGACATTGGGCATGCAGATGCTTTGAGTTGCTGCCCACTTCCTTCACACATTGAGGACCCTGTTCCTGAGACTCACACCTTTTTTCTAGAAACTGTTGCCTGGCTTGTATCACCGAGACCTGGTTGGGGCCGGAGGGTGACATCTGGTTGACATCTGCCCCCCAGGTTTTTGGGTGCTGCACCAGTCACGACCCCAGGGAAGGGGGGGGTGGAGTGGCTATTGTCATTCAGGAGACCCTGTTTCCAAGGAGGTCCCTGCCCCGGAATAGGCGGGTGTGAATCCCTCCTCCTGAGGTGTGGGCCTGCAAGTCAGATGGGCATGCTGCTTACATAACTGTCCCCCTGCTATGTCTCAGCTGCCCTGCCTGGGCTTCTTGATGCCATCTCAGGTGGCCGGTGGAGTTTCCAGAGCTTATAGTTCTGGGTGACTTCAACCTGTCTTCCTTGGGACTGGCATTGGGTTTGGCCCAGGAGTTCATGGCCTCCATGGAGGCCATGGGCCTGACCCAGATAATTGATGGCCTCCACTCATGAGGGGGTACACTGCTCGACCTGGTTTTTTTGTCTCGAGCAGTGGCGAGTGGGTCTGGGGGGGATAATAGTGGCCCACCCCGTTTCATGGTCAGACACTATCTCCTGCGGCTGGTCTTCCATCGCTGCCCCACACCGCTGGGATGAGGAGCTGCCCCACACCGCTGGGATGAGGAGCCACTTGGATGGTTCCGCCCCCCAGGCGCCGATGGACCCTGAGAAGTTCCAGGCAGAGCTGGGGTTTTTCCTGCATCCTCAACCCACAGCCCTGCCGAGGTCCTTGTGGCTACCTGGCAACAGTCAGCCTGCGGGGCTCTCGGCAGGGGTTGTCCCCATGCCCCTTACTCAGCAGATCCTGGTCAGCCCCTGGTATACCGAGAGGGCTCCGGAGATGAAGACGCAGAGGGGACTAGAGAGCAGGTGAGGGTGACCCGCTTCTGGATCTGACCGAGCCCAGCTAAGAGCCCATATTAGGACTTACTGGTGGCGTGAGGGCGTAGAAGATCTTATTTCTCCGCCTCATAGCATCCGCAGAGATAACCGCCGGCCAGCCTGTTTGGGTCGCTCGCCTCCCTCCTCCAGCTGGGGGGGGTATGGACTTTGCAGGGCAGAGCTGAGGAATTTGGCCAGTATCTGCAGGATAAAACGCTTCAGATCCGGGAAGGGTTGCGCTCGGACTTGTAGGCCTGAGGATGGGGATGCAGTGGTTTGGCCAATGTTATCTGGACTGAGTTCGATCCTGTTTCTGAGGATGAAGTGGACAGGATTGCGCGGCTGCTGAGTTCCACCACATGTTTATTGGACCCGCTTATTGGCCTCCAGGGAGGTCACGTGTGGCTGGCCCGGGCAGTGGTCAAGCTTCATTAAGGGAGGGGCTGTTCCCGCTTGAAAGAGGGGCGTGGTGAGGCCCCTTCGAAGAAGCCTGCCCTTGACCCAGCCACATTGAACAACTTTTGAGTCCCTCCAACCTTCGCTAGCGAAGGTTGTTGAGGTGGTGGCCCAGCAATTGCCACTTTTCCTGGAGGAAGCGGACTACCTGGATCCATACCAATCGGGCTTCTGGCCTGGGTACAGCACGGAGACAGCATTGGTCGTGCTGATTGATGATCTCTCTAGGGCTCGGGACAGGGGTTTTTCCTCTGTCCTGGTCCTGTTAGATCTCTCAGCAGCTTTTGATACCATCGACCATGGTATCCTGTTGCAGTGTCTCGGGGGGTTGGGAGTGGGAGGCACTGTTTTACAGTGGTTCTCCTCCTTCCTCTCGGACGTTCGCAAACAGTGTTGGCAGGGGGCAGAGGTCGACTCCAGGTATCTCACTGTGGGGTGCCCCAGGGCTTGGTCCTCTCGCCCCTCCTGTTCAACATATATATGAAGCCGCTGGGTGAGATCATCCGTTTTGGGTGAGTTATCATCAGTATGCTGATGATACACAGTTATACATCTCCACCCCAGGCCACATCAGTGATGCTCTCTCTGTGATGTCCCGTGTCTGGAGGCGGTACGGATCTGGATGGACAGGAACATGCTTCGACTCAATCCAGCCAAGACAGAGTGGCTGTGCATACCGACATCTCGGTCCAGTTTGGATGTTCCATCTTTGGTCATGGGGGAGGAGGTGTTGCCCCCCGTGGACAGGGCACAGAACCTGGGGGTCCTCCTGGACTCACGGCTCAAATTGGAGGAGCAGGTGGGGGCCATGGCCAGGGGGGGCTTTGCCCAGATCCAGCTGGTTCGCCAGTTACGCCCATTCCTGGACTGAGATGCCCTCGCGACAGTCACTCAGGCGCCGTTATTTCCCGACTCGACTACTGTAACGCTCTCTACCTAGGACTGCCCTTGCGTACCACTCGGAGGCTTCAGCTGATGCAGAATGCGGCCACGCGGATAGTGATGGGAGCTTCCGATACTCCCATGTTACACCCCTTCTGCCACCTGCATTGGCTCTCCTGTTGCCCTCCGGGTGAGATTCAAGGTTCTGGTATTAACATTCAAAGTCCAGCATGTCATGGGTCCAGGTTATTTATGAGAACGGCTCCTCCCAACATCAAATACTAACCGCCCTGTACGGGCTCACAGACGGGTCTCTCAAGCTGCCTGTGACTCAATGTCGCTTGGGTGACCCGGGAGGGCCTACTCTGTGGCATGCTCCCACTCTGTGGAATCTTCTTCCGCTGGAGCTCGCCTGGCCCCTGATCTTCGCACCTTCCGCCACGATTTGAAGACTTGGCTCTTTTTACAATCTGGGCTGTTGATTCTCTGGGGTTGATCCTATTTAACTATGGGTTTTAATTTTCAATTCGGCTTAACTTGTTTAATATACTTTTAATTAATTTATTTATCGTTGTATTTTTAGCTTTGAGCTTCCAATCTTTTTGGAGAGGGGGCATATAAGTCGAATAAATAAATAAATAAATAAATAAATAAATAAATAAATAAATTCTCAGAGACTCTTCCCATCCTGCTTACAATCTTTATGAACTGTTGCCTTCTGGCAGAAGATACAGAACAATTAAAATTCGGACCACACGTTTTCTGAATAGTTTTTATCCCAGAGTTATAATTGCACTTAACAGTGAACTTAAGGACCACCATCAGTAAGCTGTTGGACAGTATTACTTGGTCTGTTGTGTGGGTGCTTGTGCGTTTTTAGGAGGTGGGGAATTTTGGTGGGTGGGGAGGTTTTTGGGGATTGTCGTGTGTGTGTACATGTTCAGTCTGGTCTCTGAGCGTTATATGAATTTCATTATATGTATACTGTATATATATGTAAAATGACAATAAAGAATTCAATTCAATTCAAAATTCAATTCAACTGTTAAACAAACCAATTGAAGTAAATGCTATTTTTTTGTCAAAAGCGTAAAACGCAGTCACACAATTGCAGGATGCTACAAATGCCCATAATGAGGGCTGATTGCTAAGCACTCAAAATATAGACATATGATCATGGGCAGGTCACCTGCTAGAACCGGGTTGTAAGTAGCTTTGGGAAAGGGTGGGATCTGTCATAAGTCAAGGACTACATATATTCTTCGTTCAATCATTATTTTCTTGTACTGTGCTATCAGCTCAATGGTTATATATGTCTATATCGTATTTTATATCAATCTATTGAATGTCTATTACAAAATTATCTACTCTATTTCATTGCTTATTCTTTTTGTCCAACCATTGATAAAACAAATCCCATATCATATAAAATTGTTTATCTGCTTGCTCTCTAATTTCAAATGTCAACTTACTCATTTCAGCACAGTCCATAATTTTCTTAATAACTTCCTCCTGCATAGGTATTTTATCATTTTTCCAATTCTTAGCAAATACAATTCTAGATGCTGTTAAAACATTTACAATCAAATATTTCAACTCTTTATTGTAAATTTCTGGTATGATTCCCAATAAAAATATTTCTGGTTTAAAGTCTATATGTTGTTTTATCATTTTTTTTCCAACCATATGTGGATTTTAGTCCAATATCTTTTTGCGTCCAAACACATCCACCACATATGGTAATACGAACCAGGTGTCTGATGACATTTCCAACATTTATTTGATTTATTCTTAAACATTCTCGCAATTCTCGTTGGGGTAAGTGCCACCTGTAAACAGATTTTCTTTATAAGCAGTTGACATTGTCATTTTATGATTTTGAGACCATAATTTTTCCCATTTCTCTAGATCAATCCCATATCCAAAATTTCCCCCCCAAGCGATCATCGTTTCTTTAACTTGCTCCTCCTCCAATTTAAATTCTAATAAATGTCCATAACGTTTTTTAATTACATTTTTATCAGTACCTATCAAAATTTTATCTAAGTCAGTCAACATCATAAATACCTTCTAATTTAATATCTTCATCAAATCTAGACTGTATTTGCAAATATGAAAACCAGTTCATTTTTATGCCTTGTTCTTCCAACGCTTGCATAGATTTAAGTTCACCCTTTTCATTCAATATCTCACCATATCTAACTGTTTGTTCCTTTTTATATATTATTGGATATAAAAAAGCTTCAATTGTAGATACCCATAGCGGAACTTTTAGATAGTATTGCTTTTTAATCTTTTCCCAATTTAAAAACAAAGCCTCTCGAATGTGGTGTCTTCTAAAGTATCCTTGTGTTTTAGTTCCCTTATACCAAAGAAATGCATGCCACCCCAACAGCAGGTCATGTCCTTCTAGGGTCAATAATCTACTGTTCCTTAATGTTATCCATTCTTTTACCCACATCAGATTTGCCGCTTGATAATTTAATTCCTAGTCAGGCAGAGTGAACCCTCCTCTTATTCTTGCGTCTTGTAACAATTTAAGTTTTATTCTCACTTTCTTGCCCTGCCAGATATATTTCAACACAATTTTATTTAAGTCTTCAAAAAACTCTTTCCCTAATCTCGTTGGAATTGTCTGGCATAAATATAAAATTCTAGGCAATACATTCATCTTAATTGTTGATATTCTCCCAATCAATGATAATTGTAAATTTTTCCAAATCTGTTGCAATCTGCTGTTTGAGTTTAATATAATTATTCTCCTTCAGTGTGGTACATCTTGGCGTAATGTGTATCCCTAAATACTTGACCTTGTGTGTGACCTGTATTTCTACAACTTCTTCCAACTCTTTCTTTTGTCTTGCTAGCATATTCTTTGTTAATATCTTTGTTTTATCCTTATTAATTTTCAAACCTGCTACTTTTCCATACTCTTCTATCCTTTCTATTAATTTAGGTGCTGTTTCCAATGGATCCTCTAGTATAAATACCAGGTGGTCTGCAAAAGCTTGCAATTTATACTCTTCCTTTTTAATTTTCATTCCTTTTATTTCTTTGTCTTCTCTAATGTTCCTGTTCAACACTTCCAATGTTAGCACAAACAGCAGAGGCGACAGTGGACAACCTTGCCTAGTCCCTTTTCTTATATCTATAGATTCTGTCAATTCTCCATTTATCATGACCTTTGCAGTTTGTTTATGATATCGTCTCAATGGCTTGTATAAAATTTTTACCAAAGCCCATTTGTGCCAATTGTAATAACATAAAGCGCCAACTCACATTATCGAAGGCTTTTTGAGCATCTAGAAACATCAAAGCCATTTGCTTTTCGGGATGTGCCTCATAATATTCCAAAGTATCCAAAACTATTCTCATATTATGTTTAATTTGTCTCTTTGGCAGAAATCCATTTTGATCAACATGAATAAAATTATTTAAATATCTTTTCAATCTTTCTGCCAAAATTGAAGCAAAAATTTTATAGTCTGAATTTGAGCTGAGCTCTAATTGGCAGTGGTCTGAGGAGGGAGGTACAGGGAGTCTGGCCGATGTCATCTGGGCTCAGTTTGATCCTGTTTCTGAGGATGAAGTGGACAGGATTATGCAATGACTGAGTTCCACCACATGTTTATTAGACCCGTGTCCTTCCTGGATGGTATATGCCTCCAGGGAGGTCACGTGCGGCTGGCTCCAGGCAGTGGTCAATGCTTTGTTGAGGAAGGGTTCTTTTCCTGCCGCCTTGAAAGAGGCGGTGATGAGACCTCTCCTGAAGAAGCCTGCTCTGGACCCAGCCATTTTAAACAACTTTCGTCCAGTCTCCAACCTTCGCTTTTTGGTGAAGGTTGTTGAGAGTGTGGTGTCTCAGCAATTTCCGCTTTTCCTGGATGAAACGGACTACCTGGATCCGTACCAAGTGGGCTTTCGACCTGGGTATAGCACGGAGACGGTATTGGTCACACTGATGGATGATCTCCTGAGGGCTCGGGACAGGGGTTTTTCCTCTGTCCTGGTCCTGTTAGATCTCTCAGCGGCTTTCGATACCATCGACCATGGTAGCTTATTGCGTCTCGGGGGTTGGGAGTGGGAGGCACTGTGTTGCAGTGGTTCGCCTCCTTCCTCTCGGGATGCTCGCAATCAGTGTTGGCAGGGGGGCAGAGGTCAACTCCAAGGGCTCTCACTTGTGGGGTCCCTCAGGGGTCTGTCCTCTCGCCCCTTCTGTTCAACATTTATATGAAACCGCTGGGTGAGATCATCCGTGGCTTTGGGGTGAAGTATCATCAGTATGCTGATGATACGCAGTTATACATCTCCACCCCAGGCCACATCAGTGATGCCCTCTCTCTGATGTCCCGTTGTTTGGATGCGGTATGGATCTGGATGGACAGTAACATGCTTCGGCTCAATCCGGCTAAGACAGAGTGGCTGTGCATACAGACATCTCGACCCAGTCAGGAGATTCCATCTTTGGTCATTGGGGGAGAGGTGTTGCCCCCCATGGATAGGGCATGGAACCTGGAGGTCCTCCTGGACTCACGGCTCAGGCTGGAGGAGCAGGTGGGAGCCGTGGCCAGGGGGCCTTTGCCCAGGTCCGGCTGGTTCACCAGTTACGCCCATATCTGGACCGAGATGCCCTGTGCATGGTCACTCAGGCACTTGTCACCTCGCGGCTCGACTACTGCAACGCTCTCTATCTAGGACTGCCCTTGCATACCATCCGGAGGCTTCAGCTGGTGCAAAATGCTGCCGCGCGGGTTGTGATGGGAGCTTCCCGGTTCTCCCATGTTACGCCCCTCCTGCGTGGTTTGCATTGGTTGCTGGTTGCCCTCCGAATGGGATTCAAGGTTTTGGTATTGACATTCAAAGTCCTACGAGACATGGGTCCGGGCTATCTACGGGAATGTCTACTGCCGGCATCGAATACCAACCACCCTGTATGAGCGCACAGGCAGGGACTCCTCGGCGTGCCGTCTGCGACTCAGTGTTGCTTGGCGGTGATCCGGGGGAGGGCCTACTCTGTGGTGGCTCCCGCCCTATGGAATCAGCTACCTCTGGGACTCCGCCTGGCTCCTGACCTTCGCAGCTTCTGCCACGACCTGAAAACTTGGCTTTTTGAGCAGGCTGCTCTGTGCTGACTCCTCTTGGGGGTTGTTTTATAATTTGTTTTAGTAATTTGGCTTGTTGGGTTTAATTCTATTTTAGGTAATTATTTATTGTGTTGGTTTTAACTGTGAGCCGCCCCGAGTCCGTTCGGGAGAGGGGTGGCATACAAGTCAAATAAATAAAGAAATAAAGAAATAAACTTCAAATGATTGCTAAATGGACGGTTGTAGATCGAGGACTATCTATCTATCCTGTAGTTCCCAAGTACGTGGGAAGACGTAACTTTTTTAAAAAATTCATATTTATATGCCACCCTTCTCCGGAGACTCAGGGCGGCTTACAATTTTTTGGAGCACAATCCAATGTGCTCAGCAATAGCCTTCATTCCATTGTATATGCCTGCTTATTACTAAGCGGCATTTTTACAAAGTCAGCTTATTGCCCCCAACAATCTTGGGTCCTCAGTTTACCTACCCTGAGAGGATGGAAGGCTGAGTCAACCTTGAGCCTGGTGGGATTCGAGCCTGCACTAATTGCAGGAAGCTGGACCTTAAGTGCTAGGCATTTAACAGCCTGCACCACCAAGGCTAACTTTAACTTAGGATAGACATGAACCCTCCCCTAACCCTCTAACCCTCCCCTCGCTCCCTTCTAGATAAAAGCCTCCAGATACAATTATTCCCAGAATCCCCTCCACTGGCCATGCTACTGGAGCTGCTAGGTTCGTAGCTCTGGAACGACTTCAGCTTCCCATTCCTGCAATCCAATCACCCTTATGAATCCAAGCAATAGCAATAGCACTTGGTCTTAGACTTATATACTGCTTCATGGTGCTTTACAGCCCTCTCTAAGCAGTTTACATATTGTCAAGCATATTGCCCCCAACAATCTGAGTCTGCATTTTACCGAACTTGGAAGGATGAAAGGCTGAGTCAAGCCTGAGACTCAAACTGCCTTTCAGAATAAATTATTTTTATTTATTAAATTTGTTTGCTGCCCATCTCTCTGCGATTCTTTCCACCTTTTCTAAAAGTTTCACTTTAGCATGTTGTGTGAATGCTGTACGTATTATCTCCTGAGGCCAGGACCATTCTCAACCTAATGCCCACTAATCCAGATGTTTCAGCGATAGCCAGATTTGGTTTTTGGGTCAGGTCAAGATAAACCTGAACACTCGTTATTTTATTCTGTATGGGTGGTGTTTTCCCAGCAGAAAGTCTCCTCCGAATAGGATCGCACTTTGGGGCTTGCAATGCTTTACATATATCTTGAGTAAAGAAGCCATAGGCTCAAGCAGAATTTCGCACTTTCCCTCTCAAATAAAACAAAGATTTCGCTCTCAGACTTTAGAGCTCTTGGCGTCTTTTGGCCGCCTCGTTCTTGTTCCTGTTTCCATTTTCCTCCACCCGCAGAATCACTTTCGGATTCCTTTCTCTGTCAGGGAAGGTTGAAAATTATAAAATTCCGCGCAGACATCTCATTCTGCTGATTGGGCGGAGAAGCATCAGGGAGCCGCTTGGATCTTTTCGTGTTGAGAAGCGACGGAGCATCGCTGAATTAACAGCCTGAAAGTCGGGAGTGGCGTGCAGGTAATGACGGGGAGCAGCGTGCCAGCTTTTGGGGGGAGAGGTAAAGAGAAAAGGGGCTAGAACGGTTCAAGAAAGCAGGGCAGGATCTGAGCCAGCTGATCTAATCTCATCTGCCCGGAACATTATTAGTTCCATCTCTGGATCGCGCGACCAAAATAGTTTGGAGCATCGCTTCGGGTAGAAACTTGGCACAGATTTTTATAGGTTCTTTTCATTTCGAGAAGGTAATCACTAAAAAAAAAGCAAATTAGAAAAAAAACCCCTACAATAAATAGTTTTGCTATAGATCCGCATATAAGGTAATTTTTGTGCCTCCGTTCGAAGTTTTGGCAGCGTAGGGATCCCAATTTGCTGGATTTGAAAAATGCAGTTTGAGAGAGAAGGGGATTGGATTGTCATGGATAGGATCTACTGCGATGGATCATACTCTGGCCTGCTGAATCACGTGCCTAATCGCGAATGAGTTGATTCAAGGTGGGGTATCTAAGTTTTGTTTTTAATCAATAAATGTCAGAGGGTTAATGGCCTTAAAACTGCTTTGAAACACCAGCTTTGATTTGAGATAGAAATAGGAGATACATTCAATGTGGAAATAGATTCCTCCTCTCAAATTGTTTCCAGCTTCCCTAAAAATGCGTTTGTTCCAGATTAGCTGGATGGTAAAGGATCAGATCTGTTGGATGGGATCTAGAATTAATTTGCCCTCAGTTCAGATTAATGGGTGGGCATATGTTATGCCAGTATTTCATTTTATATATTTTCCTCTTTTGTTGTTGCAGGTTGAAGATGTCTCAAAAGGAGAGAAAAAAGTAAGGAAGTATATGTATGGTGTGTGTGTGTGTGTAAGAAATAGAGTGGAGAAGGCAGAAGGGTTATGGCTGGGGATTGTGAAAATGGACCCACCTACATGAGAGCAAATACAATGTAATGGTTGAAACATTGAACTACAGTAGAGAAAATGTTTACATGTATGCACCGGTTGTGTGTGTGTGTATGCATAGAGAGTTGCATATCATTTTCCAAGGAAAACATGAATGTGACATTACATTCCCATTTAGAAGATTTTGTGTGATGTACACACTGCACCTTGTTAGGTAAGGCTAGGAGGAGGGCCACTGGAGGTCATGCCCAAGGCTTGTGGGGATCAGACTGAGTTGTCCCACTGATCATAGCTCTATTTTATCAATTTATCAACTGTAGAGGTGGCCCATCTGGCTCTCAGACCTTTGTTCTAACCTTAGAATCACCTTCTGAGGATAACCTGGGAGAAATGGTGATGGATAAATGTAGTCAGAATATGATTTGCTAATGGATTAATGTGTTGCATGAATGCAACCATATGAACTAGAGCTGACTATTAAATACACGTGGTAAACCCTGCCTGCCATGCAATGAAGCAAACTGTTTATTGATGGATCCAATAATTCAAAATTTAAATCTATGGTTATTCCTTGTCTGATTTTAATCATGAATTACTGTATCTTCACTTGCTCCTATAATTTTATGGGGCATTGTATTTGCACAGGTAGTTTTGAACTTAACAACTACAGTTGGGACCAGAATTTTTTTTTAAATAGAGTTTTATTTGGATTTTCACAAAACATACAAATACAAATAAAATATCTTTTTTTGGAGAACAGCATGCTCCCGCGTTATCACTTCTCCACACAGACATAAACTCAATTACATATTCATCTTATGTATTCTAATCCATATCTTATAACTATTTTTGCAGTTTTCTCAATAGTTTTTTCCCTTTCCTTGCTTTCTGTAACTTTATTTTTAATTATCTCCTTCCTTTCTAAGTTCAATTACATATCTTTTTCTAATTTTCAGTATCTTTCTAATCAATATTTTTATACTTTTGTCTGTCCTGTTTACAATTTCATATTTTCTTTTCTCATAAAACAAATTTTCCCCTGTAATTACTAGACTGGAGTGTAACACCTTTGTATCTTTTAATTATTATCCATTCAAATCTTGTTTAAAGTTTAAATTATGCCTTTATAGTTATAACATTCATTTTCTAACCTCTATTTTATAACTATTATCAACCGAATTCTGCTTGGTACATTCCCTTAAAATACACACTAAGTTCTTGAAAAAAAAATGTATGTATATATATATGTCTGTATATTTATTATTTATTTATTTATTTTTTGGACTTGTATGCCCCATCTCCGAAGACTCGGGGTGGCTCACAACTAAAAACAACGACAATAAATAATTAAAAATTTAAAAATATATTTGTATAACAATAGTAAATGAAATAATTATTCTATTTGAGTTCAGCTCAGCCATTAATATTGATAGCAATCTTTTACATTTCTATTTAAAATATTTCCATCTTTTAACAAACATTACCTAATAATATCAGTTATCATTCACTTTAATCACCTATATTTCATATTTTACTCATTACTATCTTTAAACAAAAAACAAAACAATAGTTATTAACAGTGGTCAATAAAATTATTGTTCTTATTCAAATTCATCCTGTCAGCTGATATTAATTTCATTAAAAATCTTTCATGTTTCTTTTCAATTATATACTTTTTAAAAAAAATCATTGAGAGACTTATTCCCTTATCCTCTTTGTTTCATTTAATTACTAACAAATATTCCATTACATATCAATGCCAATTTTATCTGTCACTATCATATTTTCTAACTCTTTTCTATTTCTAGTATGATAATGCTATCTCATGTATCCTTGCAGAATCCTCTCTTTAAGTTTTTAACCATTGTCTCTGTGTCTTTTAAAGAGGCTTATACCTTTAATTCTTGTACGTTTTTCCTGTTTCTCTATATCTTGTTTCTGTCCTTTATAACTTCTTTTCCTTTCCATCTTCCCCCTCTTCTTCTCTCTCTCCTTTTTGTTCCCTTTTCTATCTGATTCTCCCTTCTGTGATCCTCCCTTCTGCTTCTTCCTAATGTTATATTTACTTTTCAAATTACTCTTCTTTTTGGTTGTTGCTTCAAGTCTTAAGTTTTTAACTCTCTTTCCCCCCCCCCCATTCCCTTTTTTACCCTGCTTAAAATTGCTTGGTCATTGAAGATGGCTTCTTCTTTGTCCCGCCCTTCTTGTTCTGCAAGCATTTCTTGTTGTTTTTCATAGTTAAAAATCTCCATTTCTAAAAATTGAAATCTGAAGCCAAAGATCCTCTTCTCTTCTTCTTTTTGTTCTTTAAGTCTCATTTTTAGCTCTTCAAGGAGTGATGCCATTTTAAAGATTTTTAAACAACCCCCAATTGATTTTATTTCATTTCATTAGGATCCACCATTCAAAATTCCAGGAATCACCCAATAATCCAAAGCTTTTTTCTCACTTTCTCTTCCCTTTGTTATCTTGTAACAAAGTTTCAGCTGAAATATGTCCTTTACAGGTCTTGTTAAAATTCCACTATCAATTCTTTTTACTTCCAGGTGGTCTCCTCCATTTTCCCAGATTCCACCCTTTTTTTCCCCCTCTGCTTTCTTTCTTTTTTGAAGTGTTTAAATTATCCAAGAGTCTTTATCCCTTTGATACTTTATTTTCAGCTAAAAATAGCCTGTTAATTTCAAAGTGGATTAATATCAATTTCTTGTTTAGATCTCTTCTTAACATTCAAAGTCAATTAAAGCTGTCAATGTGAGAGAAAAAAAACCCATTCTTTTTCCTTTTCCTTTCTCTTTCGCCGCTTTAAAAATCTTTTTTAGGAGTAGTATTAGTCTTTGTAATTCAGATTCCAGGTACCTTAAATAGATGTTTTCTCCATTCAACCTAGTCAGTCAAACTTTCTCCTTTAAACTTCCTCCTGCGCAATCTTGTCCGGTCGGGTTCTTCTTTGAGGTGGCCATTTCTGACCACTGCTGTAACCGCCTTTGGGAAAGGGAGTAATGGCCAGCTGAGGAGGAGAGATGCGGCTTTCCTCAACCCCGCTGGCAGTCTTCCCCTTCTTCACCACCTCTACAGGGTGGCTTCAGCCCCGAATCCAAGTGGCTCAGGGTGCTCCAGCGGCGAGCACAGATCGAAAGCATGCATGATCATGGATTTCGGTCCATCGCTGAAGAAACCCAAACTGGAAGTGAGTTGGGACCCAGTCAGGCTCAGGGTTGGAAGGGGTTGGGTGGGGGTGGTGGAGTCCCGGACGGAATAGTGGGGGCCTTGATTCCCAAGGTGGTTGGAATGGGTAGGAGTCGAGGAGGAGGGGGGCCGTATCATGTTAGGGGAGCGCGCCTCCGCTGCATTCAAGCTGTGGCGCGCTCCGACCCCTCGACCTCTTCTCAATTTCTGGGGGTTTTGGGATCCAGGGCCCCTGGGCTCCGGCTGGTGTATTTTAATGCCAGGTCCATGGTGAATAAGGCGCTCCTCCGGGAGGTTATTGAGGAGGAGGCATGACCTGGCTTGTATCACCGAGACCTGGTTGGGGCCACAGGCGGTGTCCCTCTGGTTGATATCTGCCCCCAGGTTTTGGGTTATGCACCGGTCTTGACCCCAGGGAAGGGGTGGTGGGGTGGCTGTCGTTATCCGGGAGGCCCTGCTTCCAAGGGAGGCCCCTGCTCCTGAGATTGGTGGGTGTGAGTCCCTACTTGTGAGGTTCGGACCTCATGGTCAGATGGGCGTGCTGCTTACATACCTGTCCCCCAGCTGTGTATCAGCCACCCTGCCTGGGCTTCTCGATGCCGTCTCGGGGGTGGCAGTGGAGTTCTCGGAGCTTATAGTTCTGGGGGACTTCAACCTCCCCTCCTTGGAGTGCGGGGGTTGGCCCAGGAATTCATGGCTTCCATGGAGTCTATGGGTCTGACCCAGTTAATAGCTGGCCCGACTCGACCTGGTTTTTGTCTCGGAGCAGTGGCGAAGTGGCCTGGGGGATGGTGTTATTGCAACCCATCCGGTGCCATGGTCAGACCACTATCTCCTACGGCTGGCCTTCCAACAAGCCGCCCTATACCGCTGGGATGAGGAGCTGTCTAGATGGTTCCGCCCCAGGCACCTGATGGACCCTGAGAGGTTCCAGGCAGAACTGGGGTTTTTTCCTGCATCCCTTACCCACAGCCCTGTCGAGGTCCTTGTGGCTACCTGCAACAGTCGGCTGCGGGGGCCCTGGACAGGGTTGTCCCCATGCATCCCCTTACTCACGCAGATCCCAGTTGGCCCCTGGTACCCGAGGGGCTCCGGAGATGAAGCATCGTAGAAGGGGACTAGAGAGTAGGTGGAGGCGACCCTCCTGATCCGACCGAGCCCAGTTGAGAGCCTTTATTAGGACTTACCTGGTGGCTGTTGGGGCGAGAGGAGACTTACTTCTCCGCCCTCATAGCATCCAGAGATAACCGCCCGCTGCCCTGTTTGGGGTTGCCGCTCCCTCCTACACTTGGGGAGGTGGTGGACCTTGCGGGGCAGAGCTGAGGAATTTGGTCTTTATCTGCAGGATAAAATTGCTCGGATCCAGGAAGGGTTGCGCTCAGACTTGCAGGGGTCTGAGAGGGGGAGGCAGTGGTTTGGCTAATGTCATCTGGACTGAGTTCGATCCTGTTTCTGAGGATGAAGTGGACAGGATCATGCGGCGGCTGAGTTCCACCACATGTTTATTGGACCCGTGCCCTTCCTGGTTGGTTTATGCCTCCAGGGAGGTCACGTCGGCTGGCTCTGGGCAGTGGTCAATGCTTCATTGAGGGAGGGGCTGTTCCCTGCCACCTTGAAAGAGGCAGTGGTGAGGCCCCTTCTGAAGAAGCCTGCCTTGGACCCAGCCGTGTTGAACAACTTGTCGGTCTCCAACCTTGGCTTTTAGAAGGTTGTTGAAGAGTGTGGTGGCCCAGCAATTGCCACTTTTCCTGGAGGAAGCGGACTACCTGGATCCATACCAATCGGGCTTCTGACCCCGGTACAGCACGGAGACAGCATTGGTTGCACTGATTGATGATCTCTCTAGGGCTCGGGACAGGGGTTTTTCCTCTGTCCTGGTCCTGTTAGATCTCTCAGCTGCTTTCGATACCATCAACCATGGTATCTTGTTGCGGCGTCTTGGGGGGTTGGGAGTGGGTGGCACTGTTTTACAGTGGTTCTCCTCCTACCTCTCGGGACGCTCGCAAACAGTGTTGGCAGGGGGGCAGAGATCGACTCCGAGGTCTCTCACTTGTGGGGTACCTCACGGGTTGGTTCTCTCGCCTCTCTTGTTCAACATTTATATGAAGCCGCTGGGGAGATCATCCGTGGTTTCGGGGTGAGTTATCATCAGTATGCTGATGATACGCAGTTATATATCTCCACCCTGGACCACATCAGTGATGCTCTCTCCGTGATGTCCCGTTGTTTGGAAGCGGTGTGGATCTGTATGGACAGGAACATGCTCCGACTCAATCCAGCCAAGACAGAGTGGTTGTGCATACCGACATCCCAGTCCAGTTCTGAGGTTCCATCTTTGTTCATGAGGGGGGAGGTGTTACCCCCCATGGACAGGGCATGGAACCTGGGGGTCCTCCTGGACTCACGGCTCAAGTTGGAGGAGCAGGTGGGAGCCGTGGCCAGGGGGCCTTTGCCCAGGTCCGCTGGTTCGCCAGCTGCCCATATCTGGACCGGGATGCCCCGCATGATTACTCAGGCCCTCGTTGTCTCCCGACTGGACTACTGTAACGCTCTCTACTTAGGACTGCCCTTGCATACCACTCGAGGCTTCAGCTGGTGCAGAATGCGCATGCGGTAGTGGAGCCTCCGATACTCCCATGTTACACCCCTCCTGCGCGACTTGCATTGGCTTCCGTTGCCCTCCGGTGAGATTCAAGGTTTTAGTGTTAACATTCAAAGTCCTACATGGCATGGGTCCAGGATACTTAGAGAACGACTCCTCCCAGTTTCAAGTACCAACCGCCTGCAGGCGCATAGGCAGGGCCTCCTCAGGGTGCCGTCCACGACTCAATGTCGCCAGGGGACTCGGGAGAGCCTATTCTGTATGCCCCACTTTATGGAATCTCCTTCCACTGGAGCTCCGCTTGCTCCTGATCTCCGCATCTTCCGCCACCAAAGTTAAAAACTGGCTGTTTTACAATCTGGGCTATGCTGACTCCTTGGGTTTTCTTGATTTTAATCTTTGGGGTTTTAATGTTAATTCGGCTTAGTTTGTTTAATGCTTTTTAGGTAATTTATTGTTGTATTTTCTTTTAATCTGTGAGCTGCCCGAGTCCTTTGGGAGAGGCATATAAGTCGAATAAATAAATAAATAAATAAATAAATAAATAAATAAATAAGTGAAGAACTGTGTTATTTCTTTTTTTAAAAAAAGTTTTTTATTTTTGTAACAAACAAAACAACAAATAAAACCTTCTTTAATTGTACAGTGTGTCGGTTTGGTACATATATCATGTGCACATTATCTATAATCCTTTTAACTTTACATTCATATTATATTCTAATCAACATTCCATATCATATTATATCATTATTATATCATTAAAGTTTTAATTTCAATTCCAGGCTATTTTTAAAAGCAAATCTCGACTCTTAATAAATTATATTCATATTGTAACTTACATGCTGTCGACATTGTTAATTTATAGTTTCTAGTCCATAATTTCTGCCTTTTATCCAAATCTATCCCATATCCAAAAATTTTCCCCCAAGCAATCATTGTTTCTTTAACTTCTTCTAAAATCATAAAGTTTTTAATCATCTTCTCCTCAGTACCTGTTAAAATTTTATCTAATTCAGTAAGTTCTTTGTGAAAACCCTTCTGTCTTACTATCCTTATCATATCTAGAATGTATTTGTACATATGAGTAGCAATTCATCTTTATCTCTTGTCCATCTAATTCTTGCTTTGTTTTGAGTTCACCCCTTTCATTTAATATTTCACTATATCTAATAACCAAACTGGTATTTTCATATAATGTTGTTTCCTTATTTTCTCCCATGTTGACAATAAAGCATCTCGAATGTAATGCCTCCTGAAATACCCATGTGCTTTACTTTCCTTATACCAGAAAAATGCATGCCACCCCCAATTGCAAATCATTATTATTATTATTATTATTTATTCGACTTGTATGCTGCCCTACTCCCTAAGGACTCAGGGCGGCGAACATTAAAACAGAACAAATTTACAATAAAAACAATTAAATAAAACAAGTCAAATACATTAAAATTAAAAAGATTAAATAACCCTAAAAAACCCCACCCAGTCATTCCAGGCTGGCCTGTTGAAACAACCAGGTCTTCAGGTCTCGGCAGAAGGAGCAGAGGTCAGGGGCCAAATGGAGATCCACGGGAGCTGATTCCAGAGGCAGGCGCTCCCAGGAAGGCCCTAGCCCTGGGGACCGCCAGCCAACAATGCCTGACCAACGGAATCCCAAGGAGGCCCCTCCTATGGGGCAGAACAGGCGATGGAGGAAGTGATGCTGGCAGGAGGCATCCCACAAGTACCCTGGACCCAAGCCATTTAGGGCTTTGTAAGTTGTTACTAACACCTTGAAGGTAACCCGAGACAACTGGCAACCAATGCAAGTCAGCAGGAGGGGTGTAACATGGGAGTGCGGGACACTCCCATCACAACCCTTGCAGCTGCATTCTGCACCAGCTGTAACCTCCGGGTCATCCGCAAGGGCAGCCCCATGTAAAGCGTTGCAGTAGTCAGTCTGAGGTGATGACATGAGTGACCATTCAAGGGCATCTCGGTTCAAATAAATGAAGCTGGCGAACCAGCAAACCTGGGCAAAAGCCCCTGACCACAGCTCCCACATGCTCCTCCAAACTGAGCTGTGAATCCAGGAGGATGCCCAGATTCCTCGCCCTATCCATGGGGGGCAACACCTCTCCCCATGACCAAAGATGGTACATCCAATGAAAACCGAGATGCGGTAGAACAGCCACTCAGTCTTGGTCGGGTTGAGCTGGAGCCTATTACTCCCCATCCAGACCCGTACCACCTCCAGGCACCGGGACATCACAGAGAGAGCATCACTGATCTGGTCTGGGGTGGAGATATAAAGCTGGGTATCATCAGCATATTGATGATATCTCACCCCAAAACCTCGGATGATCTCGCCCAGCGGTTTCATGTAGATATTAAACAGGAGAGGCGAGAGAACAGACCCCTGGGGCACCCCACAATTGAGGGGCCTTGGTGCCGACCTCTGCCCACCAGCCAACACCGACTGTGAATGGCCTGAGATGAAGGAGGAGAACCACTGCAAAACGGTGCCCCCCCAATCCTCGGAGCCGCTGCAGAAGGATACCATGGTCGATGGTATCAAAAGCCGCTGAGAGATCTAACAGGACTAGGACAGAGGAAAAACCCCTGTCCCGAGCCCTCCAGAGATTATCCATCAGTGCGACCAATGCTGTCTCCGTGCTGTGTCCGTCCCTGAAGCCTGATTGATACGGGTCTAGATAATCAGCTTCCTCCAGGAACAAGGGAAGCTGCTGCACCACGCAGCTCTCAACAACCTGCCTGCTAAGCGAAGGTTGGAGACTGGACGTAGTTATTCAAAGCGGCGGGGTCAAGGCAGGCTTCTTGAGGAGGGGCCACACCACGCCTCTTTCAAGGCAGCGGGAAAGACTCCCTCAGGGAGGCATTGACAACTGCCTGGAGCCAGCGGCGTGTAACCTCCTGGAGGCATACACCAACCAGGAAGGACAGGTCCAATAAACTGCGTGGTGGACAGGCAATACCTCATCAGGGAGACTGGGTCAAACTCAGCCCAGATAGAATCAACAGAGCCAGCCATGCCACCCCATCATCAGACCCCTGCCAACCAGAGTCCAAGCTGGCACAAATTAGAGTGACCTTATCCGCCAGATGTGAACTAAATTCCTCTGCTCTGCCCTGCAAAGTCACCCCTCTCCTCAATTGAAGAAGTGGGTCACCGAAACAGGGGCAGAGGCGTCATCATCAGGGCCTTAATCAGAGCGGAGTAAGCACGCCTGCTGCCTAATCGCTTCCAGGTAGGTCCTAATATAGGCTCGTAACTGGACACGGTCGGATTTGGAGAGGCTAATCCTCCACCTGCTCTCCAGGTGTCTTCTCCGTCGTTTCATTCCCCAGAGCTCCTCAGAAAACCAGGGAGCCAACTGGGGTCTACAGCGGGGAAGAGGCCGCAAGGGGACAACCTGGTCGAGTGCCACCGCAGCCGCCTGTTGGCAGGTGGCTGCCAGCGATTCGGCCGGGCTGTGGTCAAGGGAGGCGGGCAAGAACCCCAGCACCATCTGAAACCTCTCAGGGTCCATCAGGTGCCTGGGGCAGAACCATCGAATTGGCTCCTCATCCCAGCAGCGAGGGACAGCCAATTGAAAAACCAGCCACAGGAGATAGTGATCATGATCTTCCAGCATTAACAATCTAGTATTTCTCAGAGCAATCCATTCTTTTACCCACATCAATGGACATTTGCACATCCTAATGGACCCGGAAGGGTTCCTGATGGCGCTTCGGCGAATTCTGGCCTCCTTTGTCCACAGCTCAGTGGAGACCCTGGTGGACGCCTGGCAGATGGCTACCGCCGGGGCACTAGACTGAGTTGTTCCTTTGTGGCCTCTGACCTGCCACAGATCTCGAGTAGCTCCCTGGTTTTTCTGTGGAGCTCCAAGAAATGAAGTGGCGGAAAAGAGGCCTAGAGAGCTGTTGGAGGTCCAGCAGGTCTGAATCCAACCAATCGCAGTTAAGAACTTATATCAGGTCTTATCTTGCTGCGAGGAGAGCGGCAAAGTGCGTACTTCTCCGCTCTCATTGCGTCCGCAGATAATTGCCCGGCCGCCCTGTTCAGGGTCTCCTATTCCCTCCTTAACCAGAGGGGGGGAGGACCCTCTTCAGGGATGTGCTGAGGAGTTTAGTCAACATCTGACGGACAAGATTGCTTGGATCCGGATAGGCTTGGACTCCGACTGGGCAGAGTCCGATGGGAATATGATGACTGGTCTTAGAAATGTTATCTGGGAGGAGTTTGACTCTGTGACTCCAAATGAGGTGGACAGAATCATGGGGAAGCTGAGTGCTGCCATGTGTTTGTTGAACCCATGTCCCTCCTGGCTGATGTATGTCGCCCGGGAGGTTATACGAGGCTGGCTCCAGGCAGTTATAAAGGCTTCTTTGAGTGAGGGTTCCTTCCCTTCTGCCTTGAAGGAGGTGGTGGTGAGGCCCCTCCTCAAGAAGCCTGCCTTGGACCCAGCTGATTTAAACAACTTTTGTCCGGTCTCCAACCTTCACTTTCTTGCAAAGGTTGTTGAGAGCATGGTGGCCCGACAGCTCTTGGTGTTTCTGGAGGAAACTGACTATCTAGACCCCTACCAATCAGGTTTCAGGCCCGGGTACAGCATGGAGACGGCGTTGGTCGCACTGGTGGATGATCTCTGGAGGGGCTGGGCAGGACCTCTGTCCTGGTCCTGTTAGATCTCTTGGCGGCTTTTGATACCATCAACCATGGTATCTTGTATCTGCGCCTACCGAGGGGGTTGGGAGGGGGGGCACCGTTCTATGGTGGTTCTCCTCCTACCTCCTGGGTCGTACACAGGTAGTATTAGCAGGAGGGCAGAGATCGACCCCGAGGAGGCCCCTCCTTTGTGGGGTGCCTCAGGGGTCGGTTCTCTCGTCCCTCTTGTTCAACATCTACATGAAGCCGCTGAGCAAGATCATCCGTGGTTTTGGGGTGAGGTATCATCAGTACGCTGATGATACCCAGCTTTTCATCTCCACCCCAACCAACCCAGTGACGCCCTCGAAGTGATGTCCAGGTGCCTGGAAGCAGTGCAGGTCTGGATGGGGAGGAACAGACTCCAGCTCAACCCAGCTAAGACCGAGTGGTTGTATGTACCGGCATCTCGAGTTAGCCAAATATTCCATTTCTAGCTATGGGGGGAGAGGGGTTGCCCCATAGATAGGGCTCACTGAACAGGTGTCCTCCTGGATGCACGGTTCAGTTTAGAGGAGCAGATGGGGGCCGTGGCCAGGGGGGCATTTGCCCAGGTTCGCTTGGTGCTCCAGTTGCGACCCTTCCTGGATCGAGATGTGTCCTCATTATGGTCACTCTCGTCACATCATCTCCCGTCTGGACTACTGCAACGCTCTCTACATGGGGCTGCCCTTGAGGACCACCCGGAGTCTTCAACTTGTCCAGATGGCAGTGGCGCGGGTTGTGATGGGAGGCTCCTGATACTCCCATGTTACACCCCTCCTGCGTGAGCTGCACTGGTTACGGTTGCCCTCGGGTGAGATTCAAGGTGCTGGTGTTAACCTATAAAGCCCTTCATGGCATTGGACTGGGGTATTTGCAGGAAACCCTGCTGCCAATAACAGCTTCCCGACGACCAGTGCACTCCCACCGGCAGGGCCTCCTCAGGGTGCCATCAGCCAGGCAATGCCAGCTGGTGGCTCCCAGGGGTAGGGCCTTCTCTGTGGGAGCACCCACCCTTTGGAACCAGCTACACCTGGAGCTCCGGGTGGCCCCTGACCTCCGATCCTTCTGCCGTGCCCTAAAAACTTGGCTGTTCCAACAAGCCTACCTGGACTGATGGAGAGGGGGAGCGTTTTTTAGTGTTGTTTTAAATTCTATTAATTTATGAGATTTTGGGTTTAATTACTTTTTAATATTTCTGGTGTGTTGTTTTTAGTATTGTAAGCTGCCCTGAGTCCTTAGGGAGATAGGGCGGCATATAAATCTCATAAATAAAATAAATAAATAAATAAAATCAATGTTACTGCCTGGTAGTATAATTCCCAATTGGGTAATACAACACCTCCTCTCATTCTAGCATCCCGCAACAGTTTTAATTTAATTCTTACCTTCTTTCCCTGCCATATATATTTAAATATTATTTTATTTAAGTCCTCAAAGTATTCTTTCCCTAATTTAATTGGAATTATCTGAAACAAATATAATATCCTTGGTAGTATGTTCATTTTATTTATTTATTTATTTATTTATTTATTTATTTATTTATTTATTTATTGGACTTGTATGCCGCCCCATCTCTGAAGACTCGGGGCGGCACACAACTAAAAACAACAACAATAAATACTTAAAAAGAAATTAAACTAATTTCACAAGCCCAAAAATACAAAAACTAAAATTTACAGTGGTTAAAATAATTAAGAAACCCATCCCCCACCCCAAGGAGGAGTCACAGCCCAGATTGGTCGAACAACCAGGTCTTCAAATCATGGCAGAAGGTGCGGAGGTCAGGGGCCAGGCAGGCCAGGGGCAGTTGGTTCCAGAGGTCAGGGGCAACGACAGAATAGGCTCGTCACTGGGGGACCGCCAGCCGACATTGGCTTGCCGGCGGGACGAGGAGTCCTTGCCTATGTGCTCACACACAGGGCGGTTGGCACTCGATATCGGCAGAAGACGCTCCCTTAAATATTGAGGACCCATGTCGTGAAGGACTTTGTATGTTAAAGAACCTTGAATCTCACCAGAGTGCAACCGGCAACCAATGCAGGCAGCGCGAGGAGGGGGTAACATGGGAGAATCAGCTCCCACATCACCACCGCACGCCGCATTTTGCACCAGTTGCAATCTCGGATGGTATGCAAGGGCAGTCCTAAATAGAGGCGTTGCAGTAGTCGAGTCTAGAGGTAACAAGGGCATGAGTGACTGTCGCAGGGCATCTCGGTCCAGAAATGGGCAAGCTGACGAACAAGGCGGAGCTGGGCAAAGGCCCCCTGGCAACGGCCCCACCTGCTCCTCCAACGGGCCGTACATCCAGGAGGACCCCAGATTCTGCACCCTATCCACAGGGGCAACACCTCTCCCCTATGGCCAGAGATGGATATTCCTGACTGGGCGAGATGCCGGTATGCACAGCCACTCAGTCTTGGCGGGTTGAGTCAAAGCATGTTCCGCTCATCCAAATCCATACCGCATCAAACACGGGTCAGAGGGCATCACTGATCTGGTTTGGGGTGGAGATGTACAGCTGGGTGTCATCTGCGTACTGATGGAATCTCACCCCAAAACCACGGATGATCTCACCCAGCGGCTTCATGTAGATGTTAAATAAAAGAGGGGAGGACCGACCCCTGAGGGACCCCACAAGAGAGCACCCTCGGGGTCGACCTTGACCCCCCCGCCAACACCGATTGCGACTGCCCTGAGAGGTAGGAGGTGAACCACAGTGACCCCCCCACTCCCAACCCCAGGGGCATCAAAAGGATACCATGGTCGATGGTATCGAAAAGCAGCTGAGAGATCTAATAGGACCAGGACAGAGGAAAACCCCTGTCGAGCCCTCCAGAGATCATCCATCAGCGCGACCAATGCCGTCTCTGTGCTGTAACCGGTGGAAGCCCGATTGATATGGATCCAGGTAGTCCGCTTCATCCAGGAAAAGTGGAAACTGCTGAGCCACCACACTCTCAACAACCTTCAGCCAAAAGCGAAGGTTGGAGACTGGACAAAGTTGTCTAACACGGTCGGGTCCAGGGCAGGCTTCTTCAGGAGGGTCTCACCACTGCCTCCTTCAAGGTGGAGGAAAAAACACCCTCTCTTAGCGAGCATTGACAACTGCCGGAGCCAACGCAGGTGGCCTCCTTGGCAGCATAAGCCAACCAGGAGGAGACCGGGTCCAACAAACATGTGGTGGAACTCAGCGCCGCATAGTCCTGTCCACTTCATCCTCGGAAACAGGATCGAACTCATCCCAGATCACACCCGGACTGCTTGTATCCCGTTCCCAGACCACCGCAAATCAGAGGACAACCGCTCGAATCTGGCGATCTTATCCGACAGATATTGACCAAACTCCTCAGCCCTTCCCATAATGGGTCGCCCTCCCCCCATAGAAGGAGAGCAGGTAGCCGAAACAGGGGGCTGGGCGATTATCTGGGGCTATGAGGCAGAGAGATAAGACCTTCGCCTCTCTCATAGCTACCAGGTAAGTCCTAATATGGGCTCTTAGCTGGGCTCGATCGGATTGAGGCGGGTGGACCTCCACCTGCTCTCTAAACCCCTCAACGGCGCTTCATCTCCCGAAGCTCCTCGGTATACCAAGGAGCCATCCGGGATCCACGGCGTGTGAGGGGCGATGGGGACAACCCTGTCGAGGCATCTGGCAGCCTGTTGCCAGCGGCCGCCAGATCCTCGGCAGAGCTGTGGGCAAGGGAAGAGGGAAAAGACCCCAGTTCACCTGGAACCTCTCAGGGTCCATCAGGTGTCTGGGGCGGAACCATCTAAGTGGCTCCTCATCCCAGCAGTGGGGTGGCCTGTAGGAGATAGTGATCAGACCATGGGCAGACAGCGCCGTAAAAGTGGCTTGCCCTCTGTCACTCGCCACTGTTCAGAGACAAAAACTAGGTCAAGGGTGTTTCCCCTCATGAGTCGGGCCTTGAATCAATTGGGTCAGGCCCATGGCTTCCATAGAAGCCATGAATTCCTGGGCCAAACCCGACGCCCCCCAGAGGGCAGATTGAAGTCCCCAGGACTATAAGGCCGGAACTCCACCACCCCGAGAGGAGATCAGAAGAGGCAGGGCAGCTGTCACACAGCTGGGGAAAGGTATGCAAGCAGCAAGCCCACCCGACCATTAGGCCCCACCTCAAGAGGAGGTCTCACTCCGCCTATCTCTGGAACTGGACCTCCCTTGGAAACAGGGTCTCCCGAATAACCACGCCACCCGCCACCCTTCCCTGGGCCGTGGCGGTGCAGAACCCGGAAACCTGGAGGGCACAGATCAACCAGAGGGACACCTCCCTCGGGCCCAACCAGGTTTCAGTGATACAGGCCAGGTCCGCAGCCTCCTCCTCAATGATCTCACAGAGGAGGAGGACTTATTCAGGACCTGGCATTAAAATACACAACCTAAGCCCAGGGTCCCAGTTCCGTGCCCCCTAGGGAGGAGGCCATAGGGTCGAGTATGCCACCGCACAAAGATGGCGGTGCTCCCAAACATGATATGGCCTATGCCTCGGCGTCTCCTGCCAATCCCAACCACCCTGGGAATCGCGGTCCCCACCTGCACCCGGGGCCA
>CM019155.1:127675868-127700236 GCA_009733165.1 Naja naja
AAAAGAATACCAATTCTCTCCATTTTCTGTTTAAAATCTTCTTCCTTTAATATTATATTGTTTAAAGTCCATCTAGATCTCACTTTGTCCTTTCCAACAATCATTGACATATGATCAGCCCACTTGCTTCTATTTCAATTTTTTTGTATATTAAAAATAGACAGCTGATGTCCATATCATCTATTCTTGACCATGATTCATGCCTATATTTTGAGTAAACTTATTTCCCATTTCTCTCTCTCCATGCATCTTTTAAATTTATTTCTTCTATCATTTGAAAGAAAGATTTTGGTAGTTTCTAGTTTCTAGCTTTCTTTGTGGCTTTTTGTGTTTTATAGTCCAACTGTTCATTAATTATTCCATTAAAATCTCCCATCATACATAAATTAACACAGTCCAATTCAATTATTTTTTTTATAAATTTGTTGTAAAATTCCTCTTGATGATCATTTGGAGCATATATTACTATTAAAAGTGTTTTAATATTATTGTCCATTATTTCCACCATTAAGATTCTTCCGTCATCATCTGCATGGGTTAGTTCAGCTGAAATTGTTTCTCTAATATATAAAACCACACCTCTTTTTTTGCATTGTGCCAATGAAGTAAACAATTTTCCTAACTTTTTGTTTCAATATATGTTCATGTTGTTTTTTAATATGTACTTCTTGTAAACAAATTATATCAAATTTTAATTTCTCCAATTTGTGAAATACTTTCCTTCTTTTGA
The DNA here is from genome assembly GCA_009733165.1 of Naja naja. Classification (NCBI taxonomy): domain Eukaryota; kingdom Metazoa; phylum Chordata; class Lepidosauria; order Squamata; family Elapidae; genus Naja; species Naja naja. Next base: position 127,676,599 of record CM019155.1, read on the forward strand.
TAGTTGAATTAAGTCAATTTATATTCATCATAATCAATTTTCTTTCCTCCATTTTAAATTTTGTAAGAGAGATTTATTGCTCTGGTAGATCTTACTTCTCTTTGTTCTCTGGGCACCTACTGCACCTTCTTCTTTTTTTCTTTTCAATTACTGCTATCCTTTTGAGATTCAATCGAAGATTCTTCTTTTCTTGTATCTTCCTCCTTTCCTCTGATATATTTATAGTAGAATAGTTCCCTTTTCAACCGTGTCAATTCTGTGTCTTTGTTCCCAAGTAAGCAGGAGACCTTCTGGTATCAACCATCTATAGTTTATTCCTCTTTTAAGCAATTCTTTGGTTAAGAAAGATACTCTCTCCTCGTCTCCCTACTCTTCTTGGTATCTGTTTCAACACCACAATTTCTTTGTCTTTATACTTTAATGTCTTCTCTCTTGCCATTTGCAAAATTTGTGTTTTAATAATTTTCTTAGTAAATCTAATATGGACTTCTCTTGGTAACTTGTTCCTCATTGCATATCTTGTGTGAACATGAAACACTTCATCCATTCCATCCATTTTCTCTTCCGTTATCTCTAATGCTTCCACCAGTATTTCTATCATTTTTCCAACAAGGTTTTCACCCTTTTCTTCCTCCATGTTTTGGAATCTCAAGTAAAATTCTGACCTGTCCATCTCTCCTCTCAATGATTCAGTCCTGTCGTTTTCAACTTCACTCAATCTGATATTAATATTTCCAATTTCCTTATCTCTTTCTTCTTCTTGTTCTTCAATTTTCTTAATCTTTTCATCATATTTGGTCATCATCTCTTGGATATTTTCCACTTTCTCATCTGTCTTTTCAATTTTCTGTTGAATATTTTCAACTTTTTCATCCGTCTTTTCTATTTTCTGCTGAATCTTCTCCACCTTTTCATTTGTCTTTTCAATTTTCTGGTAAATATTCTCATTACTCTTTTCAACATTTTCTATTTTTGTCTGTAAAATTTGAATTCTTTGCAAAATCTTCTGTAGTGTATCTTCCTTCTCTTTTTCCTTCTCCTGTTGCAACATCACCTGTATTGATCATTGTCCCCCAGATGGTGAAGAAGAGGGAGTTGTTGATTGAGAGACTGGAGCTATTGCTTTTCTACTCATTTTATAGTTATTTCCTAATAAGGCCCCAAAAACAAAGGCCCCTCCAACAATAATAAAAATAAGTAGACAAAAAGAGGAGAAAAATAAAAATTTAAAAATAAAAGAATAGAAGAAAAAACAGTCTTCAGGTTCTTGTATACCTCAGTCCAATTTGTTCCACTTATATGCAGAAATAGGGAAGAGATGGGGGGGGGGGAAGGAAAACCTCAAAAATCAAAGACAGACAATTCCCACTTCAAAAAAAAAAGAAGAAGAGAGATCTTCGGGTATTTATATACCCTAATCCAATGGTATGTCAAAATAGAAAAAAAGAGAAAGAAGAGCAAGCCAAAAGAAAAAAAGAGAAAAAGAAAAATTCCTAGATAAAAATCTAAATCCAAACAGTAAAAATTCAATCAGAGGGGGAGTGGAAAAAGAGTAACCACAAATTCTAGCAAAAAAAAAAGCTACTGCCACCAAATATCAAGGCTTTTAATATATCAAGTTGAATTTCCAGTACAATATATTTTCAAGGTCACTTCAATCTTCTTTCTTTCAACTCCAACTCTGAGTTCCACTATCAATAATTCACAGATGAGCACCTGTGTAAACAATCTGTCATGCTCACCCCACTATCTCTTTCAGAAAAGAACTCTGAGTCCTTGAATGTAACACACATACATAAACAAGTAATGGAGAAAAGGATACAATATATCCAAGCCTCTAAATGGCAGTGCTTTCACTTTCACTCCTCCCCTCAAGAGCAAGAAAAAAAAAAAAAGAGGAAAGCCACAATGAAATTGCTCTCTTTTCTAAAAAGTTCTTAAAATCATAAACAACATTTCATCCAAAAAGGAATTGGTATAAAAAGGAGAAAAAAGACCATCAAAACAAGAGACTATTTATACAGAAAAAAAACCAGTCCATTTTAAAGTCAAGTAATTCTGGGAAAAAAAAGGAAGAAAAAAAAACACCATCAATCTTAAGAAGAGTTTAATCTCGCCTCTTGGAAACTGTCCTCTTTACTTTTTAAGTCCACTTTCCAACTTTTAGGGTGTTCTCTTCAAAAATAAGTAATTAAAAAAACATCTCACCAAACCGACACACTTCCAATCTTGCCTTTCTTTCGGAGCTGTCCCAGCTTCAGCAGCTTGATGTCTGCCTCTTTTCCGCCGGCAAAAAGAGCTTCTCCTGGATCAACCAGGGACTTTGCGATGTCCCTGGGATCGACAGGACGTGCTCTTTCCCTTCACTGTCTCTTCGGGACAGTTTAGATCCAAATGGACCATCCAGCAGAGAAGATATCTACGGCGATCCGGGAGCTTCCAGATCACACGTAGTACCGCCGGAACACCAGCCCCACCCTCCCCAGCCATATAGGGCTTTATAGGTAATGACCAACACCTTGAATTGCACCCGGACACTAATAGGAAGCCAGTGCAGCTCATGGAGAATTGGTGATATGTGAGTGTATCTTGGGACACCCACAACAGCTCATGCAGCTGCGTTCTGGACCAACTGAAGTCTCTGAATGCTCTTCAAGGGTAGCCTCAAGTAGAGTGCATTGCAATAATCCAGTCGTGAGGTGACTAGGGCATGAGTGACTGTGAGAAGAGCCTGCCAGTCCAGGTAGGGTCACAACTGGTGCACAACGTAGACCTGTGCAAAAGTTCCCCTAGCCATGGCTGATAGGTGTTGCTCCAATTTCAGCTGCGGGTCTAGGAGGACACCCAGATTGTGAACCCATTCTGAGGGGGACAATTTCTTTCCACCCAGAATCAAAGATGGAAAATCAACATGGTCCCTGGGGGGCAGTATGCACAGCCACTCAGTCTTGTCTGGGTTAAGTCTGAGCCTGTTGACTCCCATCCAGACCCTCACAGCTTCCAGGCTCCAGCACATCAGATCCACTACTTCACTGAACGGACATGGGGCAGAGATATACAGCTGGGTGTCATCCAGCATGCTGATATCCCACCCCATGTTGTCAGATGATCTCACCCAGCAGTTTCATGTAGATATTAAATAGGAGGGGAGAGAGGACCAAGCCCTGAGGCACCCCATAGATGAGGGGCTGGGGGGGTCGACCTCTGTCCTCCTACCACCACCGACTGTGACTGGCCAGAGAGATAGGAGGCAAACCACCGGAACACGGTGCCTCCCACTCCCAACTCTCTTGGCTGCCACAGAAGGATACCATGGTCGATGGTATTGAAAGCCGCCAAGAGGTCAAGTAGCACCAGGATAGAGGAATGACCCCTATCCCGGGCTCACCAGAGATCATCAAACAGTGCGACCAAAGCAGTCTCCATGCTGTAGCCAGGCCTGAAACCAGATTGAAAAGGGTCTAGATAATCCGTCTCATCCAAGGACTGCAGGAGCTGGAGTACCAACACTTTTTCAACAACCTTTTATGTGACTTTTATGTGACATAAAAGACTTTTATGTGAGCCACACCAAGTCCCCCGGAGATGGGGCGGCATATAAATCTAAATAAATAAATAACCTTCCCCACAAAAGGGAGGTTGGAGACTGGACAAAAGTTCTTTAATTCAGCCGGGTCCAGGGGAGGCTTCTTGAGGAGAGGCCTTACCACCGCTTCTTTTAATAGTTGCAGGAAGGACCCCTCTCTCAAAGAAGCATTGACCAACACCTGGAGCCAGCTCCGTGTCACCTCCCTACTGGCTGAGACCAGCCAGGAGGGGCACGGGTCCAGTGAACAAGTGGAAGAACTCATCGCTCCCATGGCCTTGTCCACTTCCTCAGGAGCCACAGGATCAAACTCACTCTATATAGTAGGACTAAGATCCACCCCTGTCATCACAGTCGGAATTGCCCAATCGGAGTCCAGGTCCATCCGGATCTGAGCAACTTTATCTGACAGAAACTGTACAAATTCCTCAGCTCTCCCTCATAAGGGCTCCTCCACTTCCTCTCGATTGAGAAGAGAGCGAGTCACCCTAAACAGGGCAGCTGGGCGAGAGTCTGCGGATGCAATAAGTGCGGAAAAATGCATGCATTTTGCCGCCCGTATCACCACTAAATAAGTTCTAATAAAGGCTCTTAAAAGTGTTCGGTCAGATTTAGATCTACTGGTCCTCCAGCATCGCTCTAGACATCTCTTCTGGTGCTTCATCTCCTGGAGCTCCTCGGCAAACCAGGGAGCCATCCTAGATCGGCCCCATTGAGAAGTCGCAAAGGCACAACCCGGTCTAATGCCCCCGTTGCTGCCCTATTCCAGGCAGCAACCAGGGCATCAGCCAGACTGTGGATCAGGGAATCCAGTATCTCCCCAAGCTTCCTCTCGAACCCTTCTGGGCCCATTAGGTGCCTGCAGTGGAACCATTTAATTGGTTCCACCTCCCTGCGATGGGGGAGCAGCATCCCAAAGTCTAGCCTCAGCAGGCAATGATCTGACCATGACAAGGGAAAGATGTCTATACCACTTAATTTCAGATCATATTTCCACTGCTCCAAGAGAAATACCAAGTCGAGAGTGCGTCCCCCCCATGGGTCAGACCCTGAATTACTTGAGTCAGGTTCATGGCTGTCATGGAAGCCATGAACTCCTGGGCCACATCTGAGGATTCACCGAGTGATGGCAAATTGAAGTCCCCCAGCACCATAAGCCTAGGGAACTCCACCGCCAACCCAGCTACTACCTCCAGCAGCACAGGCAGGGCCATTGCAACACAGCTGGGACGCAGGTACATTAGCAACAAGACCAGCTGAACTCCTGAGTCCAGCCTCAAGAGGAGAGACTCACACCCCACAATCTCCGGAGCAGGGAGCCTGCGAGAACAGAAGCTTTTCCGGACAATGGTTGCTACTCCTCCACCCCTTCCCTGAAGTCGCGGTTGGTGCAGTATCTGAAACCCATCTGGGCACATCTCTGAAAGAGGGACACCACACTCTTGGCCCAGCCAGTATTACTGCCTGATAATATAATTCCCAATTGGGTAGTCCAAAACCACCTCTCATTCTAGTGTCCTGGAACAGTTTTAGTTTAATTCTTGTCTTCTTTACCTGCCATACATATTTTGACATCATTTTATTGAAGTCCTCAAAGTATTCTTTCTCTTATTGGAATCGTCTGAAACAAGTGTAATATCCTTGGCAGTATATTCATTTTAATTGTGGATATCCCTGGTAAGGATAGTTGTAAGTTTTTCCATTCTTCCAAGTCTCTCACAATCTTGTTTTAGTCTATAATAATTATCTTCCTTAAGTGTTCCACATCTTGCTGTCAGTTGTATTCCCAGGTGTTTCACTTTTGTTGTGATCTGGATATTTAGTCTGTCCATCAATACTTTCCTTTATTTTTCCATTATGTTCTTCGCTAAAATCTTATTTTTTTCCTTATTTATTTTCAGTCCTAACCTGTGTTATTTCTTATCATACTTCTTTTTTTTAAAGGCAGGACCCTCCCTTCCCCCTTCCTCCCCAACCTTTAGAAAAAAATGATTGGAAATCTGGCATCCTCAAGATGTTACTAAACTGCAGGTCCCAGCATTTCCAGACAGAATCAACAGCAATAAAAGATGTTTAGAATTATTGTTCCTACCATAGTAGCTCTTGCAGGCCACAAACTCCTATGCTGGTTTTAGATAGATGGAGTAGCTACACAATTTATAGGCATTGCTAGAAGTTGGCTATTAGATGGTCCAAATGCCATTGAACACTGTATCTGAAGTTTGTGTCTCTTTCAGGAAGGGATTTCGGCAGAAACCGCCACCGATCCTCAAGTATTTACAGGGTATCCTTCGCAAATACCCAGACGGAGGGCAGATATTAAAGGTGGGTTTGTGAGAGTTAAGCATTGGATTTTTTGTCTTTGCAAGTATTGACAGAGAAGTAGACTCCAGCTGCTTTGTTTTTCCGTTCATTCAATGATTCATTCATTCCATCACATTTTTTAAAAATCCATATTTATATCCTGCCCTTCTCAGGGCGGCTTACAATTTTTTGGGGGGGATACAACCCAATGCGTTCAGCAATAGCCTTCCTTTCATTGTATATGCCTGCTTATTACTAAGCAGCATTTTTACAAAGTCAGCTTATTGCCCCCAACAGTCTTGGGTCCTCAGTTTTACCTACCCTGAGAGGATGGAAGGCTGAGTCAACCTTGAGCCTGGTGGAATTCGAGCCTGCAATAATTACAGGCAACTGGAACTAAGTGCTAGGCTATTAACAGCCTGCACCACCAAGGCCCACATTTATCCATTACATCATCTCATAAATGTAATTCAATGTATCTGCAAACTATTTTTGGTTTGTTTTGGTTAATTGAGTGGTTAAATGCACCTATATGCATATAAAGATAAGTGCAATATTACATTTTGATGCAAGGAACATGATTCCTCATTTTAGAATATTCCACAATTTATTTGTCAGCAATATCTAAAGAGCAGTTTTGTTTTCCTCATGAAAGAAAAGTAAGAAAAGTTGTCCTCTATATGCATAATATATTTTAAAATATTTCTGAAAAATTATAGCACTTTTTGTTTAAAAAGATACGAATCTAAGTAAATAGCTTGATGGTAAAGCTCTCTGGGTAATGTGGGACTTACTTAGGTAAATATAATTATTTCTGTTAATCTATGTATTATTTCAACTTATCTTATAAAATTTTTGGAACATATTGAAAATGACTAGAATTAAAGTACACATGAAAAGGGGGCATAATTATGCATTCAATTTACAGTGGGAAGTTTTGGATTTTAGAACTGTTATGGTATCCATGTTAAGGGAAATATTGACAGCTGCAGTTCCCATCCACATGTAGGTAGGTCAACAGGTTAGGAAAGTTAGGAAAGGTGTTTTGGGGGTGTAGGCCATTTGGGTTAGGTATATTTTTGTATACTTGTTTCATTTAGTCATATAATAATGTACAGGTAGACCCCGCCTACTGACTGCCTCATTCCTTAGAAGTGCTCAAAATAACTTTACAACCAGTGACCACTTTTACAATTTTGCAGCAGTTTCATTTACATGACCACAATTATAGTCCTTATGCATTGTGCCGTTCCTTATCTGGTTTTCTTTCTCCCCCTTGGGGATTGGAGAGGAAGGGATTGCAAGAGAGTAAGCAGACACACAAAGAGTACAAGGGGCTGTTCGTACCAGCATATTGCTTTGAGTGCATGTTCACTACTGTGTGCTTGCATGCTCTCTTGTAATCCCTTCCTATCCAGTGAATGTAAATACAAATATTAATTCCCTTATTGCTATTCATCACAGCACCAGATGAGCATTCGAAAGACCAGGGAAGTGAGAAAAGGGAAATTATAGTATAGTCACATGATTTCCCACCTAGCGATCATTTCACTTAATTGCAAAGCTGCCGGTCCCAGTTATGTTCACTAAACAAGAACTATTTGTACACGAATAAATACACTTACATTTCACCTGCACATTAAATCTCTTGTGTTTATCACAGTGAGGAACTCTTCTAGATTAAAACTGAAGGAGATGGAGAAATGAAGACTAAAAACCTTGGAAAGGAAGCCCTAGGAAACCCCAGGTTCTTTGGGAGAGTCAGGCAGGGATAAGTAGCATCTCATCTCAGATGAGTTTTAAAGAATGGTACATTTGTAAAGGCACAGCTTAATATTTATCAGCTTTGGTTTCTGCCTGAATCTGTTCTCTGCTTTTCTGCTTCTTCTCAAAGGAGCTGATCCAGAATGCAGATGATGCAGTTGCTGAAGAGGTGATTTTACTCTATGATGAGCGGAGTTTTGGAACACGAAGCCTTTTCTCTGATGGACTGGCAAGCACCCAAGGTATTGAGCAGGACATGTGGAGGACTAAAAGCTGTTCACGGAAATAATTCCAGTTGTCAAGTGGGGTAGGTGGGCGGGTTCTGATGGGGAGATCTATATTATGTGGTTTGGGATGCAAGCTTCCTGCCACAAAGACCTGTGGTCCATATTTAACTGACAGAAGGAAAACTGGATATATTATAGCACAAGGAGATTGCACAGATAGTCCCCAACTTACGACCATAATTGAGTCCAACATTTATGTCAATAAGTGAGACATTTGTTAAGGGAGTTCTGCCCCATTTTACAACTTTTCTGGTCACGGTTGCTGAGTAAATCATTGCAGTTGTTAAGTTAAAAACCCGGTTGTTAAGTGAATCTGGCGTCCCCACTGACTTTGCTTGTCAGAAGGTCTCCAAAGGTGTTCACATGATCTGGGGAGACTGCAACTGTCATAAATATGAGTCAGTTGCCAAGCAGCCAGATCTTGGTCACGTGACTATAAGGATGCTACAATGGTCATAAGTGTGAAAAATAGTCATCAATCGCTTTTTTCAGTGATTTAACTTTGAACGGTCACTAAATGAACTGTTGTAAGTCGAGGACTACCTGTATTGTTAAGGGATTTAAGGAATGGTTTTCCCATTTCTGTTAGATGTACATTGGACAACAGGGGTCCCCTCATTTTGCAGGCAGCAGGGCCTGTTGCCCCGTTTAATTTGACGCTAATTAGTGAAGTTTTAAAAGCCTTCTATTTTAGAATTAGTCCTCGCTTACAACCACAACTGAGCCCAAAATTTCTGCTGCTAAGCAAAACAGTCGTTAAATGAGTTTCCCATTTTACCACCTTTCTTGCCATAGATGTTGCGGATCATTGCAGTTGTTAAGTTAGTAAGACAGTTGTTAAATGAATCTGGCTTCCCCATTGGCTTTGCTCGTCAGAAGGTCAGAGGGACACCATGACTGTCATAAATATGAACCGGTTGCCAAGCGACTGCATTTTGATCATGTGACCATGGGGGATGCTGCAATGATTATAGGTGTGAAAAATGGTCATGGGTCACTTTTTCAGTGCTGTTGTAACTTTGAACAGTCACTAAATGAAAAGTTATAATCCAAGGACTTTGAGTTCTTACATGAGAATGTTGAAAATAAACTGGATTTTTGGGGTTATTTCTAGCAGACATCCTAATTTAAGATGCCTATGTGTACAAAAATCACCCCCTCTATGCCCCACACCACCCTTTAAGTGAGTTTTGATTGGACAAGTCTCTCTTTCTCTCTTCCCCCTCCCCCCAGAAGTCATTTGCTACTGATTCCTTAACTAGCTGACCAGACTGGCTATATTGATGTTATGTATAACCTACATCCAAATAACTTGGGTGACGCTTAGATCAATAGCACTCGCAATAGCACTTAGACTTATATACCGCTTTACAGGGCTTTACAGCCCTCTCTAAGCGGTTTTACAGAGTCAGCATATTGCCCACCAACAATCTGGGTCCTCATTTTACCCACCTCAAAAGGATGGAAGGCTGAGTCAACACTGAGCCTGGTGGGATTTGAACTGCCACATTACAAGCAGCCGGCAGTCAGCAGAAGTAGCCTGCAGTACTGCACACTAACCACTGCGCCACCTCGGCTCTTAAGGTCAAACTCTGTATTCAGCTTGTAAAATCGAGATCGCATTTTACCAATGTTTGTTTACCAATGGCTGTTTTTTGCTTTGGGCCCCTCCCCCTGCGGCCTTGGTGGCAATCAAGATGTTTCCATGTTGCTTTTAGCAGACAAACAAGGGTTTCCCCACACACCCCAAAAAGCTGAAACATTAGTTTCTGATTTGCATCAGAGCATCTCAAGGGAGTTTGGGCCTTAGGTTATTTTTCCATTAGCGGGAACTCCTTCTTTACTCTCTCCTCTCAAGGCTGGCTTCATAAGTAGCCTTGCCAGTAAATCTTTTTAGAACCCAGCCACGTGGCAGCAAGGAAAAAGCGTTTCCCCAGTGCAGGAGCTGGCAGAAAACCATGCTCATGTGAAGTGATGATGACATTTCCAGGCCATATTCTCCCTACGCAGTGAAGCCAAATAAGGGTTCTCTCCTCAGAAGCAGAAAGAGGGAGGGAGGGGGATTACAGTAGTCCTCGACTTACAACCACAATAAGCCCAAAATTTCTTTCGCTAAGTGAAACATTTGTTAAGTGAGTTTGCCCCGTTTTACGACCGTTCTTGCTGCAGTTGTTAAGTGAATCATTGTAGTTGTGCAGTTAGTCAAACTGTTGTTAGGTGAATCTGGCTTCCCCATTGATTTTGCTTGTCACAAGGTCTCAAAAGGGGAACACGTGACCCCTGGACACTGCAACCGTCATAAATATGAGTCAATTGCCAAGTGTCTGAATTTTGATCCCATTACCGTGGGGATGCTACAATGGTTGTAAGTATGAAAACTGGTCATAAGCATTTTTTTTTCAGTGTGGTTGTAACTTTGGTCACTAAATGAATGGTTGTATGCCAAGGACTACCTGAACCTCATTTGGTATCAGTTCCTGGCCACAGAAGTCTGTGGGTCTTCTGTTAGTTTTCTGGTTCCAGGAAGTTGGTGAGATTAGAGGTCTACCAGAATGGAATCATTTTTGGCTTACCTCTCATGCTGCTTATGGTCGGTTTCCCATTCCCGCAATGCCATCATTCCCTGAGATCAGAGAAATGGCCACAAAAGAGCCATTCTCTCTCCTGTGAAGAAAAAACAAGGGGAAGCAGGAGGGCCTGGTGCCAGTTCTTCCAGCACCAAAAAGCCCACTGCCCCACCTCCAGTATAGAGGTTGATGTAATGGGATGCGTGGGTGACTTTTGGGGAAGAGAAAGAGGATGCCTAGGAAACCATCAGACAAGATGGTCAGGAGCCTCAGTCGCTTAAGGGTTGCAGAAAATAATTGAGGAAGGACCTGACTTAATGGATGAAGCAGTTAAAAGTGGCAGGCAGGAAGATTGTGCTTTCAGATTTCCAAGTTTCTGTTAGTGTAGCCTTACAATATGTTCACCTAGTTCTGTTTTCTGTCTGGTTTTACTTGGAAGCACTGGCAGGAGCTGAAGAGTTTCCTTTGCTTGCAAAAGTGGGCTGGGAAAATGACCTTTGGGGGTGGATTAAACTCCCTTTTATGACCCTGTAATCTCTTACTGTTAACAAAGGAGTATGTTGGTTCCGGGTTGAGCCTTCTCGAGAACGGGGGTTTGTGCGCTGACCGCAGCCTGGCTCTGGCATCGGAGAGCCCCGATCCTGCAAGGTTCGGGGCTGAAGCTGCCTCGTAGGGGCGGCGGAGAAAGGGAAATCTGCCAGCCAGAGTGAGGGGAGCCGCATCTCCCCTTTTGGGTCTGGTCTTTTCCTCCAAGACGTAAGAAGTGGTGGTCAAAATGGCCACCTCAAGAGAAGGTCTCAACGGGATTAAGATTGGTGCAGGAGGAAAGAGAGAAGTCGACAGCAGAGGAACCGGGAGTATCAGATGGTAAGATCAAGGCACCCCGGATTAAGATAAAGATGAGTTTTTAAAAAAGAAACAGAAGCGCAGTCTCAAGTGAAGGAAAAATAAGTAAAATATTTTTGACAGCTATAAGGGGCTTCGAACCGGAAAGGAAGAAGCCAGCGTAAGAATTTAAGTTTGGGGCTCGGAAAACTTTGAATATCAAAATAAAAGGAAAGGGTTAAGACTCTGTGTAGAAAGTGCCACTTTGTGGAGAAAAATTGGAAGCTAAAGAAGAAAGAAACTATCTTGTTCCTTTGTGGATTGGAGTTGTTACATTTTAAAGAGACGCTGAAACAAAAAAGCAAGACTCATAGAAAGTGAAAGCTTGAATACACAAAGACGGACTACCTGATTAGTTGGTGACATTGATATAGATTCTGGACTTGGGTTAGGATCTTAGAAAATTTAAAGAAGAAGAAATAAGGAAAACAAAAATTCTGGTGGCCATCCAAAGAATCAAAAATGGAGTTTAAAAGTATGAAAGAACTGCTACAGGAAGTGACTGAACTAACTTGGCTTGTTGCAGAAAACATGGGCATTGAAATGGTGAATAAAGAACAAGAAGAAGGAACCTTGGAAAGGAGGAGCCAGCACAAGAGAAAGCCATCTTAAAAGACAATTAATAAAAGATTAATACAAATAAAAGGGAAAGGAAGGGTCTAAAAAAACGGAACCTAAGCATTTAGAAAGGTTCAGGGAAAGGAACAGAAAGGTAAAAGAGAGAGAGAGAGGGATTCAAACTGGACAGAGAAGGGGGAGAGCAGGATAAAAGGGAGGAGAAGGGAGCCAGCACAAGCGAAAGCCATTTTAAGAAGACAACTAACACAAAGATTAATACAAATAAAAGGAAAGGAGGATGGTCAAAAAAACGAAACTTAAGAAGGTAATTAAAAAGGGGAACATTCATGAAATTAGGCATGTTAGAAAGGTCCAGAAGGATAGGGAGCAGAAAGGTAAAGAGAGAGAGAGGGATTCAAACTGGATAGAGAAGGGGGATAGCGGGATAAAAGGAGGAGAAGAACAAGAAACAAGAACAGAAGATAGAGAAACATGGGAATTACATAATGAAGAAAGAAACTTGTTTGCATAGAGATAATGGCTAATGCATTAAGAAGGGGGTTCTGCATGAAGAAGTGGTAATAAGAATATATTGCAATTATAAAAGTGTAAAACAATAGGGTTACTGACAATTTTACTGGTAAAAGGTCACACTTTTATTTTTATTTACAAAAGAAAGGTAAATGTTGATTAGATAAATTGAATTAATTGAAATGATTCTAGAAAATGTTTAAAATGAGATTTGTCAATAACCAAGATTAGTTATTTTATTATTATTTTGGAACCATAAATAAACCTTAGGGGGATATGTGTTGCAGAACCCGATTGATTAGAGATATATTGTAAGGTAGCTTTTCTTTTTTCCTTTTTCTTTTCTTCTTCTCTATCTTTCGCTTTAAAGGAATGATTATGATTATGCTACTATATTAACCACTGAGGTGTCACTTTCAAAGTAGTAAAAGGGGGGCAAGTCTAGGGTTTTTTTTTCTCCTCATTCTTTTTAGTGTTAAAACCTGTACGGATTTAGAATCATGGAGAGAATATGTGATGAAAGGGCAAATCTGACAGATAAAAGAATTCTGCAAATGATAAAAGAGTATTAACAATGTGAAGATAATTAAAGGATAGATATGGATGAACTTTATCTTTAATATGATGGGCAAACATATTGTTATTTGTAAGATTTATAAATTATGTTTTTAAAATATATATTAACTCGAAATGAACTGGGGGGGTTATACAGATTGAGATTAAGATTTGAGATTAGATTAATTTCTCTGACCCTTTGTCTGCTAAAATGGAATAGAAGTAAAAATGGGATAAAATAGGAAGTTAAATGTTTAAAATGAATATAGATTTACTGTCATATTTGCATGTAAAAGTGACGACCTGGGAACATGCTGTCTACTGAAAAGAGCTGTTTTAAAAAATGGTTAAAAATTGCTAAAATTTGTTATAAAAAAAAACAAAGGAGTATGTTTAAGTCCATGTTTTTCCTTTCTTAGGACCTGCACTTCTGGCTTACAATAATGGCATTTTCACTGAGGATGACTGGGAGGGGACTAAAAGTCCTGGCATCAGTCAGTATAAGGAAGGCGATCCATCTACTGTTGGATTCGGCTTAGGCTTCAATTCTGTCTACCATATTACTGGTGAGTAGCTCTGCATGGCTTGATTTAGGACAGAGCAAATTTCAAAACCGACAGACATTTCTGAAAACATTCCTTGTGCATAGTTTTCCTTTGACCGCGCCAAAATTGAAAATATGTTCAGAAAATGGAGTTCTGTGCTTGCTTGGTACATATGAAATCCAGCAAGACACATTCCCAGAATTTAGATAAGGAGAGTTGGTTTTTTGACAAAAGGATCCTCTAATGTTTAGCTTCAACCCTAACTATAAGTTAAAACCAAACAAATCACATTGTGCTGCCTGATTTATCAACTATGGTTTCATTCATTTGATTTGTTGTAAACCAGCCAATTAGTGTATTAGTGTGAATGAAATACCTGTGGTTTAGCGCTTAATAAGGTTTGTGTGTTATGCATGTAGGTTTGAAGACATTGGTTTAGTTTGAACTGTTCTTGTAAAATGTTGGAAATGATTGGTTTTGCGTGCAGGAAAACTGCACTTGATTTATTGGCTGGCAACCGCGTGCTGGCAGGTAGCAGCTGCAGCCCAGCCAATAACTGTCGTTCGTGTAGTCACTAATAAACTAAGAGCTTGAAGCACTCCATCGCCTGTCTCTTCATGCAAACTTAACACTGGCAACGAAGGTGTGGAGATTCACCTGAAGAAGACGGCAACGCGAATGAAGGAGAGAGCCAGATGGCTGCACTGAACACTCACCAGCCCCATCGATCCGCAGAAGACTGGGAGTCATGGCGCAGATCAAGCTTCCAAATGTATCTGGAGGGAAATGATCTTGCCGACGCTTCCGAAGAAGAGGAGGCGGTCTTTCTCACGCGACTGTGGTCCGGCAGTTTTCAAGATGGCGGCATTGGGGAGCTGCAGACGTGAAGGTAATGGACTGGCCTGACCTAGAAAACTGTTAGAGCCTATGCGTTGCCACAAGTATCATGCCTCATTAAGAGACACACAAGTTTACCATCGCGGATCAAGGGAAAGTGAAAGCGTAAATGACTTCGCGGCAAGTTTAAGAGACATTGGGGTGCATGCAAATTTAACAATTTAGAAGAGGCCATGTGCCGATCGATTTGTTCTGAAGACCTAAAGGTGCTTCTGCCTCAGCAGAAGCTACCAAGTCCTCAGCAGCAGCCATGGAGAAAATCAACAAGGCCACAAGCCATCCTGATGTGGAAAAGTCCACAACAACTCATTGTGAGCAAATAGATTCTGAGTCAGGACTGTAGTGGGGTAGGAAGGAATTTACAGACTCAGAATGGAGCAGAAAAAGAAAGACCTGGGAAGAAAGAGGCAATTTCTAATGCAGAGGTTGTGGGGGTAGCCACCCCAGCACTGAATGCAAGTTTTAGACACACCATTTGCCTCCATTAGAAAAAAAGAGGACACCTAGCAAGAGTCTGCAAATCATCCAGAACTCCACACAACAGAAGGAAATTTCCTGCAAACAAAGACAAGAATTGAGCCAACAATCTCAGTGAGAGAAAATGGGCTAGTACAGAAGCAAATGGGAAGAATGAAACTCATCAAATAGTAACTATGGTCATTCACCTTTTAAAGCAGAAAAGTGCGCGTGTCAAGGTACTTATTGAAGGAAGGCCTTGCCAAATGGAAGTGGACTCAGGCTCATACCTATCTATGGTGTCATGGGACACTATTCACAGACTTCTTCCCAACATCCAGAAGAAGCACTTCACAAAGCATTGACTCTTAAAGACTCCTAAGGGAACAAGATTCCAGTAGTTAAATGAAAGAGAATTCAACGTGAAATTCAAGGGCCCACACCAAACGCCTACCACTGGACCGGACAAGACCCCAAGTCTGCTGGCCTTGAGTGGTTCAACCTGTTGGGCATCGAGGTGACTGGCATCAATCACGGAGAGCAACACTGAGTGGGGAGGCCTTTGAAGTCACTGAGTTTCCAGAGGTCTTCAGCGGATTTTGGCAAGTACTTGGGGACCCCATCACATTTAACCTAGATCCCAAGGTACAACCAATCCGTTTAAAACCCAAGGGTCCCATTTGCCTTAAAGGAAAAAATTTATGCACAATTAGATAAACTAATAGCCCAAGGGGTTTTAGAGCCCACTGATCACTCCAGGTGGGAGACACCCATAGTCCACCAGTCAAGGCTGATGGGTCTGTGAGAATCGCGGAGACTGCTAAGGGGACATTGAACCATGTGCTACAACAGAGCGCATATCCAGTTCCAGTAGTGCATCATTTATTACACTCTCTTGGAGGGGGCACAGTTTTTGCCAAGCTGGATCTGGCCCAGGCATATCAACAACTAACAGTTGATGATGCCACTGCTGAAGCCCAAACCATTGTGACCCATAGAGGTGCCATCAAATGCAAAAGATTGCAATTTGGAGTAAGCGTGGCACCAGTCATCTTCCAAAGCCTTATGGAAAGAATGTTACAAGGGTTGCCAGGGGTGGTGCCCTATTTTGATGATGTTTTAATTTCTGCTGAAAATGACACTCAATTACACAAGAGACTCAGGGAAGTCTTAACTAGATTCAAAAAAGCGGGGTTAAAAGTCAAAGAATAAAAATGTACACTTAGAACAGATAAAGTAGAATTCTTGGGTTACATGATTGATAAACATGGCATCCACCCCACAGAGGCAAAGGTTCAGGCAATCAAAATGCAAAACAGATTTGCAAGCATTCTTGGGACTCATTAACTTCTATCATATGTTTCTACCTCAGAAGGCAACCATTGCAGAACCCCTACATAGGTTGCTGGACAAAACATCTGCTTGGGTCTGGGGGAGGGAGGAACAAGCTGCATTTAACAATATCAAGAGACTAATCACGTCTGATGCTGTGCTGATACAGTTCCCTGAGAACTTTCCTGTTGTTCTGACTTGTGATGCCTCCCCTTTTGGAGTGGGGGGGGGGGTGTTGAGCCACATGCTTCCCAGCGGAGGGAACTCCTATTGCATTTTACTCTTGCACCTTGACTAAAGCAGAGAGGAACTACAGCCAACTTGACAAGGAAGCCTTGGTGATTGTAGCAGCTGTCAAAAAATGCCATGAGTATTTATATGGAGAACATTTACTGTTGTCACAGATCACAAACCTCTTTAGGCATTGTGGCAGGGGACAAACCAAGCCACGATCCTGTCACCAAGAATGCTGAGATGGACTGAATTTCTTGCTGCTTATTCATACAAACTGATCCACAGACCTGGTAAAGACATTGGGCATGCAGATGCTTTGAGTCGCTGCCCACTTCCTTCACACATTGAGGACCCTGTTCCTGAGACTCACACCTTTTTCTAGAAACTGTTGCCAAACTTCCAGTACATGCTGCTCAAATTGCCAGAGAGACTGCCAAAGACACTTTATTGGCTCCTGTCATAGGCTGGATTAAGAAAGGTTGGCCACTTCAAGATCTACCTCAACTCGCCCAACCTTTTAAATCCAGGCAAACTGAATTATCTGTATTAAGAGGATGTATTTTGTGGGGTAACAGGGTGGTTATTCCTGCAAAACTACAAAAGCAGGTTTTGGAAATGTTACATGAGGGTCATCCGGGAATTGTCAGAATGAAGGGATTGGCCAGGAGTTATGTATGGTGGCCAGGTATTGACAAAATGGTTGAAAACTGGGTTGCATCTTGTCCCAACTGTCAGGTAGTCAGGCCTGCTCCACCTCTCGCCCCCACACAGGAATGGGAATGTCCTAGGGGCCCATGGTCCAGGATTCACATTGATTTTGCTGGCCCTACCAGAGGGCACACTTTCCTTATTATAGTTGATGCATATTCCAAATGGCTGGAGGTTATCCCTATGGCATCCACCACAACTGAAGCTGTCATCAAACAGCTTAAAAGCTTTGTAACTCACAGGTTACCTGATGTGCTTGTTTCTGACAATGGCCCTTAATTTACATCCAACCTTTTTGAATCATATCTAGCACAACAGGGTATCAGACATGCCCTGACAGCCCCTGGGCATCCGGCTAATGGCGGGCTGAACGTATGGTACGATTTACCAAGGAAAAACTTCAGCAATTGGGTCCAGGGGATATCACTGAGAGAGTTGAAAAACTTCTCAGTGTTCAGCATATCACTCCCAACCCCTCAACTAATTTAACCCCAGCTGAATTGTTGATGGGTAGGAAACTCAGGTCTCCCCTTGACCACCTCCATCCCACTTACACACTCAACACACCACTAGATTCCACTAGTAAAATTCGCACTTTCACTGTGGGTGATTCTGTTTATGCTAAGAACCTCATGGGTGAACCATTATAGATTCCTGCTGAGATAACCCAAATCACAGGCCCCAGGTCTTACAGGGTACAAACGGAGGATGGTGTCCTCTGGAGCAGGCACATTGATCAGTTAAGATCCAGATTGCCTCAGGAGCATCGCTTTTGCTCCTCTCTGGTTCCCATACCTACTGCCTCTTCTAGGGGAAGGGAGGATTATGAGAGTAATCAGCAAGTAAGAATCAACCCCATGTGTAATGAGCTAACACGACAGGAACCATCCCAAAACCTGTCACAATACCAACAACCATTTTCACAAATGGAAGATTGCACATCACTACCTGATTTAGGTGCTGACATTGGGTTGGAGATGGATTGGGAGGAGAGACCAGGTTGTAGTAACCAAACAGGTTCTACCATTACTACAAGTCCAAGTAAGGAAATGTCAGCAGACACATTTCCTCTCTCACAAGGTGAGAACCTTAAAACATCTGAACCACGAAGGTCTCAACATACACGTGAGAGCCCCACCTATTTAAAAGAATACATTAGATAGGTTGGGGTTTGAGTATGGACTGAACCTAGTGGGGAGGGGTGTTATGTATGTAGGTTTGAAGTCATTGGTTTAGTTTGAACTGTTCTTGTAAAATGTTGAAATGATTGGTTTAAAAAATGTGGGAAAACCCTGCACTCTGATTGGCTGGCAACTGCGGCTGCTGGCTATAAGTAGCAGCCGCAGCCCAGCCAAATTGGGTCCATTCTGAGCTGTAGTCACTAATAAACTAAGAGCTTGAAGCACTCCGCGTCTGTCTCTTCATGCAAACTTAACAGTTTGTATGGGGCACTAAGCCTTAATGTGATTTGCCAGGTTTGATTTAGCCCGAAGGAATGGCTGTCAGAACCTAATGTGATATGTGGGCATCCAGTAAAGTGAAAAGACACTAGAACAGTGTTGCTTAACGTTGACAAATTTAAGATGCATGGATTTCAATTTCCAGAATTCTGGGAGTTGAAGTCCACACATCTTAAAATCGCCAAGGTTGAGGAACACAACTTCTCACCCAAGAAGCTTCTGGGATGAGAAGCAAAACATCTTCAGAGAAAAAGCAGAAAGTCCAGTTGCCTCTTGGAAAAACACCTTTGGGACAACCATGACTTGGATGACTGAGAATCTCCATAGACATTTAGCTATAAATTCTACAGCTGTGTTCCTCAACCTTGGCGATTTTGGGACACAGCTGTAGAATGAATTTTTAAAAAATTACATTTATATCCTTCTCCAAAGACTCAGGGCGGCACAATTTTGAGATACAACCCAATGTGCTCAGCAATAGCCTTCATTCCATTGTATATGCCTGCTTATTACTAAGCGGCATTTTTACAAAGTCAGCTTATTGCCCACAACAATCTTGGGTCCTCAATTTACCTACCCCGAGAGGATGGAAGGCTGAGTCAACCTTGAGCCTGGTGGGATTCGAGCCTGCACTAATTGCAGGCAGCTGGAGCTAAGTGCTAGGTGTTTAACAGGCTGCACCACCAAGGCTCTGTAAAATTCTGTTGTATGTTTTTGCTC
This sequence comes from Naja naja, assembly GCA_009733165.1. Lineage (NCBI taxonomy): Eukaryota > Metazoa > Chordata > Lepidosauria > Squamata > Elapidae > Naja > Naja naja. Next base: position 127,695,988 of record CM019155.1, read on the forward strand.
TTTGCTTAGCAACAATCCAATGATGGTTGGTCTTTGCCATTCCCTGCCATTTTCAACTTTGTTCTGCACAATTTTATCCAACCGCAATCGCTTGACTGTTCCTTGGGTACATTGCCTGGTTATCTGGTCCACAACATTAATATTTTCTGGTGGTCCAAGTATTATTTGGGTTAAGGACTAAGATAAGGCAGGGACTACTACTGACTAATAAGGACTGAAATAAGGAAGAAGGAAAGTAATAGAAGTAGGAGTGTTCGTCTCATTCTTGTGAAGTTAAATTTCTTTCTCATCCTTCAGATTTTCCATCAATTCTCTCTGGTGAGTTTTTGGGAGTGCTGGACACACAGCAAACAGCATTAGAGGAAGGAGGTCAGCTGTGGAGTATAGAAGAATGGGAGGAAGCATCTGATCAATTCCAACCATTCTGGGCAGCACTAGAATCCCTTGGGAAACCTTGCCCAGCAGTCAAAGGCTACTTCCCTGGCACCCTCTTTCGCTTTCCTATTCGGCAGAGCCCTTCCAAGATCTCAGACAACATCTACAGTCCACAACGGGTGCAGGAACTTCTGCACTCGCTCTTAAATGATGCCCCCATTAGCATGCTGTTTCTCAGAAACATCCAGAAACTGACCTTGGGCTTCGTTGGTCCGATGGTACCATCTGTGAGCTGCTAAAGGCTGATATCTCAACTCGTCCATATTCTGAGACAAATGCTATTCAAGACATGCCAAAACCAACCAAAGCATCTCTGAACCATGGTAGCGGTAGAAGTATCTCAGAAATATTTGCTGATTATAGTGTTGGCGACACATTGGAAACCAATGGCTGCATCAAAACACTTGCTTTACAAGGTACTGGGCTTGCTAAAGCCGCCAGCTGTGATTGGCTCATATTGTCAGCAGAAGCAAAAGAAGTTGACCTCCCAGGATTGTGGGACCTGGCTGAGAAGGTGAAATCCAGACCAGCATTATCCTTGGCCTACTGTTTGCAAGATAGATGCACTGGGCGCCTTAGCTGTGTTTTGCCTCTCCCAGCCACTGAGGAAAACATCACTGGATTGCCACTGCATATCAGTGCTCCCTTTCAACTCACCGATGACAGGAGGCATGTGCAGTGGTCAGAGGAGGGATCCCAGGCACGGGGGGCTGAAGGCCGCTGGAACCACATACTGATGGAGGAGATACTGCCTGTTGCTTATTGCCAAATGGTTGTGCTGGCCTCTTCCTGTCCTGGTGACCCCTATGGGTCATGGCCAGACCCAAGTCATAGCCAACAACTCCGGTACAAGCCTTTAGTAACTGAAATATGCCAGAGGTTAAGGAACATGAAACTCTTGGTGAGGGTTGGAGAGGGGAACCCTCACTTGCTCCATCCTTCTGAAGCCATCCTTTTGCCAAAAGCCGTCTTGGATAGGCCTATAGGTATGGTGCTGGAGAAGGCCCTCCTTTTGGCAGGATCACCTCTGGCAGCTGCCCCTCCTCACGTGCGTCAAGCCTTGGTATTGGGTGCAAAAGATGGGACAGTAGTGCAGGAGGCCACAGCCAGGTTTGCGAGAGGGGCTCTGCAACATGCTGCCAAAATCTGGAATTGTCTCACAGAATCTGAGAAAAGGTTGCTACTGGAATATTTGGTTGAAGATGGATGTTACCTGGAACTGAAGGATCTGCCCCTACTTCCAACAGCCAATGGGCACTACACCTGCTTTGGAGATGCTGGAGAGATTGTATTTGTTGAGAATCCTGACTTTCCCAGGTGAGTAGCATCCCTCCATCCCACCCTCCCTCAATAGTCTAATTTTGTCTTCCCTTTCTTCCTCCTTCAGCACACTGTACCTCCTGATTTGATTATCTGAATCAAGTCAGACTTGAACTCCTGTCAAGATAGAAATTCAAAATGTTATAACCATAAAGGGAAGAAGAGCTTTACGGATTTGACCCAGAGTAGTTGAAGCTCAGTGTCAACAGAGGCATTTAGAAATGTCACACTGTAAATCTTTTAGTGGACGTACTTTCCTAAAATACCTTGTGTTGTAAGCAAAGAAAATTAAATGGAAATCTGTGTCACTTTTTAATTTGTAGGTATACTGCTGGGCCCCGGATAGAACAGGTAGCATACCTGAAAAGTAAGAATGGTAGCTGGCTTGTAGAAAATGGAAAATGCACTTGTTTCTTTAGAAAAAAGATGGAAGATAATATCCAGGGGAACAGACATCATCCAGGGTGGTGGCAGCTAGAGTGTGAAGGGATTAACCTTGTCGATTCAGTAAACAAACCAGATTGCCTTAATGTTTTATAGGCCTATGTAATATTTACAACTTTAAAATATATAGAGTAAGACCCATTTTCTTGACCTTCTTGGTAGTTTGTAATTTATTTATGGAACTTTTCTCTTGGTTTTGCAGAATTCTTTTGCCTTGTTTGGCCAATCAATTTCTTCCCAAAGATCTAAATCCTGTGTTGCTGAACCATTTGCAAACAATTGCCAAAAAAGGTAAGTTGTTATCTTTCCCATATATGTCAGAAACAGGAGTGTAATGTGTTATGTATGTAGGTTTAAATGTTATTGGTTTATTTGAATTGGTCTTGTAAAATGTCAAATGGTATTGGTTTAAATAGTGGGAAGAAACCCTGCACTCCCATTACAGCAGCACGGCTGCCGGCTATAAGAAGCAGCCAGAGCCTTACCCGGACGGGTCCATTCGAGCTGTTGTCATTAATAAAGTCTTTTGCTGGAACCTCGCGCCTGACTCTTCATGCAAACTTAACACTGGCATTTAAGGTGGGATTTCTGAAGAGAAGACGACGCGACGAACAAGCAACTGGAGCGAGATGGCTGCGCTGAACACCCCAGCACCGTTCGATCCGCGACGGAAGACTGGGAATCGTGATGCAGACCGGTTCCACATGTTCCTGGAAGGGAACGATCTCGCGGGCATCCCCCGAGACGGAAGAGGGCGGTCTTTCACACACTGCGTCCGCAGTCTTCAAAATGGCTAAGGCGCTGGCGGAGCAGCAGAATTGAAGGTAATAGAATGGCCCAATTAGAAAGACTTTAAGAGCCCATTACTTCCCACAAGTATCGTGCCTCATTAAGAGACACGAAATTACCGGGATCAAGGGGATAGCGAGAGTGTTAATGACTTCGGGCAAGCTTAAGGGACATTGGGGTGCTTGTGACTTTACCAACGTAGAAGAGGCCATGCGTGATCGGTTTGTTTTGGCCTTAAAGATAAGATCTTACAAAGCAAACTGTTAATGAAACCAAAAATCACGCTTTAAAGAGGCTATTGAAGAGGCTGTTTCAGAAGCCACCAAGTCCTCAGCTGCGCCATGAAAGATTAACAAGGCCTCGAGCCAGGCCTCAAGCCATTCTGATGGGGGAAAATCCTCAACAACTCATTGCAAACAAATAGACTCTGATTCGGATAGCAGTGAGGAAGAAGAGGGATTTTAAGCTCAGAATGGAGAAGAAAAGAAAAGACTCTGAGAAAAACAGGCAAGGATTCGTTTGCAGAGGCTGTGGGGGCCACCCCCGACTGAATGCAAGTTCTTTGACTCCATTTGCCTACGCTAGAGAAACGGGCCATATAGCCAGAGTCTGCAAATCATCCAGAACTCCACCATTCAGGAAGAAATTTCTGAGGAAGATTTTAAGCCCAACAATTTAATTGGAAAATGGGAAATCCAAAGCAAATGGCAAGAGTGAAACTCACCAAACAATATCCATTGGTCAGTCTTCACATTTAAATAGCAGAAAAGTACATGTGAAGGTGTTTATTGAAGGGAGACCGTACATGGAAGTGGACTCAGGCTCTTATTTATCTATGGTGTCATGGGACACTATACACAGACTCTTTCCAAGAATTCAGAAAAACATTTCAGAAGCAAGCACTGACCCTCAAAGACTACCAAGGGAACAAGATTCCAGTAGTTGGAGCGAGGGAATTCAACGCAGTTTAAAGGCCACACCAAACGCTTGCCACTGACCATCGTGGACAAGGATCGCCAAGTTTGCTGGGACTTGAGTGGTTCAAGCCACTTGGCATCGAGGTGACTGGCATCCATCACGTGAGCAGTTCTGACTGGGAAGAGTCCTTGAAGTCTGAGTTTCCAGAGGTCTTCAGCGAAGGACAAGTATATGGGGACCCCTATTGCTTTCAGTTTAGACCCAAGGTGCCCCTAACGCTTAAAGCCCAGGAGGGTTCCATTTGCTTTAAAGGAAAAATTGATGCACAATTAGATAAGCTCAT
>CM019155.1:127701236-127766446 GCA_009733165.1 Naja naja
CCCCACCTTAGTGTTTCCTGTTCCTATGTAAGAAATGTATCCCATTGGCTGTCAGACTCCCAGGGGTGGGAATCTTAGCTAACTTTGTAGACTTTGGCTGGACCACATGGCTTCCCCTGAGTGCTGGCCAATGTAATCTTCCCAGGTGCCATTTGGTAAGATGGGATATCTACGGGAGACCCTGCTGCCAGCATCAAGTTTCCCATCGCCTGTGCACTCTCACACAGACAGGGCCTCCTTGGGGTTCTCAGCCAGACAACAATGTCAGCCTGGCAACCCCTGGGTACAGCCTCTCTGTGGGAGCACCCACCCCATGGAACCAACTGCCCCTGGAGCTTCGCGGCCCCTAACTCCTCCGGCCAAAGCCAGGGCCTAAAAACATGTTGTTCCAACTGACCTGGACTGAGGGGGTGTGTGTGGGAGTTTGAATGACTGTCTGTCCTTTCTCCCCTCCTGTTCAACATCTATACGAAGCTGCTGGGTGCGATCATCCATGGCTTTGGGTTGAGGTATCACCAGTACACTGATGATAGCTTTTCATCTCCACCCCAAACCACCTCAGTGATGCCCTCCCTGTGATGGCCCGCTGCCTGGAGGCGGTGGGGGACTGGATGGGAATGAACAGGCTCTGACTCAACCCGAACAAGACTGAGTGGCTGTGTATACCATCATCTCGGATAATCCAGGAGATTCCAACATTATCCATAGGGGGAGAGGTGTTGTCCCCTGTGGATAGGCGTGTAACCTGGGCGTCCTCCTGGACGTATGGCTCAGTATGGAGAAGCAGGTGGGAGCCGTCGCCAGAGGCATTTGCACAGGTTGGTGCAGCTCGCCCATATCTGGACGAGATGCTGACGGTCACTCAGGCACTCTTCACCTCTAGACTCGACTACTGCAATGCTCTCTATATGGGGCTGCCCCTGCATATCATACAGAGACTTCAACTGGTGCAAAATGCAGCCTTGGGTAGTGATGGGAGCGCCCTGATTCTCCCCATTACACCCCTCCTGTGTGACTTGCATCGGTTGCCGGTTGCCCTCCGTGTGAGATTTAAGGTTTTGGTAACAACTTATAAAGCCCTGCATGGCTTGGGTCCGGGGTACTTGCAAGAACATCTCCTTCTGTTGACAAACACCAATGCCATGCTCCCACAGACGGGCCTCCTGGGGATACCGTCAGCTAAACAGTGTAGGCTGGCAGCCCCTAGGGGTAGGACCTTCTTTGTAGGGACGCCCACCCTCTGGAATCAACTACCCCTTGAGTTGCGCTTGGCCCTGATCTCCTCCTTCATCTGACCTCAATATGGCCTGGACTGACAGGGGATCGGGGGTTTTAATTCGATTGTTTATTTGGCATAATTTAATATCTTTTTAATTTCTTTTAACTTTTGTATTTTCTGTCTTTTATGTACGCCGCCCTGAGTCTTTCAGGAGAGAGGGTGGCTTATAAATCCAAATAAACTAAACTAAACTAAACTATAATTGGGTTTCTTATTGGATTTAATCTCTTTTTAATTGTATATGTCTTGTTTTTATTGTACGCTGCCCCGAGTCCTTAGGGAGATGGGGTGGCTTAGAAATCCAATTAATAAATAAATAATAATAAATAAATTTCCTGAGAGCCATGTCTTAATCCCATCATCCTGGAGCTGAAAGGGGGGGCAGGGACTGCAGGAAGCTGCTTTGTCTTTAAAACGTGTTTCTCCTTTTCTTCATCCAGGGAAATATAATATTCTGTCTTTTTAATATTTCCTAGAATATTTCATTCTTCTAGGAGAGGGGGGGTGCTAACTTTCTACAATAGTAATAGTAGAAGACTGGGTACATTAAATGTATAAGAATTGGGGCATTTAACCTGATCAACCTGCCTTGGACACAGTAGTCCAAACAAAGGTCTTTTCTTTGCTTAATGTAACCTTTCAGTTTGGAATTAACCTGAACAACCTAGTAACTCATTTGAAAATGCACCTAGACTGGGTGGGTTATGGACAGATGTGGGTAATGAAATTCTTAACTGGCATGCTACAAATGGCTTATATTGGATATGTGCAATTGCCTAGCCGTTGGTATGGAGCATGTGTATGTGTGGTTAATAGACTTATGAGGTTACAACTTCTGTTTGAAATAATAACTAATGAAATTGCTATTGCTTTAACTTTAATGGCTAAATGGCAGACTCATTTAAACAGCTATATATATCAGTATAGATTTGCTTTACACTTTTTGTCAGCAACACAAGGAGGTGTGTGTTGAAAATTTTATCTCACAAATTGTTGTTTACAGATAGATGGTCCAGAAAAAGTTATGGAGGAGATTGCTGCAAAGGTGGGAAAACTGCCTACATCCTGGTGCAGACTTGGACCGGGGCAGTTGACTTCAATTGGTTTGGCAGTGAAAATGGATTGGGTTTCTAGTGTTTTTAGCCCTTGGAGATCTTCTCCCTGTTCCATCCCTCTGATCCAGCATATGGTTATCTCTCCCATCACTGGGATGGTAGTCTTATCCTCCTCAGTGTCCACTGACCCCATCCGGTAGACCAGTAAAACTCGTGGTCCTTAAATGCTCCCCTAGCCCACTACTGACAGGAAGCATCCTGTCATAAGAAAAGGGAGGGATATGAAAGGACCTTTTGACATGAATCAATCTAACCTTTGCTCTTTGCATCTGTTAAAGAAGTTGCTTGTACTATTTTGCTAAGGATGGAAATCATTTGTTAGGAATTCATTCTGTAAGAGAATTGTATCCTTTTCTATCGGGTTTCTTGCCTCTGCAATTTGATTCAGAGCTAGACAGATCCTTGGAGACAATTCCCATGAACATCCTGCTCCATAGATAAGGGGGGGTTGCCCAGGAGCATGAACACACAAGGACAAGGGATACTGTGTAAAATAACGAAGTATGGACAGAGCACAGACAAAGAACGCTCCATAGATAAAGAAGGGGAGGACATGGGCAAGTCATCCCCCACATTAATAACAAACCTTTGTCTCTGATTGGATGAACTTAGTTTCTATCAGCGTAAAATGTATATAATACTCTGAGCCACTCTCGCAGGGTGTGGCTATTCCTTACATGTATTTTGTCTGTATGTTTTGAAAATAGTATTCACTCAGACTTTTTGCTTTGGCCAAAGAATAAAAAAGCTGTTATTTTTGCAAGCCTCGTCTCAAGTCTCACTCTTTGGCATCTCTGTGGCTCGGGGAAACTTCTGGGACTTTACATTACTATCAAATGTAACTAAAACATGATGGATGGGATAACAACCCAAGCAAAATATGTTTTGAATCTTACACTTAAGATCATATGCAGTTGCTCTCTTAGGTGGTAGATCTGTCTTGCACAGTACACCAATGGTTGTTAACTTTCCTGATCCTTACTCTGCAAAATACTAGTCCTATGGGACAAACATGATCTCCCTTTAACCTCATCTCTTGTTTTTTCCCCATCTGTGTTATTTTACAGGTAGTCTTTGACTTAACGGCCATAATGGAGCCTGCCCATTATGGTTGTAAGTCATGATGGTTATAAAGCAGGTCACCACATGACCAGACCCACTTTACAACCTTTTTCTCAGTGGTTGTCAAATGATTGCCTTGGTTGTTAAGTGAACACTGCAACTGTTAAACAAACCAATTGAAGTAAATGCTATTTTTTTGTCAAAAACATAAAACGCAGTCACACAATTGCAGGATGCTACAAATGCCCATAATGAGGGCTGATTGCTAAGCACCCAAAATATAGTCATGTGACCAGGGGGGTCACCTGTTGGAACCGGGTTGTAAGTAGCTTTGGGAAAGCGTGGGATCTGTCATACGTCAAGGACTACCTATATTCTTCGTTCAATCATTATTTTCTTGCACTGTGCTATCAGCTGCTGTTCCACATTCTCATCACAGCTTTCCTCTGGATAGGCCAAATGCCTCTCCCAACTTTCTGCAGTAATATTTGGGTCACTTATTGGTTTTCTATCTTTAATAATTCTTGAGACCCCCAACCAGAAGAGTGTAGCTGAGGCCAACTTTGCTGCCTGTTCAAGGCCAGCCCATAAGTTGTCAATATAAGAGGCCTTTTTCCTCCTCAACAGCTGCTTATATTTCTGCCTCATGGTGATATACCCCTTCTGTAATTCCATATTTGGGCTCATTAAGTATCTCCTAAGTGATTTCCTAAGCTGTTTTTTCCTTTCCTTGCAGTCATTATCAAACCATGATGAGTAACTAGAATCAAACTGGCCCATTGCCTTGGAAGCCATGAGAAAATGCTTCAATTTCTGGCATATTTCCGCAAAATATACTATAACTTCTTGTTCACCTGTACTGTTTGAGCATATATGCGCTAGGGCTTCCATACGTGATGAATTCATGAATTCTGTCACTACTTTCCCATCAACCCTCTTCCATGTTAACCTTCCCTCCTGGGCTATTTCCAAGTTGAAGCCTATTTGTTGAATTGTTTGGTTTCCTTTTCCTTAAGTCGGAAGGGAGTGCCAGGATCGGAAGATGATCGCCTTCTGGCCTTGGTAACGTCAAGACCGAAGTAGCCCCTGATACTAAGCTGTGAGAAATACAAAAGTAATCAATAGAGCTATACGCCTTGGAACCAAAAAATGGTTATGGGGTACCTTCTAACCTCTGGTTATTGGCCTATGATTTGAAGGTTACAGCTGTATACCATTATTAGAAATTTCCCCCCATTTTTATTCTTTTCCTATCTTGGGAGTCCCATAATTGTTGGTTATGTAAATAACCATCTGGAATTGTACCATTTTCAACAAAAGGCTCCAAAAGGTGTTAAAGTCTCCTGCCAAAATAATTTTTTTCATGATATCTAATACCTTTCCCTTTAGTGCCTCTGTTATATAATATTAATTGAATTTGGCCTGGATCTTTAAACCTATATCTATTTCACAGAGTCATTCAATAAATTGCAATGCCAGGTTGTGTCAGATCAAAAGAGATTTATTTATAACACAGAACAATCAATAAATATATTATTCTTAAATATATACAGAGTATTTTCTTCTTTCATTCCTCTTAAACAGTCCTTCAAGGAACTAGAAGTCACTATGAGAGATTCACGGTTTTTCCTCTCATAACCTCTTCTTAGATATAGCTAACCTCTTTAGAAAGTCCTTTCTTTAGGTTATAGATCTTCTCTCAGATCCCTTTGCTATATCTTCTCATACACAGACCTCAGTCTGTCAGATCCCAATATCTCCTCAGAGTCTTGGATCTTTTCAGTATCTCCGATCTCCTCAGACAAAAATGAGTCTCCACAGAATCTCCTATGAATCTTCTTAGAGAAAATGGCAGTTGACAGCCCCTTTTATACTCAGGGGCGTGTCCTACAGTATCACAGTGGGGTGCTCAATGCCACCCTGTCATTGGTAGGTTTGATCACCCCATCAAACTCCACTAATTTGTAAACTGCATAGTAACTCCAGAAAGTTCTACTTTCTGACAGCCTCCCACAGGTCGCCCATTGCTGGATTGACATACACATTTATAAATACTATTGACTTCCCTCCATATGCCAAATGGATTGCTTGAAAAAACAAAGGGCCGGAGTACGAGCATATCTCGTTTCCCTTCCATCCTAATTCGGCTTTTACCAGAATGCACAACCCTCCTGAGGCTCTTCCCTTTGTAGCTACCCTCATTGCTGGCAGCTGCCAAATATTAAACCCAGGGAGCTCAGTGGGGGCCTCATTACCACTAACCCAGGTCTCCTGCAAGGCAATTACATGGTACCTGTTTAAAAATTTAATACAATCATCTGTACACCAACTTCCTCTCCATCCTGCCACATTCCAAGAGAGGAAGTATACTCTTGAGGAAAGTAATTGCTTGCTATTTCCTAGTCAGGCTTCTTGAATAATCTCTTCCACCCAACCTTCCCCATTTATGCTCACACACCCATTTAATTGCCTGGACTCCTTAAAAGTCTGTTTAGGCGTCATTTCTCTGCCTGTTACTTTCAGACTTGCAGATCCATGAGCTCTATTAATCTCTGCCTCCACAATAAATGATTTTACTTGAGACACCATGCTTACATCCTTTCTTGGTATCATTTTTGCCACTAAGGGGGACTGGGAGATTCCTTCCTGGGTACCTTCCATCTCTGATGTTTGTCCCACAGCACTTTGCACTATCAGGTCAGCTGTCTCTGGCACTTTGTGCTGTATAGATGCAGGTATCCCGCTTCCTGAACTTATAGGCCGCTGACTCTCCGGAGCTGCATCATGTCTTGATGGGGATGGAACAATCAACTCCAAAGGAGTGGCACTGGAAATTTATTTATTTATTTATTTATTTATTTTATTGAAATGGTCTGCTTCAGCAGCGTTCTCATCTCTTTAAATTTTTTAAGTACTTGTTGCTGCTCCTTAAATGAAAGTAAAGAAAAAATTTCTACGCAGGCAGAATCGAATGTCTCATCTTGCATTAAGCCAATTGTAGGAAGTTTCACATTAGCTGGATCCAAAACCTCAGCCGACATTTCCTTTGTAATGCTAGATTTCCCCCCTGTTTCGGTTAACTTGCTTTCCCTATTTAGTTTACTTTTCGAGTCAGCTGTCCCAAGCATGGCACCACTCTTCCTAGGGACTCTCTGGATCAATGGGCTGACTTCGCCACTAGAAAAAACTTGGGATGGTACAATTTGGTAAAAAGCCAGGAATCCTCTCATTCGCATGAGCAGGCTTGGAAATAGCTGTTGTTTGAACTTAAGAAGAATTCTGGAATAATTATTGCATTGTGGAAGATATTCGTACGCTGCCAAATCTATTGCCTCCTTGTCACTCCGAGTAAGCTGTGACAGAGAGGTCACTATCCATCTTTTTGAAGTCCATCTACCCACATTTGTCTCAGAATTATATATGTTCAATACGATCTGCTCCTTTAACCATCGCCTGTTTCCCCCCGCACACCTGTACCGTAGGATTTCGGGCCCAACCAGCCCACTGCCTTTTTTTCTTCCGTGATTACAGCCAATATGCTGTCTACTTACTCCTTCCCTCATTTGCCCTGTTGATGGTATCTGACCAGGTCGTTCTGTCTGGCAACCAGTTGAAATTACCTGCGGCTTTTCCGTCTGTACCGCAGCAATAAGATTGATCACAGTGTCCAACTTTAAACACACCTCTGCAAACTGGTCAAAAATGGCCAGGACTGAGAACCAACGTGACTTCCGGTTCCGCCCTCCTCGCCGACGGACCAGGGACCGTGACTGTGCGCAGCCTCGGTTCGTGCTCTCTCATCAGAGAGCCCCAATCCATTTGGATTAGGGGCTGAAGTTACCTCAAAGGGGTGGCGGAGTAAGGGGAAACTGCAAGACAGGTTGAGGAGAGCTGCATCTCTTCTCCCTGGGCTTGTCCTTTTTCCCCCTGAAGACGACCGAGCGGTGGTCTAAAATGGCTACCCTGAAGAGGACCTAACCGGACTAAGTTTGTGCAGGAGGAAAGAAAGAGGTGGGCAACATAAGAACCGGGACAATTTGACGCAACAACTAAGTTAAAAGGTACCCAGGGATTGGTGTTTAAAGAATTTGCTTTTTGAAAGAAAGAAAGCGGCGGAATTAGAAATAGAAGAAAAAAAAGTGAAAATATTCTTTACAGCTGAGTGGGGCTTCGAACCAAAATAGGAAGAAGCTGAAATAAGCTGGACTTAAGAGCATTAAAAGATTTGACTGGTTTGGAATATTGAGACTTGGAAAAACCCTGAATAATAAACTTGGGGGAGAAAAAAGAAAAGGCGAGGATATGGTATAACGGAGGGTGTTATCCTGTGGATAAAATTCTAAGATGAAAACGAGAAGTTCCTATCTCTCTACTAATTTGATTTGATATTTTGAAAAGGAAATATTGAAACAATACAATAACTACCCCAGAAAATGAAAATTGAATCACAATAAAAGAAAAGACATGGAATGTTGAACTGTTTGGTGACTTTGCTATAAACCCAGTTTTGGAATAATTGAAAAGACAATCTGATTTGTGGACTTTAATGAACATAAAACACAGGAGTGTGCAACGATGGTATCTGTCTGGGATTTAAAAATGGCACTTAAAAAATTTAAAGAACTGTTACATGCGAGAGGTGAATTACTTGTCTCAGGACTAAGAGATCTGGAAATGGCAATTGGAAATGATGAAGAAGCAGCTCTGGAAAGGGAGGAGTCAGTTCAAGAAGAAGCCATCTTAAAGAGACAATTAACACCAAGAATTTTACAAAGAAGAGGAAAAAGAAGGGGGGTTAAAAATGGGAGATCTAAGAAAATAAACCAAAACGGGGAATACCGGTAAAAATCGGAAAGATAGAGAGATACAGCAGAAAAGTAAAAGGGGGAAGGAAAACATATACATAGAGAGAGAGATATAATACAGAGGAAGAAGAGGATTGGGAGAACAAAAGGGGAGAGAGGTACTGAGGAACAGGAACAGAAAAGAAAGAAATATGGAGATTGTGGAATAAAAGAGAATATTTTTTTTGCCTAGAATACATAGAGATACTGGTTAATGAATTTAAAAAGGGGATTCTGCAAGGTTATGAGAAATAGTAATAAGGTATTTTGTGATTATAAATTATAGAATATTGGTTATAGAATTGTCTTTTTCTTTTCTCTTTCTTTCCTATTTTTATTTAATATTATAATTAAACTTTATGGAAGGAAGAAAATATACTGCAGAATCTGATTTAAAAGCACAATATGGAATAGTTTATTTTCTCTAGGAAATGATCATTATTACAATTAAGTAAAATGGATACTTAACTATGATTATTGATGAGGGAATGAAGATATATATAAACTACTGAGGGGACACCCCCAAAATTAGAGTTGGGGACAATTTATGTTTTGCTTTATGATGATAAATTTGTATTGACTTGGATTTTATGGAAAGAATATGCGATGGAATTGTTAATCTGACAGACAAAAAGATTTAAAAGGGAATAAGTATGAAGTTAAGGGGAATATTAATGATGCAAAGGAGAAAACAGTATTTTGGAAAAGGAATTGAAAATTAAAATGTTTCCCAATCAGTAACCAGAACCAGAAGTCCAGTAAGCCAGGTTAGCCCAACAGGAACAGGGCAAGCAGTCCAGTAAACCAGGTTAGCTAAACAGGAACAGGGCAAGGAGCTCAGTGAAGCAGGCAAACAGGGCAAAGTCCACGCATCAGCCGAGTGAGTAATACAGTTAGTGAGAGATGACTCCATCTAATCACTTCATCGTTTTTCCTGCTGTATCTGATCCCACCTCTGAATAGACCAAACATGGATGGTCAGACATACTTATTTTCAGGTGGAATTATATAGGAAGCTTTTATGATATTTTTCCTTCCCCCTATTTCTTCTTCTTTCTTTCTTTCCTATGCCCTTCACCTTCTCTGTTCCCTCCCTTCTATAGGCTAGAGGTTAATAAGTTGCAGCAATGGCTGAGTTTGTGTAAACTTTTTAAGGTTTTATAGTAAAAAAGAAAAAAAATCAGACTTTAGAGCTCTTGGCGTCTATTGGCCGCCTCGTTCTTGTTCCTGTTTCTTCTCCTCCACCGGCAGAATCACTTTCGGTTTCCATTTCTCTGGCAGGGAAGGTTATATAATTGCGTGCAGACATCTCATTCTGCTGATTGGGCGGAGAAGCATCAGGGAGCCGCTTGGATCTTTTCGTGTTGAGAAGCGACGGAGCATCGCTGAATTAACAGCCTGAAAGTCGGGAGTGGCGTGCAGGTAATGACGGGGAGCAGCGTGCCAGCTTTTGGGGGGAGAGGTAAAGAGAAAAGGGCTAGAACGATTCAAGAAAGCAGGGCAGGATCTGAGCCAGCTGATCTAATCTCATCTGCCCGGAACATTATTAGTTCCACCTCTGGATCGCGCGACCAAAATAGTTTGGAGCATCGCTTCGGGTAGAAACTTGGCACAGATTTTTATAGGTTCTTTTCATTTCGAGAAGGTAATCACTAAAAAAAAGCAAAAAAAAACCCTACAATAAATAGTTTTGCTATAGATCCGCATATAAGGTAATTTTTGTGCCTCCGTTCGAAGTTTTGGCAGCGTAGGGATCCCAATTCGCTGGATTTGAAAAATGCAGTTTGAGAGAGAAGGGGATTGGATTGTCATGGATAGGATCTACTGCGATGGATCATACTCTGGCCTGCTGAATCACGTGCCTAATCGCGAATGAGTTGATTCAAGGTGGGGTATCTAAGTTTTGTTTTTAATCAATAAATGTCAGAGGGTTAATGGCCTTAAAACTGCTTTGAAACACCAGCTTTGATTTGAGATAGAAATAGGAGATACATTCAATGTGGAAATAGATTCCTCCTCTCAAATCGTTTCCAGCTTCCCTAAAAATTGATTTGTTCCAGATTAGCTGGATGGTAAAGGATCAGATCTGTTGGATGGGATCTAGAATTAATTTGCCCTCAGTTCAGATTAATGGGTGGGCATATGTTATGCCAGTATTTCATTTTATATATTTTCCTCTTTTGTTGTTGCAGGTTGAAGATGTCTCAAAAGGAGAAAAAGTAAGGAAGTATATGTATGGTGTGTGTGTGTGTAAGAAATAGAGTGGAGAAGGCAGAAGGATTATGGCTGGGGATTGTGAAAATGGACCCACCTACATGAGAGCAAATACAATGTAATGGTTGAAACATTGAACTACAGTAGAGAAAATGTTTACATGTATGCACCGGTTGTGTGTGTGTGTATGCATAGAGAGTTGCATATCATTTTCCAAGGAAAACATGAATGTGACATTACATTCCCATTTAGAAGATTTTGTGTGATGTACACGCACTCGCACCTTGTTAGGTAAGGCTAGGAGGAGGGCCACTGGAGGTCATGCCCAAGGCTTGTGGGGGATCAGACTGAGTTGTCCCACTGATCATAGCTCTATTTTATCAATTTATCAACTGTAGAGGTGGCCCATCTCGCTCTCAGACCTTTTGTTCTAACCTTAGAATCACCTTCTGAGGATAACCTGGGAGAAATGGTGATGGATAAATGTAGTCAGAATATGATTTGTTAATGGATTAATGTGTTGCATGAATGCAACCATATGAACTAGAGCTGACTATTAAATACACGTGGTAAACCCTGCCTGCCATGCAATGAAGCAAACTGTTTATTGATGGATCCAATAATTCAAAATTTAAATCTATGGTTATTCCTTGTCTGGTTTTAATCATGAATTACTGTATCTTCACTTGCTCCTATAATTTTATGGGGCATTGTATTTGTACAGGTAGTTATGAACTTAACAACTACAGTTGGGACCAGAATTTGTATTACTGTTGAAGGCAGTTATTAAATGAGTCATACCCAATTTTATGACATTTTTTGGCGCAGTTGTTAAGGAAATCACCACAGTTCTTAAGTGATCATGCCTTCATTAAGCAAATCCAGCTTCTCTCCATTGACTTTGCTGGTTGGAAGCTGGCTGGGAAAGCTGCAAGTAGCAATCCCATGACACTGGTATGCTGCAGCCTTTGTAAAAACATGTTTGCTGCAAGCAGCTGAATTTTTATCATAACCCTAGGGATCCTGCAACATTCGTGAGTGCAAGGATGGGTTGTAAGTCACTTTTTACAGTGCCGTTGTAACTTTGAATGATTGCTAAATGAACGGCTGTAAGTGAAGAACTACCTGTGTTATTTCTTTTTTTTTTTAATTTTTTTTATAACGAACAAAACAAAACCTTTCAATTGTACAGTGTGTCAGTTTGGTACATATATCATGTGCACAGTATCTATAATCCTTTTAACTTTACATTCATATTATATTCTAATCAACATTCCATGTCATATTATATCATTATTATATCATTAAAGTTTTAATTTCAATTCCAGTCTATTTTTAAAAGCAAATCTCAACTCTTAATAAATTATATTCATATTGTAACTTATTCAAAAATAATCAACTATAATATATCATTACCATTACATTATAGTTCAATTTCTTACTCTTCTATCTAGCCATTGATAAAATAAATCCCAAATCATATAATACTCCTTTTCTTCTTGCTCTCTAATTGCTAATATTAGTCTACTAATTTCTGCACATTCCATTATTTTCTTAATCACCTCCTCCTCCGTCAGAATTTTCTCATTTTTCCAATTTTGAGCAAATACAATTGTAGCTGCAGTTAAAACATTAATAATCAAGTATGTTATTTCTTTACTATAATCTTCAGGTAAAATCCCCAATAAAAATATTTCTGGTTTTAAATCTATATGCTGATAGGAGTACTAATTCATCTTTATCTCTAGTCTATTTCTTGCTTTGTTTTGAGTTTATCCTTTTCATTTAATATTTCTCCGTATCTAACAATATGTTCCATTTTAAAAACATTTGGATACGCAAATGGCTCTTGTTTTTTTTGTAAAAAAGTTTTTTATTTTTTGACAATAAACATAAAACAACAAATAAAACCTTTCAATTGTACAGTGTGTCAGTTGGTACATATTTCTTGTGCATCTATATCTATAGAATATAACGTCTCTGAAAATATCCATGTGCTTTACTTTCCTTATACCATAAAAATGCATGTCACCCCAGTTGCAGATCATGATCTTCCAATACTAACAGTCTAGTATTTCTCAAAACTATCCATTCTTTCATCCACAACAGTATTACTGCCTGATAATATAATTCCCAATTGGGTAGTCCAAAACCACCTCTCATTCTAGTGTCCTGGAACAGTTTTAGTTTAATACTTGTCTTCTTTACCTGCCATACATATTTTGACATCATTTTATTGAAGTCCTCAAAGTATTCTTTCTCTTATTGGAATCGTCTGAAACAAGTGTAATATCCTTGGCAGTATATTCATTTTAATTGTGGATATCCCTGTTAAGGGTAGTTGTAAGTTTTTCCATTCTTCCAAGTCTCTCACAATCTTGTTTTAGTCTATAATAATTATCTTCCTTAAGTGTTCCACATCTTGCTGTCAGTTGTATTCCCAGGTGTTTCACTTTTGTTGTGATCTGGATATTTAGTCTGTCCATCAATACTTTCCTTTATTTTTCCATTATGTTCTTCGCTAAAATCTTATTTTTTTTCCTTATTTATTTTCAGTCCTAACCTGTATTATTTCTGTCTTATCATACTTCGGCCTTTTTTAAAGGCAGGACCCCTCCCCTTCCCCCTTCCTCCCCAACCTTTAGAAAAAAATGATTGGAAATCTGGCATCCTCAAGATGTTACTAAACTGCAGGTCCCAGCATTTCCAGACAGAATCAACAGCAATAAAAGATGTTTAGAATTATTGTTCCTACCATAGTAGCTCTTGCATGGCCACAAACTCCTATGCTGGTTTTAGATAGATGGAGTAGCTACACAATTTATAGGCATTGCTAGAAGTTGGCTATTAGATGGTTCAGATGGCATTGAACACTGTATCTGAAGTTTGTGTCTCTTTCAGGAAGGGATTTCGGCAGAAACCGCCACCGATCCTCAAGTATTTACAGGGTATCCTTCGCAAATACCCAGACGGAGGGCAGATATTAAAGGTGGGTTTGTGAGAGTTAAGCATTGGATTTTTTGTCTTTGCAAGTATTGACAGAGAAGTAGACTCCAGCTGCTTTGTTTTTCTGTTCATTCAATTATTCATTCATTCCATCACATTTTTTTAAAATTCATATTTATATCCCGCCCTTCTCAGGGCGGCTTACAATTTTTTGGGGGGGATACAACCCAATGCATTCAGCAATAGCCTTCCTTTCATTGTATATGCCTGCTTATTACTAAGCGGCATTTTTACAAAGTCAGCTTATTGCCCCCAACAATCTTGGGTCCTCAGTTTACCTACCCCGAGAGGATGGAAGGCTGAGTCAACCTTGAGCCTGGTGGGATTCGAGCCTGCAATAATTACAGGCAACTGGAACTAAGTGCTAGGCTATTAACAGCCTGCACCACCAAGGCCCACATTTATCCATTACATCATCTCATAAATGTAATTCAATGTATCTGCAAACTATTTTTGGTTTGTTTTGGTTAATTGAATAGTTAAATGCACCTATACACATATAAAGATAAGTGCAATATTGCATTTTGATGCAAGGAACATGATTCCTCATGTTAGAATATTCCACAATTTATTTGTCAGCAATATCTAAAGAGCAGTTTTGTTTTCCTCATGAAAGAAAAGTAAGAAAAGTTGTCCTCTATATGCATAATATATTTAAAAATATTTCTGAAAAATTATAGCACTTTTTGTTTAAAAAGATACGAATCTAAGTAAATAGCTTGATGGTAAAGCTCTCTGGGTAATGTGGGACTTACTGCTAAGTAAATATAATTATTTCTGTTAATCTATGTATTATTTCAACTTATCTTATAAAATTTTTGGAACATATTGAAAATGACTAGAATTAAAGTACACATGAAAAGGGGGTATAATTATGCATTCAATTTACAGTGGGAAATTTTGGATTTTAGAACTGTTATGGTATCCATGTTAAGGGAAATATTGACAGCTGCAGTTCCCATCCACATGTAGGTAGGTCAACAGGTTAGGAAAGTTAGGAAAGGTGTTTTGGGGGTGTAGGCCATTTGGGTTAGGTATATTTTTGTATACCTGTTTCATTTAGTCATATAATAATGTACAGGTAGATCCCGCCTACTGACTGCCTCATTCCTTAGAAGTGCTCAAAAATAACTTTACAACCAGTGACCACTTTTACAATTTTGCAGCAGTTTCATTTACATGACCACAATTATAGTCCTTATGCATTGTGCCGTTCCTTATCTGGTTTTCTTTCTCCCCCTTGGGGATTGGAGAGGAAGGGATTGCAAGAGAGTAAGCAGACACACAAAGAGTACAAGGGGCTGTTCGTACCAGCATATTGCTTTGAGTGCATGTTCACTACTGTGTGCTTGCATGCTCTCTTGTAATCCCTTCCTATCCAGTGAATGTAAATACAAATATTAATTCCCTTATTGCTATTCATCACAGCACCAGATGAGCATCGAAAAGACCAGGAAGTGAGAAAAGGGAAATTATAGTATAGTCACATGATTTCCCACCTAGCGATCATTTCACTTAATTGCAAAGCTGCCGGTCCCTGTTATGTTCACTAAACAAGAACTATTTGTACACGAATAAATACACTTACATTTCACCTGCACATTAAATCTCTTGTGTTTATCACAGTGAGGAACTCTTGTAGATTAAAACTGAAGGAGATGGAGAGATGAAGACTAAAAACCTTGGAAAGGAAGTCCTAGGAAACCCCAGGTTCTTTGGGAGAGAGTCAGGCAGGGATAAGTAGCATCTCATCTCAGATGGCTTTTAAAGAATGGTACATTTGTAAAGGCACAGCTTAATATTTATCAGCTTTGGTTTCTGCCTGAATCTGTTCTCTGCTTTTCTGCTTCTTCTCAAAGGAGCTGATCCAGAATGCAGATGATGCAGTTGCTGAAGAGGTGATTTTACTCTATGATGAGCGGAGTTTTGGAACACGAAGCCTTTTCTCTGATGGACTGGCAAGCACCCAAGGTATTGAGCAGGACATGTGGAGGACTAAAAGCTGTTCACGGAAATAATTCCAGTTGTCAAGTGGGGGTAGGTGGGCGGGTTCTGATGGGGGAGATCTATATTATGTGGTTTGGGATGCAAGCTTCCTGCCACAAAGACCTGTGGTCCATATTTAACTGACAGAAGGAAAACTGGATATATTATAGCACAAGGAGATTGCACAGATAGTCCCCAACTTACGACCATAATTGAGTCCAACATTTATGTCAATAAGTGAGACATTTGTTAAGGGAGTTCTGCCCCATTTTACAACTTTCCTGGTCACGGTTGTTGAGTGAATCATTGCAGTTGTTAAGTTAAAAACCCGGTTGTTAAGTGAATCTGGCGTCCCCACTGACTTTGCTTGTCAGAAGGTCTCCAAAGGTGTTCACATGATCTGGGGAGACTGCAACTTTCATAAATATGAGTCAGTTGCCAAGCAGCCAGATCTTGGTCACGTGACTATAAGGATGCTACAATGGTCATAAGTGTGAAAAATAGTCATCAATCGCTTTTTTCAGTGATTTAACTTTGAACGGTCACTAAATGAACTGTTGTAAGTCGAGGACTACCTGTATTGTTAAGGGATTTAAGGAATGGTTTTCCCATTTCTGTTAGATGTACATTGGACAACAGGGGTCCCCTCATTTTGCAGGCAGCAGGGCCTGTTGCCCCGTTTAATTTGACGCTAATTAGTGAAGTTTTAAAAGCCTTCTATTTTAGAATTAGTCCTCGGCTTACAACCACAACTGAGCCCAAAATTTCTGCTGCTAAGCAAAACAGTCGTTAAATGAGTTTCCCCCCATTTTACCACCTTTCTTGCCATAGATGTTAAGCGGATCATTGCAGTTGTTAAGTTAGTAAGACAGTTGTTAAATGAATCTGGCTTCCCCATTGGCTTTGCTCGTCAGAAGGTCAGAGGGACACCATGACTGTCATAAATATGAACCAGTTGCCAAGCGACTGCATTTTGTTCATGTGACCATGGGGGATGCGGCAACAATTATAGGTGTGAAAAATGGTCATGGGTCACTTTTTCAGTGCTGTTGTAACTTTGAACAGTCACTAAATGAAAAGTTATAATCCAAGGACTATGAGTTCTTACAAGAGAATGTTGAAAATAAACTGGATTTTTGGGGTTATTTCTAGCAGACATCCTAATTTAAGATGCCTATGTGTACAAAAATCACCCCCTCTATGCCCCACACCACCCTTTAAGTGAGTTTTGATTGGACAAGTCTCTCTTTCTCTCTTCCCCCTCCCCGCAGAAGTCATTTGCTACTGATTCCTTAACTAGCTGACCAGACTGGCTATATTGATGTTATGTATAACCTACGTCCAAATAACTTGGGTGACGCTTAGATCAATAGCACTCGCAATAGCACTTAGACTTATATACCGCTTTGCAGGGTTTTACAGCCCTCTCTAAGCGGTTTTACAGAGTCAGCATATTGCCCACCAACAATCTGGGTCCTCATTTTACCCACCTCAAAAGGATGGAAGGCTGAGTCAACACTGAGCCTGGTGGGATTTGAACTGCCACATTACAAGCAGTCGGCAGTCAGCAGAAGTAGCCTGCAGTAATGCACACTAACCACTGCGCCACCTCGCCTCTTAAGGTCAAACCCTGTATTCAGCTTGTAAAATCGAGATCGCATTTTACCAATGTTTGTTTACCAATGGCTGTTCTTTGCTTTGGGCCCCTCCCCCTGCGGCCTTGGTGGCAATCAAGATGTTTCCATGTTGCTTTTAGCAGACAAACAAGGGTTTCCCCACACCCCCCAAAAAGCTGAAACATTAGTTCTGTGATTTGCATCAGAGCATCTCAAGGGAGTTTGGGCCTTAGGTTATTTTTCCATTAGCGGGAACTCCTTCTTCACTCTCTCCTCTCAAGGCTGGCTTCATAAGTAGCCTTGCCAGTAAATCTTTTTAGAACCCAGCCACGTGGCAGCAAGGAAAAAGCGTTTCCCCAGTGCAGGAGCTGGCAGAAAACTATGCTCATGTGAAGTGATGATGACATTTCCAGGCCATATTCTCCCTACGCAGTGAAGCCAAATAAGGGTTCTCTCCTCAGAAGCAGAAAGAGGGAGGGAGGGGGATTACAGTAGTCCTCGACTTACAACCACAATAAGCACAAAATTTCTTTCGCTAAGTGAAACATTTGTTAAGTGAGTTTGCCCCATTTTACGACCATTATTGCTCCAGTTGTTAAGTGAATCATTGTAGTTGTGCAGTTAGTCAAACTGTTGTTAGGTGAATCTGGCTTCCCCATTGACTTTGCTTGTCACAAGGTCTCAAAAGGGGATCACGTGACCCCTGGACACTGCAACCGTCATAAATATGAGTCAATTGCCAAGTGTCTGAATTTTGATCCCATGACCGTGGGGATGCTACAAACTAGTCATAAGCATTTTTTTCAGTGCGGTTGTAACTTTGAATGGTCACTAAATGAATGGTTGTATGCCAAGGACTACCTGAACCTCATTTGGTATCAGTTCCTGGCCACAGAAGTCTGTGGGTCTTCTGTTAGTTTTCTGGTTCCAGGAAGTTGGTGAGATTAGAGGTCTACCAGAATGGAATCATTTTTGGCTTACCTCTCATGCTGCTTATGGTCGGTTTCCCATTCCCGCAATGCCATCATCCCCTGAGATCAGAGAAATGGCCACAAAAGAGCCTTTCTCTCTCCTGTGAAGAAAAAACAAGGAGAAGCAGGAGGGCCTGGTGCCAGTTCTTCCAGCACCAAAAAGCCCACTGCCCCACCTCCAGTATAGAGGTTGATGTAATGGGATGCGTGGGTGACCTTGGGGGAAGAGAAAGAGGATGCCTAGGAAACCATCAGACAAGATGGTCAGGAGCCTCAGTCGCTTAAGGGTTGCAGAAAATAATTGAGGAAGGACCTGACTTAATGGATGGAGCAGTTAAAAGTGGCAGGCAGGAAGATTGTGCTTTCAGATTTCCAAGTTTCTGTTAGTGTAGCCTTACAATATGTTCACCTAGTTCTGTTTTCTGTCTGGTTTTACTTGGAAGCACTGGCAGGAGCTGAAGAGTTTCCTTTCCAGCAGATTGCAGGTCTGCAGTAGGTAGCCCCACAAAATTGCTACCCACATCTTCAGCAGCAGGACAGCAGAACTAATGGTTCATGAGAATGACCTTGGGAGCTGGAAAGAAGAGAATGGTCAGATAAGAGAGGATATCGTCCACTGCTGCGTAATGGGTGGAGAAAGAGACTCATAAGGCTCTCTCCCTTAAGGCTGCAAGAGAGGCAGCAGGAGACTGCTGCAAGATTCTGTTAATTTATCTACAATAAATTAGCTCATCTGGTCATGTTTCCTATCTGGCCCACTTGAGAAGGCTGACAAGAATGGGGTTTTTGGAGGCTTACTGTAACTCTGAGTTAACTAGTTGGGTCTATATATCCAGTTTTGACACAAATACCTGTTTCCCCGAAACTAAGACCTATCCAGAAAAAAGCCCTAGCTTGATTTTTTTACACACGCTCCCAATATAAGCCCTACCCAAAAATAAGCCTTAGTTAAGACCCCGTCCACTCTGTTGCACCTGGTTGTATGAGGTGGGGCGAAGCACATGGGTACAAATCAAACTAGGGTGGGGATGGGAGTGTATGGAGCTGCCCCACATGCCCCACGCCCACTTACTTTAGGACAGTTACAGCCAGGCCTCCCATATTCTGACACCTGCCTTGCTGGCCCACTTCTTCTATGACAATTTGTGCGCATTGCCCCGGCCTCCATTTCATCATTAGAGCCACCAGGAAAGGCCTCTGCAGCCAAGAAATGAGCTCCAGATTGATGCGTGGGCATCTTTTTCACTGTCAGAGGCCTTTCTGAAGCCACATTGGCTCCTGCTGGGTGGGGCTATTGATGCCACGGCCACGAGATTAGACAGTGGAAGTCATCCCCTGAAAATTAAACTAATGCCTCTTTTGGAGGCAAACCCCCCATCACCACCAAGACCGGGTCTTAATTTTCAGGGAAACGAGGTAGTCTTCATTTAATGTCCAGTCATTCAGCAACTGTTCAGACTTAAATGCTGAATAAGTGGTATTTAATGACTGGAAACGATTGCAAGCCTTGAGAAAAGGAAGATGTGAAAAAGAAAGTCAAAATAACCATGCCTTGATGTTGTTTATTACAAAATGGGATAGAGAGAAACCTGGATATACTTTAAAGAGTTGGACTCAATTCTATTTTACTACAATTATTTATTCCTAAAATCCCAGCCCTGTTTTTTATTTGTCCTGCCTGAAAACAATAAATATTAATGCTCAAATTAATTTAAATTAATTTAAACCTGTCAAGATGGGAAGGAAGGGAGCAAGATGTGTATGGGGAGAAGGTAGAGTTATCTTAGTCCATTAACTATCTCCAGAATCAGCCCCCATCAGGGCCCCAAGCCAGTTGGCAGAGCCAGGTCTTCAGGCCCTTCAGAAAGCCAAAAGGGTGGGGTAAATTTCACCTTGAGGTCATGGTGTTCTACAGGACAGAAGCCACTGAGGAAAAGGCTCTTCTTCTGGACCCCAACAGCCAAAATTCCATAACCAACAGGGTCTGCAGCATGCTGCTTCAGTTGGGGTGGGGTGAAGGGTGGGCCAATCCCATTGGGGTGAGAGAGTTCTCAGATAGCCTGGACCCATTCCATGCAGGGCTTTAAAGCTAAGATCAACACCTTGAATTGGACCTGGAAGTAAACTGGCAATCAGTGAAGCACAAGGAACAGTGGTGTAATATGGGCCACTCTAGGGATCCCATGCAGTATCCGCTATGCCAGCTGTAGGTTCCAAATACTCTTCAAGGGTAGCCCCATGTAGAGCACATTTCAATAGGCAATGTTTAGATGGCAGTTAGGAAGTATTCTCTTCAGAGGACAACCACAACTTTTGCAAAATGGTCGAACATAGCATAGCTTGGAAGCATGGGTGTGTGAAGCAATAGCACTTAGACTTATATACCACTTCACAGTGCTTTACAGTCCTCTCTAAGCGGTTTACAGAGTCGACATATTGCCCTCAACAATCTGGGTCCTCATTTTATCTTGGAAGGATGGAAGGCTGAGTCAAACTGCAGCCTGGTGAGATTCAAACTGCCAAATTTCAGGCAGCCGGCAGTCAGCAGAATTAGCCTGCAGTACTGCACTCTAACCACTGCGCCACCACAGCTCGTAAGAGGGAGGTTTCTTACTCCAGGAGCTGATGTAGTTTGGGGGGGGGGTGGAGCCTTGACTGAATGACAATTTATGTTCTCCTGTGCATGGTTGGAGGGAACATTGACTGGTCTATTTGAATTCCCTGCACACTTGCAGCATTCAGAGGTTGGTGGAAATGAAGAAGAGGAGTGCATGGGGTAGAAGGGCCAGAAAGTGGCAAAAGTGGGCTGGGAAAATGACCTTTGGGGGTGGATTAAATTCCCTTTTATGACCCTGTAATCTCTTACTGTTAACAAAGGAGTATGTTTAAGTCCATGTTTTTCCTTTCTTAGGACCTGCACTTCTGGCTTACAATAATGGCATTTTCACTGAGGATGACTGGGAGGGGATCAAAAGTCCTGGCATCAGTCATAAGGAAGACGATCCATCTACTGTTGGTAGATTCGGCTTAGGCTTCAATTCTGTCTACCATATTACTGGTGAGTAGCTCTGCATGGCTTGATTTAGGACAGAGCAAATTTCAAAACCGACAGACATTTCTGAAAACATTCCTTGTGCATAGTTTTTCCTTTGACCGCCGCTGCCAAAATTCGGAAATATGTTCAGAAAATGGAGTTCTGTGCTTGCTTGGTACATATGAAATCCAGCAAGACACATTCCCAGAATTTTAGATAAGGGAGGAGTTGGGTTTTTTGACAAAAGGATCCTCTAATGTTTAGCTTCAACCCTAACTATAAGTTAAAACCAAACAAATCACATTGTGCTGTCTGATTTATCAACTATGGCTTTTCATTTATTGATTTGTGCAAATCCAGCCAATTGCAGCTTAGTGTGAATGAAATACCTGTGGTGTAGCGCAATAAGGTTTGTATGGGGCACTAAGCCTTAATGTGATTTGCCAGGTTTGATTTAGCCCGAAGGAATGGCTGTCAGAACCTAATGTGATATGTGGGCATCCAGTAAAGTGAAAAGACACTAGAACAGTGTTGCTTAACTTTGACAAATTTAAGATGCATGGATTTCAATTTCCAGAATTCTGGGAGTTGAAGTCCACACATCTTAAAATCGCCAAGGTTGAGGAACACAACTTCTCACCCAAGAAGCTTCTGGGATGAGAAGCAAAACATCTTCAGAAAAAAAGCAGAAAGTCCAGTTGCCTCTTGGAAAAACACCTTTGGGACAACCATGACTTGGATGACTGAGAATCTCCATCGACATTTAGCTATAAATTCTACAGCTGTGTTCCTCAACCTTGGCGATTTTGGGACACAGCTGTAGAATGAATTTTTTTTAAAAAAATTACATTTATATGCCGCCCTTCTCCAAAGACTCAGGGCGGCTTACAATTTTTGAGATACAACCCAATGTGCTCAGCAATAGCCTTCATTCCATTGTATATGCCTGCTTATTACTAAGCGGCATTTTTACAAAGTCAGCTTATTGCTCCCAACAATCTTGGGTCCTCAATTTACCTACCCCGAGAGGATGGAAGGCTGAGTCAACTTTGAGCCTGGTGGGATTCGAGCCTGCACTAATTGCAGGCAGCTGGAGCTAAGTGCTAGGTGTTTAACAGGCTGCACCACCAAGGCTCTGTAAAATTCTGTTGTATGTTTTTGCTCTTTGCTTAGCAACAATCCAATGATGGTTGGTCTTTGCCATTCCCTGCCATTTTCAACTTTGTTCTGCACAATTTTATCCAACCGCAATCGCTTGACTGTTCCTTGGGTACATTGCCTGGTTATCTGGTCCACAACATTAATATTTTCTGGTGGTCCAAGTATTATTTGGGTTAAGGACTAAGATAAGGCAGGGACTACTACTGACTAATAAGGACTGAAATAAGGAAGAAGGAAAGTAATAGAAGTAGGAGTGTTCGTCTCATTCTTGTGAAGTTAAATTTCTTTCTCATCCTTCAGATTTTCCATCAATTCTCTCTGGTGAGTTTTTGGGAGTGCTGGACACACAGCAAACAGCATTAGAGGAAGGAGGTCAGCTGTGGAGTATAGAAGAATGGGAGGAAGCATCTGATCAATTCCAACCATTCTGGGCAGCACTAGAATCCCTTGGGAAACCTTGCCCAGCAGTCAAAGGCTACTTCCCTGGCACCCTCTTTCGCTTTCCTATTCGGCAGAGCCCTTCCAAGATCTCAGACAACATCTACAGTCCACAACGGGTGCAGGAACTTCTGCACTCGCTCTTAAATGATGCCCCCATTAGCATGCTGTTTCTCAGAAACATCCAGAAACTGACCTTGGGCTTCGTTGGGTCCGACGGTACCATCTGTGAGCTGCTAAAGGCTGATATCTCAACTCGTCCATATTCTGAGACAAATGCTATTCAAGACATGCCAAAACCAACCAAAGCATCTCTGAACCATGGTAGCGGTAGAAGTATCTCAGAAATATTTGCTGATTATAGTGTTGGCGACACATTGGAAACCAATGGCTGCATCAAAACACTTGCTTTACAAGGTACTGGGCTTGCTAAAGCCACCAGCTGTGATTGGCTCATATTGTCAGCAGAAGCAAAAGAAGTTGACCTCCCAGGATTGTGGGACCTGGCTGAGAAGGTGAAATCCAGACCAGCATTATCCTTGGCCTACTGTTTGCAAGATAGATGCACTGGGCGCCTTAGCTGTGTTTTGCCTCTCCCAGCCACTGAGGAAAACATCACTGGATTGCCACTGCATATCAGTGCTCCCTTTCAACTCACCGATGACAGGAGGCATGTGCAGTGGTCAGAGGAGGGATCCCAGGCACGGGGGGCTGAAGGCCGCTGGAACCACATACTGATGGAGGAGATACTGCCTGTTGCTTATTGCCAAATGGTTGTGCTGGCCTCTTCCTGTCCTGGTGACCCCTATGGGTCATGGCCAGACCCAAGTCATAGCCAACAACTCGGTACAAGCCTTTAGTAACTGAAATATGCCAGAGGTTAAGGAACATGAAACTCTTGGTGAGGGTTGGAGAGGGGAACCCTCACTTGCTCCATCCTTCTGAAGCCATCCTTTTGCCAAAAGCCGTCTTGGATAGGCCTATAGGTATGGTGCTGGAGAAGGCCCTCCTTTTGGCAGGATCACCTCTGGCAGCTGCCCCTCCTCACGTGCGTCAAGCCTTGGTATTGGGTGCAAAAGATGGGACAGTAGTGCAGGAGGCCACAGCCAGGTTTTGAGAGGGGCTCTGCAACATGCTGCCAAAATCTGGAATTGTCTCACAGAATCTGAGAAAAGGTTGCTACTGGAATATTTGGTTGAAGATGGATGTTACCTGGAACTGAAGGATCTGCCCCTACTTCCAACAGCCAATGGGCACTACACCTGCTTTGGAGATGCTGGAGATTGTATTTGTTGAGAATCCTGACTTTCCCAGGTGAGTAGCATCCTCCATCCCACCCTCCCTCAATAGTCTAATTTTGTCTTCCTTTCTTCCTCCTTCAGCACACTGTACCTCCTGATTTGATTATCTGAATCAAGTCAGACTTGAACTCCTGTCAAGATAGAAATTCAAAATGTTATAACCATAAAGGGAAGAAGAGCTTTCACGGATTTGACCCAGAGTAGTTGAAGCTCAGTGTCAACAGAGGCATTTAGAAATGTCACACTGTAAATCTTTTAGTGGACGTACTTTCCTAAAATACCTTGTGTTGTAAGCAAAGAAAATTAAATGGAAATCTGTGTCACTTTTTAATTTGTAGGTATACTGCTGGGCCCCGGATAGAACAGGTAGCATACCTGAAAAGTAAGAATGGTAGCTGGCTTGTAGAAAATGGAAAATGCACTTGTTTCTTTAGAAAAAGATGGAAGATAATATCCAGGGAACAGACATCATCCAGGGTGGTGGCAGCTAGAGTGTGAAGGGATTAACCTTGTCGATTCAGTAAACAAACCAGATTGCCTTAATGTTTTATAGGCCTATGTAATATTTACAACTTTAAAATATATAGAGTAAGACCCATTTTCTTGACCTTCTTGGTAGTTTGTAATTTATTTATGGAACTTTTCTCTTGGTTTTGCAGAATTCTTTTGCCTTGTTTGGCCAATCAATTTCTTCCCAAAGATCTAAATCCTGTGTTGCTGAACCATTTGCAAACAATTGCCAAAAAAGGTAAGTTGTTATCTTTCCCATATATGTCAGAAACAGGAGTGTAATGGACTGTGGAGAACCTTGAGGAACAGAAAGAAGAGCCACAACTAAAACAATAGTAGCATTGTCTTGGTTTGAGGCTCTGATTCATGTTCCTCAAGGTAATTGTTACATCCCATTAGACAGGTTGGGTACAGTCTTATCTAGCAGCTCCCACCATCTCAGTGGGATATTGGATGCAGAGGATGGAGTTAATGGAATATACCTGAAAGACAATATGAATGGGTCTTAGCATGTCCATGTGGACACAGCAGTCAGCTGCCCTCTGAGATCAGACAGAACTGAAAGTCACCATCCCCTAAAACAGGGGTCAAACTCGATCACGTCACGTGACATATGACATTTTTTGCCTTTGCAGAACCTGGGTGGGCATAGCCCGTGCGGCCACCAGTTTGACGGCCTGCCCTAGAGGAATGACAGTGAGCCTTTCCACATTGCAATTGCTGCTCAGTGTAGGATACACCTGACTTACTGGTGCACTTAGAAACAGGAAATCATTCCCCTTGCTGTTTTTTGTGGTTCTGTAAAGCAGAGGATAAGGAGGAGGGTTTTTCTTCCTGGGATTCAGGATTTTCTTCTGATAGAAAACAAAGAGCAAATGGAACTTCTTCCTGAAGGAAGTCAAAGACTCTTTCTGGCAGTTGTAAAGTGAACTAGATGCTTTGACTTCTGGCCACAAACTGTCTTCAGAGGTCCTTTAAATATGTGAGACTGTCAGATCCGCTTTGGATCAGGCATAGAGTGCATGTAATAGTGCTACTCACATTCCGACAGCCCATCCACATTCTCTTGTTAGAATCCTCCTCATCCTCCTCCTCCTCCTCCTTCTCCTCATCCTCATCCTCATTTTAGCCCTTGTCTATCCAGTGTAGGATGAAGGCCTCTTCCGCATGTTTCCAACCAATTTGAACCTGGGCTTTCTTTTGCCAGTTGGGCCCGCAATACTTGCTGATGTCTTAGCACCCTCTGCCTTCAGGCAGGTCTTCCCGCTGTCATGGGTAGTTGCCCTAGGGCCTCGGGGGAATGAGGGGCATTTTTGAGGTTGTATTGGCATGTGGAAGGAATAGACCATAATCTGCCATGCTGGTCCAATGTGGGTTGGCAGATGTGATCGATATTAGTCTGGGGTATCGATCATGGTTTGTTTGCCTTGGAGGACCCTTCTGGACACATATATGTCTGATGACATAGCCCAAGCCTTCTATGATCGGGGCCTTGATGATGCAAAAAGGCTTGTGTGGGTAAATGAAATTGTGGGCTTGTTAGAATCACCAGCTGCAATTAGCTGGAAAAATAGTGGGGTACCTAGAGAAGATAATGTTTCTAGCTCAGGATTGAACTGTAGGTTCTTAGTGCTAAGGGGTCCTTCGGGCACTGAAGATGTTACGCAGTTGGGGAATGAAATCTGAGAAAACAATCATGTTCAAGTCCTCCAAGGACCCCACAATAGTGTGATCGCGGACCATTCAGAGACCTCTGCGATATAGCCTTTAGCACAGAGCAAAAATACTTCTGCAGCCATTTAGCTCCAGCTGAGATATCTCAAAGGTGCTTTTTCAAAAGGCAGCTGGACTTTAACATCCTCCTTGGGGAAGGTGTTTCGCTTCTTATTCAAGAAGCTCCATCAGTTCTGATTGGATTGTGGGGGAGAGGGAGGAAGGAATAATCCCGAAGAAAAAACTAACTAATCAGAACTAATCCTTCCATCTTCCCCACCAATCAGTCAGAACTGATGAAATGTCTTGTATGAGAGATAAAATTCCTTCCTCAAGGGAAAAAAACAAAGTCCAGCTGCCTTTTGAAAAAGCACCTTTGAGACCTTGGATGACTAAGAATCTCTATAGACCTAGAGAGGCACAAACATTGGCATTTGATCCTTGTGTCTTTCTTGTCTCTCTAGGATTATTCAAAAATCTGGTCTCCTTGAATCAAGCCATCATTGAGAAGAATCTTCCTAGAGCTCTCCCGAGAGATTGGGTGAGCAACGAATCTAAGCCTGTTATTTGGAGGCCCAGTGCGCACCCCAGCGAACCTCCCCTTGAGTGGCTTTCTGCTTTGTGGACTTTCCTGACACACCATGCTTCTTCCCTGGAGCCCTTCAAGGGATGCCCAGTAATACCACTGACTCATCAGTACAGTTCTCTCCGTGACGTACAATTGGCTCGGCTTTTGCCTCACCCCACCCTCATATTCCAGAGGCTTAATGGGCAATGCTTGCCGGATGCAGTGGCTGGAATTTTAGAAGTGTTGGGCTGCACTGTGATCCAGAACTGGGACTCCAGTTGGTCCCACCACCAGCTGAAAGAATATGTTCTAGAACCCACACCTAGCAATGTCCTGCAAGCTTTTGTCCATCTGGGGTTAGCAGATGTAGAAAATCACCTGACATTTTTGTCGTCCTGCCAGATTGAAAGTTTGAGCGCTTTTCTCTCTACGGCTTCCTCATTTTCTAAAAAAGATATCAGAGTTCTCACTAATTTGCCACTGTTCTTCAAGATGCCTTCTCTTCTTCCTCCTTCCAAGCCAGGTTTGGTGTCAGCCCAGGATTATTTGGCTTTAGAAAAGACTTTGGTTCCACCACTACCTACACATCTCTTGACCCCAGAGCCTGTGCTCTTGTGTCGCAACGAAGCTGAACGAAGCTTGCTTTTCAAAATCCGTGGAAAGCTTCTGGGGACGCTGGATCTGTGCCTGCTGTGTGTCCGAGCAATGAAGAAGGGGTTCTATGCCAATCAAGCTGAGGATGCCAAGCAATTCATGCTGTGGTTACTGCACAATGGAGACACACTCTTTAGCCAGAGCCGAGAACTACAAGCGTTGTGCTGTGATCTTCCATTTGTGGATTGCGGATCGACAGAATTGCTCCGTCCCTGTCATCTCTACGACCCAGAGAACCACACATTGCTGGCTTTATTAAGACCCAGCCACTTTCCCCAAGGGCCCTTTCAGGAGCAAGCAGTGCTGAGAATCGTGCGCTGGGTTTGAAATCAGATCTTAGCGCTGTCTCTCCAGCAGATGCAATAAGCGCTGCAAGGGAAGTGAATGTAAGTGAAACGGCAACCGCCAAGGCCAAATCCCAGGCCCTTATCCGGGTTTGCAATGAGAGTCCTCTACTGTCACACTTACCTCCTGAGATGCTGAAGCAGCTGAGGTCCCTGCCTTGGGTCCCTGCCATCAATTTCTCTAAATGTGGGCCAGCTGGAGTCTTCCTAGCACCTGAATCAATTCGCTCGGAGAAGTATGCAGCTCTTGTAGGACAGGTCATGGGACTGACAAATGCTTTTTGGTTCCATGCTGCAGAAAAATTGGGTCTGGAATTCTTACCACCTCCAAAAAGGTGATGGAAAATTTTGCTGACCTGGTACAAGCTTATTGCTCTAAAGAGACTCCCTGAATGATGCAAAGTTGTGTAGCATCTATCAACACATGCTTTGATTTCCAGCATCCACCTGCATGCCATCGTTATGGAATGGATCTTCCAGCAGGCGTGGTATTGTCCTTTCCTAATGATTTGGACTTTGCACTCCTGATGCCACGAGTTCCTCCGACTTTCCAACAATACAGGCAGCTTTTTGCAAAATGGGGTGTCCAGCAATCACCTAGCGAGGAAGATGTAGACCAGGCTCTTCGTAAGTTGGCACAACAAATCAATGCCAGACCAAAAGGGGGTACGCAGGCTGAATTACTCCTCTTCATCGCTGCCTTGGACTGGCTTAGCAATCAAAGTTACCACGGGGGAGAGGAAATGCCTATACCGGTTGAAATCACAGGTTTGGTTGGTTTCGCTCTTAAGCCCTGCCAATTCAGCACTGTATTGTGACATGGATCGTGCCCGACTTGCTGATTTGGGTGAAGACCGACCCATTTTGGTGCACAAAGCTGTTTCTTCTGCCACAGCTGCTTTCTTTGGGGTGGAGATGCTGAGTACCAAGTTGTCAGGCTTAGAACTGTTTGAGGCTTGGGGGCCTTCAGAGCCCATCACTCTTCGGATCCGTAACATCCTTCGGGAGTACAGCCAGGATGCGGACGTGTTTCAGGAACTGCTGCAGAATGCAGAAGATGCTGGTGCTCAGACTTGCCGCTTCTTAATAGACCTCCGGCAGCATGACACCACTAAAGGACTTCTGGATCCTGGCATGGCTGCCTGCCAAGGCCCAGCCCTTTGGGCCCAGAACGATGCACTGTTTACTGAGGCAGATTTCTCCAACGTTACCCAACTAGGTGCAGCCACCAAGGAGCACCAGGAGAACAAGATTGGTCGCTTTGGCCTAGGTTTCTGCACTGTCTATCACATGACTGATGTGCCTTTCCTTCTCAGTGGTCACACCGTCCTCATCTTTGATCCCAATATCACCCATCTCCAAAAACATATCCGTGGTTCAGCCCGACCGGGCATCCGTTTGAATTTAACCTCCACAGTTGCCGCTTCATTTCCAGACCAATTTGGGCCCTTCAGAGGGATCTTTGGATGTCGAATTGGGAGAAATACCAAGGCACTCTGATCCGTTTGCCTTTCCGAACAGGAGGCCAAAGAATCTCAGATCTGTCCTGAGCCATTTGGACCCAGCCGGATCAAAGGACTAAAAACTGGTTTCCAGGAGATGTCCCAGTACCTGCTGATTTTCCTACACAATGTGCAGGAGGTATCACTCTCCTGCCTTTCACATGGTTCCAGTTCTCCAGAAGTTGTCCAGCCACTGGCGACAGTAAGCAGAGAAGTACTGGATGAGATGGGCTTTCCCCTTATACGATTGAGAACAACATGGCAGTCAGCCATGGATATCCACCATTTTCTGCTCCATTCATGCTCAGCTGATGGAGAAGCCAAGGAACTATTCAGAAAGGGAAGGAAAAGGAGTATCCATTTCATGCCTCCTTCTTCTAGGGTAGCCTTGCCACTCCGGCCTAGTACTACCATTGGACGATGGCTCCCAGATATAAATGGTTTTAAAGGCCGTGTCTTTTGCTCCTTACCTCTTCCCATTGAATCAGGTCTCCCACTGCATCTCACAGCCCCCTTCGCTGTGCTTAGCAATCGCAAAGGACTCTGGGACACCACAGAAAAGGGCCAGTGGAATATAGCACTGCTACGAGATTCAGTGACAGCTGCATGGCTTGGGGCATTAACTCGGCTCCGAGACATGTACAAACAAGAACTGCTGGAGGACTATGAGTATTATGATTTTTGGCCAGATGTATACAGTATCAAGTATCCTTTCACTGAAGCAGCCAAAGCCTTCTATCGAGCACTAATTGATGGAGTAAATGGGGAGCAGCCAGTTCTTTTCTCTGATGGACAAAAATGGTGCCCACTTAATCATGCTTGCATTTTGGATGATGATATCATTTGTGAAACGCAACTGAGTTCTGTAGCAAACAGAGCCTTCTCATTACTCTTATCTGAACCACAGATTGCAGTTTCTCTTCCAGAGAAAGTTAAATTGAGCATCAAGACCTTCACCTCAACAAACAGCTCAATGCTAAACACTTACAATTGGGCACGGTTCCTTCAGGAGCTTGTTTTACCCAATCTTGCTAAGCTTGCAGTGCCTGATCGTAATGCCCTGATTCTTCGTGCCCTAGATGATGAATGATGCCAGGAATGTGCCAACGAGTGCCTGAAATCCCTGCCTTGCATTCCTACTACTCCAAATGAAACATTGAAAACTATTAAAGAACTTGTACATCCGGGGCGTGTTGCACCTCTCTACAGTCCGATGATGGCTGCTTTCCTGTGGGTGAAAAGTTTCTGAAGCGGAGAGGCTGTTGCGCTTGGAACATCTTGGCATGACCAAAGATTGGGTGGCAATGGAAGAATTGATAAGCCGAGCCCGAACTGTGGAAGTTTTGTGGCTTCAGAACCCCAACAAAGCATACCAGAGAGTCTGCTGTATCTTGGATCTCCTTGATGGCCATCTCCAGGAAAGTTCCAGAAATACTACCCAGGTTTTGTTTAGAGATATTCCTTTTTTGCCGGCAGTGCTTCCTGGGAATATGCATAAAATCTGCTGTCCCAATGAGATTTACCACCACAAGCTGTATTCCTTGGTACATTTGATTGAACCAGTCCTGGACAAGGAAGCTCTTGGGGAAAGCTCCAAGCTCTCTAAGGAGATAATGGAATTCCTTGGAGTGAAATGCAAACCACCCGTAAGTACAGTGCTAAAGCAACTGGAGAGAGCATCCTTGTTTTCCAATGCTCTCTCCAAGAAAAAGCTGGCTAAGATGGTTCAAAATTGTTATGCTTTTCTCAATGATGTAGTCCAGAATAATCAAAGTAGGGTAGAGGTGGCACAAAGGGCACAGGCGTTCCCCTTCATCCTGGTCAGTGCTGGCTTTGTGCCAGCATGTAAATGGCAATCTGGCTTTTGGGCTCCATACCTCTTCAAATTACCGAGGAATACCAGCAACAAAAAGATCTGTGGAAGTGTATCGGTCTGTGTGATTGTATTTAAGTGATGGCTGGCTGATGCACGGCCTCTTTCTGAAGAGCAACTAGAAATTGTACTTAGGTTGATCACTGTAGGGCTTGCTGGAGTTTTGCCAGAAAATCAGCAACTGGATCCTTATTTGTCCCAGAAAATGTTTTTCCCAGATCAGGACAAAGTCCTCGACAATTGCCTAAGCTGCTTTTTTATGATACTCCATGGCTCCCCGTGAGAGTGGAACACCATTCTGCCACAGTATGATTCCACGAGAAATGGCTGTGCGCTGCGGCATATTGACCAAAAAGCACCGTATCCTGGACCAGGTGAGGATCCCAAAACTTTCTCCTTGGGGCTGCGTTTTGGAGCTAAGGAAGACCTGTGTACCCGCTTGTCTAACATCCTCCGGGAGTATTCCTCTTCACAGGATGTGCTGAAGGAGCTGCTGCAGAATGCTGGCGATGCTGGGGCGGCGTCATCCATTTCCTTTGGGATCGCGCCAGCATCCAACAGAGCGTGTCTTCAGTGATGAGTGGAAGTCCTTCAAGGCCCAGCCCTCTGCATCTATAACAACCGGACCTTCCAAATGAGCGATATTGGGGATCCAGCTTAGGCTCTGGCGGCAAAGGAGGAAGGTGGGATGCTATAGGAAAATATGGTCTGGGATTCAACACGGTTTTCCATTTGACAGATTGCCCTGCATTTGTTACAGGGGATAGAACACTATGTGTCTTTGACCCCACACTGCGTTACCTCACAGAATCTGATGAGGTCTCAGCTGGTGCAATGTACAACCTCACAAAAGATTTCAGGAAAGCCTTTTGGGATGTTTATGACACCTTTTTGCCTGATGTCTTTGAGTTGGAACAGGGAACACTTTTCCGGTTGCCCCTGCGTACTCCTGCAGGGGCGGCCTCCTCTCGTATTTGCCAGAATTCAGTGTCTGAGACAGATATGGAGAAGATGCTGGAGGCTCTTAAAGAAGATGCAGAATGCCTCATGATGTTCCTCAATCACATTCGCACTGTAATTTTCTCTGTTATGGGTGAGGAAGACAGGAGACCCAAAGAATTGTTGCGGGTTGAAACTGAAGGAGGGGAGCCTGGAAGGCTAGAGTACCAGGAACACCTGCAACAGGCAGCTGCAGCAGGAGGCCTGGAGACCAGCAAACCAGTGGCCGTCTTCACTGAAATGAAGATCAGCACTAATCTCTCATGTGATCCCAGCATCTGGTGGGTTGGAAGGCAAATTGGAATGGACAGCACAGAGACCATGGAGAGCATGCTACTGCCATATGGCGGTGTGGCTGCTTGTCTTAATAGACAAGCATGTGGGAGGGCTTTCTGCACATTGCCTCTACCAGGAATGACGGGCCTTCCCATCCATGTCAATGGGAACTTTGCTGTTGATTCAGCTCGGCGTGACTTGAGGAAGGACCACAGTGAAGGGGATGTCAGTTCAACCTGGAATAGGTTACTCATGCAGTTTCTGCTGGCCCCTTTGTATGGCCAGTTACTTAAAAACCTGTGCCAGAGACTGGGAACTGAGCCACTGAAATTCCACACACTGAAGGCGTGTCACGATCATCTTGCTTGTAAGTATTTGCAATATTTCCCAATTGTGACCAAGGATGTACCCCTGTTTGGCAGCAGCTAGTGACCCATCTGTATAAACTGATGCATAAAGACCAGCTTCCATTGCTGCCAGTCTATCAGAAAAATGTTAATTACAAAAATGGACAGAAAATCAAAACAATAAGTGTGTGTTGGAGTGCACCCAAGGAAGAGGGTTCCACCAAGGCCTCTATTTCCTAGAGATACAATAGAGGATACAATTCTTGAGCACGCTCTTCAGGAGCTGGGTATGAGCTTGGTCCCTGCCTTTGAACAGCTACAAGAGATACATAAACAGTTTGTCATGGCAGAAATTGATGTGGTGACTCTCAATTCTCCTTCCCTCTGTCATTTTTTGAAAGGACTGCTCAACTTCTTACCATGCTCCCTAAATCAAACTCCTGTAAAGAATTGTTCCAATTGCTTTGCTCTCCTAACCTTTTCTTTAAGCCGCTTGTCTTCTGATGATGTGAGTTGCATCGAAGGACTTCCATTACTGGTGACCAACGATAATGTGCTGAGATGTTTCAACCAACAAGAACCTGTTTATCAGAATATCAGTGCTTCTCAACTTTTCCCGCATCATCAACACTGCTTTTCTGCCTTTGGAAATTACTGTCTAAATCAGTTTCTATTAAAAATGGGGTTCCTGAAGGATTTTACTCTAGATGAATCTGTGGCTTACATCCAGGAGATGCTAACACTGGATAGCTGGGGCAATGATAGCAAAGGCCAAAGGATCTGGTTAGGGGAACTGTGGAAGTTCTTTGAAAAAAAAATCTGTGTGTCAAAGGGTAAGGAAGAACTGAATAAATTATTTGCAAAGTTCATTTCCCTCTTCAGAGGATGCACTCTGCTGCCTGTCTGTGGTTCCAGTGAGTTGATTCCTCTTGAATCCCTTGGTATATTGGTCCCTAATAACTTAAGCTCAGTTTGTGAAATTCTTGATAAGCTGGGCTTTGCCAAAATAGATGACTCCCTGCTGCCTCCAAAGCTGTTTGTATGGTGCATGAAGCCACAGCTGCTGAAGATCGAAAACCCTATAGTAGTGCTAGAGCAATTGTCTACTCACAGTAGCCTATACTGGAATAAACTCAATCCATCGAGTTATTATTTTCTCTTAGAGTTTCTCTGTAAGGATCTTAAAAAGCTAAATCTAGGATTATTAGGAAAATTGAAAACTTTGCCTGTATTTGAGACATATCAAGGAAAATATGTATCATTAGTTTCATATGAAAAAGTGTATCGCCTGGTATCCAAAAATCCAAAGCTCTGTGAGAACTTTACGGAGCTTTATGAAATGGATGCAAGGTCTGTTTTACTGAAGGACACCTATCTGAATAGAATGGTGAGCAAGTCCTTAGGTATTGGAGAAATGAATGATTTGCAACAGTTTATGCTGCTTTTGCCTAGGGTACCCAGTCTTCCTGAGGCCCAAGTACTGAAAGCTTTGAAGTTGCTGTTCAGCATCATATCCCAGTATGATGCAGAGTACGAGACTCAGAAAGCAGCTGTGGTGTCAGTATTCAAGTCTTTTGCCTTCATTCGGGATGAGGAGAATGTGCTGCGTCTTGTATCATACTTCTATCAGGATAATGTCATTTTTCAAGAGTTGGGATTCGGCTCTAGATTTGTACCACAGAAATTCTATGATTCAATGCTTCCAATCAAAAAGCGGGAACTGAACTCATTTTTATTGGACCTGGGCTTGCAGGAGGTGATTTCTGAGGAAGATTGTTTGAAATGTGCTGCCCAGGTTGAACAAGAGGCAGTCAGCAGCAATGCATTTTCAGAGAGGCTCAGAAAAACACTTTCACTTCTGAAAATGTCCAAGAAAAAAGTAACACACTCTTGAAATACCTGTTTTCCAGAGCAAAATATGATCTCTCTAATTCCTTCCTGGCAAAATTGTCCAAGATCCGTTTCCTTGTACCGCGTGTCATTCTTGATAAACTGTGTAGCCTTCTTTTGCCATATACTCCTTGCAAAGCTCCAGTGGCACCCCAAGGTTCTTTGTGCTGTTCCGAAAGAGTTGAATTATTTTGGACTTCAGCAGTTGCTTTCACTTTTAATGACTATATAGGGAAAGAAGAAAGGGCCTTTTTCCAAAAACTCAGAGTGATATGCACATTACCTACCGAAGTGGTGTTGAAAAATTTGAGCAATGTATGTCAAGTAACCTGTGATACCCTAGAAAATAAGGAAACTCGGGCAGAAGTTCTAAAATGCATGTACAAATTTCTCTCAGAACAGGAAGAAATAGATGTGAGTTCCCTTAGAGGACTTCCTGTGATACTGACAGATGATAATGAAGTAGTTGAGGCAGAAAATGTGGTGGTCCACTTGCAGGACTCAAATGACTTCCGACCATACCTCTACATGCTGCCATCCAAGTTAAGGGCATTTATAGATATCTTTGAGAAGTTTGGAGTGCAAACTGAGCCAACCATCTATCATTATGCTAGTGTTCTGGCCAGGATCCAAGAAGAGACTATGGAACGGACGAAACTGCAACCCAATCTTACTAAAGCAGTGCTCAGGGCTACTCAGTTTCTCTTCCAGCTCCTAGAAGAAGCCAAGGAGCCAATGGATTTCTCAAAACTGCAAGAACTTTATCTCCCTTGCATTGATGGGAAGCTATATCCATCTAACACTTTAGTATTTAGTTTCTACCAATCTGGCCAAGAACCCCTTGCTTTGAAAAAAACACTTCACCTTCTGGTCGATCTCTCTGAATGTTCCATATTAGCGGACAAGTATAAGCAGTGGAACCTTCTGCGCTACCTACCTGAAAACCTGCGTCCCATGCTTTTCAGTAACATTGTTGAAGAACAACTAGAAGAGTCTTCTCTGAAACTCTGCATCTGTCAGGAACATTGTGAGTTTCGGAACAATCTCAAAGAACTTCTGGTTTCTCTTGAATTCCAGAATGCGCTGATTGCACTACTGAAATGGCAGAGTAAAACAGAGGAGATAGAAGGCATGAATGATGGACTCTTCTCTCCAGATCAGCTAGAAGTGGTGTGTTGTGAAAAGATCTGCATTGTAATGGTCTACAACTTGCAACTTTTAGAGGGAACTCAATGTGTCAAAACAGTGCATGTTGCAACAATGCCAGATGACAAGACAAAAATTTACCTTACTCACCAGGAAAACATGAGTGTGCAAGAGGGAGTACATATTTCCTCAGTTCTAAGTCAAGAAGTTAATAAGTTTTTGGGAGAAAGGCTTCATCATAAAGCTATGGGGATTCTCATGGAGATTTTAGTTTGCCAGGGACCTAACAGTATTGCTGCAGTCCTAAAGAAGCACAGAGTGCCCCTGTATCAGCAAGTAAATCTAAATGCTTATGACCTTCCTCCTCCAGGAGAAGACATCCCTGAGGAATGGTATGACAGTCTGGATATGAGCATTCTGCATACTTTTGTGAAGGGAGATTATGTGGGCTATCTGGATTCTTCCCAGACCAAAGAGCATTACCTGTATGCTGTTGTCCTTGAAGTACTTGAGTCACAGAAGAATGGCTCTGCTCAAATACACACATACCGCATTGACTTGGGAGGAGGTCGGGAAGAAGAAGTGACTGCATATGACTTGTACCATTTCAAGAGAAATAAGCCAGTCTCCAATTCAAATAAAATGGTGATGCTGACTGTAGGCTCTACTGATGCTGCCCAAATGGCAAGACCAGATATTAATGAGTATTGGCATCAACGGCCACTGAGCGAGGTCAAGAAAGAGATAGATACGTGCCTAGCTCAAGTTTGGAGACTTTCAGAAGAGGAGAAGAAGAAAGCCCTTAGAAGATTGTATCTGTGCTACCACCCAGATAAAAATCTTGGCCAAGAAGATTCGGCTAACGAACTCTTCAAGTACCTTAAAGAAAAGATCAAGGAGATGGAGAAGGGAATGTGGTCAAATGGTGGAGGATCCAAAAGTAGCAATTCCCATCGCAGAAACTTTTCAGACTGTTGGGGTGAATGGGATCAGCAAGCTTATCAACATCAACAGAGGCACTATGAATTTACCAGCCAAAGGACGGCTGGAAGAGGAGGAGGAGGAGGATATAGCAAATACGGTTTCTGGTCATACCATCAACGTGGACCAAACTCTTCAAGATCACAACCAAAGCACTATTTCCTAGAGGCAAAGCGTTGGCTCCAGCAAGCAGAATGTGATCTGCAGGTAGCAGCCAGCATTGCTGGAAATGGCAGCACTGAATGGCTGCTGTATATGGTTTTCAGGGCTATGGAGAAGACTCTGACAGCAGTTGAGTACAACCAGGGAGGTGGCTTTGATAGGAATCTCTCTCTTGCGAAGCTGGCTGACAAGGTGGCATCTTATGGATGTGAGCTGGCTAAGCTCCCTAAGCAGATAGCGTTGCTCAGGGAACACGGCGTGGATGACAAGACAACACAGTATCCCAAATATCACACTTTACCCACCATTCCTCATGAGGCCTTTTCTGCCTGCAAAGAGCAGGATGTGCTATTGTTAGCTTGGGAGATCTTAAACATGGTAAAGAGTTGGCTTGGCCGCTAAATAAACTTGGAAATATTAAAAGCTGGCATTATATGTATAATGCAGCAATGCCTGTAAAGAAAATTTGCAGATTAGATGCTTTAAATTGAGAAAGGTTGTTCTTTAGAAAAAAATAGAGAGCCTCATAGAACCTGTTTTCTTTGTAGATGGTAAAATAATGTGTCTATGAAAACTATGCATATTCTTTAATGCTGACATTCCATTATTTGTCTTTTGATAAGTTGCTTTAATAAACTTGGCTTTGTTAAATAATTAAATAATTGGTTATATATTTATGGAGGGGAGCAAAGGGAATTATTATAGCAATAGCACTTAGACTTGTATATTGCTTCACAGTGCTTTCTAAGCAATTTACAGAGTCAGCATATTGCCCCCAATAATCTGGGTCCTTATTTTACCGACCTCAGAAGGTCCTCATTTTTTCAACCTTAGAAGGATGGAAGGCTGAGTCAACCTTGAGCCAGTGAGAGTTGAACTGCCAAACTCTTGGCAACAGGCAGTCAGCAGAAGTAGCCTGCAGTATTGCATTCTAACCACTGTTCCACCACTGCTCTTATAGTCATAGGTTCCTTGATAAGAGGTTTCATTTCCTCTATCACTGTATTTGATTCTTCTATAAGGTCAACCACCAGTTCACCCCAGTACCCAATAACTAGAAGTAATAGGCAGTGTTTTCCCCAATAGATGTGCTTACTGAAATTGTCATGACTACATGAGTATTAATTCATCATGTCAAAATAATTTCCCCCCCATAATCTGTCTCTCATCTGGTCCTTCAGGTTTTCCAGTGGTGCACCTCTGCCATTGGTTGCTGCTGATTATTTAATGGTTGGTGAGGACTAGCTATACTGAACTGTCTTATATTTTGGTTCTCTATTTACAGAGATGTGTGTACATACTTTTAATATACATTCAGAAAGGTAGTCTGTAGTTTATTGCACATCCTGATTTGGCTACAGTGTAGGATTTGTATTTCAGGATGAGAATCACATACACTTGCACAAGAGTGTCAACCATTTTGGATCAACTAACAGTGAAAAAGTATAATCCTGTTTGGCCCAATTGGAGATGTATTATGGTTTAACAATTGGGACGTTGAGATGTGATTAAAAACACAGAATCCAGGTTTCTGATTTCTAGTGAAGATAGCTATTAATACTATAATTTTTAGCAGTACAAGTGATTTTATTTAGTGTACAGTTAACTAGTGCAGTACAATTAAGTTTGGTCTTAAGGAATCCTAGATTGGACTATATCACTATAACCAATTCCACATTGTCAAAATAAATCCGGGTGTTCAGCAAAAGGCACAACAAATGGATCACAGCCGTCCAAAGTTACCTTGAGGTAAGATGGACAGCCTATAAATTTTACTAATAAATAAATAATGAACATCTGCAGGGCTGTATATTGGAGCTGTCTTCCTGCACTGACACTAAACAATAGAAGTTGCCTGAGTTTTAACCTAGGTGCACACCTGGAGCAAGTGTTTTTGATATCTCTGTCCAGCTATCAGTACTTCACACTGCCAAGGAATAGAATGGTTGTTGAGCAGCCTTCCCTCACAACTGTCATTGTCTGCTAACTGGTGCAACAGAAACTGTTTGAATAGTTTTAGGGTACTGTGTTCATGCTGTTGACACAACATCCTTTAATAGGTGGTGTTGATGGCAGCAACAGCTTCAAAGTTGCGTATCTCACTACCTTGCATAATGTAGGGATTGTACTTCCTAGCCATGTTCTTGTGAGATCCCAAGGCTTCTACTTCTTCTGGGAAAGTATGTGTTCCTGAACTCAAATGTTCTGGATGTCCAGCAAGGTCAAATCATGAACTAATAATGATGTTCGGCTATATGGACATATTGGTGGCCAGTAGCTGCTGCCTTCCTGTTTCATCTACCATCAGATTGCCCAGTATCTGTGGAAATTAGGTTGTTAGTGAAATACCCCATAGTTCCACACAACATCAAACCTTTGCTCTTTGCATCTGTTAAAGAAGTTGCTTGTACTATTTTGCTAAGGATGGAAATCATTTGTTAGGAATTCATTCTGTAAGAGAATTGTATCCTTTTCTATCGGGTTTCTCGCCTCTGCAATTTGCTTCAGAGCTAGACAGATCCTTGGAGACAATTCCCATGAACATCCTGCTCCATAGATAAGGGGGAGCTGCCCAGGAGCACAAACACACAAGGACACGGGACACTGTGTAAAATAACAAAGTATGGACAGAGCACAGACAAAGAACGCTCCATGGATAAAGAAGAGGAGGACATGGGCAAGTCATCCCCCACATTAATAACGAACTTTGTCTCTGATTGGATAAACTTAGTTTCTATCAGTGTAAAATGTATATAATACTCTGAGCCACTCTCACCGGGTGTGGCTATTTCTTACATGCATTTTGTCTGTATGTTTTGGACATAGTATTCACCCAGACTTTTTGCTTTGGCCAAAGAATAAATAAGCTGTTATTTTTGCAAG
This sequence comes from Naja naja, assembly GCA_009733165.1. Classification (NCBI taxonomy): domain Eukaryota; kingdom Metazoa; phylum Chordata; class Lepidosauria; order Squamata; family Elapidae; genus Naja; species Naja naja. The sequence continues at coordinate 127,741,112 of CM019155.1, forward strand.
CCTCGTCTCAAGTCTCACTCTTTGGCATCTCAGTGGCTCAGGAAACTTCTGGGACCTTACATTTTCTGGCACCCGAATGTAGGGCTTGATGGCATCATTACTTCGAGGTGGCTGCATTCAGCTCCTCACAAGCTGAACTCCTTGAAGTTCAGTGGCCTTCACTATGGCGTATGGAACAAACCAACTGGGACCAGAGGCATAGACAAGAGAGCTCCTGGAAAAAAATTTTTTTTTTAATAAAATATTTTTATTTTTAAAACAGACAAATACAGACAAAACATAAAACCATCCTCCATTTTATCTACATACAGTGTGTCAGTTAGTTACAGATCATTTGTGTTACCCTTTCATAGTCATCACTCACAGTTTGTAAAAAATTCTCATATTGTCAATCTAAAATATGCTTATATATTTATCAGTTATTAGTCATTCATAACTAAACTATTCCATCATTTATACGAGATATTCTCAATTTTGTTATAAAGTTTCTATTACATTCATCCAATGGTTATATATGTCTATATTATATTTTATATCAATCTATTAAATTTCTATTACAAAATTATTTGATCTATTATAGTACCAAGTCTTTTTATCCAACCATTCATAAAACAAATCCCATATCCTATAAAATTGTTTATCTTCTTGTTCTCTAATTTCAAATGTCAATTTGCTCATTTCAGCACAGTCCATAATTTTCTTAATAACTTCCTCCTGCGTAGGTATTTTATCATTTTTCCAATTCTTAGCAAATATAATTCTAGCTGCTGTTAACACATTTACAATCAAATATTTCAACTCTTTATTATAGATTTCTGGTATGATTCCCAATAAAAATATTTCCGGTTTAAAGTCTATATGTTGTTTTATCATTTTTTCCAACCATGTGTGGATTTTAGTCCAATATCTTTTTGCGTCCGAACACGTCCAGCACATATGGTAATATGAGCCAGGTATCTGATGACATTTCCAACATTTATCCAATTTATTCTTAAATGTTCTCACAATTCTCGTCAGGGGTAAGTGCCATCTGTAAAATATCTCATACAGATTTTCTTTATAAGCAGTTGACATTGTCATTTTATAATTTTGAGACCATAGTTTTTGCCATTTCTCTAAATCAATCCCATATCCAAAATTTTTCCCCAAAGCAATCATCGTTTTTTTAACTTGCTCCTCCTCCAATTTAAATTCTAATAAATGTCCATAAAGTTTTTAAATTACATTTTCATAAGTACCTATCAAAATTTTATCTAAGTCAGTCAACTTATCATAAATACCTTCTAATTTAATATCTTCATCAGATCTAGATTGTATTTGCAAATATGAAAACCAGTTCATTTTTATGCCTTGTTCTTCCAACGCTTGCATAGATTTAAGTTCACCCTTTTCATTCGATATTTATTTATTTATTTATTAATGAGATTTGTATGCCCCATCTCCAAGACTCTGCTCACAACTAAAACAACAAGAACAATAAATAATTTAAAAAGAATTAAACTAACAAGCCCCATTGAAATATAATTACATAAATACATAATAAAACCATAATAAAACTGCCCCCCAAAGGGTCACAGCCCAGCTTGGTTAAATAACCAGGTCTTCAATTCACGGCAGAAGGCGGAGGTCAGGGGCCAGGCGGAGTCCCAGGGGAGTTGGTTTCAGAGGTCAGGGGCCGCATAGAATAGGCTCGTGCCGGGGACCGCCAAACGGCATTGGCCAGCTGACGGGACCCCAAGGAGTCCTTGCCTATGTGATCGCGACAGGGCGGTTAGTACTGATGTCGGCAGGAGTCGCTCCCTTAAATATTGCGGACCCATGTCATGAAGGACTTTGTATGTTAAAGTTAACACCTTGAATCTCACCCAGAGCACAACCGGCAGCCAATGCAAACAGCGCAGGAGGGGGGGTAACATGGGAGAACCGGGAAACTCCCATCACCACCCGCCGATTTTGCACCAGCTGTAATCTCCGGATGGTATGCAAGGGCAGTCCTAGATAGAGAGCGTTGCAGTAGTCAAGTCTGGAGGTAACAAGGGCATGAGTAACTGTGCGCAGGGCATCACGGTCCAGAAAAGGGCGTAGTTGGCGAACCAAACGGAGCTGGGCAAAGGCCCCCCTGGCGATGGCCCCCACCTGCTACTCCAATCGGCCGCACATCCAGGAGGACCCCCAGATTCCGTGCCTATCCACAGGGGCAACACCACTCCCCCTATGGTTAAAGATGGATAATCCTGACTGGGCCGCAATGCCGGTATGCACAGCCACTCAGTCTTGGCCGGGTTGAGACGAAGCATGTTTCCGTTCATCCAGATCCATACTGCATCCAAACACTGGGTCATCAGGGAGAGGGCATCACCGATCTGGTTCGGGTTCGGGTTAGGGTTAGGGTTATCTCACCATATCAAACTGTTTGTTCCTTTTTATATATTATTGGATATGAAAAGGCTTCAATAGTAGATATCCATAGTGGAATTTTTAGATAGTATTGCTTTTTGATCTCCCAATTTAAAAACAAAGCCTCTCTAATATAATGTCTTCTGAAGTACCCTTGTGTTTTAGTTCCCTTATACCAAAGAAATGCATGCCACCCCAACAGCAGGTCATGTCCTTCTAGGGTCAATAATCTACTGTTCCTTAATGTTATCCATTCTTTTACCCACATCAGATTTGCCGCCTGATAATATAATTCCTAGTTGGGCAGCACGAACCGTCCTCTTATTCTTGCATCTTGTAACAGTTTAAGTTTTATTCTCGCTTTCTTGCCCTGCCAGATATATTTCAACACAATTTTATTTAAATCTTCAAAGAACTCTTTCCCTAGTCTAATTGGAATTGGAATAAATATAAAATTCTAGACAATACATTCATCTTAATTGTTGATATTCTCCCAATCAATGATAATTGTAAATTTTTCCATTTTTCCAAATCTGTCGCAATCTGCTGTTTGAGTTTAATATAATTGTCCTCCTTCAGTGTGCTACATCTTGATGTAATGTGTATCCCTAAATAAACTCTTTCTTTCATTTTGCTAACATATACTTTGTTAATATCTTTGTTTTATCCTTATTAATTTTCAAACCTACTTTTCTATATTCTTCTATCCTTTCTATTAATTTAGGTGCTGTTTCCAATGGATCCTCTAATATAATGGTTCCCAAAGTGGGCGGTACCATCCCCTGGGGGGCGGTGGGATCCTTGGGGCAGCACTAAGAGGCAAGGGGGCCGGCAGGGGGGTGCTAGGAGGCGGCAGGGGGGCATTCCAGGCGCCTGCCCTGCAGGTTCACTCATTGACTGTAGCACCGCTCCAGAGCTGGCACCTCCAATGTGGAAGCAGTAGCACATTATGTGCCGCCGCGGCCGCGTTCGACACACCACCCCCCTGCCACCTCTTAGTGCCCTTCTTCTGGCCCCCTTGGGATGCTAAGAGGTGGCAGGGGGACATTCAAGGCACCGGCCCTGCAGGCTCACTCCATTGACTGTAGTAATGCTCCGGAGCCAGCATCTCCAATGCAGAAGCGGTAGCACGTTATGTGCTACCGTGGCCGCGTTCAAGATGCCACCTCCTGCCACCTCTTAGTGTCCCCAAGGGAGCCAGCAGAGGGACACTAAGAGGCAGCAGGGGGGCGTTCAAGGCACCAGCTGGCCCTGCAGGTTCACCCATTGAGGCGCTGGCTCCGGAGCGGTGCTACAGTCAATGGGTGAACCTGCAGGGCCGGTGCCTCGAACGCCCCCTGCCACCTCTTAGCATCCCCAAGGGGGCCAGCAGAGGGGCGCTATGAGGCAGCAGGGGGGCGGCACATCAAACGCAGTTGCAGCGGCGCGTAGTGTGCCACCGCTTCTGCATTGGAGGTGATGGCTCCGTAGCGGTGCTAGTCAATGGGTCAACCTGCAGAGACGTCCGGCACCTCAAACGCCCCCTGCTGCCTCTTAGCGCCCCTCTGCCCACCCCTTTGGGATGCTAAGAGGTGGCAGGGGGGCATTCAAGGCGCCGGCCCTGCAGGCTCACCCCATTGACTGTTGTACCGCACCAAAACTGGCACCTCCAATGCAGCAGCACATTGGGAAAAGCCGCCGCCACCACTTTCCCAAAGTGCCACCACTGTCACATTCTGTCTGTCTGTCTGTCTGTCTGTCTGTCTGTCTATCCGTCCATCCATCCATCCATCCATCCATCCATTCATCCACCCACCCACCCATCCATCCATCCATCCAAAAGGTCTGTCTGTTTGCCTGCCTGCCTTCCTGCCTATCTATCTACCTACCTGTCTGTCTTTCTGTCTTTCTGTCTTTCTGTCTACCTACCTACCAATATAGATCTATCTATCTACCTATCCATCCATTCATCCAAAAGGTCTGTCTGTCTTCCTGCCTGCCTGCCTGCCTGCCTGCCTACCTACCTACCTACCAATATAGATCGATCTGTCTGTCTGTCTGTCTGTCTGCCTGCCTGCCTGCCTGCCTGCCTGCCTCTCTCTCTCTCTCTCTCTCTCTCCATCCATCCATCCATCCATCCATGTTTGAAGTGCCAGCCCTGCAGGCACATCGGAAAAGTAGAGCAAAGCCAGTCTGGGAGGGAGGGAGGGAGGGAAGGAGAGAGAGAGAGAGAAAGAGAGAGGGACCTGATGCATCAGATTGAATGAGGCCTAGTTTAGACTGAGGCCCTTTTCCACATTGAAACATCTTTGCCAGCACATTGAAACCACTTTGGCTTCTATTAAAGATTTTGTGGATGAAACATGGTCAAGACTATCAGGAAGCTCTCACATTTTGTTGAGGCTTTAAACAGGATCCATTGGACCAGATCTCCATCCTAAAAATTACTTTTCCCTAATGTATTACAGTGCCAATTCTGAAGAAGGCAAATGTACTGGTAAATTACAAGGAGAACACACACACTCCCTTCTAACCCTGCTGGAGCAGGTGATTGGACTAGAATAGATATCTCATTATGTGAAAGTAATCGATGAATCGTGCCAATGTAATTATAGCCAAAAGATTTGCCAGACCATTTTGAAGTAACAACAAATTCTTTTATTCAACAAACCTATTTACATTTCACTGATCAATCCCTGACTTAGCTAACAGAGCAGCACCTGCTTCTCTCTCTGTCCTTTTTGCTAAGCAGCATGTGAGTTGGTGGGAGGATACCCTCACAGAGTCAGTTACAAAAAGGGCTCCAATCTTGCAGCTCTCTTGATTGGCCAAAATATATTTGAAATATTTACACACAAATAATACTTTAAAAATATCTCCCACAATCCCCTTCTTGTGTAAATTCTTTCAAAAATATTTTACAATTATACATTACAATATTTACAAGACATAAACAAATCATACATTAAAAATCATGCCTATTTTCTCAGACAGATAGTAGTGTTGGTCGCTGGGCAAAGGCTTTGTCAACATATCAGCAATTTGTTGCCTGGTATTGCAATGAATGATTCTTATGAATTCCATTTTTGCCATTTGCCTGACATGTTTATATTTTATATCGATATGCCTTGACCTGTGTCCCACTGCGTTTGAGACAGATATGTCCACAGCAGCCTTATTATTTTCCAGTATTTTAATTGGGTAAATAGGTGTATCCCACAAGTGTTCAATCAAGTCATTGAACCACACCAAGTCGTTTGCAGCCTTGGATAAACAAACGTACTCTGCTTCAGTAATAGATGTGGCTATCAGCTTTTGCTTCCCTGTATACCAGTGCACTGGACTGCCATTCAGAAACACAATGTACCCTGATGTGCTTCTCGTGGATTTAGGGTCTCCAGCCCAGCCAGAATCCACAAAGTAGCTTATGATAGGTTCCTCCAATAGGAAGGGCTCCAATACCAATATTGAGTCTGCGGTATGAGACAAATACCTCAATAATCTCTTAATTGCCTCCCACATGCTAATAAGTTGATGGACAGGGCTATATCCGGTCTACTCCAGTTCGCAATGTAAAGAAGTGATCCAATCACTGACCTATACAAAGTGTTGTCAGGGAACTCCTCACTTTCACAATACATGTTCCTGAGGAAATCAGGTTTTGATTTTTCCATGGAGCACTTTTCCACAAGTTCCAAAATCTTTTCTCTTTGGGAGAGACCAAACCCCTTCTTAGTTTTGATGATCTGTACACCCAAATACTTATCAATTTTGCCCAGGGTTTTAGACTGAAGTGCTTCTTCAAGTCTTCCAAATTGCTTACATTTAGAATCAGATTTCTACATACAAAATATCATCAACGTAAATGAGCACTTTCTCCCTGGACCCCTGACTGCCCTTTGTGAAAACACATTCATCAGCTGGAGTGGTGGTAAAACCTATCTGTCTCAAAACTTTTGTTAGGCACTCAACCATCACCTACCAGATTGTTTCAAACCATAGAGACTTTTCCTTAAAAGCCAAATTGGTTTACCTTTACTATCAATTCCTGGAGGGGCCCTTACGTATATTTCCTTATCTAATTCAATGTGCAGATACGCAGTCTGGATGTCAAACTGGTGTACATTCTCACCCAAAATAGCTGCCATTGTCAATGCTATTTTCACACTCTCTGGCCTGACCATTGGGGAATATGTGTCATCATAGTCATCCAGATATCTTTGGGCGTAGCCTTGTGCAACTAATCTGGCTTTGTATAAATCTTTCCCATTCTCCAGTGGCTTCCTTTTGTACACCCATCTTGTGCCAATTAATTTTTTCCCATCTGGGAGATTCCTTGGTTCATACACTTCCATTTCGTTCACACTGTTTAACTCCAATTCCATAGCCTCTTTCCACTTTACTTGCTCCACTGCAGGAAGCTTTAGCACATCTTCATAACTCTTGGGAGATGACACTATACTATTAACCGAGGCAATGTACTCCTCATATCCCTTTGTAGGCTTTCCTTTGTTATCCCTTTTAGACCTCCTGACTACTACCCAGTTGCTATCATTGCTGCTGTCATCGCTACTTTCCTCATGTTTTTCATTTCTGTCCTCTCCTGAACTCTCTTTCAATATTCCTTTAGTCACCACCTTTAATTAAGTTTCCTTCATCTGAATCCGAATCATCCGAATTGTTAGGAGGTGGTGGGCTCCTATTCCTCTTTCTATTTCCCCTTGCCCCTTCTGATTCTCTAGTTATTATTTCATTTGCGTGGATCTTAGTCCAATTCACATTTTTGTTGAAAACGGCTGATCTAGATACCGTTAATTTCCCTTCCTCACTTACAAACCTGTATGCTTTACTTCCGGGTTCATATCCAGTGAAAACTAGCCTTTTGGAAACCCTGTCTCCCTTCCTCCTGATCTGTTTTGGAATGTGAACCTCAGCAGTTACTCTATATATTCTGAGGTGATCTAACCTTGGCTTTACCCCGTAAATTTTTTCATATGGAGTAGTGCCTATCACATTAGACCACGTCCTGTTGAGTGTGTAATTGGCGTAACTGACCGCCTCACCCCAATATTTTTCTGACAGGCCTGCATCCTCCAGGATGCATTGCACCATGGTTTGTAGTACACCGTTTCTGCGCTCTACAATGCCATTATGAAATGCTGAGAATGGCGCTATTCATAAATGCACTATCCCTTTTCTTTTTAGCCAATTCTGGAATTCCCTCGAATGGAATTCCATCCCCCTATCTGTCAAGATCTTTTTGATTCTGGTTTGGTACTGATTCTCAACCAGCTTGTGAAATTTCTTGAACTTGTCGAACACTTCATGTTTGTGTTCAACGCTAAATACAAAACCAAATCTACTGTGATCGTCTGCTATGGTTAGAAAATATCTGTTGTTACCAAATGAGGGCTTCAATGGGCCCACTAGATCCATATGCATCAGCTCAAAATTGTGTTTTGTGCTCCTTTGTGAAGTTTTGGGGTGGGCTTGGTCTTTTGACTTTGAGGCCCTACATATCGCACACTCAAGATAGGCATCGCAGTCTTTCACCCATAGCCCTCTGGAGTACCTGGGCATTTTCTCTACCACCAGAAGACTGATGTGTCCCATCCTACGGTGCAAAAGGTGGGCACACTCATCGTGGGTGGGCTTTCCTGTAGTTATAAGACATTTATCACATTTAGTTTCTCTCACAAATTTACATTCCTTTTACTCTCAGTAAGATTTTCTTTTTCTTTTTTTTTAATTCTGTCCCCAGTGATCCCTTTGACCTTTTGTTCTCTTACATCTGTTCTTTCATCTTTCACCCTCTCACAGCTGGTTATGGAAGGGATAGGCACGTAGTAGGGTAGACCATCCTTTTCAGCTACTTCCCCAGCTTTCTCACTGTCATAGGTCACGTAGACCTTCCCCTCTCTAAATAATATGTCTATATGTCCATCTTTTGACAACTTTAGAGTGGCCAACAGATTGTAGTCTATTCCTGGAACATACAGTATGTCTTTTAGAAGTCTCAGCCCTGGTATGTAGGTGTCTCTCTTCCCTTTTACTCTTTCACCTATACCATTGGCCACCTTGACCCCTGAATCCATTTCTTCAAAGTCAGTAAACAGCCTTTTATCAGATATAACGTGGTTACTGGCACTGAATCAATTAACCATTGTTGGTTTAGCTGCATCTTGGTCAATCTTGGCTTGTCACTCTCTATCACATTTGTAGAATTACTTTTGCGTTTGGGGTTCTGTCTGTAGTTCCCATCCTTATCGTTGTTCTTGTTGTACCTTGGTGAGGGGGACCTTGATATACTGGCTTTTCTTTCTCTACCCCTTCTTAATCTGTATTCTTCCCTTGAGGAGGGATTGTTCCTCTGGTCATCGCTTGACTGGCTATGTGACCTGTCCCTGTGTTTTTCTTTTAAATTGTAATAGTTTCTTGGGCAATCCCTTTTGAAGTGCCTGCTGGACCCACATAGAAAGCACTCTTGCACCTGGCTGACCCTGTCCATGGGTACTCTCCTCTTAATCCTTCTGTCCTCTTTGTGTATGGCATTTCTGTCCTGTCTTAAGTTAAATTCTGCTATAAGTTTCCCTGACAGTACCTCAAGGGAAATATTGTCTTCACCATTGTAATCTAGCTGGGACATGAAATTGTCCCAGCTATTATCAAGGGAGTTAATGATAATGCTAACGAAGCTTTGATCAGTAATTATTTCCCCTCTTTGTCCCAAATCCACCCTCATTTCATTAAGCTTGCATAGGTACTCAGACATATGCATTCCCTCTTTAAATTTTGCAGCATGAAATTCTCTTGAGATCCTGCTTTGTGTAGACATGTGCTTACTATGAAACAACTTGAATATTTTCTCATACACCTCTGATGTAGTCAGATTATGGGGAATGGTTGGATAAATGGTGGACTCTATAGTGGACAGTAAAGTACAAAATGACTTATGGTGGATGCAATCCTCCTCCATACTCCATGGCCTTTCCGGGGGATCTAGTAACATGAAAAGAGTATTTTCTCTCATTAACAACTTTTGAACATCTTCAGACCAACTTAAAAGATTATTCCCACTAACTCGTAATTTAATAAAACCAGCAGGTAAATTCACCAAAGGCCCTGAATTATTGTTCCCTTGTTTTAAAACTTGCAGCTTCTGCATAAGTTTGTCTCGTGGGCGAGCTTTTTTGCGCATGCGCAATGCTCATTTCTCTCTGGACTCCATCATGTGAAGACCTCTGCTGCTCTCTCTCCCGCTGGCCGGCCTGGCTCTCCGCTGGGTGTGCCGCTCCACTGCAAACTCTGCTATTATGCTCTGTGGATGCTGGTGAGCTTCTCCGATTGTGCTGGGCCTCCCTCTGCATTGATGGAAGTGGCGCTGTACTTTCCATTCCCCTTCTTTCCCTCTGAGGCTTGGGGCTCGTCATCTGGGGGTGATTTTCGGCTCCGGATAGATGCCCTCTAGGGACCCCTTCTGAGTTCAATGCTGGTGATCTCTCTGCGTTCCCCTGGGCCTTCTTGGTTTTGGAAAATGCTGGTAATTGTATTTGCGAGCCAAATGCTGCTGTTAAAATCTCTATGGCTGTGCTTACTTCTTCCTCACTTGGTAAATTGGGCCTTCTCTCTCTTGCTTCATATGGGTACCCATCCCTATCCAGTAGATATGGCAAGGGAGTTGTCTCTCTGGGAATCATTGCTTCTGGGCTGCTTTCCATAAGGGGTAATAATGGGGGAGTCCATACTGGCTGGAAGGCCTCAAAATGGCGCCTGTAATTTTTGCGTGCTTTTCTCTGGGCTAGACTAGATAATTTGGGGCAAGATTGAATGTCTCTTACCATCCCCGCATCTGGGATCCCTTGTCTGGCTTCTGATTGTTCTTCCAGCTTCAGTATTTGCTTCAATTCTTTTATCACATTTTCGGTTTCTGCTGGCAGCCTCAGGAATTTGCAGAAGCTCCTTTTAAAATCCGCTGCTTTCTCTGCTCTGGCCTGCTCATTCCGAATCTCTTCTCTGTCTGTTGATTCAGCCTCATCTCCCCTTGTTGTTGGGGATCATGCTCTGGATGTCTCTGGGGTTCTGATTTCCTGCATAGTCTGTTCTATCGCCCTGCTCTCAGCTTCTATCTCCTGTTCTAAGATTCTTCTTTGGGCTTCCAAAGCCCTTGCCACCGCTCTGGTGACTGTACGAGATCCCTTAGGCCCTGGCATAATTAAAATCTTTTTAACTGGCTGAGTATTGGCATTTATAGCAACCAAAATCGGCTACCAATTGTGAAAGTAATCGATGAATCGTGCCAATGTAATTATAGCCCAAAGATTTGCCAGACCATTTTGAAGTAACAACAAATTCTTTTATTCAGCAAACCTATTTACATTTCACTGATCAATCCTGACTTAGCTAACAGAGCAGCACCTGCTCTCTCTCTGTCCTTTTCTAAGCAACATGTGAGTTGGTGGGAGGGGCTTATATACCCTCACAGAGTCAGTTACAAAAAGGGCTCCAATCTTGCAGCTCTTCTGATTGGCCAAAATATATTTGAAATATTTATACACAAATAATAATTTAAAAATATCTCCCACACATTATCTTTCTCCTCCCTCCCTCCTTTATTTCTTTTTCTTTCTGTCCCTTCCTTCCATCCCCCTTTCTTTGTCTTTTTTCTTTCTTTCCCTTTTCTCTTTCTTTTCTTTCTCTCTTTCTCTCTCTTTTTCTTTTCTCTTTCTCTTTCCCTCTTTCAGGCTCACCCCTTTAGATCAGGGGTCACCAAACTTTTGGAACTCAGGGACCACCAAACTCAAATTTTAAATGCCGGAGACCACTAATATAAATTTTGACTGACGGTGGCTTTCTGAGCAGGAGAGAGAGAGAGATCTGATCCAACCTCTCTCTCTCCCTCTCTCTCACACACACAGGCAGGGGTGGGACCCCTGATCTAAAGCTGTCAAAACTCCAAAAACAGGTCAAGTAGCTCTGGGGAGGACAGTCATAAATTAGAACACTTGCTAAACAACCGGCCATTAAGTGAGGACCACTTGTATTTGGTTTGCCAGTCACCTGGCCACACCCACTCAGTCACATGACCAGCAAGCCACACCTTCAAATTAGGCCATGCCCACAGAAATTTGAATCCCACTCCTCGGTGGGGGCACTGAGGATGAGTTTGTAGCACCAAGGGGGCGGTGGACTTAAAAAGTTTGGGAACCACTGCTTTAATATAAATACCAGGTCATCTGAGAAAGCTTGCAATTTATACTCTTCCTTTTTAATTTTCATTCCTTTTATTTCTTTATCTTCTCTAATATTCCTATTCAATGCTTCCAATGTTAACACAAACAGCAGAGGTGACAGTGGACAACCTTGCCTAGTCCCTTTTCTTATATCTATAGATTCTGTCAATTCTCCATTTATCATGACCTTTGCAGTTTGTTTATGATGTATCGTCTCGATGGCTTGTATAAAATTTTTACCAAAGCCCATTTGTGCCAGTTGTAATAACATAAAACGCCAACTCACATTATCAAAGGCATTTTTTTGCTATTATTTTGCTTTAATTTGTTCTTCTTTTTTTGCAAAAAAGTTTTTATTTTTAAGACAAACATACAAACAAAACATAAAAACATAAAACCATCTTCCACATTATATACATACAGTGTGTCAGTTGGTTACAAATCTTTTGTGCTATCCTTTTTGTCATCATCGCTCACAATTTATATAAACTTTCACATTGTCAAATTAACATATGCCTATATATTTATCAGTTATTAAACATCTATGACTAGGCTATTTAGAGGGAGGTAAAGGGAGTCTGGCTGATGTCATCTGGGCTGAGTTTGATCCTGTTTCTGAGGATGAAGTGGACAGGATTATGCGACGACTGAGTTCCACCACATGTTTATTTGACCCGTGTCCTTCCTGGATGGTATATGCCTCCAGGGAGGTCACGTGTGGCTGTTCCGGGCAGTGGTCAATGCTTTGTTGAGGGAGGGTTCTTTTCCTGCTGCCTTGAAAGAGGCAGTGGTGAGACCCTTCCTGAAGAAGCCTGCTCTGGACCCAGCCGTTTTGAACAACTTTCGTCCAGTCTCCAACCTTCACTTTTTGGTGAAGGTTGTTGAGAGTGTGGTGGCTCAGCAGTTTCTGCTTTTCCTGGAGGAAGCGGACTATCTAGATCCGTATCAATCGGGCTTCCGGCCTGGGTTCAGCACGGAGACGGCATTGGTTGCACTGGTGGATGATCTCTGGAGGGCGCGGGACAAGGGATTTTCCTCTGCCCTGGTCCTATTAGATCTCTCAGCAGCTTTTAATACCATCGACCATGGTATCCTATTGCGGCGCCTCAGGGGTTGGGAGTGGGGGCACTATTTTGCAGTGGTTCTCCTCCTGCCTCTCGGGGCATTCGCAATCGGTGTTGGCAGGGGGACAGAGGTCAACCCTGAGGGCACTCACTTGTGGGGTCCCTCAGGGTGTCCCCTCACCCCTCTTGTTCAACATCTATATGAAGCCGCTGGGCGAGATCATCCGTGGCTTTGGGTTGAGTATCATCAGTACGCTGATGACACCCAGTTGTATATCTCCACCCCAAGCCAAATCAGTGATGCCTTCTCCATGATGACCTGCTGTCTGGATGCAGTACAGATCTGGATGGGCAGGAACAGACTACAGCTCAACCCGGCCAAGACTGAGTGGTTGTGTGTACAGGCATCTCAGACCAGTCAACAGATTCCACCTTTGGTCATAGGGGGAGAGGTGTTGCCCCCTGTGGACAGGGCATGGAACCTGGGAGTCCTCCTAGACTCATGGCTCAGTTTGGAGGAGCAGGTGGGGGCTGTGGCCAGGGGGGCTTTTGCCCAGGTCCGACTGGTTCACCAGTTGCGCCCATATCTGGACCGAGATGCCCTTCGCACGATCACTCATGCACTTGTCACGTCCCGACTCGACTTCTGCAATGCTCTCTATTTAGGACTGCCCTTGCATACCATCCGGAGTTTTCAGCTGGTGCAGAATGCGGCTGCGTGGGTTGTGATGGGAGTTTCCCGATACTCTCATGTTACACCCTTCCTGCGCGAGCTGCATTGGTTACCGGTTGCCCTCTGGGTAAGATTCAAGGTGTTGGCATTAACAGTCAAAGTCCTTCACGACTTGGGTCTGGGGTACTTGTGGGAGCATCTCCTGCCAATATTGAATACCGACGCCTGTGCGTGCACAGATGGGGACTCCTGGGGTGCCGCTCTAGACAATGTCAGCTGGTGGTGCCTCGGGGAAGGGCCTACTCTGTTGCAGCTCCCGCCTTGTGGAACCAGCTCCCTTTGGAGCTCTGGCTGGCTCCTGATCTTCTTTCCGCCAGGATTTGAAGACCTGGTTGTTTGAACAGGCCGGGCTGGACTGACCTCTTGGGCGGGGGGGGTTTCAAATTTTTTAAAAATTAATTTTAGTGATTGGGCTTGTTTGGTTTAATTCTTTTTTAAATATTTATTGTTGTCTTTTAATTGTGAGCTGCCCCGAGTCCTCTCGGAGAGGGGGCAGCATACAAGTCCAATTATGAATAAAATAAAAAATAAATAATAGGGAAATGGGTCTATAGTTTTTAACTTGTTGTAGATCTGTATCTTCCTTCGGTATAAGAGTGATATATGCTTCTGTCCATGTTTGGGGTATCCTCTTCTTTAACATAACTTCATTTATAACTTCTAGTAATTGAAGATTTAATATTTCCTGAAAGGTCTTGTAAAATTCCACTGGCAATCCATCTGGATCTGGTGCTTTTCCAGTCTTCTGTTTTTTTAAAGCTTCTGTTAATTCCATCATTGTTATGTTCCCCTCTAACATTGTTTCAATGTCTTTAGGTATCTGGGGTAGTTTTGCTTTCTGTAAATATTGCTTGACTTTTTCTTCTTGAATGCCCTCTTTAAAGTACAGTTTTCCATAGTAATCTTGTATAATTTTTTTCTTCTCCTCCTTGCCATAGCAGATATGTCCTTCTCCATTTATTAATTGGCTTATCCTTCTTGCTTCTCCCTCCTTTCTCAATTTATAGGCTAACCATCTGCCTGGCTGGTTTGCATCTTCAAAGTAGTTCTGTCTAGCATTTTTAATTTTTTGTGCTAATTCTTCTTTTTCCATTAGTCCCATTTTATGTTTAGTTAAGACCATTCTAATTTTAATGTCTTTTTTTGCGGGGATTTCAATAGTTCCTTTTCCAGCTTCTTATAGTCATCTTCCAGTTTCTTGAAGGTCTTTTTCTGTGTTATGTTTCTTTTCCTTGTATAATCTATTATCAAACCTCTTGTATAGGCCTTCATCGTGTCCCACAGATTTTGCAAAGATGTATCCTCTTTTTTATTTTGTTTGAAGAAGAAAGTCAATTCTTTCTTCTATTTTCTGCTTAAAGTCTTTTTCTTTTAATATTGTATTGTTCAAAGTGCATCTAGATCTCTTCTTTTGTCCTTTCCATGTAACTCTTATTGGATTGTGGTCGGCCCAAGTGCTTGCTTCTATTTCAATTTCTTGTATGTTCAAAATTAGTACCGCTGACATCCAAATCATATCAATTCTAGACCAAGATGTATGTCTATTTGAATAAAAAGTGTATTGCTTATTCTCCAGATTTCTCTCTCGCCATGCGTCTTTTAAGTTTAGTTCTTCTATCATTTTTTTAAATTACATTTATATGCCGCCCTTCTCCGAAGACTCAGGTGGCTTACAATTTTTGGGATACAACCCAGTGTGCTCAGCAATAGCCTTCATTCCATTGTATATGCCTGCTTATTTTAAGCTGGCATTTTTACAAGGTCAGCTAATTGCCCCCAACAATCTTGGGTCCTCAATTTACCTACCCCGAGAGGATGGAAGGCTGAGTCAACCTTGAGCCTGGTGGGATTCAAGCCTACAATAATTGTAGACAGCTGGATCTTAAAAGTAGGCATTTAACAGCCTGAGCCACCAAGGCTCATTTGAAAGAAGGATTTTGGCAGTGTCTTTCTACTTTTCTTTGTTGATTTCTGTGTTTTATAGTCCATTTGTTCATTAATTATTCCATTTAAATCTCCCATCATACAGATATTCACATAGTCCAATTCAATTATTTTCTTATGTAACTTCCTGTAAAATTCTTCTTGATTGTCATTTGGAACATAAATTGCAATTAAAAGTGTTTTAACATTATTGTCCATCATTTCCACCATCAAAATCCTTCCTTCATCATCTGAATAAATTTGTTCCACCACAATTGTGTCTTTAATATATAAGACCACACCTCTTTTTTTACATTGTGTCAAGGATGTAAATAGTTTCCCTAATTTTTTTTGTTTCAGTAAGTATTCATGTTGTTTTTAAATATGTACTTCTCGTAAGTAGATTATGTCAAACTTATACTTCTCTAGTTTGTGAAATACTTTTCTTCTTTTGGTAGCTAAGTTAAGTCCATTTATGTTAATCGAAATCAACTTTCTTTCATCCATGTTAAGCTTTATACGAGGGTTTAATTGCTCTAGTGGATCTTAATTCTCACTGCTCTCTGGGTACACCACCTACTGCACCTTCTTCCTTTTCTTTCTCTATTGCTGTTATGCACTCCTCTTGAAATTCAATTAACGACTCTTCTTTTCTTATATCTTCCTCTATTCCTCTAAAGTATTCTTAATAGAATTGTTCAGCTTTTGCAACTGTGTCAATTCTGTGTCTTTGCTCCTGCCAATTGAACAGGAGACCTTCTGGTAGCCATCTATAATTCACTCCTCTTTTAAGCAGTTCTTTGGTCAGAAATAGGTATTCTCTTCTCATCTCTCTTATTCTTTTTGGTATCTGCTTCAATACAACAATTTCCTTGTCTTTATACTTCAATGCTTTCTCTCTTGCCACCTGAAGTATCTGTGTTTTAATAATTTTCTTAGTAAACCTGATATGAACTTCTCTTGGTAGCTTATTTCTCATTGCATATCTTGTATAGACACAGAATACTTCATCCATCCCATCCATCATCTTCTCTTTGGTTATCTCTAGTGCTTCTGCCAGCATTTCTGTCATTGTTTCAGTCAAATTTTCACCCTTTTCTTCCTCTATATTTTGAAATCTCAAATAAAATTCTGATCTAGCCACTTCCTATCGTAATGATCCACTGTTGCCTTTTTCGACTTTGCTCAATCTAGTATCAATATCTTCAATTTTCTTGTCTCTTTGTGTATCTTCTTCAATTTTCTTAAATCTATCTTCATATTTCATCATCATCTGTTGAATATTCTCCATTTTCCCATCTGTCTCTTCATTTCTTTTCTCAATGTTCTCTGTTCTCTTTACTATATCATCTGTTCTCTTTGCAATATCATTTGTTTTTACTTGTAAATTTTGAATTCCTTGCATAATCATTTGCAGTGTCACTTCTTTTTCTTTGGCTTGTGCCTCCTGTTATAACATCATCTGAATTGATTGCTGTCCTCCAGATGGTGAAGAAGAGGCTACTGGTATTGAAGAAGTTGGAACTGTTGGTTTTCTGCTCATCTTAGTGCTTACACAAAAAGAAACAAAAAAAAACAGAAGAAAAGAAGAAGAAAAAGGTGAAGACAAACAGTTCCCACTTCAAAAAATAAAAGGGGAAGAAAAATCTTCAGGCACTTGTATGCCCTAATCCAATTGGTTGCAATAATATGCCAGAAAAAGAAAAGAGGAAGAAAGAGGAAAAAATAAGCCAAAAGAGGAAAAAGAACAAAAAAGGAAAAAAACTCTTATTTGAAAAAAAAGATAAAGAAAAAATTAAAAACAAAAATAATATTTCTCTTAAAAAAAAAAATCAAGAATAAAATATAGTCTAGTTCCTAAATGAAAAAGCTAGATCCAAATCATAAAAAGTCAGCCGGGGGGGTGTGAAAAAAAATAGCCACAAATTCTAACAAAAAGAAAAAAAGCTACTGCAACCAGATATCCAAGGCTCTTTAATAAATCAAGTTAGACTTTCCCATGCAAATATTTTCAAGGTCACTTCAATCTTCTTTCTTTCAACTCCAACTCCAGACTCCACTATCAGTAGTTCACAGATGAGCACCTGTTTAAACAGTCTGTCCTGCTCACTCCACTATCTCTTTCAGGGAGAAACTCAGAGTCCTTGAGTATAGCACACATACATAAACAAGCGAAAGAAAAAAGGAAACAATATTTCCAAGCCTCTAAATGGCAGTGCTTTCACTTTCACTCCTCCCCTTAGGAACAAAAAAAAAGTTATAGTGAAATATCCCTTTTTTCTAGAAAAAAAGAAAAGGAAAGAATCTTAAAGTCATAAACAGAGCTTAATCCAAAAAAGAATAAATTAAAAAAAGCCCTTCAGAACAGGAAATTATTTAAACGGAAAAAAAACCAGTCCATTTTAAAATTGAAAAGCTTAGTCAAATACCAAGTTTTTAAAAAAGGGAAAAAAAGATCATCAATTTAAAAAAAACTTAATCTCAGCGCTTATAAACTGTTCTCTTTACTTTTAAGTTCACTTTCAAGCTTTTAGGGTGTTCTCTTCAAGAATAAGTGAATAGAAAAAACCTCTCACCAAACCGACACACTCTCTTCCAATCCTGCCATTCTTTTGGAGCAGTCCCAGCTTCAGCAGCTTAATGGCCGCCTCTTCTCTACTGGCAAAAAGAGCTTCTCCTGGATCAACCAGGGACTTTGTGGTGTCCCTGGGATCAGCAGGACGTGCTTTTTACCTTCACCATCTCTTCGGGACGGTTTAGGTCCAAAAGGACCATCTAGCGGAGAAGATATCTACGGCGATCCAGGAGCTTCCAGATCGCACGTAGTACCGCCGCGACACCAGCCCCACCCTCCATTATCAAAGGCTTTTTGAGCATCTAGAAACATCAAAGCAATTTGCTTTTCAGGGTGTGCCTCATAATATTCCAAAGTATCCAGAATTATTCTCAAGCGCTCCTGGAAAAATTTTATCCAGTGACTTTGACTTGGTCATTTGCTGGCAGTCTCCGATTCTGCTTACCCTGAACGCCCTAACCAAAGAGGTTTACACTGAGAGTTGTGGAATTGTGCCCTCTAGGTGAGTAGATAAAGGGGGAGGTGGGGAGTGTTGCATGAACGGAAGAATGAGGTGGAGACATTCCTGATAGAGGTATGCTCCAAAGTGACAGATGAAGCGTGCTTGTTGAATATTCTGGGGGAAGTGGGGTCCCAGCCCAACGTACAAGGAGGGGTATTAGCTAGTCTTGATTCCAAAGGAAAGGAACCGTGAAACTCCTTAAGGACTGGGAGATAGGTAAGATTGGTGTTATATTTGGAAACAGGCATAGGAGTGTTTATCTGGAACTGGTAAGATTAGAGCTGTGTTCTCCATGGAATGCATAGGGACACGTTAAACAGTAAAAGTTGTCTTTAAAAAGAAAAGTGGAGTTCAAACCTGCTCATGTGAGTCCTGGCCAGGTGCAAACGATGTGTGAACGAAGGTCTCTATGGATCTTGATCTTTAAAAATAAGCCAGTGTCTACTGCGAGATCCAAGCTAGATAGACAATGGTTTGGATCTTTAAAAATCAGCCAGTGATTTCTGGGAGATCCAAACTAGAAAGAGAAGAGACAGAACACACAAGGCAGAGACAGGTAGTAAAAATCTAGTGCTTAACGATGGGTGTAACTCAGAGGTGGTATTCAGCAGGTTCTGACCAGTTCTGGAGAACTGGTAGTGGAAATTTTGAGTAGTTCGGAGAACCAGCAAATACCACCTCTGACTGGAGATTTCACAATATCCTTCCCCTACCATGCCCACAGAACCGGTAGTAAAAAAAAATTTGAATCCCACCACTGGTGTAACTTCAAGAAAAGAGAGAAGTTCACTAAAAACAATTTAAAAAACAGATTACCCATAACAATACGGAAACTTCAATCCAAAAAAAGACCACTTTGGCGGGAAAACAAATCTGGTCACGTTGCCAACTTCAAAAGCCAATACAAAAATTTATGCCACCAGATAAAGACTGAATGCACCAATTATCACATTAAACAAGAGGAAAACCTTCTACGCACCAATTCCACCCACGCTTTCTACAATTTTGTAAACAACAAATTAAAAGACTCAAGATCCATCCCACCCCTGAAAGGACCTAATGGTAAAGACTGTAACAACGACATCATCAAAGCCAACCTCTTTAACATATTCTTTGGCTCAGTATTTGTAAACACCAATGGATCATGCCCAGTATTTCCTAGTCAAACTACAGACAACTACAATGATCTAATACATATCAATTTTACAGAAGACAATGTTGAAAAAGCACTACACAACCTAAAACTATCTCTATCTACTATACCGGATGGAATATGTGCCTACTTCTTAAAAAAGCTATCCACTGCCATAGCCGAACCTTTAAGCATAATCTTTGAAAAATCTTTCAGGACCAGCTCCTTGCCAAACCTATGGTCACAAGCCATGGTCATCCCCATCTTCAAAAAGGGAGTCTCCAGTCTAGTTGAAAATTACAGACCAATCTCTTTATGCTGCGTCATCTGTAAAGTCATGGAATCAATTATTAACCAATCCATTATCCTCCACTTAGAGACAAACAACCTACTCTCAAATAAACAATTTGGTTTCAGAAAAAAACTATCCTGTAATCTGCAACTCTTACACTGCAAAACATATGGACTACACAACTCAATCAGGGCAAAGCAATAGACGAATCTACATTGACTTCTGTAAAGCCTTCGATTCAGTGGTACATGACAAACTACTACTAAAACTAAGATCTTATGGCATCTCTGGACAACTGCACAACTGGATAGAAGCATTTCTGTCAAACAGACAACAAATGGTCAAAATTGGGAGCGTCCTATCAAATTCTGTACCTGTCAACAGTGGTGTCCCCCAAGGCAGTGTTCTAGGACCAACTCTCTTCATACTCTACATAAATGACCTCTGTGATCATATTAAGAGCAACTGCATTCTCTTTGCTGATGATGTAAAGCTATTCAACACCACAGACAATACTGCTACCCTTCAAAAAGACCTTGACTATGTATCTGAATGGTCAAACAAATGGCAACTTCAAATCTCAACAAATAAATGCTCTGTCTTACATATTGGCAAAAAAATCAGAAAATAAAATACAAGCTGAATAGTCAAGACCTTGTTGATGATCCAAACTCCATCAAGGACCTTGGAATACTCATCTCTAATGATCTAAGTGCTAGAGCCCACTGTAACTACATAGCCAAAAGGCATTAAAAGTTGTTAACCTAATCCTACGTAGCTTTTTCTCTGGTAATATCACACTACTAACTAGGGCATACAAAACATTTGCTAGACCAATACTCGAATACAGCTCATCAGTCTGGAACCCACATCACGTATCTGATATTAACACAGTTGAGAAAGTCCAGAAATACTTCACAAGAAGAGTTCTACACTCCTCTACTGCAGAATACCTTATGCCACCAGACTTGAAATTCTAGATCTAGAAAACCTAGAACTATGCCATCTTTGGTCCAATCTAAGTATAGTATATAGTATATGTGGTTTCCTCCCCAAACCCCAAAAACTTTAACCTTAGACTTTCTACTATTGACCTCACCCCTTTCCTAAGAGGTCTGTAAGGGGCATGCATAAGCGCACCAACGTGCCTACCATCCCTGTCCTATTGTTTCTTTTATTGTTTCTTTTATTTTTCTTATATGTATTCATTTCATGTATTCATAACTACGTTTACCTTTATACTTATTATCTTGTAAGCGATTGACAAATCAAATTTATTATTATTATTATTATTATTATTATCATTATTATTTATTAGACTTGTATGCCGCCCTCTCTCCCTAAGGACTCAGGGCAGCTAACAATATAAAACTCATTACAAATTTTACAATAAAAAGAAATTAAACCAAATACAAGCCTAAGAATTAAAATTCAATTAAAATTTAAAAACCCTCTAAAACAAACCCACCCTCCCTTGGTTAGTCCAGACCGCCTGTTGAAAAGCCAGGTCTTAAGGTCACAGTGGAAGGAGCAGAGATCAGGGGCCAAACAGAGGCTCAAGGGGAGTTGGTTCCACAGGGTGGGTGCTCCCACCGAGAAGGCCCTGCCCCTGGGAACCGCCAACCGACAATGTCTGACCGATGGTATCCCAAGGAGAACCTGTCTGTGGGAGCGTACCGGGTGATCGGAGCGTGATGCCAGCAGGAAATGCTCCCACAAGTACCCCAGACCCAAGCCATGTAGGACTTTATAAGTTGTTACCAACACCTTGAATCTCACCCAGGAGGCAACCAGCAACCAATGCAGGTCGCACAGGAGGGGTGTAATATGGGAGTATTGGGACACCCCCATCACAGCCCGCACGGCCTCATTCTGCCCCAGCTGCAACCTCTGGGTGGTCTGCAAGGGCAGTCCCATGTAGAGGGTGTTGCAGTAGTCGAGTCGGGAGGTGACAAGTGCATGAGTGACTGTCCGTAGGGCATCTCGGCTCAAGTAAGGGCGCAGCTGGCGAACCAGTCACAACTTGGCAAATTCCCCCGTGGACGCAGCTCCCACCTGCTCCTCCAAACTGAGCTGTGCATCCAGGAGGACACCCAGATTGCACGCCCTGTCCATGGGGGGCAACACCTCTCCCCCCATGACCAAAGATGGTATATTCTGAGTAACCTGAGATGCCGGTACGTACAGCCACTCAGTCTTTGCCGGGTTGAGTTGGAGCCTGTTCCTCCCCATCCAGATCCGCACCGCATCCAGACAATAGGACATCACCGAGAGGGCATCACTGATGTGGTCCGGAGTGGAGATGTAAAGCTGGGTATCATCCGCATATTGGTGATACTTCACCCCAAAACCACGGACGATCTCACCCAGTGGCTTCATATAGATGTTGAACAGGAGAGGCGAGAGGACTGACCCCTGAGGCACCCCACAAGTGAGGGGCCTCAGGCTCAACATCTGCCCCCCTGCCAACACCGATTGCGAGCAGCCCGAGAGGTAGGAGGAAAGCCACCGTAAAATGGTGCCTCCCACTCCCAACCCCCCAAGCCGCCACAATAGGATACCATGGTTGATGGTATCAAAAGCCGCTGAGAGGTCTAATAGGACTAGGACAGAGGAAAAACCCCTGTCCCGAGCCCTCCAGAGATCATCTATCAGCACGACCAATGCTGTCTCCATGCTGTGCCTGGGTCGGAAGCACGATTGGTATGGATCCAGGTAATAATAAAACAATTAAGAAGAATCCCAAATTGTAAATAGAGCTGAGTAGTCCTTTAGGGAAAAATTCTTAGAGGTTGGGAAGCCCCTCCATACAGTAATATATTGGGGCTGACCAAAGAAGATATGGTTAATTTATGCTGTTATGTAGAAAGAAGAAAGAGTAAAGAAAAAAAAGATTTATTGTCCTTCCCACACGGGGTTTAGCAGGTAATAAAGGCTTTGCCTGTTTAAATGGGAAGACTCAGATAATTTGACTTGATCAATTTGATGTGATTTCTATTAAAAATTCTTAGATGTGCATCTATAATAATTGCATGCAGAATTGAATGGGATTGAATTGAAGAAAAATATCCTTTACCCGTGTATAGCCTCCAACTGGGGCTGCTGCAGCTCAAAACAAAACATAATTGTGACATATCTGGCCAGCCAGAGAATTAAGTTGGCTTTTTGGATTGGACTTAGAGCTGTGGGAAGCAGGTAGGTAGTGGTTAGGGTCCACAATCACATTGATGATTGGAACCATTCCTTGAGTTATTCCACTGCTCTGAGAACAAACTACAAGTTGGTAAAGAAAGAAAAATTAGAGATTTAAAGGGACAAAACCTCCCCAGGTCTGTAAATGTGTGTGTGAATGTGTCTGTGTGTAATCATTTCCAAACCTGAAGGATGAGACCCTCTAAATAATTACACAAAATAATTTAGAAAATGGAGCTCATTGGCTTGTGAAAAAGCTCTCAGAAAAGAATTGTAAGTAATGATTGATTTGCTTGGAGAAAGAATGAAATGAAATTTTGTGTGGGAAATTGTTTATGCAAGCAGTCTGATTACAGTACAAATTTGTGAGTATGTTGATGGTAAAAAGTTGGTGTAAATGCCTGTGTGTTGACCCCCATCCCAGATTAAAAGGAGAGTACTTTGATACCTTTCATATAAAGAAAGAATGTGGGAGAGAAATTTGAGGAAGGGGGAGGGAAATATGAGTGATTTACTAAAGCTAGAGAGAGAGGGAGAAACAGAAAATTATTTTGTTAAGAGGATGCTGAGTGGAGAAAAGGGGAGGTTTCTGTGTAGAATTTTAAAAGATTTTTTTTCTCTTGTCCTCACTGGTTGTTAATTTTTCTTTCTCTTGCTCAAGGACTTTTTGCCTTGAAAGAGCAAGAGAAGCAAGAAAGTGGGGAATACGGCATTTTGGTCACTTTATTTTTTTTTCCTGCCTATTTGAAACTTTTGCCTGAGAAAGGCGGGGCTCAATGTTACACAGCTTGCAAAGATAGTCATTGATGTAGAAACATTATTTCATATCATGATTTTTCTCAGTGCCTCTGCAAACAACGATTGGCAGTTTGCTTAGAAACGTTATCTTTGCAGCTGGCTCAGCTCCCAGTTACAATGGAGCTAAGCTCAGCTCAGCAAGGGAATCAAAAGTCAAACCAGGCGTGCTCTGTATATGTTCTTAATCCATATTTTGCTCAAAGCAGAGATTTGACACTAAAGTTTGACCCAAATATATTTTAGAGCATTGACTCAAAATACCTCATTTAGATTATTCATTTTATCTTTGAAGTTGTTCTTCTTACCACCCTGTTTTATGTCTTTATGTCTGCCTGGAGTCAAGATGCTTCATCCTATGGCATTCATTGTTTGTTTGTTAGCAACACAAATTGTTGTCCTTTTAGGAATTGTTACAGAGATGAGTTAGAGATTACAATATGTAGAAAGAGAGAGAAAATTTCTAGGATTGTCTGGATATTGTAGGTTAAATAAAGACTTGTATGCAAAACTAAACGCCTAGTGTTACAAGGATAAGGGAATGGCTTTTGAGAATTTTAACACAGCAGTGGGAAGGAAAAAGACAGCCAGTGGCATTTTTGTCTAAAATGCTAGACCCTATCTGTCAAGGATAAAAGAAGGAGATTTATAGGGAGGATTGGATCTTGAACATTATTGTATTGGGGTAGTTGTGTGAAAGTAATAGCAGGAAGAGACAAGTTTTGGTCTAGCTAGCTAGAAAGTTAAGCTGGTCTGCACAGATTTGTGCTGACCTGAAAGCCAGGATGGCAACGGTAGGAGGAATTCTGCCTTAGCAGAACCCTTAAGCATTATATATGATATATCATTCAGAACCAGTTCCTTACCGAACCTATGGTCCTTAGCTACAGTCATCCCTATCTTCAAAAAAGGTGACCCCAGCCTGGTTGAAAACTACAGACCAATTTCACTATGTTGTGCCACGTGCAAAGTCATGGAATCAATCATTAACCAATTCATCACCCTGCACTTAGAGTCAAACAACCTACTCTCCCAAAAACAATTTGGTTTCAGGAAAAAATTGTCCTGCAACCTACAACTCCTACACTGCAAAAAACATATGGACTCTACTCACTGGGTAAAGCAATAGACACAATTTACATAGATTTCTGCAGAGCCTTTGATTCAGTGGTATATAACAAACTACTGCTAAAACTAAACATAAGTGGATTACTGCATTCCTGTCAAACAGGCAACAAATAGTAAAAATAGGGAGCACTCCAGTTAACAGTGTCCCCCAAGGCAGCGTTCTAGGACCCACACTCTTTATACTCTATATAAATGACATTTGTGATTACCTTATAAGCAACTGCGTCCTCTTCGCGGATGATGTAAAATTATTCAACACCACCGACAATGCTACTGCTCTTCAAAGCAACCTTGATTATGTGTCTGAATGGTCAAACAATTGGTGACTCCAAATGTCGACCAACAAATGCTCTGTCCTACACATTGGTAAAAAAAATCAGCACACCAAATACA
>CM019155.1:127767446-127846042 GCA_009733165.1 Naja naja
TTTGGACATGCTGATGCACTGAGTCGTTGCCCACTACCTTGCCACAAGGAAGACTGTGAACTTGAGACTCACACCTTTTCCTGGAGACCTTGCTAAGCTTCCAGTCCATGCTGCTGAGATTGAGAATCTGCCAAAGATGTTGGCATCAGCAGGCTGGATTGGAATTCTTCAAGATCTACTCACTTTGCTCAACCTTTCAAATCCAGGCAAACTGAATTATCTGTATTAAGAGGATGGTTTTGTGGGTAACAGGGTGGTTATTCCTGCAAAACTGCAAAGGGAGGTTTTGGAAATGTTACATGAGGGTCACCCTGGGATTGTAAGGATGAAAGGTTTGGCCAGGAGTTGTGTATGGTGGCCAGGTATTGACAAAATGGTTGAAAACTGGGTTGCATCTTGTCCCAATTGCCAGGTAGTCAGGTCTGCCCCACCTCACCCCACACAGGAATGGGAATGTCCTAGGGCCCATGGTCTAGAATCCACATTGATTTTGCAGGTCCTCCAAGAGGGCACACGTTTCTAGTAATTGTTGATGCATACTCCAAATGGCTAGAGGTTATTCTCATGACTTCTACTACTACTGAGGCTGTTATCAAGCAGCTCAAAGCTCTTTGTAACCCATGGGTTACCAGATGTCCTTGTCTCTGACAATGGCCCTCAATTCACGCTAACATTTTTGAATCCTTTCTAGCTCAACAGGGCATCAGACATGCCCTTACAGCCCCTGGGCACCCTTGGCCAACGGCCGGGCTGAACGTATGGTACGCTTTACCAAAGAAAAGCTTCAGCAGCTGGGTCCTGGGGACATCTCTGAGAAGCTTGAAAAGCTTCTTAGTGTTCAGCACATCACTCCTAGCCCATCAACTAACTTGTCCCCAGCAGAGTTGTTAATGGGCAGGAAACTTAGGTCTTCCCTTGACCGACTTCATCCCACTTATGCACCCAATACACCACTGGATTCCACTTCCAAAGTTCGTTCTTTCAGTGTGGGAGATTCTGTCTATGCTAGGAACCTTACAGGTGAACCTTTGTGGATTCCTGCTGAAATAACTCACATCACTGGCCCTCTTTCTTACAGGGTTCAAACAGAGGATGGCCTCCTCTGGAGCAGGCACATTGACCAACTTAGATCCCGTTCACTCAGGAACATCGCCCCTGTCTCTCTCTAGGTCCCTCACCTGATGTCTCTTCTAGGGGAAGGGAGGAACAGGAGGAATATCAGCAAACAGGAATCAACCCCTTGTGTAACGAGCCATTGCGGCAGGAACCATCCCAACCCTGTCACAATGCCAAGATCCATCCTTAGAAGTAGAGTCATTACGACAGGAACCATCCCGAACCCTGTCACAATGCCTAGATCCATCCTTAGAAGTGGAAGATTGTACATCACTACCAGATTTGGGTGTTGACATTGGAATGGAGATGGGTTGGGAGGAGAGACCAGATTCTAACAGTCTAACAGGGTCTTCTTTCACAGGAAGTCCTAACAGGGAAATGTCAGCAGACACATTTCCCTCTCACTGGGTGAGAACAATAAAGATTCTGAACCACGAAGGTCTCACGTCGTAAGAGCCCCACCTATTTAAAGGAATACATTAGATAGGTTGGGGTTTGGTATGGACTGAACCTAGTGGGGAGGGGTGTTATGTATGTAGGTTTAAATGTTATTGGTTTATTTGAATTGGTCTTGTAAAATGTCAAATGGTATTGGTTTAAATAGTGCGGGAAGAAACCCTGCACTCCCATTGGCTAGCAGCTACGGCTGCCGCTATAAGAAGCAGTAGCCTTACCCGGACGGGTCCATTCGAGCTGTTGTCATTAATAAAGTCTTTTGCTGGAATTCCTCGCGTCTGACTCTTCATGCAAACTTAACATAATGGACTGTGGAAGAACCTTGAGGAACAGAAAGAAGAGCCACAACTAAAACAATAGTAGCATTGTCTTGGTTTGAGGCTGATTCTGATTCTCAAGGGTTACATCCCATTAGACAGGTTGGGTACAGTCTTATCTAGCAGCTCCCACCATCTCAGTGGGATATTGGATGCAGAGGATGGAGTTAATGGAATATACCTGAAAGACAATATGAATGGGTCTTAGCATGTCCATGTGGACACAGCAGTCAGCTGCCCTCTGAGATCAGACAGAACTGAAAGTCACCATCCCCTAAAACAGGGGTCAAACTCAATCACGTCACGTGACATGTGACATTTTTTGCCTTTGCAGAACCTGGGTGGGCATAGCTCGTGCGGCCACCAGTTTGACGGGCCTGCCCTAGAGGAATGACAGTGAGCCTTTCCACATTGCAATTGCTGCTCAGTGTAGGATACACCTGACTTACTGGTGCACTTAGAAACAGGAAATCATTCCCCTTGCTGTTTTTTGTGGTTCTGTAAAGCAGAGGATAAGGAGGAGGGTTTTTCTTCCTGGGATTCAGGATTTTCTTCTGATAGAAAACAAAGAGCAAATGGAACTTCTTCCTGAAGGAAGTCAAAGACTCTTTCTGGCAGTTGTAAAGTGAACTAGATGCTTTGACTTCTGGCCACAAACTGTCTTCAGAGGTCCTTTAAATATGTGAGACTGTCAGATCCGCTTTGGATCAGGCATAGAGTGCATGTAATAGTGCTTCTCACATTCCGACAGCCCATCCACATTCTCTTGTTAGAATCCTCCTCCTCCTCCTCATCCTCAACCTCATTTTAGCCCTTGTCTATCCAGTGTAGGATGAAGGCCTCTTCCGCATGTTTCCAACCAATTTGAACCTGGGCTTTCTTTTGCCAGTTGGGCCCGCAATACTTGCTGATGTCTTAGCACCCTCTGCCTTCGGGCAGGTCTTCCCGCTGTCATGGGTAGTTGCCCTAGGGCCTCGGGGAATGAGGGCATTTTGAGGTTGTATTGGCATGTGGAAGGAATAGACCATAATCTGCCATGCTGGTCCAATGTGGGTTGGCAGATGTGATCGATATTAGTCTGGGGTATCGATCATGGTTTGTTTGCCTTGGAGGACCCTTCTGGACACATATATGTCTGATGACATAGCCCAAGCCTTCTATGATCGGGGCCTTGATGATGCAAAAAGGCTTGTGTGGGTAAATGAAATTGTGGGCTTGTTAGAATCACCAGCTGCAATTAGCTGGAAAAATAGTGGGGTACCTAGAGAAGATAATGTTTCTAGCTCAGGATTGAACTGTAGGTTCTTAGTGCTAAGGGGTCCTTCGGGCACTGAAGATGTTACGCAGTTGGGGAATGAAATCTGAGAAAACAATCATGTTCAAGTCCTCCAAGGACCCCACAATAGTGTGATCGCGGACCATTCAGAGACCTCTGCGATATAGCCTTTAGCACAGAGCAAAAATACTTCTGCAGCCATTTAGCTCCAGCTGAGATATCTCAAAGGTGCTTTTCAAAAGGCAGCTGGACTTTAACATCCTCCTTGGGGAAGGTGTTTCGCTTCTTATTCAAGAAGCTCCATCAGTTCTGATTGGATTGTGGGGGAGAGGGAGGAAGGAATAATCGAAGAAAAACTAACTAATCAGAACTAATCCTTCCATCTTCCCCACCAATCAGTCAGAACTGATGAAATGTCTTGTATGAGAGATAAAATTCCTTCCTCAAGGGAAAAAAACAAAGTCCAGCTGCCTTTTGAAAAAGCACCTTTGAGACCTTGGATGACTAAGAATCTCTATAGACCTAGAGAGGCACAAACATTGGCATTTGATCCTTGTGTCTTTCTTGTCTCTCTAGGATTATTCAAAATCTGGTCTCCTTGAATCAAGCCATCATTGAGAAGAATCTTCCTAGAGCTCTCGAGATTGGGTGAGCAACGAATCTAAGCCTGTTATTTGGAGGCCCAGTGCACCCCAGCGAACCTCCCTTGAGTGGCTTTCTGCTTTGTGGACTTTCCTGACACACCATGCTTCTTCCTGGAGCCCTTCAAGGGATGCCCAGTAATACCACTGACTCATCAGTACAGTTCTCTCCGTGACGTACAATTGGCTGGCTTTTGCCTCACCCCACCCTCATATTCCAGAGGCTTAATGGGCAATGCTTGCGGATGCAGTGGCTGGAATTTTAGAAGTGTTGGGCTGCACTGTGATCCAGAACTGGGACTCCAGTTGGTCCCACCACCAGCTGAAAGAATATGTTCTAGAACCCACACCTAGCAATGTCCTGCAAGCTTTTGTCCATCTGGGGTTAGCAGATGTAGAAAATCACCTGACATTTTTGTCGTCCTGCCAGATTGAAAGTTTGAGCGCTTTTCTCTCTACGGCTTCCTCATTTTCTAAAAAAGATATCAGAGTTCTCACTAATTTGCCACTGTTCTTCAAGATGCCTTCTCTTCTTCCTCCTTCCAAGCCAGGTTTGGTGTCAGCCCAGGATTATTTGGCTTTAGAAAAGACTTTGGTTCCACCACTACCTACACATCTCTTGACCCCAGAGCCTGTGCTCTTGTGTGAATGCTGAGAAGCTTGCTTTTCAAAATCGTGGAAAGCTTCTGGGGACGCTGGATCTGTGCCTGCTGTGTGTCCGAGCAATGAAGAAGGGGTTCTATGCCAATCAAGCTGAGGATGCCAAGCAATTCATGCTGTGGTTACTGCACAATGGAGACACACTCTTTAGCCAGAGCCGAGAACTACAAGCGTTGTGCTGTGATCTTCCATTTGTGGATTGGATCGACAGAATTGCTCCGTCCCTGTCATCTCTGACCCAGAGAACCACACATTGCTGGCTTTATTAAGACCCAGCCACTTTCCCCAAGGGCCCTTTCAGGAGCAAGCAGTGCTGAGAATCCTTCGTACGCTGGGTTTGAAATCAGATCTTAGCGCTGTCTCTCCAGCAGATGCAATAAGCGCTGCAAGGGAAGTGAATGTAAGTGAAACGGCAACCGCCAAGGCCAAATCCCAGGCCCTTATCCGGGTTTGCAATGAGAGTCCTCTACTGTCACACTTACCTCCTGAGATGCTGAAGCAGCTGAGGTCCCTGCCTTGGGTCCCTGCCATCAATTCCTCTAAATGTGGGCCAGCTGGAGTCTTCCTAGCACCTGAATCAATTCGCTCAGAGAAGTATGCAGCTCTTGTAGGACAGGTCATGGGACTGACAAATGCTTTTTGGTTCCATGCTGCAGAAAAATTGGGTCTGGAATTCTTACCACCTCCAGAAAAGGTGATGGAAAATTTTGCTGACCTGGTACAAGCTTATTGCTCTAAAGAGACTCCCCTGAATGATGCAAAGTTGTGTAGCATCTATCAACACATGCAACAGCATCTCTTTGATTTCCAGCATCCACCTGCATGCCGTTCAGTATGGAATGGGAACGACTTCTCATGGCCAGCAGACGTGGTATTGTCCTTTCCTAATGATTTGGACTTTGCACTCCTGATGCCACGAGTTCCTCCGACTTTCCAACAATACAGGCAGCTTTTTGCAAAATGGGGTGTCCAGCAATCACCTAGCGAGGAAGATGTAGACCAGGCTCTTCATAAGTTGGCACAACAAATCAATGCCAGACCAAAAGGGGGTACGCAGGCTGAATTACTCCTCTTCATCGCTGCCTTGGACTGGCTTAGCAATCAAAGTTACCACGGGGGAGAGGAAATGCCTATACCGGTTGAAATCACAGGTTTGGTTGGTTTCGCTCTTCGCCCTGCCAATTCAGCACTGTATTGTGACATGGATCGTGCCCGACTTGCTGATTTGGGTGAAGACCGACCCATTTTGGTGCACAAAGCTGTTTCTTCTGCCACAGCTGCTTTCTTTGGGGTGGAGATGCTGAGTACCAAGTTGTCAGGCTTAGAACTGTTTGAGGCTTGGGGGCCTTCAGAGCCCATCACTCTTCGGATCCGTAACATCCTTCGGGAGTACAGCCAGGATGGGCGTGTTTCAGGAACTGCTGCAGAATGCAGAAGATGCTGGTGCTCAGACTTGCCGCTTCTTAATAGACCTCCGGCAGCATGACACCACTAAAGGACTTCTGGATCCTGGCATGGCTGCCTGCCAAGGCCAGCCCTTGGGCCCAGAACGATGCACTGTTTACTGAGGCAGATTTCTCCAACGTTACCCAACTAGGTGCAGCCACCAAGGAGCACCAGGAGAACAAGATTGGTCGCTTTGGCCTAGGTTTCTGCACTGTCTATCACATGACTGATGTGCCTTTCCTTCTCAGTGGTCACACCGTCCTCATCTTTGATCCCAATATCACCCATCTCCAAAAACATATCCGTGGTTCAGCCCGACCGGGCATCCGTTTGAATTTAACCTCCACAGTTGCCGCTTCATTTCCAGACCAATTTGGGCCCTTCAGAGGGATCTTTGGATGTCGAATTGGGGAGAAATACCAAGGCACTCTGATCCGTTTGCCTTTCCGCACCGAACAGGAGGCCAAAGAATCTCAGATCTGTCCTGAGCCATTTGGACCCAGCCGGATCAAAGGACTAAAAACTGGTTTCCAGGAGATGTCCCAGTACCTGCTGATTTTCCTACACAATGTGCAGGAGGTATCACTCTCCTGCCTTTCACATGGTTCCAGTTCTCCAGAAGTTGTCCAGCCACTGGCGACAGTAAGCAGAGAAGTACTGGATGAGATGGGCTTTCCCCTTATCGATTGAGAACAACATGGCAGTCAGCCATGGATATCCACCATTTTCTGCTCCATTCATGCTCAGCTGATGGAGAAGCCAAGGAACTATTCAGAAAGGGAAGGAAAAGGAGTATCCATTTCATGCCTCCTTCTTCTAGGGTAGCCTTGCCACTCCGGCCTAGTACTACCATTGGACGATGGCTCCCAGATATAAATGGTTTTAAAGGCCGTGTCTTTTGCTCCTTACCTCTTCCCATTGAATCAGGTCTCCCACTGCATCTCACAGCCCCCTTCGCTATGCTTAGCAATCGCAAAGGACTCTGGGACACCACAGAAAAGGGCCAGTGGAATATAGCACTGCTACGAGATTCGGTGACAGCTGCATGGCTTGGGGCATTAACTCGGCTCCGAGACATGTACAAACAAGAACTGCTGGAGGACTATGAGTATTATGATTTTTGGCCAGATGTATACAGTATCAAGTATCCTTTCACTGAAGCAGCCAAAGCCTTCTATCGAGCACTAATTGATGGAGTAAATGGGGAGCAGCCAGTTCTTTTCTCTGATGGACAAAAATGGTGCCCGCTTAATCATGCTTGCATTTTGGATGATGATATCATTTGTGAAAGCAACTGAGTTCTGTAGCAAACAGAGCCTTCTCATTACTCTTATCTGAACCACAGATTGCAGTTTCTCTTCCAGAGAAAGTTAAATTGAGCATCAAGACCTTCACCTCAACAAACAGCTCAATGCTAAACACTTACAATTGGGCACGGTTCCTTCAGGAGCTTGTTTTACCCAATCTTGCTAAGCTTGCAGTGCCTGATCGTAATGCCCTGATTCTTCGTGCCCTAGATATGAATGATGCCAGGGTGAACGAGTGCCTGAAATCCCTGCCTTGCATTCCTACTACTCCAAATGAAACACTGAGAACTATTAAAGAACTTGTACATCCGGGGGGACGTGTTGCACCTCTCTACAGTCCCGATGATGGCTGCTTTCCTGTGGGTGAAAAGTTTCTGAAGCCGGAGAGGCTGTTGCGCTTGGAACATCTTGGCATGACCAAAGATTGGGTGGCAATGGAAGAATTGATAAGCCGAGCCCGAACTGTGGAAGTTTTGTGGCTTCAGAACCCCAACAAAGCATACCAGAGAGTCTGCTGTATCTTGGATCTCCTTCATGGCCATCTCCAGGAAAGTTCCAGAAATACTACCCAGGTTTTGTTTAGAGATATTCCTTTTTTGCCGGCAGTGCTTCCTGGGAATATGCATAAAATCTGCTGTCCCAATGAGATTTACCACCACAAGCTGTATTCCTTGGTACATTTGATTGAACCAGTCCTGGACAAGGAAGCTTTTGGGGAAAGTTCCAAGCTCTCTAAGGAGATAATGGAATTCCTTGGAGTGAAATGCAAACCACCCGTAAGTACAGTGCTAAAGCAACTGGAGAGAGCATCCTTGTTTTCCAATGCTCTCTCCAAGAAAAAGCTGGCTAAGATGGTTCAAAATTGTTATGCTTTTCTCAATGATGTAGTCCAGAATAATCAAAGTAGGGTAGAGGTGGCACAAAGGGCACAGGCGTTCCCCTTCATCCTGGTCAGTGCTGGCTTTGTGCCAGCATGTAAAGTGGCTCGCAATCTGGCTTTTGACGCTGCTCCATACCTCTTCAAATTACCCGAGGAATACCAGCAACAAAAAGATCTGTGGAAGTGTATCGGTCTGTGTGATGTATTTACCTTGAGTGATTTTGCTTCTGTCCTGGAAACCCTGGCTGAGGATGCAGCTGGACGGCCTCTTTCTGAAGAGCAACTAGAAATTGTACTTAGGTTGATCACTGTAGGGCTTGCTGGAGTTTTGCCAGAAAATCAGCAACTGGATCCTTATTTGTCCCAGAAAATGTTTTTCCCAGATCAGGACAAAGTCCTACGACAATTGCCTAAGCTGCTTTTTTATGATACTCCATGGCTCCCCCGTGAGAGTGGAACACCATTCTGCCACAGTATGATTCCACGAGAAATGGCTGTGCGCTGCGGCATATTGACCAAAAAGCACCGTATCCTGGACCAGGTGAGGATCCCAAAACTTTCTCCTTGGGGCACACGTTTTGGAGCTAAGGAAGACCTGTGTACCCGCTTGTCTAACATCCTCCGGGAGTATTCCTCTTCACAGGATGTGCTGAAGGAGCTGCTGCAGAATGCTGACGATGCTGGGGCGAGCGTCATCCATTTCCTTTGGGATCGCCGCCAGCATCCAACAGAGCGTGTCTTCAGTGATGAGTGGAAGTCCCTTCAAGGCCCAGCCCTCTGCATCTATAACAACCGGACCTTCCAAATGAGCGATATTGAGGGGATCCAGCGCTTAGGCTCTGGCGGCAAAGGAGGAAGGTGGGATGCTATAGGAAAATATGGTCTGGGATTCAACACGGTTTTCCATTTGACAGATTGCCCTGCATTTGTTACAGGGGATAGAACACTATGTGTCTTTGACCCCACACTGCGTTACCTCACAGAATCTGATGAGGTCTCAGCTGGTGCAATGTACAACCTCACAAAAGATTTCAGGAAAGCCTTTTGGGATGTTTATGACACCTTTTTGCCTGATGTCTTTGAGTTGGAACAGGGAACACTTTTCCGGTTGCCCCTGCACTCCTGCAGGGGCGGCCTCCTCTCGTATTTGCCAGAATTCAGTGTCTGAGACAGATATGGAGAAGATGCTGGAGGCTCTTAAAGAAGATGCAGAATGCCTCATGATGTTCCTCAATCACATTCGCACTGTAATTTTCTCTGTTATGGGTGAGGAAGACGGGAGACCCAAAGAATTGTTGCGGGTTGAAACTGAAGGAGGGGAGCCTGGAAGGCTAGAGTACCAGGAACACCTGCAACAGGCAGCTGCAGCAGGAGGCCTGGAGACCAGCAAACCAGTGGCCGTCTTCTACGAAATGAAGATCAGCACTAATCTCTCATGTGATCCCAGCATCTGGTGGGTTGGAAGGCAAATTGGAATGGACAGCACAGAGACCATGGAGAGCATGCTACTGCCATATGGCGGTGTGGCTGCTTGTCTTAATAGACAAGCATGTGGGAGGGCTTTCTGCACATTGCCTCTGCCAGGAACGACGGGCCTTCCCATCCATGTCAATGGGAACTTTGCTGTTGATTCAGCTCGGCGTGACTTGAGGAAGGACCACAGTGAAGGGGATGTCAGTTCAACCTGGAATAGGTTACTCATGCAGTTTCTGCTGGCCCCTTTGTATGGCCAGTTACTTAAAACCTGTGCCAGAGACTGGGAACTGAGCCACTGAAATTCCACACACTGAAGGCGTGTCACGATCATCTTGCTTGTAAGTATTTGCAATATTTCCCAATTGTGACCAAGGATGTACCCCCTGTTTGGCAGCAGCTAGTGACCCATCTGTATAAACTGATGCATAAAGACCAGCTTCCATTGCTGCCAGTCTATCAGAAAAATGTTAATTACAAAAATGGACAGAAAATCGAAACAATAAGTGTGTGTTGGAGTGCACCCAAGGAAGAGGGTTCCACCAAAGGCCTCTATTTCCTAGAGGATACAATAGAGGATACAATTCTTGAGCACGCTCTTCAGGAGCTGGGTATGAGCTTGGTCCCTGCCTTTGAACAGCTACAAGAGATACATAAACAGTTTGTCATGGCAGAAATTGATGTGGTGACTCTCAATTCTCCTTCCCTCTGTCATTTTTTGAAAGGACTGCTCAACTTCTTACCATGCTCCCTAAATCAAACTCCTCTAAAGAATTGTTCCAATTGCTTTGCTCTCCTAACCTTTTCTTTAAGCCGTTTGTCTTCCGATGATGTGAGTTGCATCGAAGGACTTCCATTACTGGTGACCAACGATAATGTGCTGAGATGTTTCAACCAACAAGAACCTGTTTATCAGAATATCAGTGCTTCTCAACTTTTCCCGCATCATCAACACTGCTTTTCTGCCTTTGGAAATTACCGTCTAAATCAGTTTCTATTAAAAATGGGGTTCCTGAAGGATTTTACTCTAGATGAATCTGTGGCTTACATCCAGGAGATGCTAACACTGGATAGCTGGGGCAATGATAGCAAAGGCCAAAGGATCTGGTTAGGGGAACTGTGGAAGTTCTTTGAAAAAAAAATCTGTGTGTCAGAGGATAAAGAAGAACTGAATAAATTATTTGCAAAGTTCATTTCCCTCTTCAGAGGATGCACTCTGCTGCCTGTCTGTGGTTCCAGTGAGTTGATTCCTCTTGAATCCCTTGGTATATTGGTCCCTAATAACTTAAGCCCAGTTTGTGAAATTCTTGATAAGCTGGGCTTTGCCAAAATAGATGACTCCCTGCTGCCTCCAAAGCTGTTTGTATGGTGCATGAAGCCACAGCTGCTGAAGATCGAAAACCCTATAGTAGTGCTAGAGCAATTGTCTACTCACAGTAGCCTATACTGGAATAAACTCAATCCATCGAGTTATTATTTTCTCTTAGAGTTTCTCTGTAAGGATCTTAAAAAGCTAAATCTAGGATTATTAGGAAAATTGAAAGCTTTGCCTGTATTTGAGACATATCAAGGAAAATATGTATCATTAGTTTCATATGAAAAAGTGTATCGCCTGGTATCCAAAAATCCAAAGCTCTGTGAGAACTTTACGGAGCTTTATGAAATGGATGCAAGGTCTGTTTTACTGAAGGACACCTATCTGAATAGAATGGTGAGCAAGTCCTTAGGTATTGGAGAAATGAATGATTTGCAACAGTTTATGCTGCTTTTGCCTAGGGTACCCAGTCTTCCTGAGTCCCAAGTACTGGAAGCTTTGAAGTTGCTGTTCAGCATCATATCCCAGTATGATGCAGAGTACGAGACTCAGAAAGCAGCTGTGGTGTCAATATTCAAGTCTTTTGCCTTCATTCGGGATGAGAATGTGCTGCATCTTGTATCATATTTCTATCAGGATAATGTCATTTTTCAAGAGTTGGGATTCGGCTCTAGATTTGTGCCACGTAAATTCTATGATTCAATGCTTCCAATCAAAAAGTGGGAAGTGAACTCATTTTTATTGGAC
This sequence comes from Naja naja, assembly GCA_009733165.1. Lineage (NCBI taxonomy): Eukaryota > Metazoa > Chordata > Lepidosauria > Squamata > Elapidae > Naja > Naja naja. Next base: position 127,779,081 of record CM019155.1, read on the forward strand.
CTGGGCTTGCAGAAGGTGATTTCTGAGGAAGATTGTTTGAAATGTGCTGCCCAGGTTGAACAAGAGGCATTTTCAGAAGGTGCCACTTCTAAAAATGTCCGAGAAAAAAGTAACGCACTCTTGAAATACCTGTTTTCCAGAGCAAAAGATGATCTCTCTAATTCCTTCCTGGCAAAATTGTCCAAGATCCGTTTCCTTGTACCGCGTGTCATCCTTGATAAACTGTGTAGCCTTCATTTGCCATACGCTCCTTGCAAAGCTCCAGTGGCACCTCAAGGTTCTTTGTGGTGTTCCAAAAGTGTTGAATTATTTTGGACTTCAGCAGTTACTTTCACTTTTAATGATTATATAGGGAAAGAAGGAAGGGCTTTTGTCCAAAAACTCGGAGTGATATGCACATTACCTACTGAAGTGGTGTTGAAAAATTTGAGCAATGTATGTCAAGTAACCTGTGATACCCTAGAAAATAAGGAAACTCGGGCAGAAGTTCTAAAAAGCATGTACAAATTCCTCTCAGAACAGGAAGAAATAGATGTGAGTTCCCTTAGAGGACTTCCTGTGATACTGACAGATGATAATGAAGTAGTTGAGGCAGAAAATGTGGTGGTCCACTTGCCGCACTCAAAAGACTTCCGGCCATACCTCTACATGCTGCCATCCAAGTTAGGGGCATTTATAGATATCTTTGAGAAGTTTGGAGTCCAAACTGAGCCAACCATCTATCATTATGCTAGTGTTCTGGCCAGGATCCAAGAAGAGACTATGGAACGGACGAAACTGCAACCCAATCTTACTAAAGCAGTGCTCAGGGCTACTCAGTTTCTCTTCCAGCTCCTAGAAGAAGCCAAGGAGCCAATGGATTTCTCAAAACTGCAAGAACTTTATCTCCCTTGCATTGATGGGAAGCTATATCCATCTAACACTTTAGTATTTAGTTTCTACCAATCTGGCCAAGAACCCCTTGCTTTGAAAAAAACACTTCACTTTCTGGTCGATCTCTCTGAATGTTCCATATCAGTGGACAAGTATAAGCAGTGGAAATTTCTGCGCTACCTACCTGAAAACCTGCGTCCCATGCTTTTCAGTAACATTGTTGAAGAACAACTAGAAGAGTCCTCTCTGAAACTGTGCATCTATCAGGAACACTGTGAGTTTCGGAACAATCTCAAAGAACTTCTGGTTTCTCTTGAATTCCAGAATGCGCTGATTGCACTACTGAAATGGCAGAGTAAAACAGAGGAGATAGAAGGCATGAATGATGGACTCTTCTCTCCAGATCAGCTAGAAGTGGTGTGTTGTGAAAAGATCTGCATTGTAAAGGTCTACAACTTGCAACTTTTAGAGGGAACTCAATGTGTCAAAACAGTGCATGTTGCAACAATGCCAGATGACAAGACAAAAATTTACCTTACTCACCAGGAAAACATGGGTCTGCTAGAGGGAGTACGTATTTTCTCAGTTCTAGGTCAAGAAGTTAATAAGCTTTTGGGAGAAAGGCTTAATCAGAAAGCTATGGGGATTCTCATGGAGATTTTAGTTTGCCAGGGACCTAAAAGTATTGCTGCAGTCCTAGATAATCACAATGTGCCCCTGCATCAGCAGGCAAACCTAAATGCTTATGATCTTCCTCCTCCAGGAGAAGACATCCCTGAGGAATGGTATGACAGTCTGGATATGAGCATTCTGCATACTTTTGTGAAGGGAGATTATGTGGGCTATCTAGATTCTTCCCAGACCAAAGAGCATTACCTGTATGCTGTTGTCCTTGAAGTACTTGAGTCACAGAAGAATGGCTCTGCTCAAATACACACATACGCATTGACTTGGGAGGAGGTCGGGAAGAAGAAGTGACTGCATATGACTTGTACCATTTCAAGAGAAATAAGCCAGTCTCGATTCAAATAAAATGGTGATGCTGACTGTAGGCTCTACTGATGCTGCCCAAATGGCAAGACCAGATATTAATGAGTATTGGCATCAACGGCCACTGAGCGAGGTCAAGAAAGAGATAGATACGTGCCTAGCTCAAGTTTGGAGACTTTCAGAAGAGGAGAAGAAGAAAGCCCTTAGAAGATTGTATCTGTGCTACCACCCAGATAAAAATCTTGGCCAAGAAGATTCGGCTAACGAACTCTTCAAGTACCTTAAAGAAAAGATCAAGGAGATGGAGAAGGGAATGTGGTCAAATGGTGGAGGATCCAAAAGTAGCAATTCCCATCGCAGAAACTTCTCAGACTGTTGGAGTGAATGGGATCAGCAAGCTCATCAACATCAACAGAGGCACTATGAATTTACCAGCCGAAGGACAGCTGGAAGAGGAGGAGGAGGAGGAGGAGGAGGATATAGCAATTACAATTTCTGGTCATACCATCAACGTGGACCAAACTCTTCAAGATCACAACCAAAGCACAGTTTCCTAGAGGCAAAGCGTTGGCTCCAGCAAGCAGAATGTGATCTGCAGGTAGCAACCACCAATGCTGGAAATGGCAGCACTGAATGGCTGCTGTATATGGTTTTCAGGGCTATGGAGAAGACTCTGACAGCAGTTGAGTACAACCAGGGAGGTGGCTTTGAGAGGAATCTCTCTCTTGCGAAGCTGGCTGACAAGGTGGCATCTTATGGATGTGAGCTGGCTAAGCTCCCTAAGCAGATAGCGTTGCTCAGGGAACACAGCGTGGATGACAAGACAACACAGTATCCCAAATATCACACTTTACCCACCATTCCTCATGAGGCCTTTTCTGCCTGCAAAGAGCAGGATGTGTTATTGTTAGCTTGGGAGATCTTAAACATGGTAAAGAGTTGGCTTGGCCTCTAGATGAACTTGGAAATATTAAAAGCTGGCATTATATGTATAATGCAGCAATGCCTGTAAAGAAAATTTGCAGATTAGATGCTTTAAATTGAGAAAGGTTGTTCTTTAGAAAAAAATAGAGAGCCTCATAGAACCTGTTTTCTTTGTAGATGGTAAAATAATGTGTCTATGAAAACTATGCATATTCTTTAATGCTGACATTCCATTATTTGTCTTTTGATAAGTTGCTTTAATAAACTTGGCTTTGTTAAATAATTAAATAATTGGTTATATATTTATGGAGGGGAGGAAAGGGAATTATAATAGCAATAGCACTTAGACTTTTATACTGCTTCACAGTGCCTTCTAAGCGATTTACAGAGTCAGCATATTGCCCCCAATAATCTGGGTCCTCATTTTACCGACCTCAGAAGGTCCTCATTTTTCCAACCTTAGAAGGATGGAAGGCTGAGTCAACCTTGAGCCAGTGAGAGTTGAACTGCCATACTGCTGGCAACAGGCAGTCAGCAGAAGTAGCCTGCAGTACTGCATTCTAACCACTGCTCCACCACAGCTCTTATAACCATAGGTTCCTTGATAAGAGGTTTCATTTCCTCTATCACTGTATTTGATTCTTCTATAAGGTCAACCACCAGTTCACCCCAGTACCCAATAACTAGAAGTAATAGGCAGTGTTTTCCCCAATAGATGTGCTTACCGAAATTGTCATGACTACATGAGTATTAATTCATCATGTCAAAATAATTTTCCCCCCATAATCTGTCTCTCATCTGGTCCTTCAGGTTTTCTCGTGGTGCACCTCTGCCACTGGTTGCTGCTGATTATTTAATGGTTGGTGAGGACTAGCTATACTGAACTGTCTTATATTTTGGCTCTCTATTTACAGGGATGTGTGTACATATCTTTAATATACATTCAGAAAGGTAGTTTGTAGTTTATTGCACACCCTGATCTGGCTACAGTGTAGGATTTGTATTTCAGGATGAGAATCACATACACTTGCACAAGAGTGTCAACCATTTTGGATCAACTAACAGTGAAAAAGTATAATCCTGTTTGGCCCAATTGGAGATGTATTATGGTTTAACAATTGGGACGTTGAGATGTGATTAAAAACACAGAATCCAGGTTTCTGATTTCTAGTGAAGATAGCTATTAATACTATAATTTTTAGCAGTACAAGTGATTTTATTTAGTGTACAGTTAACTAGTGCAGTACAATTAAGTTTGGTCTTAAGGAATCCTAGATTGGACTATATCACTATAACCAATTGCACATTGTCAAAATAAATCCAGGTGTTCAGCAAAAGGCACAACAAATGGATTACAGCTGTCCAAAGTTACCTTGAGGTAAGATGGGCAGCCTATAAATTTTACAAATAAATAAACAACATCTACAGGGCTGTATATTGGAGCTGTCTTCCCGCACTGGCACTAAACAATAGAAGTTGCCTGAGTTTTAACCTAGGTGCACACCTGGAGCAAGTGTTTTTGATATCTCTGTCCAGCTATCAGTACTTCACACTGCCAAGGAATAGAATGGTTCTTGAGCAGCCTTCCCTCACAACTGTCATTGTCTGCTAACTGGCGCAACAGAAACTGAATAGTTTTAGGGTACTGTGTTCATGCTGTTGACACAACATCCTTTAATCGGTGGTGTTGATGGCAGCAACAGCTTCAAAGTTGCATATCACACTACCTTGCATGTTGTAGGCATTGTACTTCCTAGCCATGTTCTTGTGAGATCCCAAGGCTTCTACTTCCTCTGGGAAAGTATGTGTTCCTGAACTCAAATATTCTGGATGTCCAGCAAGGTCAAATCATGAAGTAATGATGTTCGACTATGTGGACATAATGGTGGCCAGTAGCTGCTGCCTTTCTGTTTTCATCTACCATCAGATTGGCCAGTATCCGTGGAGATTAGGTTGTGAGTGAAATATCCCATAGGTCCACACAACATTTAAGTGGCTCAAAGTGGACTTTGAAATATCCCTGTCCACCAGCCCCAAAAGGATTTTAACAATGGCACTGATTTGAGAATTTCTATGCTCACATTAAAAGATTTCAGACAACCTCACAACCTCAGCAAATATACTGGGTTTTTAATGAAGTTGCCAATTGATAAAATACTTGTAATCTGCCCCACACCTAATCTGAATGCGTATAGTCAACCTTTTTACCCTATCTGCCTCACCCAATCTCATCCCAATTAGAATCCTATTCAGTCCACCTTATGTATCTTATAAAGTGAGCTGCAGCTCATGAAATCCTATTTATTTATTTGATATATATCCTATTTTTTATGTTTACATCCACTCATAAATGAGGAAGGCCTGTTTGTTAGACATCAGAATAACAGTAGATGGTGAATCCCACGTTAATGAAACAAAAGAGGAGAATAAAGCTTGCTTATGTTGTACTTGCATGGTTCCCATTTTGTAAATGACAGGTCAACCCAAATTTTTCCTATACATGTAGTCCTTGATTTACAATTTCATTTCTGATCTTCCGCATACATTTGATAAACACCAGTTTGCATACAGAAAAAATAGATCTACCGAGGATGCTATAGCCATCATTCTTCACACTGCTCTGACTCATCTAGAACAGCAGGGCGGGGGCGGCTATGTGAGGATGCTTTTTGTGGATTTTAGTTCTGCGTTTAACACAATTCTTCCACATAGACTAGTGTCTAAACTTCTGGACCTTGGACTTTCTTATTCAATCTGCCTTTGGATTATAGATTTCCTGTCTGGCCACTCACAGAGGGTTAGGTTAGGTAATCATACCTCTTCAGCCCTTATTCTTAACACTGGTACACACAGGATTGCGTGTTGAGTCCCTTACTCTATACTCTTTATGTGCATGATTGCATTCCCACTCATGCTAGTAGTACTATTGCTAAATTTGCAGATGATACAACAGCGGTGGGACCCATCTCCACGGGGGGATGAGTCTGCCTACTGAGATGAGGTGGACTGGTTGCTATCATGGTGTGGAGACAATAATTTGGTCCTCAACACCAATAAGACCAAGGAGCTTATAGTGGACTATAGAAGAAACTGATCAAACATCCAGCCCTTGCTTATCAATGGAGACTGAGTGGAGCAAGTGGTCAGTTTTAAGTGGTCAGGTCCTAAAAGAGGACCTGACCTGGGGTGCTCACATTGCAGCACTGGTCAAAAGGGCCCAGCAGAGTTTATACTACCTGAGACTTCTCAGAAAACAACAACTGAATGAAAAACTGTTGGTGACCTTCTACCGCTGCACCACAGACGGTATCTTAACTTACTGCACCTCTGTATGGTTTGGCAATTGCACAGTGGCAGATAGGACAGCACTCCAGAGGGTTAATGTCATTGCCCAAAAGATCATTGAGTGCCCTCTCCCCTCTTTAGAAGAGCTTTATAGCTCCTGCTGCCTTAAGAAAGTTCAAAACATTCTCAAAGATCCATCTCATCCTGGGCACCCTTTTTTTGAACTATTAACATCTGGCAGATGGTACAGAATAATAAAAACAAGGACAAATAGGCTGAAAAACAGCTTCTATCCCAGGGCAGCAGCTCTTTTGAATTCTGCTGTATAGTGCAGTATTGGTGTGGTGTGGGGGGTTTTCGGTTCAATGTGTGGAGGGTGAAAGATGTGTGTTTGTGTTTATTTTCATGGTCATGATGTGCACTGAAGATGGTGTTTGATTTCATTGTACGAGGTGCAATGACAATAAAGTAAATTAACTAACAACAGTTAATTTAATAATCATTCAAAGTTACAACAGCACTGAAAAAAGTGCCTGCTTATGAACAATTTTCACACCTACGACATTTGCCGCATCCCCACGATCATATGATCAAAATTCAGATGCTTGGCAACCAGTTCATATTTATGGCAGTTGAAGTGTCCAGGGGTCATGTGATCAGCTTTTGTGATCTTCTGACAAAACTAATGGGGAAGCCAGATCCACTTAACAATATTAACCACTGCAATGATTCATTTAACAACTGTTGCAAGAAAGCTTGTAAAATGGTGCAAAACTCACTTAACAAATGTTTTTGCTAGCAACATAAATTTTGGGCTCAATTGTTGTTTTTTTAATAATTTTTTTATTTTATACAAACAGTCCATCTTCCATTTAAATAGTGTGTCAACTGGGTATAAATATCTTCTGCAATAACAATTACAGTTTATACATATTCATTACTTAATATTAATACTCTATTCTTACTTAATACTAATTACATCATATATCTAATTCTTATATCATTCTGCATCTTAACATTTTTAATTCTTTCCACGTTTACTATTTTTCGCTAGTCTTCTTTAATTTCTATCTTCTATATTTATTCTCCAGCCATTGATAAAATGATTCCCATATCATATAATATACAGTTTGTTCCTTCTCTTTGATTGCTAGTATTAGCCTATTCATTTCTGCACATTCTAATATTTTCCTAATCACGTTGGAATCTCTTCACTTTTCCAATTTTGTGCAAATACAATTCTAACTGCAGTTAATACATAAATAATTAAATAAACATTCTCTTTGCTACAATTTTTGGGTATAATCCCCAACAGAAATATTTCAGGTTTTAAATCAATATGTTGCTGTATCATCTTTTCCAACCACGTATGTATTTTTGTCCAATATCTTTTAGCTTCTACACATGTCCACCACATATGATAATGCGTTCCAGGTGTCTGGTGACATTTCCAGCATTTAGCTGATTTATCTTTAAACATCCTTGCCAAACTTGCCGGCGCAAAATGTCATTTATAAAACATCTTACACAAATTTTCCTTGTATGCAGTGTTTAGTTTCTATCCCATGATTTCTGCCATTTATCTAATTATATAGTATAACCAAAAAATTTTTGCCCATGCTATCATTGTTTCCTTCACGGGCTCAATTGTTGTTGAAAGTCCATACACATCTAAAAAGGGAGAAAAGGAACATATCAGGAAGGGATTCTGTAATCTTATCTTTGCCCTCCTATATGAGGAGGTTGGAGTGCCAGAGTAAGTGAGGGGCTGTGAAACTCGCCTTTTTTTTGGTCACCTGTGGCAACTGTCTCAATGTGCATCAATATGGACCATATATACAGTATATTTTCTTGAAAAAAATAAAGGACAAATATGGAAAGGGACAAACCTAAAGAGGTCCTTAAGAATAAAAAAGGTAAGTGTTTATAACTTTGCTTTACAAAGGAAAGTTCAAGAGCAAAGGTAGGAAAAAACTTCTACAAAAATGCATATTTCAGCTTTCTGAAATAAAGGACTTATGGTCACCATAACCTCATGCTGAAATTCTCTGCCAGAAGGCGTGTCTAATGATCATAGATTTTCTCCATTCTCTTCTAATCTCAAGGATTCTGCCAGTGATCTGTTTTAAGGACCTTGGTGGCTCAGGCTGTTAAATGCCTGCACTTAAGATCCAGCTGTCTACAATTACTGTAGGCTCGAATCCCACCAGGCTCAAGGTTGACTCAGCCTTCCATTCTCTCGGGGTAGGTAAACTGAGGACCCAAGATTGTTGGGGGCAATTAGCTGACCTTGTAAAAATGCCGCTTAGTAATAAGCAGGCATATACAATGGAATGAAGGCTATTGCTGAGCACACTGGGTTGTATCCCAAAAAATTTTAAGCCGCCTTGAGTCTTCGGAGAAGGGTGGCATATAAATGTAATTTTAAAAAAAGGGTTGATTTAGCAGTCATTGAAAATAAGTAAGGGCTTTACTTTTCTACCAGTAAACCAATCAATTAAAAATAACTCCTGATTATATATATTTTCCTATAGTGATCAAACCAATTATCTGCCTCTTGCTTCCGATATGATATACTGCTAGAAATCATTTATTAGGAATTAAGCTTTGTTGTTGGCTTCTGCTCATATTATTATATACTGTCAGAAATTAGTTGTTAGGAATTAATTCTGGGTTATTGTAGCCTTGATACTGATTGGCATTGGTGCAAAGTTTGTTATCTCCCTTCTGTGTCTCGCTTCTGTTGGCTTCAAAGCTAAGCTGTTAAGGTAAAATGCCAAACTGCTTTATTCATATAAGAAAAAATGTTCATTGTTGTTCCTAATATTAAGCATACAAGTTCCATGATGCATCACTGCATATTCCCCTCCCACTAAGTATAAAAAGGTACTGATTTCTGGTTTTATCTCTCTCCTCCCTCTCCTGAAAGAATGATGTACCTAAGAGAAAACATAGACATGATGTAAGTTTATATTTCTACAATAAAGGATTTTCTGATCATAAATATTTTTGAAGATTAATTTTGGCTAGATCCATTAAAAGTTATCAACAAATGGTAGCAGAGATCGGTTGCCAAATTAACTTGAACAAAACATGTCAGGATCAGAAAAAAATCCAGAATTAATACGAGAGCCTTCACCAGACAGATGGCAGCTCAATTGACACCAATGGGAGCAATAATAGGAACTGCCTTGGATGAAGAAAGTAAAACTCCTACAGCTGAAAGAAATGAAACCCAGGAGAAAGACAAAATAACTGACAAAATGAAGATTTAAAATCAACCCTACTCAGAATCATTGAAATGTCAACAGGCAACAAGGACCCGATCGCAGAATTAAGAGCACTTTTTCAAAATATAGACAACCCTCAAAATGAAGAAAGGCAAACAGAAAGAAAATAAAACAGCAAGCGCTGAACCGGTAAGTCCTTTACAATCTTGTTTAAACTTACTGGAGGCAGGAAAACATGCTGAGACGCCATTTTCAGATCTAAACAGCCCAGAGCCACAGCCAATAGAAACGGCCGACCAGCAGCCAATCACTGCAGGAATTTTAAAATGGAAGGCGGGGGGAAAAAAGGAAAAGGATAACCCTGAAAAGAATGAGGAAGGGAGAAACAGGCAGAATGATCATAAAACTAACGAACTATTCTGTGAGGGTGGCTGGTCAGTTCTTCATTTGACAAGACCAATAACACCAGATAACAGAGAACCAAAGACTAACACCCAAAATGAATGTGTCAACAAGAAACCTCCCTCAGAACAGGAAATCTCAAGAGTGATTGAAACACTCACAGAAGCATTTGGGGCTGCATTCACACCCCCGACTCCAAAACAATCACAGACAATGAGCACCGAACTCCCAGCAACCACAGGCAGTCTCCCAGCACCTTCAGTCAACATTCCAAAGGCTCCAGATGCAGCTGCAATGATCCCAGAAGCCACGTTCCCCCTAAAGAAGCCTACAACATCAATCTCCGATCTCCAAGCAATTAAACACTTCTCACTCCCGACAGCTTCCCTGACTTCCGCAGTGGTCCTAGTGCCTCCAGATTACTTGCTAGCCCCACAAATAGCACTGCTTCAGGATGCTACAGCCCCCCAATCAGGAATTAAGAATGAAACCACAGCTCCAATGCAATTTTTTAACCCTTCACCTCCTGCAGCAGCTCTTCAGGGAACATCCTCCACAGGAAACCAACATAAAATGAACATGGCACAAATTCAAAACACCATGCATATGCAGTCAGCACCAGTCATCTTGAAAGAAAAAAGGACAGTAAGTTTTTCGAACTTAACAGCGTGCATACCAATGTCCTTCTGCCAGTATGCACATATTCCAGAGCACCAACAACAGCAATTTCTGAATATCACCCTGTCCAGCACAACATCTTACCTAATGGTTTCCCCAAGCTATGTGCCACAGGTAATAATCTAATGGACTGGCAGCAATTTCAGATTGCACTAATGAAGGAAAATGCCCTTTTCCTCATACTGAATCCACCCCAAAACCATGGTCTATACAGGTGGATTGTATTCACCATCGGGCATTTTGCTTAATGCTGAGTTCCCTCGAACCAGCCATATACCACATCATACCCAATGGGTCCACCATCTCTGAAATTTGGGAAAAGATATGTAACCTGTTTTATAGCAAAAATAGGAGTACCACTAGCAGAATATCTAGAGAGTTTCATTCTGCTAGACTAAGACCAGGAGTGAGCATGAGCGAACATCTGCTCAACTTAAAGCCATGAGATCTGATCTGTTACAAAGGGGTGAGACAATCACAGAGGGAAGTTTTATTAGTATTATAATTAATTCCCTTGATTCTAGCTGGGACTATTTTCTTAATCAATTGGATAATCTAAATTATGACAACATTTCACTCGAAACATTATCAGGAAGACTGGTGGCTGAGGATAATCTCAGAAAAGATCAAGCTTTACTTCACAAGGAACCCAGGGTTATGAAAAGAGTTAACTTTGTGGAACAGGTAAATCGTTACCAGGGTGTTATACATGCGGTTCGAAAGACCACTTTAAGAGGAATTGTCCTAAGACCTTTAAAGGCAGAGGACCCTTTGAGTATCCCCAGCCCTATTATACAAGTTATCAGAGAGAAAGGTCCGACTATGGACAAAGATATCAAGATAGACACCCCAGTAGCCAAAGACATGATGTAAACCCAAGATGTAGAAAATCACCAAGCCCAAAAGGAGCAGGAGATCCAGTCGGAGAACAATGGGACTGACACTGAATCCGTGAATGGGGTCAGAGAAGTAGAACCAAATCTTGGTGCAAACTTAAGGGAACAATGTTGGTTAATCGACTCCGGGGCAACAACACACACATCTTGCAATAGAGAGCTGTTCACCTCTTTAGATGAGGTGTCGTTTAAAATTAAAGTTGCCAACCAAAAATTTGTGCAGGTGGTTGGGAAGGGGGATGTCCACATCCCAGGTCTTGGGAGAATCAAGGAAGTCCTTTTCATACCTGAAATACCATATAACGTCCTAGCTATAATTAAATTAATCAAAGGTACCAAAATCGAGGTGTTATTTAATAATGGCACCATCCAACTTACCAATGATGGCAAGGAGGTAGGGGATGTTATAGTGACCAGTGGTTTAGCTTATTTTATACCCACCATGAATACCACCGCACAAGTTATAGCCAATTTTTCAAATGATGGTGTTAAGAATGGGAAGGAAGAAGGAGAAGAGGATGATAATGCTGACAGTGATACTAGTGATGAGGAAATAGAAGGGAAAGTGATAATGATGTTAACGATGTAAGTGTTGAAAATGTTGTAACCAAAACGAATGACTCAAAACGTATTTCAATTGGTAAACCTTTACATAATAATTGTGCACATATCTTGCATAGGAAGCTAGCACATATTGGTTTTCCTGTTGTTAAAAATGTTGCATTGTTCTGAGGACTCAAAGTGAACAATTGTGAAAATTATTTAGAATGTTCCATTTGTAAGAGTTCAAAGTCAAAAAAAAACCCTGACCAAAGAAATCAGAAAGGAGCACCACACACATTTTTCAGCTGATACACATGGATCTAGTAGGCCCCTTGAAGCCTTCTATTGGCCACAAAAATATTTCCTCACAATTGTTGACGACCATAGTAGATATGGTTTTGTATACACACTCAAACACAAGGGAAACATTCACCAAATTTAAAGAATTCTATAAGAGGATAGAAATCCAACATAACATTAAGATCAAACAGATCATGACAGACCATGGTTCTGAATTTCTTTCCAAAGAATTCAGTGACTGGATTAATAAACATGGTTTAATACATTTTACAACTTCACCATTTTCTGCCTTTCAAAATGGTGTGGCACAGGAATGGAGTATTACAAACTATGGTTAGATGCATATTAGAAGATGCCGGATTAAACTTTTCATATTGGGGAGAAGCTGTCTTATATTCAAACTATACTCTTAATAGAATATGGTCAAGTGTGATACAGAAAACCCCATACGAAATAATGTATGATCAGAAACCCAAATTAGCACATCTTCATGTTTTGGAGTAACTGCTGATGTGCACATACCCAAGCAACTCAGACGAAAGGGAGATAAAGTATCAAAAAAACCTCAAATTTGTTGGTTATGAACCCAAAACCAAAGCTTACAGATTCATGGATAGTAATCACAAGATAATCATATCGAGATCAGCAAATTTTCATGAAAACACAAACTGGAGTAAGATACATTCAAATGAAATCATAATTGGCAAAAACACATTCAAAACTGATCAGGAACAAACACAACTTCACACTCACACTACAAAAACAAAACCCAACAGAAATAGCATTAAGGTTAAGGCGTGGAAAGAAGGTCACCACATACTCAAAACCAAAGGTACAGATGAGTACAGCTCAGATGACTCATCAGAAAAAATATTCCAACCGAAAACATACCCAGGAGATCACTAAGGACTAATAAGGGCAAAATTCCCAATACCTTAGGGGACTATGTGATGTCTATTGATACCACCATCGTCACACCCAAAAATTATAATGACATACTGCACTCCCACCAGATGAACAGTTAAAATGGAAAGAGGCCATGCGGAGGAGATGGAAAGTATTAAAAACTAGAAGTATATACCCCTCAAGAGTTCCAGAGAACAAAAAATTATCGGTACCAGGTGGGTATACAAAATAAAACCCTAGAGGATAACAAAAATCTATACAAAGCAAGACTGGTGGCACAAGGTTTCTCACAAAAATTTCCAGACGATTACATAGACACATATTCTCCTACTGTGAGGGCAGAAAGTGTTAAGACAGCCTTGGTCATTGCCTCAATTCTAAATGAACACGTGTATCAATTCGATGTACAAACAGCATACCTACGCACCACTAGATAAGGAATTATCGTCAGAGCACCACCAGGAATTGACTGTAATGAAGGAAAACCTGGCTGCTCCATAAAAGTCTCTATGGTCTCGACAATCGGGTAAGAGATGGTGCGATTGTCTTTCCAAAACTTTAAGGCTAATAGGTTTCACGCCACATCAGCTGACAAATGTGTATTTATTAAAAGGGATCAAGGCATATGTGAAAAAGTACTTGTCTATGTCGATGATATATTGTACATATGTAAAAGTAAACTTAAATGTGACCAATTTGCCAAAAACTTCAAAAACATTTTTCATTGAAATCTTTGGGAAAAATCGATAAATATTTAGGGGTTCAGATTACGAATCACAAAATGGTTTCATACTGTCGCAAAAGGAAAAGATATTAGAATTACTGGAAAAATGCAATATGTCTGATGCCAAACCATCAGATACCCCCATGCAGACTGACTTCCTAAAGAACATGTTTAATAATGATGAGATATTTAAGGACAATACAGTTTATCGATCTACAATTGGTTCGCTACTTTATATAGCCAATTGGACTAGACCTGACATAGCATTATCTGTCAACTTACTCTCAAGACATGTAAATAACCCAAAAATGTACCACTGGAATGCAATCAAAAGATTATTAAGATATCTGAAACATACCACTGATGCAGTTTTGTCACTTAATCCAAATATGTCAAGCACCCTAGACTTTCATGTTACGCAGATGCCGATTGGGCCGGAGATGTCAAAACACGAAAAAGTACTTCAGGGTATGTTATTTTTCTGAATGATAGTCCTATACATTGGTATACCGGAAAACAAAACTTGTATCAACTTCAACTACAGAAGCCGAATTTGTTTGTTTATCAAAGGCCGCAAATAACTTAATTTGGTTCGATGATTTAGTGATGGATATTTGGAAAGAACCTTCATACCCCATAATCATTCAGGAGGATAACAAAGCAGCAATAGATATATCTAAAGCCGATGCTGTAGGCCACAGGTCAAGACACATCGACATTAAGTACAAACATGTGAGACAGTTGTCAGAAATTGGATTCATAAAAGCTGTACATTGTGAGACTAAGGAACAAACTGCAGATATTTTGACCAAGCCCCTTCCCTCAAAACAACATTCATATCTGACAAAGAAGCTGTGTATAAATATATAAATGATGTATGATAATATCTATGTTAATGTTCCTCCAATGATAAACCAGTTTGACCTTAGAAGGGAATTGTTAAGGTAAAATGCCAAACTGCTTTATTCATATAAGAAAAAATGTTCATTGTTGTTCCTAATATTAAGCATACAAGTTCCATGATGCATCACTGCATATTCCCCTCCCACTAAGTATGAAAAGGTACTGATTTCTGGTTTTATCTCTCTCTCCTCCCTCTCCTGAAAGAATGATGTACCTAAGAGAAAACATAGACATGATGTAAGTTTATATTTCTACAATAAAAGGATTATTCTGATCATAAATATTTTTGAAGATTAATTTTGGCTAGATCCATTAAAAGTTATCAACATAAAGCGCATCCTTGAAAATATAGAAGAAACCATTACCCAGGAATATAGATAAAGGAACATAGATAAAGGAACCGGAGTAGGGAGCTTCCTGCCTCATAGATAGTGCCACAGCAGGGAGTTACCTGAAAGTATTCTGCTGAATAAACAATTTGGCCAGGGCTAAAGGGATGCTCCATAGACAAGGAGGGCAGAGATGGGCCTGAATAAAGAAACCTTTGAAGATATAAAGACCCATGTTGGTAACCCAACCTTTGTCTCTGATTGGGTAAACTTTGTCTCTAACGGAGTAAAAATGTGTGTAATACTCTGGGCCACTCTCCCAGAGGTGTGCCTATTTCTTACATGTTTTTTGCCTATGTGTTTTGGAAATAAGTTTCACGCAGATTCTTTTTGCTTTGGCCAAAATCAAAAGTGGATACTTTTGCAAGCCTCGCACTCTTTGGTATCTTGATGGCTCAGGAAACGCCTTGGACCTTACACTCTACCCATCCCAGGTTCCCACTTAATTTTCACATAGCATGGCTTCTTTGTCCTTTACAGATGTGCCACAGAGTGCCAATTCAGACTGCATAACATTAGCTGAGGATAAACATTTGGGGGGGAAAGGTCTATCACCTAATACTTCTATAGGCCTCTACATTCTCTTTTATTGGGATACAGAATATTTGTATTTTTTCTTGCTTGCAGAAAATATATTTTTTCTAATTAACATACAGTATGGGAAGCATCCTTTCTCCCACCTCACTCTCTACATTCAGTAATAGTTAAGAGTGATCAAAATGAAAAATTGGCGCCTCCTTAAATCCCACTATCGGCCCTGTAACCTTTTTTGCCCACATCAAACATGGCAGCTCAAGCATTATTATTATTATTATTATTATTATTATTATTATTATTATTATTATTATTATTATTATTATTACTACAGAGAAGAGCTTGTCCTAACAACGACAAAGAGGATACCTCGCCGTGTTGCCTGTCGCCCAAAGCAAACATGGTGGCTTTTCCGCCCTTTGGAATGCCAGTACTAAACAGGGAGCCCCAAATTCTTTTCCGTCCCTTGCCATCCAAATCGCAACCCTCTTCCTTGAGTTATGGACACCGCAGCTCTTTATTGCCCCCTTCAATCAAGGCTCAAGCTTTGCCGTCGCATTAGTAACCAGGCTTTAGCGCCCTGAAAAAGCAGCCCGAAACAAAAATGGCGCCGCAGAGAAGCCTCCGTTCACCTGCCCACAAGGAACATGCCGCTTCTGCTCCTCCCTCTTCTTCTTGCCCACATAAAAGATGGGGGAGGAGCGGGGGAGGAGCATCCTGCTAACTTCCATCGGGGTTGGATTGGAGGGTGGCGGGAGCGATTGTCGCCAGAGGTCAACGCTTCCTCGCGGCGACCCCCCCTGATCAGTTTCTCTAGCGGGGTGGGTGGGGGTGTGTGGGCAGACGCTCGCCTCCCTGTCGCCGTCCGTCGAAGGATCTGCCCTTCACTAAAATGTCGGCGCCGATAAGAAGTTGTGAGTACTGTAGACGTTGGGAGGAGGAAGGGGGGGGGGAAACTGAGCGGATAGACACCCCCCCAGGCCTCTAGTTAGCCCACCGGGTAGGGGCGAGCAACAAGGGGAAGGGGGGCGCCTGGGTTGCCGGGTTGGGGGAGGGGAGTTACAGAGTTTGGCAGAGTCGTAACGCCCCGAGTTCGGATCCCGGGTTCCCCAAAAGTGCCTATGCAAAGGGGCAGAGGCTGCGATCCCTGCAAGCCACTTTCTACCCTCAAAGCGCCGTGTAGGGAGCAGCAAGGCGGGGTCGTGGTCTAGAAACTATGGGTTAGGAAGGACCCGTCGGTTCCTCCCCCGCCCCCAATTCTGTCGGGAGTCTAGACAAAAGTTGGACTTCAACCGGCTGGGAAAACCAGAGCTGGCCATGGTTAGCTAGCTGGAGGTTGGGCGAACGGCAGCCCAGGAGATCTGGGTGGGCTTTATGGGGGACACGGAGGGGCGCAAAAACTCTTTGGGGCATTTTCAGCGTAGACGAAGGACTGGGAGGATCTTTTTGTTTGAAGTCAAGAAAAGAAAAGGGGGTGAATTTCTTCGGATAAGAGGTGTGGGTAGTCACGATCCCGGAAGATGGTTTGTGTGGGGTTTTTTCAAAGATTTTTATTTTGCCAATATATAACTCAAGGTGGGGAACGTAACTAAACAGTCTTCCTCCTCCTGTTTTCCCCATAACAACAACCTTGTGAGGTGGGTTGGGCTGAGAGAGGGAGGGACTGGCCCGAAGTCACCCAGCCAGTTTTTCATGCTTCTTCTGGTTTCTAGGCCATCCTTGCTTTAAACTGACTTTGGGGTTTTTTTCCCCCGGGTTAATGATAACAAAAGCATTCGCCAGTGTTTCTCAACCTTGGCAGCTGGAAGATGTATGGCCTTCAAATCCCAAACATCCACAGCCAGCCTGGCTGGGGATTTCTGGGAATTGAAGTTCACATATCTTCAAGCCACCAAGGTTGAGAGCCCCTGGCATAAGCAGTAAAGGTGAAGTGCAGATAACATAGAGAGGCGGGGGCTTTCAATTCTCAAAAAATAAAAGCATAAATGGTCTGATTTTGTTCTTAAATAGTTTTTCTATTGCCTCAGCATGCAAAAGAAGCAAATTGCCATCTCAATAGACTGCTCAAGAAAGAGCAGTATGTTTAGGAAAAATATGTATTTCATGTGTATGTTTATTTAGGCATTGTTTAAATTTTTTGTCCCCTTTCAGTTATTTCCCCCCCCCCTCCTTTGATGTACATAACTGTGGAAGACAGCAAAGATTGTACTTCATAAATTATTCTCTTTCTTCTTGTGCATCTGTTAGAAGATTGTGGTTGGTGTAAAGGTGAACATCATGAATAGGAAATAGGACTTCAGGCTTCAACTTTCGGGAAAAAAAGACTTAGAATCTCCTGGTACAGGATGAGAAAAATTTGGTTGAATAGCATGAGAACCTCTGGACACTTTCAGGGCAGGGATTTGCTTCATGCTTAAACCTTGTAAGCACAAAATCAAGTCTGCATGATTTTGTGGGTGCTCAAAAAACCTAGAACCCTTAATTCCATTCAAGAAAATGAGGAATTGAAACCTGATAACTTTTCTCCTACATTGCATCTCTCTGTGGTACTGCTTCTGTAGAAAATTTTAGTTTTCTGCAGTGCCCTTTTATACCAAGATTTTCCTGCATCGACTCATCTATCATAGCCAGGAACAAACAAACTGGAGATTTCCTACATCTATATTTAATATCTGCTAGTTCAGGAAATCTGGTGGCATTAACAAGTAGTGAGTTTTTTTCAAAAACTGTTGACTTGTTTGGAAGTAAAAGCATTAATTTCCGCCTTACCTTAATTAAACCATTGCAGCACGAGAAGGGACTCTCGGATTAATCCAACAATTCCATTTGTAGAGCTTCCTACAATATTTTCCTAGGCTTTTAAATGAGCTACTCAAAATTTTGTTTTTATGCAGATACATTTTAAGAGTCATTTATTGGTCCAGATGATGGGTTTATAGGTAGTCCTCAACTTAAGACCAATTGTTTTAACAATTGTTTGATGTTATGACAACTTTAGAAAGGATGCTTTACAGCCTGTAAAGCGCCACTAGCCATCATAAAATCATCCCCCCCCCATGGTCACATGGCAACATTTCCAATGCTTGGCAGCTGGTTCACATTGGCTGCAATCTCTTGAAGTCATGCGACTGATTTGCAACAGTTTCTGGCAAAAAAAAAATTGCATTTGGGAGAAAGGATTTACTTAATAACCACTACAAAAACAGTAAAAAAATAAGGTTCAGTTCCATGGATGTGACCAGAATTCTGTTTCCAATTGTGGTCATAAGTCGAGGGTTACCTGTACATTGGGAGAAGGGGGCTATCCTTATTGGGGATTTGAACTCAACCGCTTGTGAACCCCTTCAGCTCTGACTCTTTTCTTACTGCTCTCTAGAAGTACATTGGGTAGATGGAGAGCCATGTTGAAGCATGGCCAGAGGGCCAGCATTCCCAGGAGGCTCCGGGAGGTGTTCAGGCGGCCCCTGGAACTGAGGAAGAATGTGCTGTTCTCTATTCGGATGCTGAGGACGACCCCTCACTCTTGACGGTCAATGGAGCAGGCCCCCGAGCCCCCTTTCATTGCTCCGAATGTGACAAGAGCTTCCGCTACCGTTCGGACCTGCGGCGCCATTTTGCTCGACACACCGAACTGAAGCCTTTCCAGTGCCCTCACTGTGTCAAGAGCTTCAAGCATTCTTTCAACTTGGTGAACCACATCCGGAGCCACACTGGGGAGCGCCCCTACCGCTGTACCATGTGCCCCAAAGGCTTCCGGGACTCCACAGGGCTTCTTCACCATCAGGTGGTCCACACTGGAGAGAAGCCGTACTGCTGCCACATCTGTGAGCTCCGTTTCTCTTCCCGCAGCAGTTTGGGCCGCCACCTCAAGCGCCAGCACCGGGCATCTCCTGCCACCGCAGCCCCTCAAGCGCCTACCCCACGCTGCTTGGCCTGCGGCAAAGAGCAGAGTCCCTTGGGGCACCTTTGTGCTGCTGGCCGAGGCCGGGCTGCCCCTTTTGGTTGTGGGGCCTGTGGGCGGCACTTCCAGCTAGCCTCTGAACTTCGCCGTCATTGGCTGGCTCATACCGACATCAAACCTTTTAAATGTCCAGATTGTGAGAGAGATTTCAATGCTGCATCCCTCTTGGAACGCCATAAACTCACTCATGCCAAGGACAGGCCCCCACCATGCCAGCTTTGCTCCAAGAAAGCTCAGAAGAGGGATGGGAGGGTGCTAGAACTGAAGGGCATGAAGGAACAGCCAAACGGAGGTGAGCAGCAGCAGGAGGAGACCCAGCAGCATAGCAGAGGCTGTCCATCCTGCCACTCTCCTGATACTCGCCCCCCAGACACGTTGTACCAGTGTGAATGTGGAACGTTTTTTGCCAACAGCAGCACCCTTGCAGCTCATCTGACTGCCCACGGAGGCGAGCCCTCTTTCACCTGTGGCATATGTGGCCAGCCCTTTGTGAACTTGCAGGCCCTGGAGGAGCACCAGCTGAGCCACGCTGTGTCCACAGCACCAGTGCCGGGTCCAGGCAGCGAGCTAGAACGCCACCTGTTGCCCCAGCTAGATCTCCGGACATTTCCAGCTCAGCCCGGCAAGAAACTCTACAAGTGCAGCGAATGTGAGAAATTCTTCCGAAGTCCCCGAGATCTGGACCGTCACGTCTTGGTGCACACCGGTGAGAAGCCCTACCAGTGCACTGAATGTGGCAAGTTCTTCCGGCATGAATGTTACCTGAAAAGGCACCGTCTGTTGCATAGTGGCGAGCGTCCTTTCAAGTGCACTGTGTGCCACAAGGGTTTCATCACTCTGAGCAACCTCTCCCGCCATCTCAAGCTGCACCGAGGGATTGACTAGGAGGGCTATCCTGAACTCCTCTAAGAATAACCCTCCTTCCCCAGCACTACCTCCATCCCACAGTGGCATCCACGGATGTTCCCATTTTGGAGGTAGACTTCGGCCTGATGTTCTCGAACTCTGCCTGCCCTCATCTCCTTCCTGGTTCAGTACTTTAGGGCAAGGACTTGAAAGGATAAAAAAATATTATTATTATTATTATTATTATTATTATTATTATTATTATTATTATTTACCAATGTTCCACTACTGTTAATAGAGTACATTGCACATGCTTGGCAAATTATAAGGTGTGTCGGGTAGAAAGGAATATCTCCCTGCTTATTGCCCTGATGGGTTCCAGAAATATTGTTTTTATATCAGAACAGGAATATTCAGAGCCATGCAAAGAAGTTATGAGAGGGAAAAAAACTTTGGTTAAGTGTCTAACATCTGAAGGTGCTTGTGTGCGTGTGAGCTTAACAGTGCTGAAATGACTTTGGCCAATAATCCTGGAGAAAGCTTTGGGGCAGAGCCATACTCTCCAGAGAATGAGGAAACTTTGCTGGATATTTAAAGAGGCAGAGTACTTCTTCACCCTTCAGTATTTCCCAATCACTTTAGTACTGGGATCTTGTATTAAAGGCAGCAAAATTGGCCAAAAAAAGATAAATGTGCACAAATCTAACATGCTGTCATTCTTTAGTCTGTGTAGTTTTCTTTCCTTTTCCCATTCTGTTCTTGATAGGACTACAGTTAGATGTACTTCCTGTTCCTCAAGGTAGAGAAATCTTATGTCCCTCATAATAATCATTGCCTCCAAGGTTAAATAGGGGTAACATGTTTATGTCATAATTGTACACATTGTAATTATTGAGAATATCCAAAAAGGTTCAGCTTGATTTAGAGAAGCCCACTAGTACAAGATTTGAGGACTTTTGCTTCACAGTATATATGCTACCAAAGGGATATTAGAAAAGGGATATTAGGTATTGAAAAATAATTCACACCATTGATTAAAAAAAAAATCACAAAATTTAACAGTCTGTCTCTTCTCCAAATATCAACCTTTTTATTTATCTCCCATCTTCTTCCTACAGTTTCCACCAGCATTTCTAGCACACACCGTCCAAATTTTCTTCACAGCAGTTTTATGAGGGAGTCTGGGGCAGCTTGAGGAGGATGAATTCTGTTTCCCATTTTTAATTTTGAGATATGACATGTTCTCTCCTTTTTTAACTTATCAGCCAGAAGATTGCTCACTTGGGACACTTCTGCTATTCCTTTCTGAAAACTGTAAAGGCCAAACAGATGCCTTTGCTTTGGTGTGAAGTTTCAAGGCAGAGAAACTTAGTATTTAATAGAAGGCAATGTTTAACAAGATAATTTAAGAGTATCATTTAAATGGTAATATTGAGGAGCTGGTATATTTCTCCTTCATGGTTGGCTGTAAGAAGGGTGAAATTTTGAGTTGGCCTAAGATTCTGTATCATTTCAAAATGATATTTCAAACTGCAAATTTTGTTAGGTGCCTAGTAGCATCTCACAAAGACTGAGGTGTCCTGGGAACAAGTAAAGCTCACATTTATGTGTTAATAATGAGAACAATGGAGAACAAACTAAAAGCAAGGCATATTATTTAAATCAGGGATATTTAGCCTCGGCAACTTTAAGAAGTGTGGACTTCCACTCCGAGAATTTCCCAGCTAGCATGGCTGGTTGGGAATTCTGGGAGTTGAAGTCCACATGTCTTAAAGTTACCAAGGTTGGAGACCCCTGCTCTAAACTAAGAAATTAGAATATAGTGAAGAGTGTATGCTCTTGTACTTTATATGAAAACCTAACACTGGGTTGGCTTTGCTTCATACTCTTGCCTGTCTGCTGCCATCCATAAGATCTCCTGGCTGGGCAGGCTTATTTCTCCGTTCCCTACAAATTCTGGATTCTGATGGAGTAGCCCTTACCCTTCCTAATATGGAATTGTTTGCTGACCAACAGCGAAGTCTTCTGGTTTTTTCCCCCCTCATTTTTTTAAGTCCTTGATAGGTCCTTGAACATCTAATAAACTTATGTTCCTGACCAAATTCCAGTTCCTTATCTTCTGTGGAATGTAAGCCTTGTATCTGGGCATTTCTGTATTATGTTTTATTGAAAAAAATAAGTGCACATGTGGGTATTTGCTTATGTTTTGGAAACAAAACCTGTCCAGTTCGTCTGGCCAAGGGGCCTACTTTATCTGTCCTCTGCTTGAAAGCTTATCTACTTCAATCTTGGTCTCAAGATAATTAACCACAAGAGAGAGAGAAAATATATATCCATCAGTAGTACCTGGGCAATGAAATAAGCCATCACCTAGGTTAGCCGGTTGAAATATTTTCCAATATGGATGGCCAGTATTGTGTTTCTGCTAATTTACCATTATATTAAACCTGCATCATATACATATGGATTAGCATTTGCAATTTTTATGTAACTATCTTTTTCCCCCTTGATATTTGTCATTTTGGGCACAAGGTTCAAGTGAAAGCATGTTTATACACAGCACTGGGCTCACCTTGTGTCTGAATAATCTGGCAGGAGTCTCCAACCTTAGCAGTTTTGCTGGCTGAGGAATTCTGGGAGTTGAAGTTCACAAGTCTTAAAGTTGCCAAGACCCCTGATCTGCGGGATTAACCTAAAGTCTAGCCATGGGCTAAAATACACCCTTGAACAGAGAGGGTGAGTGGCCCAAGATTATCCAGCAGGCTTTGTGACTAAGGCGGGACTAACCGCTAGACCAGACTGGCTCTCCCAGTCCCAATGAACAGGGTAACAAAGCTAAGACCATAGCATAACAATATTTCAGAAACATTGCCAATAAAAACAGGTAGGAACACTGGTTTGGTGTAGTGGTAAAGGCATCAAGCTAGAAACCAGGAGATACCGAATTGTAGTCCCACATCAGGCACAAAGACTGCAGGACGACCTTGGGCCAACCACACGCTCATAGCCCAAGTGAGAAGAAGGCAAGGGCAAACCACTTCCAAAAATCTTGCCAAGAGTATGGTTGGGACTAGTAGTCCAGGCAATTGCCAGGAATCAGCAGTGAAATGGAGGCACTTAACAATCCAGTTCGACAGAACGGCAGGGATTACTCACTCTCTCAAGCTCTGGACCAGTGTCAACCTTGAGAACCTTAAGAAATGTGAATTTAATGCTGGCTGGGGAATTCTGGGAGTTGGAGTGCACATGTCTTAATGTTATCAAGGTTGAGAAACCCTGGTCTGGACTGTTCCCCCTTACAAGACCAAGGGTGAGATTCTGCCGGTTTGGACGAACCCCTAGCTCCGATGATCAGCTGTCTCTGAAACAGGTTTGCTCCGACGATCATGTGGGTCCCCCACCCCGCCCCTGCGCTGTTCTCACCTATATCTGCTCAGCTGAATCACGTGGCAGAGTGGATTGCCATGCCTCAGCTGGGTTACTTCCCCGAAGTAACATTGGAGGTAAGTAGTTTTGAAAGCTGTGCAGGCGCGCAAAGCGTGTGATTAGTGAGGGATTGCTTTCCCCTTCGCCCGGTGGGCTTCCCACGGTGAGCCAATTCCACACAAAACCTCTCCAGTTTTGTCATGGGTGAAGAGCCCTGAAAGGTGGACTCACCCCTTTATTAGGTTTTCTCTAAGCAAGCAGTTACAGTACAAAGAAACTCATTCTTATTGGTTACATATTACACTTAATACCATATTTGGTTATTGTGATATAAGGAAGAAAAGAAAAGCAGCTGTAACAGGCATGTAACTTTTGCTGATATGTACCTATCATGTTAGCCACCTTATCAGTGGTGGGTGCAAGGCTATCTAGCTACTGGTGAAATGCAGGTGCGAGCATCAAACAAAGTTGCTACAATTTGTGTGGAGCAAAGATGTTATATTCTGTGTGGGAGAAGCAAGCAACGTTGTTACATTTTGCGGCTACATGGTTGGAAAAACAAACAGACAGTGCGGCTTTGTTCTCTGCTGCTAACTTAGCTCAGCTTTTACAGAAGCCTGCATAATGGCTGATACAAAGGCAATTAATGATTTTATAGCAACAGATTAGCAAACTGGTTGTTACACCAGCAGCATCTCGCCTCTAGTATATGCCGCTGTATAAGACTGTATAAGACGCTCATGGTAATATGAAACTATTGAATATGTTGTGACAAGAAGTAATATAAGAGTTCCCTTTGGATCAGAGGTCCCCAAACTTGACAACTTTAAGACTTGTGGACTTCAGCTCCCAGAATTCTCCAGCCATCCTGCTTTGGATGGATGGGTGTGTCAACTGCTGCCTTTTTGGCTAGCTCAGAATTCTGGGAGCTGAAGTCCACAGGTTCTAGAGTTGCTAAAGATTTCCACCCCTGGTCTAGAGGAGCAATACTTTTGTCTCATTTGACCTTTGTCAAATTACACATACACATATTAGGCATATAAAAGGGAGGGGGATGGACCAAAGATTCACAAAATGCATTAGAGGTAGTCCTCAATCTACAACCATTCATTTAGTGATCATCCGAAGTAAAACAGCATTGAAAAAAGGGACTCATGACTGTTACACTTACAACTGTTATGGCATCCCCATGGTTGTGTGGTTAAAAAATAGGATGCTTGAGAACTGGTTCATATTTATGACTGTTGCAGTATCCCAGGATCATCTGATTCCCCTTTTGAGGCCTTCTGACCAGCAGAGTCTATGTGGAAGCCAGGTTCATTTTGCCATGTTACTGACTTAATAACTGCAGCGATTCACTTAACAACTATGGCAGGCAAGGTTGTAAAATAGGGGACAACTCAATTCACAAACATCTTGCTTAGCAACAGAAATTTTGAGCATGAAATTGTGGTCGTAAGTCAAGGCGTACCTGTACTTGTCTGTGCAATGTATAGCAATGGACAAGCATAATTGAATGTTTATCAATTAAAACCAAATTGGCAACAGTTTAAAGTTACAATGGCTCTGAAAAACAGTTCACAACTGGCCCTCGCACTTACAATCAACATAGCATTCCCCCTGGACACGTGATCAAAATTCAGGTGCTTGGCAACTGGCATGTACTTACAACAGTTGCAGTACTTTGGTGATCAACATGTGTAACTTTCCCAACTGGCTTCCAACAAGCAAAGTCAATAGGGGAAGCTGAATTCACTTAATGGTGGCATAAGTAACCACTGCTGTGACTCATTTAACAACTGTGAAAAAAACATCGTAAAATTGGGTGCAACTCACCTAAGAGCCTTGAGCCTTGGTGGTGCAGGCTGTTAAATGCCTAGCACTTAGATTCACTTAGTTCCAGCTGCCTGCAATTAGTGCAGGCTCGAATCCCACCAGGCTCAAGGTTGACTCAGCCTTCCATCCTCTCGGGGTAGGTAAAATGAGGACCCAAGATTGTTGGGGGCAATAAGCTGACTTTGTAAAAATGCCGCTTAGTAATAAGCAGGCATATACAATGGAATGAAGGCTATTGCTGAGCACGTTGGGTTGTGCTCCAAACATTGTAAGCCACCCTGAGTCTCCGGAGAAGGGCGGCATATAAATGTAATTTTTTTAAAAAGAGCCACCTTGGTTAGCAACATAAATACTGGTCTCAATTGTGCTCATAAATTGAGGATTACCAGTATCAGAATTCCTGGCCTGGAAGTGCATTGCTGAGAATTTTAATTCCAATATATATTTTCTAGGTTGGGAAAGATTTGCCAAACATCCACAATTGGAAGTAGCTGAAGCATTTAATTCATAACAATTACATCAACAATTTTGGAATAAATGTCTCTTTGGAACATTTTCACTGGAGAATAGCTGCTTTCAGATCTGCAGCAGTGTTTATGATTGGTAAAAGTTGCTGTCTTGCTGGTACAGTAAGGAGGAGAATTTGCCATCTCTTTTAAAATTGTTTGACATCAACAATATTAAAAATTAAATGCAGCACTATCTATGCACAACAAATGTGTTGTTCCATTTCTCTGTTTTCTGTCGAGTTGACAATGTGAACAGAAATAAATAATACAAAAGCTATTGAAGAGACAATGGGGGAGAAACCCAAGATAGTGACTGTGACAGCACAATTACATCCATGTTCCTTTTTTACATGACATGGATGCATGGCTTTGATAGTGCAGTTGTGGCCGCCATCTTGATTTTATGATTTCCTGCATTGACCCAACATGTTAGGATTGTAGGAAAGTTGGGAACACTTCATATAGGTTTTGAAGGAGAAAATACGAGTGATTTTTCAATCATTTTAGTTGCTTCAGGCAATACAACTCTCTACACGCAACAAAATATAAGTGGGTTCATACAATCCACAAAGCTGAAATGTGATCAACTTGTTTGTGACCTAATGGTTTTCCCCCCAGTAAATCATGATTAAGCTAACCTTGGCTTGGTGTGTTCTGATGTATTGATGTGGTTTGAAGCTTTCCCCCATAGCAACAGTAACTATGGCAGCCACAAATGGTGTGTGCCTTATCTCACGGCTGGACCAAACTTCACCTTGGTTACAAGCATAATCTCTAGGGAAGTTTACTGCATACACACATTAGAAAATGCAAGCCACTGAAAGAGGCAGAAGAAAGAATCTCCAGTGTTTTTACAATTTCCTATCCATCATGGTGCTCTAGTTACAAAGCGCTTCTTCTAGCATGCTAAGTTGTTGCGCATTTTGGTTTGCACCATTTGCTGTGTGAACTCAATTACTATAGTTCGTAAATCATGATTTTGGACTTAGTATGCGTGAAGCTGAACTATTTGTGGCTTAATCAGTAAACTGCAACTCGATAAAACCAAATCAGTACTCAAAGTAATTCTGTAATACTTCTGACTCTCTCAAAACTAAATCACAATTCCATTTCTCTGTGTGTGCCTTCAAGACAACATTTTGACTCCTGATGATTGCCTAGACAAGTTTCTACAGTTTTATTGGCAACATTTCAGAAGTGGTTTGTCCTTGCCTACTTCCTAGGACTGAGAAAGAGTGACTGGCCCAAGGTCATCCAGGTAGTTTCATGGCTAAGGTAGGTCTACAGCTCACTCTAGCCTGGTATTTGCAGCATATTTATCACCTCTCGCCTTGTCTTCTATTCTGAGAGATAAGCTGTGCAGGCTATTTTAGGTAATCTCCTATCTTGATTTCAGCAAGGCAGCAAGAGCCAGTTTGTCCTGGTGGTGTTAAGGTGTCCTAGAAACCAGGAGACGACGAGTTCTAGTTCTGCCTTAGGCATGAAAAACCGGCTGAGTGACTTTGAGCCAATCCAATTCACCGGATTGTTTCTCTTAGAAAAATAAGAACTATCTATGTTTGCCGTCTTGTATTTGAAAAAAAAAACGGTAAAAAAATCTAAAAGGAAAACGTTCTTCACAAACGTTCCATGGTTTGTCATAAGATTATTTTCTTCTTTGTTACATATACTCATAACTTTAGTCCTTAATGTATCAAAATGCCAAATATTTGCTACTGCCAAGTATTCCTTGAGTCACTGCCCATCATGACGATAACTTCTGGCAGTCGTAAAATGGACCAATCATGTGACCTTTTTTCAGGTAGTTAAGTGACTCACCAGAGTTGTTAAGCAAATCCATGGTTATTGAGTGAACACCAAAGTCAATAAGCGAACCAATAGTTTGCCTGTGGGTGGGGTTTTGCTGAAAACTGGAAATCTATGCGCGTTTTCAGCAAAACCACCATAAAACATTGTCATATGATGGCAGGATGCTGCAAATGCAAAAACTAGAAAAAGTGCAGAGAAGAGCAACCAGGACTGAAAACTAAAACATATGAAGAACGGTTGCAGGACCTGGGCATGGCTAGTCTAGTGAAGAGAAGGACCAGGGGAGACATGATAGCAGTCTTCCAATATTTGAGGGGCTGCCACAGGGAGGAAGGGGTCAAGCTATTTTCTAAAGCACCCGAAGGCCAGACAAGGAATAAGGGATGGAAACTGAACAAGGAGAGATTTAACCTGGAAATAAGGAGAAGCTTTCTGACAGTGAGAACAATCAACCAATGGAACAGAAGTTGCCCTCAGAAGTTGTGGGAGTGCCAACACTTGAGACTTTCAAGAAGAGACTTGACTGCCATTTGTCAGAAATGGTGTAGGGTCTCCTGCTTGGGCAGGGGGTTGGACTAGATGACCTACAAGATCCCTTCCAACTCTGTTAATCTGTAAATCTGTAAATGGCTGTAAATGCAACCCAGTTGCTGAATGTATAAAATGCAGTCATGTGATCACTGTTTGTATATATAGTGATGGGGAGAACGATAGAATTTTGAATCTGGGTTTTAAATACTTGTCCAGGTAGAACTTTGGATGGTTGCTGGTTATAAATTGAGGAAATCAAATTCAGATTTGGCTTGATGATTCTGGCTGTATTCTTGTGTAAAGACACAAACACCCCAGGCAGCAGGTGCAGGAAATGGCCAGCCTGCACCCTCCCTTTTCCAATCATCTGTTCATATGTAACATAGACTTGAATTTTGCACATACCTGCTGCATTTTGGACTCCCTGTTTCTTCCATTAAGCACCTCCTATTGATATGCACCGGAAGGAAGTGGGGAATGCATTAAACTGCCCAATTATTGAAATTGCCACCCAGGATTTGTCTTATATTGACCATCTGATCAAATGTTGCTGGTAATAGGCAGTTTCCAGTAAGAATCCCACTCTGATATTTTTGCCTGTCTTTGGAAATCTCAGTCCTGAATTTGAATCCTTTAGCAGGCACTCATCTATATCCTCAGATCAGCCTGATAATTCCATTTGGAGTTGTCTTCTCTGTTTAAAGTCCTGCAGGAAACAGAAGAGCCTTGGCGGTGCAGGCTATTAAATACCTAGTACTTAGTTCCAGCTGCCTGCAATTAGTGCAGGCTCAAATCCCACCAGGCTCAAGGTTGACTCAGCCTTCCATCCTCTCGGGGTAGGTAAATTGAGGACCCAAGATTGTTGGGGGCAATAAGCCGCTTAGTAATAAGCAGGCATATACAATGGAATAAAGGCTATTGCTGAGCGCATTGGGTTGTGCTCCAAAATTGTAAGCACTCTGAGTCTCCGGAGAAGGGCGGCATATAAATATGAATAATAAAAAAAATTGGGGATGGCAGAAATTTTCGGGGGGAAACGGGACACCAGATTGGATGATATAGCTTTTAATAAGTGGAGAGGTCAGCTTCAAGGGGTGTAGTTTCAAATCTCGTTTCTCAGAAGTTCTTAGCATTTTACAGAGAAAAATCAAGGACATCCAACTCCATAACACCTCTGTATGGTTTGCCAATTACACAGTGGCAGATAGGACAGCACTCCAGAGGGTTAACGTCATTGCCCAGAAGATCATTGGTTGTCCCCTCTCCCCTCTTTGGAAGAGCTTTATAGTTCCCACTGCCTTAAGAAAGTTCAAAACATCCTCAAAGATGGTGGCTTGGTGGCTCAGGCTGTTAATTGCCTGCACTTAAGTTCCAGCTGCCTACAACTGCTGTAGGCTCGAATCCCACCAGGCTCAAGGTTGACTCAGCCTTCCATCCTCTCGGGGTAGGTAAATTGAGGACCCAAGATTGTTGGGGGCAATTAGCTGACTTTGTAAAAATGCCGCTTACTAATAAGCAGGCATATACAATGGAATGAAGGCTATTGCTGAGCACACTGGGTTGTATCCCAAAAATTGTAAGCCGCCCTGAGTCTTCGGAGAAGGGCGGCATATAAATGTAATTTTAAAAAAAAAGATCCATCTCATCCTGGGCACCCTTTTTTTTTGAACTATTACCATCTGGCAGATGGTACAGAATAATAAAAACAAGGACAAATAAGCTGAAAAACAGCTTCTGTCCCAGTCCAGTAGCTCTTTTGAATTCTACTGTATAATGCAGTGTTGGTGTGGTGTGGGTGGTTTTCAGTTCAATGTGTGGAGGGTGAAAGATGTGTGTTTGTGTTTATTTTCATGGTCATGATGTGCACTGAAGATGGTGTTTGATTTCATTGTACGAAGTGCAATGACAATAAAGTAAACTAACAAATTAACTGCTTTGGCAATTTTCAAACAGTATCTGAAACTGGATTTCCTTTTAGCTTCCCTTCAGGACAATAATTCTATGTAATTCACGAGGTGCTGCCACACAATTTAAAATCTTCTAAAATAAGGAGGGTTCTGGGAGTTTTTAGTTTCTAGGTCCTGAAGAAGATTCATCTCAACCACCAGATACAGCTAATCTCAATTTCATTGGTGTCCCTTGAAGAAATTTTTCTTTTTTGCTTTCTTCTGCATTAAGCTTTCCAAGTTTCTGGTCCTACCTGGTTATGAATATTGTTTTTCCTCCAAGGCCATTGCCACACAAAACACATAAATCAGAGCTTTTGCCTGATTTGTGATATGATCACATTTCTCTTACAACTTGGCACAACATTGGTTATTTATTGATGTGATTTGATTTGTCAATCGCTAACAAGATAATAGGTATAAGTATAAACATGAGTAAGAATACAGGAGATAGGTACAAATAAATGGGGACAATAGGACAGGGATGGGAGGCACGATGGTGCACTTATGCACTTTATTCTATGATGAACAGATAAATTAGATTTGTATCCAGCCTTTACTATGTCATAAGTAACTTAAGAAAGTGAACATACATAAAACTCACAGATTAAGTCAAACATACGTGTCCCAGGCAGTGTTGGGATTCAATTTTTTTTTACTACTGGTTCTGTGGGTATGGCTTGGTGGCCTTGAGAGGGAAAGGATACTGCAAAATCTCCAGTCAGAGGTGGGATTTGCCGGTTCTCCAAACTACCCCAAATTTCCGCTACTGGCTCTCCAGAACTGGTCAGAAGCTGCTGAATACCACCTCTGGTCACAGGATAATGTTGCAGGATCTAGTCTGGGTCAGTCATTGGACCAGAGGTCTTCTGAGCTTTCAGACTCATGCAGGAGCCCATCCTCAAGGATCTTCTCTCTACCAGAATGTGTGCTTTGGGCTATTCTATTTTATTCCATTTTATACTAAACCTCTGGACCCAGATTGGATTGTTGAAAGAAATATCCTTCTGGGTTCAGTTCCAAGTGGGGAAAAAGACACTGGAAACATGGAGGCTGCTTGGAAAGTTTAATGGTGAACAGGACCACATGGTCTGGAGCTCCAGAGAAAGAAGATCACATGCTTGAAGGAGAAGTTCAAGAAAAAAAGGGCTGAGGTGCTGAGAGTACCTGGGTTTTATAACCTTTGTTGGGATTTGAATTGAAGCTTGTTTCTAATTGGTTGTCAGACTCCCATGATGGGCAACTCTGTAGGCTGTCCTGAGTTCCAAGCTTGGTTGACCCTTCCTGGATGATTTATGCCCTTAAAAGGGCTTTTGGCAATTGCTATAGCTTTACCTGAAGATCTTTCTTATGTAAAGTATTCTGGCCCAGGCCTTAATGGCCCACCCATTAACAAAGGTGGGGGTGAGATTCTGCTTCTGGGTTTCTACTCTTTTTAGAGGAAATATTCTGCCTTTCTAAATATTTACTAGAATATTTCATTTTTCTAGGAGAGTTGGGTGCCAACTTCCTACAGGATCTTGCATACACAATATTCCTTATTATCCCCATAACAACGGCCCTGTGAGGTATGTTGGGTTGAGAGTGAATGACTGGCCCAAAGTCACCCAGCTGGCTTTCATGCCTAAAATGGGACTACAACTCACTAGATACTACTGTGCCTTGTTTGCAAGGAAGCTTTCAGGGCAGAAATGAACTGAAGAGCCTTACATGTTTCACAAATCAACAGTGAATTAGAGAAAGCAAAGCAATACCAGTGTTCAACCTACCGGTAGTAGAAGTATCCAGTAAACCTTGTCAACTTTTGCATTAATGAGTTCTGATACCTGAGACAAAGATAGCAAAAGAATTAAACATTTCAAAGAAGTTTCATCTGAGTTCTAATGAAGCCAGGACTTGAGGCACAAATATGTTTCATACAAGACTGCCTTGATGTAGATTTCTTAATCTACATTAAGAAAAATCCTGAGTAATATTGTGACACCTTAAAATGTCAACTTATCTATTCTGTTTAAATGCCTATATGTCATTTGGGTAAAATTCTACCCCATCTTGTATCCACTTGTATTTACGGTAGGAATCAGCCTTTGGAGTCATGGAAAGTAGTAACCAGATGTGCCAGAATGTATTTCTCTGAGCTCTAATGGACACTTTCCAATGAGATCTGATTGGACAGCTTTGACATCCTTCGGATCGATTGGTGAAGACGACCAGGTGTTTTTACAGGCTGGCAACAGAAGGCGAGGCGGAGTGGGAGTAGACTGTTCTCGTTCAGAGTTTCCACTCTGGTCCGCCTCCAGACTATATTAAGTTCCTGGCACAGCACTTCAGTTGTTATCGGCTTGGTGCTTTACTTGCTAGTATGTCTGGCCGTGGAAAAGGAGGGAAAGGCTTAGGGAAGGGTGGCGCCAAGAGGCACCGTAAAGTCCTTCGCGACAACATCCAGGGCATCACGAAGCCTGCCATTCGCCGATTGGCCCGTCGTGGGGGAGTGAAGCGGATCTCCGGGCTCATCTATGAAGAGACTCGAGGCGTCTTAAAGGTCTTTTTGGAGAACGTTATCCGGGACGCGGTTACCTACACTGAGCATGCCAAGAGGAAGACGGTGACTGCTATGGACGTCGTTTATGCTTTGAAACGCCAAGGTCGCACCTTGTACGGTTTTGGTGGTTAAAAAGCTACTTTTCCACTGCTGACAAAGCAATCCAAAGGCCCTTATCAGGGCCACCCACGCAGTCATTTTAAAGAGCTGTTTTCATTGAAGGGGGGCGGGCGGGGGAAACCCCTAATGTAATTACTGTAAACTTATTCCGATCAACAATGTTAGTAAATAATAATTAACTGAGCAAATTAAACTGCCTTAGTTCGTTTTTATTTCTTAAGGTTTGTGAAAACGGGCTTATTGAGGCTTTTATCATTTTTTAAAAGTATTTTCAAGGCTTATCGCATGTTTTTTGTCTTTCCGGAAAGACTAGTTATTACGGGAGACGGGTGAAATGAAGCTTTCGACATCTTTACCACGTTCATCGGGACAAAAGAAAAGGGAAAAAAAGATGTAGATTAATTACGCGCCACAACTAGTCAGTACTGCAGCGCGGCAAATTCAAACCTTGTTAATTGAACCGTAAGGTTTATATGGGAAATTTGCCACAAGATGGCAGCAGAGGACAAGGAATGCCGATTCCTCCCCCAAAGCCCCTCATGAAAAGATCTGTATAACAATGTGAAAAGACCACAATATACCCCACAACAGTTCAGATGCATGACAGTGGAGAAACTGATGTCTAGGTACATTTCCATCCTTCCGAGGTCAGTAAAATGGGGAGCCAGATTGTTGGGGGCAATATCCTGACTCCCTAAACCACAGAGAGGGCTGTAAAACCACAAAGTGGTATATAAGTCTAAGTGCTATTGCTATTACTGTACTATAATATCTCCAGGGAATAGTTATGGCTTGGAATAATAAGGAATTAAATTAAAATACTTATTTACCAGTATATCGTCAATTGCCATCAGTGACTGAGTTTTCCATTTGTTTAAAGTATTCTGCATTTTTAAAGCTAACCATCACCATTGCACAAGGGGAAAATAATAAATTTGCCTATTTCAAGGAACTTTTTCTCTTCAAGGGAAAGGTGAGAGCAGGAAAAATAAAGCAATGGTGGCCTTGTTTCTCTCAAAATTAGTTTCAGAGGGGTAGTAGCAGTGGTGGGATTCAATTTCTTTTTACTATCGGTTCTGTGCGTGGGGCATGGCTGGGTGGGCGTGGCAGGGGAAGGATACTGTAAAACCCCCATTCCCTCCCCATCCCACTAACCTGCTTTCCAGCTCTGTTCTCCTGTGCAGGGCAACTAAAGAAGACCCAGCTGATCATCTGGGACTCGGGAGGCAGAGAATAGATGGGGGCAGTGCCAGTCAGAGGTGGTATTTGCCAGTTCTCCGAACTACTCAAAATTTCTGCTACTGGTTCTCCAGAATTGATCAGAACCTGCTGAATACCCACCTCTGAGTAGTATGGTTCTTCACACTAGCTGTTTACAATATAGCTTACTTATCCCGCCAAAGCACTAATATACCTTGTTGATTCAAAGGCTGCATCCTAACGACATCTAGAGTAAAGATAAGATCCTTTGATCCGGAAACATTTCAACTAAAAAGAAGGCAATAACTGAGGCAGGAGGGCCCTTGGTCCCCAAAATGAGTTCCATTGCTGAAACTGACCTTCTAGCTATCCATCACTTCTCCACATGAACATGATATGTAAGTGGTGTCTGTTATTGTTATCTCTCAGATAATAATGCAGATGATTTAAACTTATATCTTTAGAAAAGGTTTTGAAAAGAAGGGAATGGCTATCAACATCTCTAGTTCAGCCCATCGAATTGACCCACTGTTGGCTTTGAAACAACCCAAAATGGAGATGAGCTCCCACCAATTTTTTTTAAATATTAGCATGAATGTCCTGCAACTTGGCAAAATGATATGATAGTCCTCAACTTATAACCATTTTTTAATGACCGCTTGCAGTTATGGCATTAAAAAAAGTGACATAATTTTTCACAATTTGCGACAGTTGGCAATTAATATGTATTTATGATGTTTGCAATGTCCTGGGGTGATGTGATCACTTTTTGTGAACAAGCAAATTCAATGCGGAAGCCAGATTCACTAAACAATTGTGTTACTAATTTCACTGTAGTGATTCACTTAACAACCGTGGCAAGAAAGGTTGCAAAACGGGGCAAACTCAATAACTAAAATTTTAGGCATAATTATGGTTGTAAGTTGAGGACTACCTGTACGGCACAACCAATTCAGGATAAGATTTGTAGCTCGGGGTTGAAATGAGGGTTCTTGCTGCACTCTGAGCTTGGTTATTTCCTTGCAGATGTTTCATTATCCAGACTAGGTAATATCATCAGTGACTAGTCATTTTCGTGAAGAGTGAAGTTGGTGAACATGTGAAGACATATACATAGGCAAAGCATGAGGAAAAAATAAAAGGCAAAGTGGGCTGGGAAACCAAGATCAAAATCATGCAAAGAATCCCAAAGAGAAATCAAAGTGAACTGGGATCAATTACTGTTACAATTTGTGCAGGTCAATGCAATGATCGTTTATATCAGCACTGAAAAAGATATACATGGATTATCTCTACGTGGATTCGCTTTTTCCGTGTTTCTTGTAGTGACATGGGCTTAAATCACATCTTTTATAAAGTACAGCCAGTCAGAAATATGATTTGGTGCCCCTTTTTTAATAGCAAAATGAATAGAATTCTTTATTGGCCAAATGTGATTGGACACAAAACGAATTTGTCTTGCTGCATTTGCTCTCAAGTGTACATAAGAAAGATACATTCTTCAAGAATCATAAGGTACAATACTTAATAGTCATAGGGTACAATAAGCAATCAAATCATACTAGGAAACAGTCAATAAAAATCATTAGGATACAAGCAACAAGGTTACAGTCATAGTCATAAGTGGGAACAGATGGGTAAAAGGAAGGATGGGAGGATTAATAGTAATAGTTGGACAATGTTGAGGGAATTATTTGTTTAGCAGAGTGATGGTGTTCGGGAAAAACTGTTCTTGTGTCTAGTTGTTCTAGTGTGCAGTGCTCTATAACATTTTTTGAGGGTAGGAGTTGAAACAGTTTATGTCCAGGATGTGAGGGGTCTGTAAACATTTGGCATTCACTCAACTGGAATCCTGTGATACTTCAATGGATTTATATTAGGATGTGTTGGAAGAAATATCCTTCTGGGTTCCAAGTGGAGAAAAAGACACTGGATTCATGGAAGTTTCTTGGAAAGAAGGTTTATTGGTGGACAGGATCACATTACCTTCGAGCTCTTGGGTGAAAAAGGGCAGAGATGCTGAGTTTTATACCCTTTGTTGGGATTTGAATCTGAGCTTGTGTTCTGATTGGTTGTCAGACTCCCATGGGGCCATGCAGGTGCAACTCTGTAGACTGTCCTGAATCCCACGCTTGGTTGACTGTTGCTGGGTGATGACGTAATGAAAGGGCTTTGGGCAATTCCTATTATGGCTCTGCTTGGAGGTAGATCTTTGTTATGTAGAATAGACTGGCCCATGACTCAATGGCCCATTAACAAAGGTTGGGAGGGAGGGGACTGAGTTTCTGCCTCTCTGAGTTTCTACTTCTCTTTTAGGGGAAATATTCTGCCTTTCAGTATATCCTTAAATATTTCATTTTCCTAGGAGAGGGATGGGTTTTAACTTCCAACTGATGGTGTGACCTAATATCAACTAATAGCTTCACAAATAAAGAAAAGAAGAAAAGTTGTAGAATGAATGACTTTGGTTCAATTTTTTAGAAATATTTCATTACACTCATTCATTCTTCAGAATTGTTTTAAATTTCAGAATCGCACTTTGCATACAGCATCCAGTTTGGGACACCAATAGAGTTTATATACCATTTAAAAATGACCATAACAGTGAAGGATAGGATATAACATTTCCAAGCAACTAGAGACACACAGGTAAAATTTCCAGAAGTTGTTCTACATAATTTCAAAGGGTAGAATGAAGAATAATGATTTCTGGATTCCTTCTCTGAGTAGCAGGTTCAATTCATTGCGTAAATTATCCCTTACTATTCTAATATTGATATTATTCAACTTTTAGTGATTAGATATCATATGCAGCTACTATACTACATTTCTGAAAAGTAAATGAATAAAATACATAGATGAGCACTGTGCTAATTTTAACCATTTAATACCATTGGCATTTTATAAGAATCAATATACATTTATCGGGGTCCATCCACAATATATTCTTGCCGTCAATATTTATTCCACCCAATTTTGGTTTTAAATTTAGGGTTTTTAAATTAAACCACAGCAGGGAGACTGAGACAGGTATGAAAGGAGAAACCTTCAACCTTTGGAAGCTGCCACGAGCCACTCTTTGTTAGAAATGCCACCCTTGCAATGCTGATGGCGTCTGACAGGCAACGAAACTTCTGCGGCCGGCCTGGGGAGCCGGACATTAAGGGTGATCCACAGGGTCAAGGGAGGCGAGCAACAAGGCGTTTTTCGTGAAATAATCCCAGTAAAAGTTCTAACTTGGAAGAATCTGACCGGCCAAGCGCCGTTCCTCCGACGCCAGAGGGAATGAATGAATGTGTTACTTGGGTTCATCCGAGCGGCTTTGCGGCCAAACGCCCGTCCGGGGCAGCGCCTTCCCTCGCCACGCCGCCCCCAAAGTCCCCGGAGCGGCCTGGCCCTCTTCCCCAGCCCCGCTCCCCAAAGGCAAGCTTTTAATTTACACCAAAAGGCCCAACATTTCCCAATGGAAGAGGCGCGAGGCTGAACGGCGCTCCGCTTCTGCCAGGATTGCTCCGCCCGCCGCCTCCCCGCGCCGGCCGCCGCCACCGGCCGAAAAGCCCGGCCCCCTGCCCGTTTCCACCGGGTCCGGCCGGCCCCGACCCAGCCGCCAGTTTGGGGCGCTTTTGGTCCCCAAAACACAAACTGGCAGCCGCCGCAGCCGCGTCTGGCGGGCGAAGAGCAGCGGCCGCGAACGCACCAATCAGGGGCGCAGCTCCGCCCCTATAAATAGCAGGCAGCTCCTTTGCTTCCCTTCAGACTTTACTTTCCGGCTCCGAGGGACTCTGTGCCAGCCAGCCACCCAGCCGACGCCTCCCCGAAAGGAAGCCGAGAGGTCCGAAGGAGGAGAGCATGTCCGAGACGGCGCCCGAAGCCCCCGCGGCCGCTGCGCCGGTCACCAAGGCGCCGGCCAAGAAAGCCAAGAAGCCCGCGGCCGCCGCCAAGCCGCGCAAAGCCTCCGGGCCCAGCGTCACCGAGCTGCTGACCAAGGCGGTGGCCGCCTCGAAGGAGCGCAACGGCGTGTCCCTGGCGGCGCTCAAGAAAGCCCTGGCGGCGGCCGGCTACGACGTGGAGAAGAACAACAGCCGCATCAAGCTGGGCCTGAAGAGCCTGGTGGGCAAAGGCACGCTGGTGCAGACCAAGGGCACGGGCGCCTCGGCTCCTTCAAGCTCAACAAGAAGCAGCAGCAGCAGAAGGACAAGGGTGGTCAAGAAGAAGCCGGCCCTCAAG
The DNA here is from genome assembly GCA_009733165.1 of Naja naja. NCBI lineage: Eukaryota > Metazoa > Chordata > Lepidosauria > Squamata > Elapidae > Naja > Naja naja. The sequence goes on from CM019155.1 coordinate 127,817,611, forward strand.
AGCAAGAAGCCCGCCGCCAAGAAGCCGGCCGGCGCCGCCAAGAAGCCAAGAAGCCCGCCAAGAAGAGCCCCAAGAAGGCGGTCAAGAAGCCGGCCGCGGGAGCCAAGAAGGCGGCCAAGAGCCCAAGAACCAAGCCCAAGAAGGCGGCGAAAAGTCCCGCCAAAGCCAAGGCGGTGAAGGCGAAGGCAAGGCCGCCAAGCCCAAGACTCCCAAGGAAGGTGGGCCCAAGAAGGCGGCGGCCAAGAAGAAGTGAAGCGGCTCCTGTGACACTTCCGATCCCAAAAGGCTCTTTTAAGAGCCACCCACTTTTTCCTTTGAAAAGAGCTGGCCTCATTTGAGACACTGAAAAAATGACTTACGCCAAACCCGCTCAGTAAAGCAGCTCCTTAGCACGTCAATACAGCATGTCTGTATATTTCCTTTTTAGTGTTTCCTCAAGCCTAATAATCCCCCAGAATGAACGAGAGGTGAATTTAAGACTAGGTTAGAATGGGACACGGGTCTGATGATGAATTCGCCTAACCTTCAGCCCCTTAGGAAAGAACATGGGAGTGCGGTGGCTCACGAGGTTAGGAAGCTGGGCATCCATATTCGACCGCTGGTCGGCGTTATCCCCCGTCACGCTGCAGCTGACTGATCCAACAGCTTGAAGAGGGCAGCCCTCCAAAACGGGTTAGGGTTATGTCACGGACTAATTCTCAAACCGAAAGAGCTTCGATACTCCTGACACGACTAATAAAACCAGGGGACAAATGGATGCCAGGAATCAAAAACTCATCAGAGAGAAACATAGTATCAAAGACCAGGCTCTTTTAAAGTGAATGCGTAGGTGGCTCTTAAAAGAGCCTTTGGGGTATAATGAAGTCTCCGAGTGAGGTGAAGGATTTTTAAGCTCTTTCGCCGCGGATACGGCGAGCCAACTGGATGTCTTTGGGCATGATGGTGACTCTTTTGGCGTGGATAGCGCAGAGATTAGTATCTTCAAACAGCCCCACCAAGTAAGCCTCGCTGGCCTCCTGAAGGGCCATCACAGCCGAGCTCTGGAAACGCAGGTCGGTCTTGAAGTCCTGGGCAATTTCACGCACCAAGCGCTGAAAAGGGAGCTTGCGAATCAACAGCTCGGTGGACTTTTGGTAGCGCCGGATCTCTCGGAGAGCCACAGTACCAGGACGGTAGCGGTGAGGTTTTTTCACTCCTCCGGTGGCGGGCGCGCTTTTGCGAGCCGCTTTAGTAGCAAGCTGCTTCCTTGGTGCTTTACCACCGGTGGACTTCCGAGCGGTCTGTTTGGTTCTAGCCATCTTCCAAACGAGGCAATTTCGCTGTCTAAAAGTTCGGGTGAATGAATTTGGCTGACGAGCTGGTGGGTATTTTATAGGCAGCGTCCCGTCTTCCTATTGGCTGAGAGTGGCAATGAAGTCATTAATTCTGTTTGAATTTCCCGGGTTTTGTCATGATTGGACAATAACAGCAAAACTCTGATTGGTCTCTTTTCCTCCTACCGCACCAAATCGTTATTCTGTTATTTTAATTGACTCGAGGTACCCTGTCTCCCCATTGCCCGCGTTTATCGAATACAGTACTAAGAGATGATTTCTCCATCCACGAATATATTGGAAATAAATCTTGCAATCTTTCCAGGATTTTACAAAAAAATAAAACTGGAGCCATTGGAATTTATTCCATCCACTACTTTATTAGCAGTAATGGAAGAAACTGCGTATTGCTTTGGTAAGACCATATATGGAATACTGTATCCAAAAAAGATGGGAAATTATCAAAGCCTGTAGGAAGTTAGCACCCACCCCTCTCCTAGAAAAATGAAATATTCTAGGAAATGTTAAAAAGGCAGAATATTATATTTCCCTGGATGAGAAAAGGAGAAACATGTTTTAAAGACAAAGCAGCTTCCTGCAGCTCCCTGCCCCCCCTTCAGCTCCAGGGTGATGGGATTAAGACATGGGTCTCAGGAAATGATAGGATTACCCATCTCACCACATGGCATCTGGGAAGATTGCATTAGCCAGCACTCAGGTGAAGCCATGTGGTCCAGACAAAGTCTACAAAGTTAGCTAAGACCCCCAACCCTGGGAATCTGACAGCCAATGGGATACATTTCTTACACAGCAACAGGAAACACTAAGGTGGGGCCCAACCCTGGGTACAAACCCCAGGCACTCTCAGCACCTCAGCCCTTCTTGATCTTCTCCTTCACCTTGAAGCATGTGATCATCTTTCTCTGGAGCTCCAGACCATGTGGTCCTGTTCACCATTAAACTTTCCAAGCAGCCTCCATGTTTCCAGTGTCTTTTTCCCCACTTGGAACTGAACCCAGAAGGATATTTCTTTCAACAAGCCTAGAACTAAGGAAGAATTTCCTGCAGTGAGAACAATGAATCAGAGGAATGGCTTGCTTTCAGAAATGGTGGGTGCTCCAACACTGGAAGTTTTTAAGAAGAGATTGGACAGAAGAAGAGAAGAAGAGATTTGTCTGGAAAGGTTTCCTGCTCAAGCAAGGTGTTGGACTAAAAGAGATCCAATGTTCCTTCCAACTCTATTATCAGTATTCTATATTCTCTGCTTTCTATTGTGAAACCTTAAGCATAGTACTTGAGTATATTATACAAAGGTTTATTCAAATTTCTTTCTATTAAGACTGCAATCTAGTGCCATTTTGAGACAACGACGAATCCGCATACAGACAGGAGGTTGTACAACTTGCCTCGTGGTGTAACCGGAACCATCTGAAACTGAACACAATCAAAACTGTAGAAATGGTGGTAGACTTTAGAAGAAACCCGCCCATACTACCACCTCTTATAATACTAGACAACACAGTATCAACAGTAGGGACTTTCACATTTCTAGGTTCTATCATATCACATGACCCAAAAAGGACACTTAACATCAAAAATATCATCAAAAAAGCACAACAAAGAATGTTCTTTCTGCGCCAACTCAGAAAGCTCAAACTGCCCAAGGAGCTGCTGATTCAGTTCCACAGAGGAATTATTGAGTTTGTCATCTGCACCTCTATAACTGTCTGGTTTGGCTCTGCAACCAAATAGGACAGACACGGACTTCAGAGGATACTTAGAACTGCAGAAAAAACAATTACTACCAACCTGCCTTCCATCGAGGACCTGTACACTACATGAGTCAAAAAGAGGGCTGTGAAAATATTTACAGACCCCTCACATCCTGGATATAAACTGTTTCAACTCCTACCCTCAAAATGACACTATAGGGCACTGCACACCAGAACAACTAGACACAAGGACAGTTTTTCCCAAAATGCCATCACTCTGCTAAACAAATAATTCCCTCAACACTGTTCAACTATTTACAAAGTCTGCACTACTATTACTATTAATCTTCTCATCACTCCTTATCATCCATCCCCTCCCACTTGTGACTGTATGACTATAACTTTGTCGCTTGTATCCTTATGATTTATATTGACTATTTTCTGGTATGATTTGATTGCTTATTGTACCCCATGACTATTATTAAGTGTTGTAGCTGATGATTCTTGACTCTTGACAAATGTATCTTTTTTATGTATATTGGGAGCATTTGCACCAAGACAAATTCCTTGTGTGTCTAATCACACTTGGCCAATAAAGAATTCTATTCTATTCTATTTTCTTAGAACATAACATTTATTTCCTCCATATGGATTGCATTCAAAAATATGGGAAATGGATCAAACTAGATCAGGGGTGTCAAACTGGATTTCTTTGAAGGCTGGATCAGTATTGTAGTTCTCTTCTGTGGGCTGGCCAGGGAGGGGGAGATGGGACGGATGCCTCCTGCAGCACCCTGCCTGCCAAAACAGGGTGCCTGGCCTCACTTTGGCTGGCAGGGTGATGCAGGAAGCCATCCAGACCAAAAATGGGGTGCAGGGGGCCACGCATGGCCGCCCCACACCCCATTTTCACTAACAGAGGCACCGCAGGCCAGTCCTTTGCTATTCCCAGGCTGGCCCCATAGGCCAGATTTAAGCATCCCACGGACCGGATCCAGCCTGTTGGCCTTGAGTTTGACACCCCTGAACTAGACGTTTATTAATTGCAACACTGTCTCCAAACCACAGTATCACAAACTGGGAGAATATTTAGTTATATTCCTTTCCTTATTCAGTACTCAGCAAATGTCAGCAAAAGATGCATTGCTCCTGAATAACTAACTCCATAGCTAATTTTGGCCCAAACTGGAAAGAGGAATGTTTAAAAGTTTACAAATTACAAATATTTCATGTACAATATCTCATGTACAAATATTTCATGTACAATATAACATGCACAATTTCCCTAGTCTAGTTCCTTCCAGATGCTTAATTTCACTTCTAATTCTGGTAGATATTGTGATTGAGATTGGGGGGAAAAAAACCCCAGACTTTTGCCTTTTCTACTATGTGGAAGAAGGAATGGAATGGAAAAGGAAAGGAAAGGAAAGGAAAGGAAAGGAAAGGAAAGGAAAGGAAAGGAAAGGAAAGAACAGAATAGAATTCTTTATTGGCCAAGTGTGATTGGACACACAAGGAATTTGTCTTGGTGCAAATACTCTCAGTGTACATAAAAGAAAAGATACATTCGTCAAGAGTCAAGAATCACAAGGTACAACACTTAATAATTTATTTATTTATTTATTTATTTATTCGACTTTTATGCCGCCCTACTCCCTAAGGACTCAGGGCGGCGAACATTAAAACAGAGCAAATTTACAATAAAAAACAATTAAATAAAACAAGCTGAATACATTAAAACATTAAGAAAATTAAAACCCTCAGACCCCGGGTCATTCCAGGCCGGCCTGTTGAAACAACCAAGTCTTCAGGCCTCGGCGGAAGGAGCGGAGGTCAGGGGCCAAACGGAGATCCACGGGGAGCTGATTCCAGAGGGCAGGCGCTCCCACGGAGAAGGCCCTAGCCCTGGGAACCACCAGCCAACAATGCCTAACTGATGGTATCCCAAGGAGGCCCCTCCTATGAGAGCGAACAGGGCAATCGGAAAGTGATGCTGGCAGGAGGCGTTCCTGCAGGTACCCTGGACCCAAGCCATTTAGGGCTTTATAAGTTGTTACTAACACCTTGAAGGCGACCCGGGAGACAACCGGCAACCAATGAAAGCCGCGCAGGAGGGGTGTAACATGGGAGTATCGGGATACTCCCATCACAGCCCAGCTGACGCATTCTGCACCAGCTGTAACCTCCGGGTCATCCGCAAGGGCAGCCCCATGTAAAGAGCGTTGCAGTAGTCGATTCTGGAGGTGATGAGCACATGAGTAACCGTTCGAAGGGCATCTCGGTCCAAATAAGGGCAAAGCTGGCGAACCAGCCGAACCTGGGCAAAAGCCCCCCTGGCCACAGCTCCCACATGCTCCTCCAAACCAAGCTGTGAATAATAGTTATAGTGTTATATAGTCATAGGGTATATAGAATATAGAATAAAGTCATAGGGTACAATAAGGTATATAGGGTGTACCTAGGGGTTTTCCTGGACTCACGACTCCTGTTCGAAGAGCAGGTCTTGCCCAGGAGGCCCTTTGTGCAACTGTGGGTTGTGCACCAGTTACGCCCTTTCCTGGATCAGCGGTCCCTACTCACAGTCACTCATGCCTGGTCACTTCCCGTCTTGATTATTGCAACGCGCTTTACATGGGGCTGCCCTTGAAGAACATCCGGAAGCTCCAGTTGGTACAAAATGCAGCGGCCTGCATGGTTTTATGCAGACCCTGGTGTGCACATGTGTCACCTCTCCTTCAGGAGCTGCATTGGTTGCTGATTTGCTTCCGGGTGCAATTCAAAGTGCTGGTTGTCACCTTTAAAGCTCTTAATGGCTTGGGACCAGGTTATCTGAGGGAACGTCTCTTGCCGGTCACATGTATCTGACCCATTAGAGCGAAGAGGCAGGGAATGTTGCGGGTCCCATCCCTGAGGGAGATACACCTGGTGGGACCCAGAAGAAGGGCCTTCTCTGTCCTGGCTCCCTCTCTCTGGAACATCATTCCCCCAGAGATTAGAATGGCCCCCTCACTAATACTCTTCCGAAAGGCACTGAAGACCTGATTTTGCCAGTGGGCTTGGGGAACCCAGAGAGGGATGGTGCCCATGAGATGGTTAGTATTTTCTGCTGTCATTGGGGCGGGGGATGGGGGTGGGAGTTGGTTTTTAATTTTTTTCCCCAAATTTTGTTCTATTGTACTTTACTAATTTGATACTTTTTGTTAGTTTTTTTAATTTTAAATATGGTTTTACATTGAGTAAGCCGTCTTGAGTCGCCATGGGCGAATAGGTGGCAATATAAATTAAATAAATAAATAAACAAGCAAGCAATCAAATCATACTAGGAAACGATCAATATAAATCATTAGGATACAAGCAACAAAGTTACAGTCATACAGTCACAAGTGGGAGGAGATGGGTGAAAGGAAGGATGGGAGGATTAATAGTAATAGTAGTGCAGACTTTGTAAATAGTTGGACAGTGTTGAGGGAATTATTTATTTAGCAGAGTGATGGCGTTTGGGGAAAAATTGTTCTTGTGTCTGGTTGTTTGGGTGTGCAGTGCCCTATAGTGTCATTTTGAGGGTAGGAGTTGAAACAGTTTATATCCAGGATGTGAGGGGTCTGTAAATATTTTCACAGCCCACTTTTTGACTCGTGCAGTATACAGGTCCTCGATGGAAGGCAGGTTAGTAGTAATTGTTTTTTCTGCAGTTCTAAGTATCCTCTGAAGTCTGTTTCTGTCCTGTTGGGTTGCAGAACCAAACCAGACAGTTATAGAGCTGCAGATGACAGACTCAATAATTCCTCTGTGGAACTGAATCAGCAGCTCCTTGGGCAGTTTGAGCTTTCTGAGTTGGCGCAGAAAGAACATTCTTTGTTGTGCTTTTTTGATGACATTTTTGATGTTAAGTGTCCTTTTTGGGTCATGTGATATGATAGAACCTAGAAATGTGAAAGTCCCTACTGTTGATACTGTGTTGTCTAGTATTATAAGAGGTGGTAGTATGGGCGGGTTTCTTCTAAAGTCTACCACCATTTCTACAGTTTTGATTGTGTTCAGTTCCAGATTGTTCTGGTTAACCACGAGGCAAGTTGTATAACCTCCTGTCTGTATGCGGATTCACCCTTGTCTCAAATGAGACCAATCACTATTGCATCATCTGCAAACTTCAGTATTTTAACAGATGGATCATTTGAGATGCAGTCATTGGCATATAGGGAGAAATGGAGAAAGCACACAACCTTGGTGGGCCCCTCTGCTAATTGTAATTTATATAAATTAAATATTATTACCAGAATGGCTCCTTAGAAAGCAAGAGATTATTGCTGTAAGAGTTTAAACAATGCACTAAAAGAATTAACTATTAAATCCTTGCTACAAAAACAGTACAAAGCAACCAGATAAAAAAGAATACTTTATACCCATGAAGCGTGGGGGTAGCGGGGCATACTCCTATCTGGAATACTTTTATTAGAGATGAATCTAGTCATGGAGTGAAGCATGAGTCCTACACAATTAAGAGAAGCTGAAACAAGCTTTAATATTCTCCCAAACTCATCAAAATGGGATAGTAAACTCATAACAAAAATTCAGGCCTATACTGTAATTCTCAAAGGAAGAGAATGATTTCTGACTTGGTTCTGGAGCAGAACTGGCATCCATTTGTGATCTTAGTCCACCAACACACATTTTTAAAGATCATGACTACTTTCCCTCCCTCCCTCCCCCATTTTTCATCAATCATCTAGTGAGGGAAAACTATAAACTTCTCTATCCACATAAATTAACAAAAAGCAAAGGAATCCTTTGCATTGTTACTGTTCATCTTTAAGAGACAGTATGGTATTGATTTTTTAAAACATCTTCCAATTAGAGCCATTGCATTAGGGCTGCAATCTTTATTAAGACTAATTCTCATTGAATTTAACAGAATGTTGAATATAGGACTGTTATGCTAGTTAGAAATATCCCTTTTCAAAAAAAAATCTCTGCATTTATTTGACATAGTGCTTATGTCTTGTTTTACACAACTCTATAATTATTCTTAGAATTAAAATGCTGCAATACTTTATTTTCATGTGGACAATATTAAGGAAAGCCTAATTTTAAAACAGGGGTTGAAACTCCAAGGATACAAAGCTAGAAGTTATGAACTGTGCCTCAAGCAGCCGGGTGACCCGTAAAGTTTCTCACAATCCTATTTAAAGGAAAATAATAGCAACCTATTTCAAAAAATCTTGGATTAAAAAATCCCTACAGGAATTATTCCTCAAAATTTGCTAGCAAACTGGATTTAAAGCCCCATGCATGCATGCATTCACAATAGTTTTTAAGATTCAAATGTTTATAGCAAAATTCTGGTTACAAAATCGGCAAGCAACTCGGCAATTTTTCTGAAAGATTTGGCGGCCCTGAAAAGGGCCTTTGGGTTTTGTATTCGGTTAATTCAACTTTTAGCCTCCGAAGCCATATAGAGTACGACCTTGGCGCTTCAAGGCATAAACGACGTCCATCGCAGTCACAGTCTTTCGCTTTGCATGCTCGGTGTAGGTCACAGCATCACGAATAACGTTTTCCAGGAAAACCTTCAGTACGCCCCGAGTTTCTTCGTAAATCAAGCCAGAAATACGCTTTACTCCCCCACGGCGAGCCAAACGACGAATAGCAGGCTTGGTAATGCCTTGGATGTTGTCGCGGAGCACCTTCCGATGCCTCTTAGCGCCCCCTTTTCCGAGCCCTTTGCCACCTTTTCCACGTCCAGACATGCTTCTCTTCACGTAACAACCACCTCGCTTGCAGGAGAAGAAATGCTGTTAGCGTACGAATCTCTCAGCTTATATTGCATAGAGACCGACCAGAATGAAAACAGCGGGGGGAAGGGTGTTGTTTTTTTTTAACGAACCTTATTGTTCCTCTGTCCAATGAACTACCAATACGAAATTAAACTGTCCAATCAGAATACAGTAAATAGTACACAAAGCTCTATGCGATTTCGGCGCCCATTAAAAGAATTGTGTGGGGGGGTGGCTAATTTAGCTTTAAACATCGTCTCAAACGTCTCATAATTTACCTACTGAACATGTATTGTTATAAAATTTAAAATCGAATAAAGGGATTTTTTTTTCTCCCAGTACACTGGGAATAACGTTTTAAAACGTTTACTGAAATATTTTTGCTGATTGCTTCCAAAAGGTTTATTTTCCAGCTCTTTTGTGACACAATTCACAAAATGTAAAGGCAAAAGTGGAGCATCCAAGCATCCAATTTTTGATCATGTGACCATGGGGATGCTGCAACTGTAAATGTGAAAAACTCACTTTTTTAGTGAGTGCCCTTGTAACTTCAAATGGTCATTAAATGAATGGTTGTGAGTTGAGGACTACCTGTACTTATAAAGTAAAAAAGGGAGGATATAAAAATATTTTTTGGCAGGATGAATGTGGTTTGCCTTCTTCTGAGACATTTTTTCAATTTCCCAATCTAGCCTTTTTTTTCTCTTACAATTCTGAGATTATCTGGTGCTATCCAATTCAAATTCTAAGCAAACCTGGTCCTGCTGAGCTCCTGAGTATGAGACTGAGTATATGGTAGAATGCATATAAACTCTTCTCACTTAGGTTTTGCGTTTGGGTGGTAATTTCTGAAAAATTTTACTGGCATTCTGGAATTCTTTAAAAGCATAGAGCAGACTTCGGTGGAGAGCAGATTAAGCTGCTTAGTTACCAAGTTATTTAAAACTTCTTACACAAAGCAAACAGGTTTAATTTACTTTATTAATCAAAAATGACTTGCACGCGATTCTGGGGTTATTAGGCTAAAGTGTGCGTGTGTGTGAATTTGACTACTACTGTTAGCCTACAGATAGGATATGCAACATAGATGTTATGAAAAGGAGCTCAATTAACTAAAAGCATATTGTACAGTTCATATCATAACTTATTGGCTAAATCGTGGTTAATCAAATCCTGAGCTGAGGTGAATACTGCCCATTTATAAATTCTGCCACTTAAGACAGCACGTCAAGCTTAACCTTGGGATTCATAATCAACAAGAACCGGTGAAATAGAACAATAGAAAGCGCGCGCCTTTGGTTGCAGTCGGTGCCATAAACTGAAACATTCCACGCTGCATTGCGATTGGCAGACGTCCCCACGTGTTTCCCTCCGCCCATTTTCCTAAATAAACCCTTCCCCTTTTCTATTTGCTATGTGAAAGGGGGGACGAAAGGGGGGGGCAGGAGAAAAAATACCTACCGACTAGAAAATGTGAGAGCAATTACTTTTAATGGCAGAAATAAGGGGGAAAGATGGCATCAAATGATTTCTTCAGTTGCAGCAGGAAGGTCTCAATTTTTGTTAGTTTCCTGGAAACCGGCTAATTTTTAAAAGAGCTTTCGTTTTCTAAAAGCGATACATGAATGGACCGAACGTTTACATTCTCAGATGGTGTCACTTTCTTTTCAAAGAGCTTGTATCAATTGCCGAGATTACAATGTTCCTCTGAAGGAGTTTCCCGACTAACACCAGACTTATTGGGTTTTTTTTTGCCATCATGGGACTAATACGGTTCTTCTAGTGTTCTTTCCAGTAGCCCAAATACAATTTGCACCCACAAGCGGACATTCAACATTTACACTCGTATGCATAAGCGAACACAGCTCTTTCTATGAATGCGTGGGCGGCCCTGATAAGGGCCTTTTTAGATCAATAAAGATGGGATTCACACACTTATCCACCAAAACCGTACAGAGTACGACCTTGGCGTTTCAAAGCATAAACAACATCCATCGCAGTTACGGTCTTTCTCTTCGCGTGCTCGGTGTAGGTCACAGCATCACGAATAACATTCTCCAAAAAGACCTTCAGTACACCGCGAGTCTCTTCGTAAATCAAGCCCGAAATACGCTTCACACCTCCACGGCGAGCCAGTCGGCGAATAGCAGGCTTGGTGATGCCTTGGATGTTATCGCGGAGCACTTTCCGGTGTCTCTTGGCGCCTCCTTTTCCAAGACCTTTTCCGCCTTTCCCACGACCAGACATGACAAAAGCAATCACTAGCACTCCCTGAAAGAACCACTGAACAATATGATAGTCGGGCGCAAGAGCAACATTTATATAGCACTGAGCCCGACCTGAGTGAGAACTTGAAGCGGGGCTTATATTACTTTCGCCCCCTCCTCCTTCGCCTTTCCGAAGAATCCCAAGAGGCGGGCTTTTCCATCAATAAATCAACCAGGAACTGGAATGTGACCAATCAGATTCTTCATTTATAAAGAAATGTGTTACAAAGATGCAAGTTTTCTTTTTATGTTTACAAAGCACTATAACTTCATATACAAACTGGTGTACAACTTTTTTTTTAAATTATACCGCCTTTTGTAATTTACAAAAAAGTTTTTGAGATTAAATGCACCTCAGGAAATTGAGAGTTGTGATTTGTGAATTATAACAAAGCCGTTTACCAAGGAAGATTTTACAAGCATGCTGGCAGAAATATTTATTTAGTGTACTGTATTTCTTTTCCTTTTCAGTACTCGATTTCAACATTTTATTTCGGTGTGATGGCTAACGGTGCCTCGAACATCCTTAGTTTTAAAAAAACATTTTATTTTATTAAATAGTTCTTCGGTAATGTTTACTGTGCATTTTTTTCTTCCTTAGACTTAAGGACGCCTCAAATAGTTTAATGCTTGGATAACATCTCATGATCGTTCCCGAAAATTGGATTACACCATGTCAGCAATCACTTTCACATCCCTTCATTATATCGTAACAAAATATCGGGGAAAGCAGCATTGCAATTAGATCATTATGCGCAGTGCCTACGTTAGCCCTGATTGGTTAGAAATGAAGTCACCACCCAATCCTTATGTAGCCCGGGTTATTTTTTAAAACGAATCATAACTTTCTCAAGCAATGGGCAATTTTCAGGAATTGCAAAGGTTGCAATAGTTCTGCACATCTGCATTCATTCAATATAGACATTCTTTCTCCCCTGTCCTCCACTATCGTGAGGGAATATATTTTTAAAAAGATTGTGCATAAATTAGGGAGGAATATCCGGGCAATAGTCGTCGCAGAAAGAACTAAGGGCAGCGCTCTCGCTCTGATTTTGCGGGAGAATATGGCGCTACCGAAAATTCAAGCATTTTATCTCGCATTCCCTGTCCAACATACAGCGCGGTTCTGAGTTCCTACCTATATAGGGAAGTCAGTTGCTATTCTTGATCGAAAGATAAAAGAATCATAGCAAAGATTATCCCACCCACTCATCCATGCTTCAATATCCAAAACCGCTGCCCGGAAGAAATTAGATATAGAAGACCCTACGACCTTCCCAAGAGTCCTTGTGGAAGGGTTTCAAGCAGGCACTTCAGACGTCCTGAAATGTTCGAGTGCTTGGACTCAAATGAGGTCAGCTCTTTTCAAAGGAAAAAGTGGGTGGCTCTTAAAAGAGCCTTTTGGGATCGGAAGTGTCACAGGAGCCGCTTCACTTCTTCTTGGCCGCCGCCTTCTTGGGCTTGGCCACCTTCGCCTTGGGAGTCTTGGGCTTGGCGGCCTTTGCCTTCGCCTTCACCGCCTTGGCTTTGGCGGGACTTTTCGCCGCCTTCTTGGGCTTGGCGGGCTTGGCCTTCTTGGGGCTCTTGGCCGCCTTCTTGGCTCCCGCGGCCGGCTTCTTGACCGCCTTCTTGGGGCTCTTCTTGGCGGCGGGCTTCTTGGGCTTCTTGGCGGCGCCGGCCGGCTTCTTGGCGGCGGGCTTCTTGCTCTTGAGGGCCGGCTTCTTCTTGACCACCTTGTCCTTGGCTTCCTGCTGCTGCTGCTTCTTGTTGAGCTTGAAGGAGCCCGAGGCGCCCGTGCCCTTGGTCTGCACCAGCGTGCCTTTGCCCACCAGGCTCTTCAGGCCCAGCTTGATGCGGCTGTTGTTCTTCTCCACGTCGTAGCCGGCCGCCGCCAGGGCTTTCTTGAGCGCCGCCAGGGACACGCCGTTGCGCTCCTTCGAGGCGGCCACCGCCTTGGTCAGCAGCTCGGTGACGCTGGGCCCGGAGGCTTTGCGCGGCTTGGCGGCGGCCGCGGGCTTCTTGGCTTTTTCTTGGCCGGCGCCTTGGTGACCGGCGCAGCGGCCGCGGGGGCTTCGGGCGCCGTCTCGGACATGCTCTCCTCCTTCGGACCTCTCGGCTTCCTTTCGGGGAGGCGTCGGCTGGGTGGCTGGCTGGCACAGAGTCCCTCGGAGCCGGAAAGTAAAGTCTGAAGGGAAGCAAAGGAGCTGCCTGCTATTTATAGGGGCGGAGCTGCGCCCTGATTGGTGCGTTCGCGGCCGCTGCTCTTCGCCCGCCAGACGCGGCTGCGGCGGCTGCCAGTTTGTGTTTCTTGGGGGACCCAAAAGCGCCCCCAAACTGGCGGCTGGGTCGCGGGGCCGGCCGGACCCGGTGGAAACGGGGCAGGGGGGCCGGGCTTTTCGGCCGGTGGCGGCGGCCGGCGCGGGGGAGGCGGCGGGCGGGAGCAATCCTGGCAGAAGCGGAGCGCCGTTCAGCCTCGCGCCTCTTCCATTGGGAAATGTTGGGCCTTTTGGTGTAAATTAAAAGCTTGCCTTTGGGGAGCGGGGCTGGGGAAGAGGGCCAGGCCGCTCCGGGGGGACTTGGGGGCGGCGTGGCGAGGGAAGGCGCTGCCCCCGGACGGGCGTTTGGCCGCAAAAGCCGCTCGGATGAACCCAAGTAACACATTCATTCATTCCCTCTGGCGTCGGAGGAACGGCGCTTGGCCGGTCAGATTCTTCCAAGTTAGAACTTTTACTGGGATTATTTCACGAAAAACGCCTTGTTGCTCGCCTCCCTTGACCCTGTGGATCACCCTTAATGTCCGGCTCCCCAGGCCGGCCGCAGAAGTTTCGTTGCCTGTCAGACGCCATCAGCATTGCAAGGGTGGCATTTCTAACAAAGAGTGGCTCGTGGCAGCTTCCAAAGGTTGAAGGTTTCTCCTTTCCTACAGGTCTCAGTCTCCCTGCTGTGGTTTAATTTAAAAACCCTAAATTTAAAACCAAAATTGGGTGGAATAAATATTGACGGCAAGAATATATTGTGGATGGACCCCGATAAATGTATATTGATTCTTATAAAATGCCAATGGCATTAAATGGTTAAAATTAGCACAGTGCTCAAATATGTATTTTATTCATTTACTTTTCAAAAATGTAGTATAGTAGCAGCTGTCAGATCTCTAATGCTAGAAAATAATAATAGAGTAGTAGAAATGCAGTTGCATTTGGAGTGATGATACTTTTCTGTAAAATTCTTCCAACTTACACAGGACTTTTATTCTTTCAAGAAGTTATATCTAGAAATCAAGCATACATGTTTGATTTCTAACCACTGACAGTATTTTCAAATGATTTCTTTGTTTCTTGTCAACACAAAGATATAAGTCAATTCAATTTGGTTTATCCCTGACAAATAGGAAGTGTTTCACTGATGTGTATTTTAATTCTATCTTTTAAAATTCATTGTACAATGGTGCTGATTTCATTTTATTTTTCTACTGGGAAATGCAACTTCATGACTGCCTTTCAGTTGAGTAGGTTTGATAACAATGGAGGTTGAGAATAAATGGAAATCAAGTCTGTCAGAATCTTTGGAGTGAATATCCATTACTTTCCATAATTACCTTAATATAAGCAGTGGCCTGCTGGATCTCACCCCTGGCCCATCGAGTACTGCAATGACCAATCAAAAACAGGCAATCCTTGAGTTACAACAGTTCATCGGGTAACCATTCAAAATTACATTACTGAAAAAAATGACCATTTATCACACCTGCAACATCTCCCTGGTCATGCAATCAAGGGCCTTGGTAGCTCAGGCTGTTAAATGCCTGCGCTTAAGTTCCAGCTGCCTACAATTATTGTAGGCTCGAATCCCACCAGGCTCAAGGTTGACTCAGCCTTCCATCCTCTCGGGGTAGATAAATTGAGGACCCAAGATTGTTGGGGGCAATTAGCTGACCTTGTAAAAATGCCGCTTAGTAATAAGCAGGCATATACAATGGAATGAAGGCTATTGCTGAGCACACTGGGTTGTATCCCAAAAAATTGTAAGCCGCCCTGAGTCTTCGGAGAAGGGCAGCATATAAATGTAATTAAAAAAAAATTCAGGCACTTGGCAACTGAGACATATTTATGACAGCTGCAGTGTCCAGGGTCATATGATCTCCTTTTGTGACCTTCTGACTAGCAGAGTCAATGTCAGTTAGCTCAGTTGGTTAGAGCATGGTGCTAATAACGCCAAGGTTGCAGGTTCGATCCCCGAACTGGCTACTCGTTTTTAAGGAGAGTGCGTAAGTGCACCATCGTGCCTACCGTCCCTGTCCTATTGTCCCCATTTATTCGTACCTATTTCCTGTATTCTTACTCATGTTTATACTTATATCGATTATCTTGTAAGCGATTGACAAATCAAATCAAATAAAAATAAATCTGGAAGACACTTTCACTTAGCAGCTGTGACAAAAAAGGTTGTAAAATGTGGCAAAATTCACTGTCTTGCTTAGCAACAAAAATTTTGGCTTAGTTATGAACCTGTACACAAGGAAGCTCACTAGTCTCTGAGCAGATGACTTTCAAAGGCAACCCCGTTGCCCACAAGGCTAATAGCCATTGACTCCCAGATCAGATATGCTAATATCAATTCTTGGATACATGAAGAAGATCCAGTCCAATATACAAACAAAACTATAGAAACAGAAGAGGAATTTAAATAATCTGTAGGCAGCAGAGTCAAAGAAGCAATCCATAGTTTTAAATACCAAATCAGTTATAATATCCTTTCCAATACAGGTAGTCCTCGATTTACAACAATTAGTTTAATGACCATTCGAAGTTACACCACCACCGAGAAAAGTGACTTATGACCATTTTTCACACAAGTGCAGGGGTGGGGCTGCTGGGGGTTTGCAGGGGTTCAAGAGAGCCCCTAGCTAAGATTCTGTGCAGTTTGAAGAACCCCCAAATCCCACTCCTGGCTGGCCCCGCCCATTCCTCCCCTCCCCTCCTAGGTGTCCCCACATGGCCCGTTTTGGATGCAGGTAAGTGCAGGGCGTGTGTGGAGGCTCGGGGAGGGCGAAAAATGGGCCTCCTGGAAGTTTGGGAAAGCCAGAAATGGGCCCATTTCTGGCTTCCAGAGAGCCCCCAGAGCCCAGGGAAGCCATTTTCGCCCTCCAGGTGGCTCGAGAAAAGCCTCCGGAGGCAGAGGAGGGCAACCCCATCCCTCCGGTCGTGGTGCAGGAGGGCCACCATGGCTACACTCACCCAGCAACCAGGAAGAGAACCCTTTGCTGAAATTTTTGAAGCCCACCCCTACACAAGTGTTGTAGCAGCCCTGTGGTCATGCGATCAAAATTCGGATGCTTTGGCAACTGGCTCATCTTCATGACGGTTGCAATATCCTCAGGTCATGTGATCACCTTTAGTGACCTTCTGACAACCAAAGTCAACGTGGAAGCCACATTGATTTAACAGCCACGTTACTAAATGATACACGACAGTTAACAGATAATCAGAGTTGGAAGGGACCTTATAGGTCATCTAGTCCAACCCACCTGCCCAAGCGGGAGACCCTGCACCATTTCTGACAGATGGGAGTCCAACCTCTTCTTGAAGGTCTCAAGTGATGGCGCTCCCACAACTTCCGAGGGCAAGCTGTTCCATTGGTTGATTGTTCTCACTGTCAGAAAGTTTCTCCTTATTTCCAGGTTGAATCTCTCCTTGTTCAGTTTCCATCCATTATTCCTTGTCTGGCCTTCAGGTGCTTTAGCAACTCTTTAGCTCTTTAGAAAATGAACAACTGTAATCCTTCAATTAACAACCGTGGCAAGCAAGGTCATAAAATGGGGTAAAACTCACTTAACAAAAGTCTCATTTAGAAATTTTGGGTTCATTACCAGTTTCTCTCTCTTGACATCCCCAGATATACCTTTCCTTTGGAGCTGCCCACCCTTTCTGAGAATAACTTAGAATGAAGGATCAAAAGAACTTTAATATCATTCCAGAAATGCATGCAACATCCTCAGAGGTGGGATCCGACCGGTGTAACTACCGGTTCGGTGGCTATGTGTCATGCGCACATGCACGCTTTGCATGCATGTGTACCTGACGCGTGCAAAGCGCATGTGTAGTTAAAAAAACTGCTGAGCTGCCCGGACAGCTGAGCAGCACTGCGTGTAGTTGTGCAGCATTTGAAAAAGCACTTTTTTCCTGCTTTTTCAACCGCAGCTGTGTCATGCAAAGCAGCTGAAGTTGAAAAAACAGGAAATAAAGGACAGGTAAGAGCCTGGGGAGGCAGGTGGGCCAAAACAGCAGCAGACACGGAACCAATTCCGTGTCTGCTGCTCTTCAGAGCTACTGGTTCTATAGAGCCAGGCAGAACCTGTAGCATCCCACCCCTGCACATCCTATGGAGTGATTTCATAGTTTAACTTTCAAACAAGTTTGTATGGTTGATAGGAAGAGAAACTGTTGAAGATGTCAGGAGGGGCTGATATATCTTCTCCTTGCCCAGTGTGGAATCCAGATGCAGAAGAGAGATTTGTTCATTGGCTTTTTGGGAGCTTCTTTCCTTGTGCAAAATATGTATGTAGCCTACAAGCTTGACTTGAACTCCCATCAGCATTAGCCAGTATGGTCAAAGACTATGAATTGTGGAAATTGTAGTTCAATCCATTTAGATGGCCCTAAGATGCTTATCGGACAAATTATATTAGTAGAGTATATTAGAGTATAGTTGAGTAAAAAGTTTAATTTATTATTAGAGCTGAGAGCCTGAGGGGTGACAATACTGAGGACAAGGAATTGGGTCATTTTAGGTTCTAGAACTGCACTCTGGAACATTCACCCATGGTACATGGATGCTCTTTAATGAAAGTCAGAAACATTTTCCGGAAGCAGTTAAATGCCCACCTAGGAAAGGGTCTCCTGTCTTCTATCTGTTTTACTTACTTCTAAAGAAATGAAAAATTAGCATAGTTTTATTTTTTTCTCTTCTTAGTTTCTTAACTTTACAAAACGTGTTTCCTTTTCTTTGCCTCTTATTTTACTCATATAAGGAATATAAATTTTCAGGAAGTTAAGAAAAGCAGAGTACAAGCTAAGGTCAGCCCCCAAAGTTTAATAGGGAATCCCCAGAAGCATAGTTAGATAGCGGGCACCCAGATATATTATGCTTAGCAAAGTAATGCTAATGTGGGCACATCAGAGGTGATATTCAGCAGGCTCTGACCAGTTCTGGAGAACCGGTAGTGGAAATTTTGAGTAGTTCGGAGAACCGGCAAATACCACCTCTGACTGGCCCCACCCCATCTATTCTCTGCCTCCCGAGTCCCAGCTGATCAGCTAGGTCTTTGGTTGCCTGCACAGGAGAACAGAGCTGGAAAGCAGGTTAACTGGGTTGGGAGGAAAGGGGATTTTGCAGTAATCTTCCCCCAGGAGTGGGGAGGGAATGGAGATTTTACAGTATCCTTCCCCTGCCATGCCCACCAAGCCACACCCACCAAACCACACCATGCCCAAGTCACGCCTACAGAACCAGTAGTAAAAAAAAATTGAATCCCACCACAGCTATACAATCACTCATTTGGTGACCATTCAAATTTAAATGGATCCCCCAAAGATACTTATTACCTAGTTCTGATGTTCCCCCCAGTCACGTGACCACATTTTGGTTGCTTGGCAACCAACCCACATTTATGGCCTTTGGCATGATCCTGCCATGTATGACTGTGACAGTCATTTTATAATTGTGGCATTCGCTTAGTGACTGCTGCATTCTCTTAATGACTGTAGGATTTGCTTTACGACCATGGCATTTGCTTAATAAGCACTATAAAAAAGTCATAAAATTGGGTAAGTCATTTAAGTGTCAGCCCCTAATTCGCCAGCCATCCCGGGGCTGCCATTTGGACAGGGAAGGACTTTATTTCTTCATTGTTGGTCACTCCATGCCGAGTTTCATGCTTGCAAGAGAAAAAGTACCACACTGAACTGTGTTGTCTGCATTTCTTGACACTGAATGCCAGAATGTGACAGTAAGTTCACTTTTTGAACTTCACCACTTACAACTATAAAGAGCATGCTCTATTACAGTCATAAGTTGAGGACTACCTGCATTAGTTCCTGAATGTGTCCTATACTTGGTATTATATTACCTATCTTGCACATTGAATAGAGAAATAAATATAAATCAAGAAGGAAGCATTCATGCTATAGAATAGAATAGAATTCTTTATTGGCCAAGTGTGATTGGATACACAAGGAATTTTGTCTTCGATGCATTAAGTTCTCAGTGTACATAAAATACATTCATCAAGAATCATAAGATACAACACTTAGCGACAGGAGGATAGGATACTAAATAAGCAATCAAATCATACTAGGAAACAAATAAAACAATATAAATCATAAAGATACAAGCAACACGGTTATAGTCATAAGTAAAAGGAGATAGGTAATAAGAAGGATGAGAATAATGATAGTAATACAGTCTTAGTAAATAGTTTGACAGTGTTGTGGGAACAGTTAGTAAATAGTTTGACAGTTGTTTAGCAGACTTATGGCATTTGGGGATGTCCTTGTGTCTCGTTGTTCTGGTGTGCAGTGCCCTATAATGTCATTTTGAGGGTAGAAGTTGAAACAATTCATGTCCAGGATGTGAGGGCTCTGTAGATATTTTCACAGCCCTCTTTTTGACTCGTGCAGTATACAGGTCCTCAATGGAAGGCAGGTTGGTAGCAATTGGTTTTTTTTCTGCAGTCTTAATTATCCTCTGAAATCTGTGTCTGTCTTGTTTGGTTGCAGAGCCAAACCAGATCGTTATAGAGGTATAGATGACAGACTCAATAATTCCCTTGTAGAATTGTATCAGCAACTATGTATGCTATATATGCTATGCTATGTAACCAAAGTACAGGTAGTCCTCAATTTACAATAGTTTGCTTAGTGACTGTTCAAAGTTACAATAGCACTGAAAAAGTGACTTTTTCACAATTACATCCTTTCCAGCAACCTCATGATCACCTGATCAAAATTCAGATGCTTGATAACAGGTTCACATTTATGACCGTTGCAGTGTTCCAGAGTCATGGGATCCCCTTTTAAGTCCTTCTGAGAAGGAAAATCAGTGGGGAAGCCAGATTCACTTAACAATCGGGTTACCAAATTATCAATAGCAGTAATTCACTTAACAACTGAGTCAAGAAAGGTCGTAAAATGAGGCAAAAGTCCTTTGGGAGAGGGGGCGGCATATAAGTCGAATTAATAAATAAATAATAAATAAAATTCACTTAACAAACCTCACTTAACAACAAAAATATTGGGCTCAATTGTGATCATAAATTGAGGACTACTTGTAATTGAAAAAAATTGCACATCGGCCTCAGCAGAGTTAATTTTCCACCCATTACCAAGACTCAGAGTAAGGAGGTAATAAAAAGGAGAAAAATATAAAGAAATAAAGGGAATGATGTAGATTTGCTGAGAGTTTTGTGGATTAGGGGGAAATGAGAAAGAGTAGGGAGGGGATTATTCTCCAAGACCCATTTCAGTTACAATGCCTGTTGTATAATGCCTACTTTTAGTTGGTGTTTCCAATATTCTGCCACACGTGAGAATGGCTAAGAAGGAAAAAAAATAGCTACCACTATACAGGGAATACTCAACTTACACCCATTCACTTAGTGACCATTCAAAGTTAAAATGGCACTTAAAAAGGGACTTATGACCACTTTTCACACTTTATGACTATCAGGGCATTCCCAAGCTCAGATGATCAAACTTTAGATGCTCGGAAACTGGCATGTAGTTATGACGGTTGCAGCTTTCTGGGGTCATATGATCACCTCCTTCAACCTTCTGACAAGCAAAGTCAATGGAGAAGCAAGGTTCCCTTATCAACCGTATTACTGCTTGAAGAACTGCAATGATTCCATTAAATGGAAAGGTTGCAAGCAATTCTTGTATTTGCTTGGCCACAGAAGTTTTGGGCTCAGTTGTAGTCATAAGTGGAGGACTATCTGTATAAGCAAGGACACCAGCTGACTTTAGTGCTCACATCATTTATAACCTCATTTAATTTCTTCCATAAATTAATAGATGTCATTCACCTCCATAAAGAATTAAAACCTTCTTGCAAACGACTAAGGGTTTTACCTCTGATTTGATTCCATGTAATCCTTGCTTTAAAAGAGTTTAAAGTGTGGTAGCCTGGTGGCGATGGTGGGATGTCACATAATATTGATCAGACCACTAGGTGGCAGAAAGAAACAAATATTTAATCATGACATCAACCATCTGATACAGAATCTCTCTCTCTTTCTCTCTCCCCCCCTTCCCCCCCCCCGAGGAATTTCACATAGTTCACTTGCCCTATCTTATGGTTCTTGGGAAAAATTAGGGAACAAAATAGTACGTACATTATATCCAGCACTTTCCAGGTGGAATTTAAGTTTACTTGTGTGTGTGTGTGTTCCTCTGTGTGTGTTTGTGTTTGTGTGTACCCCCAAGGGAGTGGCTGCTTGCAACAAGTCCCTGCAGATTTTTGAAAATGCCTTGCCTTTGTCTTCTTCTTCTTTGTAGGGCTGAGAAAGAGGACGTGGCGGAGGGTTGGTTGCTTAGGGTGAGACTCTCAGTTTCCTAATCTCTTAAACTTCTACACTAAACTGGCTTTCACTGAGACACAAATAAACTATTTTTCCTATACAGAGCAGGGTGACATGGAAAACTATGTATCATGAACAGCACAATTTTTCTGGAGAGGAGTGGGTTTATTTGGGCCACTGGTGGCCCAGTATTACATTGGGTGGAATAATGATGCAAGGTGAGTAACCTCTTGTATGATTCCACCCCCCACCCCCAAATGAGGTTGGAGGTAGCTGAGGGGGGATGTCTGCTTATTTTATTACACTATTCTAAGCTGACTTTAGAGATTGTGTAACAGTTTCTTCAATCTGTAGTGTGTCTGATGCTCACCATAATTTCGTCCAACGTAGCCATTGGCTATGAAGTGCCAGAAGCTGGCATCTCAACATAACTTAAGGGCACAGAAGATATCAGACCTTCAAGGTAGGCCAGAGTAGGGAAACCCATGTCATGCAGGTAATAGTACTTTTGTTATACAGCAATTTTACAGAATCTCTTTACTTTTATGAGAACTCTTATCTGAGGTACTTTCACAGATTACAGTTTGGAGCCAGACTCAGATTTCTTTTATCTGAACTATTGTTTTTAGTGTGGTTTTTCTTTCTCTTCCTCAAGGCTTTTCTTTCTACCCACTACAGAAGATTAAAACAGCAGAGATTTAATACCAAAGCATGTCCCAAAATTCTCCAGCAGAGAGGTTGCTGTTCTCTCATCACCAAAGTGAGGGTACATTTGAAAATGCCCCTTCCTTCTTTCCTTCCTTCCTCCCTCCCTTCCTTCCTCTCTCTCCTCTCTTCCATCTCCTCCTCCTCCTCCTCCTCCTCCTCCTCCTCCTCCTCCTCCTCCTCCTCTGCAAACAGTGGTATGTGTGGGAACCATCCTATGCCCACAACTCAGAAGGGCGTGTGGATGTCATAGGCAGAAGCTGACATTGCCTTTGGAGTGGCAGCAGAGATGAGACGTTGGAGAGTAGGCACGAGTGGGCTCCAGAAGGTTTCCACAGGCTGTCAAAAGTACACAGGATTGTGAATTGGGGTGTGTATCACATCCCAGATGATTTGAACCAAATGCATCCACGCCAAGCAAGTTCTCCTTGGCAATGGGTTCAAAAAATTCATCAGGCTCTGACATGAGAGACTCAAGGGAGAGGCACCAACCAGGGATCGGGTCTGGAGCTGCAAAAGCTTCTGCTATGCCTGAAAAAGAGGCAGGAGGGGCCTGGACTGGCTGGGATGAGGGGGGCTTCAGAGGGGTCTTTTGCTGGGATACCTTAGGCAGTGCCAGAGCTTCTTGAGAAAGGATGGAGGAGGCCAAGCTGTGAGTAGCAGCTTCAATGTCAGAAAAGCTTCTGGAGATAGACAGGAGAAAAAAAAGCGGTGAGGTGTCCTATACGAGTGAAAACTATTCATGAAATGTTAAAAATTATCTGCAGTAGTGTAGTGTGGAAAGCCACACACACCCTCCTAGAAGAATGAGATATATAGAGGAATACTAAAAAAAGACAGATTATTATATTTCCTAAAGGGAGGAATGGAGAAATGTTTTTAGAGGCAGAAAGCAATCCCCACTTTCCTTAATAGCCCACAGCAGATGTCAGCACCTAAGGGATAAAGAAGTTATTGGGAGAAGACAAGTATCTAGATAGCTCTATTCATAAGCAAATACTCTAACCCAAGAGCCAAAACAGGACAAAAGGCATTAAACCACAATACGAATTACCCAACACCCTTTCAGAACACACGCCCCTTCATTGCATCATCTCAGAGCAGTCCAACAAACTTAGCTCAAACAAACACTTAGGATTTGTACATTGCCTATAGGGTCAGCTATATAACTCTACATAACCCCTACATGGCCTCATGGTAGTCTGACAACAGCCAATAAAATACATGTTCTTGCACAGGAACAGGAAGCTCAAGTGCTAAGCCCAAGAAAAGGTATAACCCCCATCCCTCAAATCCATGTGGTCATTTGCACCAAAACGACTAACCCATGTGGTTCTGCTTCATCAATAAACCATCTTTCCAATCAACCTCCATGTTTCCAGTGGCAGTTCCAGCTTGGAACTGAACCAGAGGGATATTTCTTCCCACAGTAGATAACTTGACTAGCAGGTACAGAATGACACAAAA
This sequence comes from Naja naja, assembly GCA_009733165.1. Lineage (NCBI taxonomy): Eukaryota > Metazoa > Chordata > Lepidosauria > Squamata > Elapidae > Naja > Naja naja. The sequence goes on from CM019155.1 coordinate 127,841,425, forward strand.
TATTCTAATGCTGGAAATATTGAAAGGTGCTTTTGAGAAATGAGGCAATTAATACTAACAATGTCAGCAGCGATATCTGAGTATTGCATGGGGGGAGAATGGCAGGAACCTGTAGAACAGTTAACAAAGTGTTACACTTCAGTACAATAACAGGGATTAACTTAAACAAACTTCTGAATTTTGCTGTTAGGTCTCCGTTTATCCTTCACAGATCATAATACTGCTGTATTTCACCATGACAAAAGTTGGTAAAATCAGGTGTAACTCACTTAATAACTGGCTTGTGGAGCAACAGGAATTAAATTGTGGCCATGAGTTACATGTATGTGTGAAGTACATCATCATTAAGTACTTATAAAAGTAAGAGTGATCAAGTGCAGACCATATCATGTTCTCAAGCTCCATTTTATTGCTGGCCCCAATGCCAAAATTATGCCATTCAAATTCACCCATCCCCACACACACCCCATTTTCATTGCTGCAATTCATGGCCCCTTTTTCATAACATGAACAAATACAGGGCTATTCATCCTCCATTTTCTTTGTGTCAAAATAAGACTTTACCTTTCGTGCTTTAAAAAAAAATAAATTCCCTGCAAAGCCAAAAAGATATCCTTGTGGGCCTCCCCTCCAAAACACAATTAAAAACATAAAGCCTGGTATAAAGAGGATTACTACTGCCTTCCCCAACCTGAAGCCTTCCAGAGTTGCTGAGGCTAAATGGATGGCTAGAATTTTTAGAGGCCTGTGTTGGTTGGGAATTCTTGGAGCTAAGGACACAACCAATCTGAAAGCATTGGTTGGGAGATGCTGTAATATTACGCCCCTAAATCGCATAGGGGACATCGTTCCTCCACCAACAAGCTGGGACAAACACAGACCTAGAAGGTCCCTGTTCATTTTTAGGATGATGGTGTTGAAGAAATATCATTCTGGGTTCAGTTCCAAGTGGGGGAAAAGACACTGGAAACATGGAGGCTGTTTGGAAAGCTGGTTTAATAGTGGACAGGACCACATGGCTTGGAGCTCCAAAGTGAAAAGAACAATCACATGCTTCAAGATGTTGGGTGAAGGAAAAGAAGGGCCAAGATGCTGAGAGACTCTTAGTTTTATACCCTCTGTTGGGCTCCACCTTAGTGTTTCCTGTTCCTGTATAAGAAATGCATCCCATTGGCTGTCTAACTCCCAGGGGCAGGGATCTTAGCTAGACCACATGGTTTCACCTGAGTGCTGGCTGATGCAATCTTCCCAGGCCAGGTGGTGAGATGGGTAGAGGCTTTGTTATGTAGAATACTCTGGCCTTAATGGCCCACCCATTAACAAAGGTGGGGGTGAGCTTCTGCTTCTGAGGTGAGTTTCTGCTTTTGAGTTTCTACTTCTCTTTTTAGGGGAAATATTCTGCCTTTTTAAAAAATATATCCTAAAGTATTTCATTTTCCTAGGAGAGGGGTGGGTGCTAACTTCCTACAGTGGGCTTAGAACAGGTCTGGTTACTCCAGAGGTAGGGAGGCTGAAACCATTCCAACAGTACCTGCTTATCTGGTTTTGGAGGAAGCGCCGGAGATTCACTTTCCGCTTAGTAGGTCGGCTCTTGTAGGGCTTCTGCAGAGCATGCATCACATGGGACGTTGCTGCTGACACAAAGGTGCACAGATCGCTCCCACCTTCAACAGGAGCCAGGGGCTGTGGTGGAGATGCCAAAATTGGGTAGTTGCAGTGAAGCATTCTCTGTCTCCGTATGAGTGAGATTCAATTCCGGCTGCAGTGCAGGGAAGTAATGGCCAATTATACACCAAGATGACTGACCTGTCATTTCCCTGATCAGCCCTGGATCCCTTTTTAAAAACTGGTGTCCTATCAGTAATCCTTCTAATTTCCTGCAATTAGCCTGATTTGAACAACAGGTGATAATTTTCTGTGAGATGGTGAGCAATTTCACACTTGAGCTAAGAACTCTTTTAAGAGTTCACTCTCAGGAGCTAATGATTTGTTACAGGGTGTCTCTTAAGAGTATTGAGACTCCGGGGAAAAAGAATGGAGAACCAAAGACAGTTCCAAGAAAAAGCAGAGCTGACAACCACAGGGAAGAAGGAAGAGCCAATGAGTAGACTGGCTCTTTGAACCTTTCTGGACAAAGGAGAGAACTAGAGATCGCCCACAAGTGCTCCATATATTTGCTCCTTGAAAGAAGACTGCAAGACAGTTGTCTCCAGCAGGTTTTAAGCAGTTTCAATTGAGAGAATAATATCTTGCTCAAAATGTGGTTGGCACCTTTGAAAGGACACTAACTTTGCATACTTCCTTTTCTAATCACTTTTGGAAATAGCTTGTTAACTACTTTTTAGCCATTACAAACCTTTGGGTGACAGGTTTGAAAGCACTGGGTCATTTTTCATTCAATCCTGAATAAAATAAAGTTTTAATTACAAGGTTAAGAATTAAGAACAAGCTTATTTTAGAATGCTACAGGGGTCCAGATAAATTTGGAATCAGATTGTGGAGAACATCCTTCCTTTGGGAAAATGCTTTTGTTTTTAAAAAAAAATTAAATAAGATTTTAAAAATTGGATACCAAAGGGAGCTAAAAATTTAAATTGAAGGAGAAAACACATAAACCTTAGACTAACAGTTACAGAATGATACAAAATAATCTCTGGAAACACTGAAAGATGCTTTTGATGAATGAAGTCAGAAATTAATATTAACAATGTCAACAGCAATATCTGCTTCTATGGATAGACTGAGTTGAAAGTGAATTTACAAATGACAGGCTTTATGAATGACATGGAAAAAGATATTGCACTAGGCATACAAAAGAAACTGACTGATGTTTTGATCAGATGGATGATAGGATCAAATTTTATGGAAGAAGTGAGTCTTCCATTCTTTGATGGTATGTTACATTTTTAAAAGATTGTATAGATGTAAAGGAAAACATACTTTCAATCTCACCTACCTCTTCTTTGACGTGGTAAGCTAAGAAGGCAGATTCCCAGTAAAGGCACCAATATATGTTAATCTTCAGCCTGTCATTTCTGTGTCTCTTCATTTTTCCATTCCATTCATTTTTCCTTATCCTGTGCTGCTCGTATCAGTCCTTTTCCACAATGTTGTCTACTCGTTTTGGAGGGTTGCCTGAAACTGGTACCCAGCACAGAATAAAAGATGATAGTGAAGCTTAGGAATGCTACTCCTTCCTTCTCCTCCTCCCTTTGAAGTACACCAACACTGTTTAAAAAAACAAACAAAACAACACCGGGTGGTATGGTTGTTAATTAAAGGGGGGATAATGGGGCCCTCTTCTCTGTAAATGGTGCTGGCTGTAATGCCAGAAAGGATAGTCTTAATTTAACTTCAAGAATCAATATTTCAACAAGATATCTTAAAAGCTTTTTAAGAACAGTTAGAGCTTTTGGTAGGGTCACAGGAATCCCTACCTCCACCTCAGCTTCTCTAGAGAGAAATCTCTATATTCTCCTTTCCCTCCAGACCTTATGTAAGACATTTATAGAGCTAAGGTCCTCTATCCACACGGGCCTCCTTCAACTTAATGGGCTTATTTTGACATAGACCCATATAGAATTGTGGTATAAAATCACTTTTGACTCAGTTTCCTCTCTTTACTCCTAATGATGTCCATTTTTCTTCTTTTATGGCAAAAATAAGTGGCAATGAAAATGTAACCTTGATAATTTCTTCCTGTAAGGTGCTGATTAAAAGCAGTTTTCCAGGTACCAGGTAGAAGAAAGTTAGCAGCCATAAATCATGTCTGCCTGTAGCTTGTTCTAAGCTTTTATATCCACCCCACTTAATTATTATTATTTCATGCATCATCGCCCCATTTGCTAACAAAGCTTGCAGACTCTTTGGAGGCATCGGTTAAAAATCTATAGGTAATTATTTTCTGCAACTCTGGCCAAATTACTGTTGCTTTCATTTCCTTTCCCCCACTCTTTCACTAATTCTCTCCTGATGTTTTGTAGTCCCTCAGGTTGAAACCCTCAGCAGAAGCTTCCTCATTAGCACATATTTCTTGCTGGGATGTGGCTGTTATTGCTACTTGCACCCATTTCAGATGTCCTCACCTTCACTGGCCACTGAATGTTCAAAGCACCATGGAGATACCAGCCACAGAGGAGAATCTGCTAGCACAAAAGAAAGTAACAACCTTGTTGGCCTTCTTCCTTAGCCTTAGCACCCTGAACGAATGTCCTGCATTATAAAGGCAATTATAAAGTAATTGCTCATTGTGATTGCCGTTAAACGCAGGCTCTCTGCTTCCAGAAAGGAAGATGGGAGGATAGAATGAGAAATAATTGTTGAATTGATGCAAAGGTTTAACTACTATTGCCATCTCCTTTCCAACTTCCTTTGTTCAACAATCCAGCTCATTATGAGCTGTTCGACCAGCAACATGAAGAGCTAAGTCACCTGCTTGCATATTAAGGACCACAATGCAGAATAATAAGAAAAAGTGGGTACATTTGATGTCAACGTTGTTGTACAGGGATGTCAAACTCAAGGTCCACGGGCTGGATCTGGCCCGTGGGATGCGTTGATCTGGCCTGCGGGGCTGCCATGGAAATAACAAAGGACTTGCCCACAGTGCCTCTTCCAA
>CM019155.1:127847042-127863924 GCA_009733165.1 Naja naja
AAAAATGAATTAATGATTTGTGCATTTAAACATTAAGAAAGATGTGGGCTAAAAGGATGGAGAGCGGATTTGCAAAATATTTAAGAGGGAGGAAAGGCAATAACTATCTGTTGAGAAAAAGTTCAGAGATCATATATATATTTCTTGTTTTCTTTTCATTTCTTTTTGTTTCCTTCCTTCCATTCTTTCTCTTTCCTTCCTTCCATTCTCTCTCTTTCTTTCTTTCTTTCTTTCTTTCTTTCTTTCTTTCTTTCTTTTTCTTTCTTTCTTTCCTTCCTTCCTATTATATGAACATTCTTAATAAATATAAATTTAAAACTTCTTTCTTTTTACATGTGATGCTGCCTGACAAATATTGTATAAAGAGAGCCATATTGGGTTATAGTAGTGAAAAAAAATAGTCTGGTGGCACCTTTTCTGTGTAAAAAACAAAATATGAAAAGTTTAAGCTTTCGGGGTTCTTTCTATGTTTGGTCATCAAATAGTTTCCCAGCCCTGATATGTTTTGAGATAGGCTGGGCAGCTATAATTACAGCAATAATAATGTAACTACTATAATTGAAATAAAAATACTAGATAGCTCTTATTCCTCATAATGGAAAAGACAACAAACAAGCAAGTCATAAGATCACAGGATTGCAATAAAAATACAAATTGTTATGTATGTAGGTTTGAATGTCATTGGTTTAGTTTGAATTGTTCTTGTAAAATGTCAAATATGATTGGTTTGAAAAGTGCGGGGAAACCCTGCACTCTGATTGGCTGGCAACTGCGGCTGCTGGCAATAAGTAGCAGCCGTAGCCCAGCCAAGACGAGTCCATTCGAGCTGTAGTCACTAATAAACTCTTCACTGAAGCTCTTCGCGTCTGACTCTTCATGCAAACATAACACTGGCGACGAAGGTGGGATTCCCTGAAGAGAAGACAGCGGAAGACAAGCAGAAGAGCGAGATGGCTGTGCTGAACACCCCTCCAGCCCCATTCGATCCGGCAGCAGAAGACTGGGAATCGTATGCGGATTGCTTCCAAATGTATTTGGAAGGAAACGACCTCGCCGACATCTCCGAGAAGGAAGAGGCGGTCTTTCTTATGCACTGTGGTCTGGCAGTCTTCAAGATGGGAAGGCATTGGTGGGAGCTGCAGACGTGAAGGTAATGGAATGGCCTGATTTAGAAAAGCTTTTAGAGCCCATTACGCCCCACAAGTATCGTGCCTCATTAAGAGACACGAGTTTTACCGTCAGGATCAAGGGGAAGCACGTTAACGACTTGTGGCAAGTTTAAGAGACATTGGGGGTGCATGCGAGTTTAACAACTTGGAGGAGGCCATGCGCGATCGATTTGTTCTAGGCCTCAAAGACAAAATGCTTCAGAGCAAATTGTTATTAAAACCTAAGATCACGTTGAAGGAAGCCATAGAAGAGGCCTCCTCAGCAGAAGCCACTAAGTCCTCAGCGGCAGCCATGAAGAAAATTAACAAGGCCTCAAGCCATTCTGATGTGGAAAAGTCCACAACAACTCATTGTGAGCAAATAGATTCTGAATCAGACTGCAGTGAGGTGGAGGAAGGAATTTATAGACTCAGAATGGAAAAGAAAAAGAAAGACCTGGAAGAAAAGGCAAGACTTTTATTGCAGAGGTTGTGGGGGGCCACCCCCGCACTGAATGCAAGTTTCTTGATACCATCTGCCTTCATTGTGAAAAAAGAGGTCACTTAGCAAGAGTCTGCAAATCATCCAGAACTCCACCACACAGAAGAAAGTTTCCTGACAAAGATTTCAAGCCCAACAACTTCAGTGAGAAAATGGGGCACAACTCAGAAGCAAATGGGAAGAATGAAACTCATCAAACAGTCACCATTGGTCATTCTTCAACCTTAAGAAGCAAGCACTGACTCTTAAAGACTACCAAGGGAACAAGATTCCAGTAGTTGGAACAAGAGAATTCAACGTGAAGTTTAAAGGCCACACAAACGTTTCCCCTGACCATTGTGGACAAGGATCGCCCAAGCTTTCTGGGACTTGAGTGGTTCAATCCACTAGGCATCGAGGTGACTGGCATCAATCACGTGAGCAACTCTGAATGGGAGGAGGCCTTGAAGTCTGAGTTTCCAGAGGTCTTCAGCGAAGGATTGGGCAAGTATATGGGGACCCCTATCACTTTCAACCTAGATCCCAAGGTGCCCCAATTCGTTTAAAGCCCAGAAGGGTCCCATTTGCCTTAAAGGAAAAAATTGATGCACAATTAGATAAACTAATAGCTCAAGGAGTTTTAGAGCCCACTGACCACTCCAGATGGGAGACACCCATAGTCACACCTGTCAAGACTGATGGGTCAGTAAGAGTCTGTGGGGACTATAAGGGACACTGAACCATGTGCTGCAGCAGAGTGCATACCCAGTTCCAGTGGTGCATCATCTATTACATTCACTTGGCAGTGAATGCCAAGGTTCAAGCAATCAAAGAAGCCCCTAGACCTAAATGCAAAACAGATTTGCAAGCCTTCCTTGGACTCATTAACTTTTATCACATGTTCCTACCTCAGAAGGCAACCATTGCAGAACCATTGCACAGATTACTTGACAAAAAGTCTGTTTGGGTCTGGGGGAGGAAGGAACAATCAGCATTTAACAGTATTAAAAGACTAATCACGTCTGATGCTGTACTGATACAGTTCTCTGAGAATTTGCCTGTTGTACTGACTTGTGATGCATCCCCTTTGGAGTGGGGGTTTTGAGCCACAGGCTTCCCAGCAGGAGAGAAGCCCTATTGCATTTTACTCTCGCACTTTGACCAAAGCAGAGAGGAATTACAGCCAATTGGACAAGGAAGCATTGGCAATTGTTGCAGCTGTCAAGAAATTTCATGAATATTTGTATGGGAGAACATTTACCATTGTTACAGATCACAAACCTTTGTTAGGCATTGTGGCAGGAGATAAACCTACACCTACTATCCTGTCACCAAGAATGCTGAGGTGGACTGAATTTCTTGCTGCTTATTCTTACAAACTTATCCACAAGCCTGGCAAGGACATTGGACATGCTGATGCACTGAGTCGTTGCCCACTTTCTTGCCACAAGGAGGACTTTGAACCTGAAACACACACCTTTTTCCTAGAAACTGTTGCCAAGCTTCCAGTGCATGCTGCTGAAATTGCCAGAGAGACTGCCAAAGACACTTTATTGGCTCCTGTTATAGGCTGGATTAAGAAAGGTTGGCCTCTTCAAGATCTACCTCACCTTGCCCAGCCTTTTAAGTCCAGGCAAACTGAATTATCTGTATTAAGAGGATGTATTTTGTGGTAACAGGGTGGTTATTCCTGCAAAATACAAAAAGAGGTTTTGGAAATGTTACATGAGGGTGATCCTGGTATTGCAAGGATGAAGGGATTGGCCAGGAGTTATGTATGGTGGCCAGGTATTGACAAAATGGTTGAAAACTGGGTTGCATCTTGTCCCAACTGTCAGGTAATCAGGCCTGCCCCACCTCTCGCCCCCAAACAGGAATGGGAATGTCCTAGGGGCCCATGGTCAGGATTCACATTGATTTCGAGGCCCTACCAGAGGGCACACTTTCTTATTATAGTAGATGCATATTCCAAATGGCTAGAGGTTATCCCTATGGCATCCACCACAACTGATGCTGTCATCAAGCAGCTCAAAAACTTTTGTAACCCTGATGTCCTCGTCTCTGATAATGGCCCTCAATTTACATCCAACCTTTTTGAATCTATTTAGCACAACAGGGTATCAGACATGCCCTCACTGCCCCTGGGCACCCTTCGCTAATGGCGGGCTGAGAACGCATGGTACGTTTACCAAGGAGAAACTTCAGCAACTGGGTCCTGGGGACATCACTGAGAAAGTTGAAAAACTTCTTAGTGTTCAGCACATCACTCCTAACCCATCTAATAACTTATCCCCAGCAGAGTTGTTGATGGGTAGGAAACTTAGGTCTTCCCTTGACTGCCTTCATCCCACTTACGCCCAGCACCACTAGATTCCACTTCCAAAGTTCGCACATTCAGTGTGGGTGATTCTGTTTATGCTAAGAACCTTATGGGTGAACCTTTGTGGATTCCTGCTGAGATAACTCAAACCACAGGCCCTCATTCTTACAGGGTACAAACAGAGGATGGAGTCCTCTGGAGCAGGCACATTGATCAACTTAGATCCAGGTTTCTCAGGAACATCGCACTTGTTCCTCTCTAGTTCCCTCACCTGATGTCAATTCTAGGGGGGAAGGGGAGGAGCAGGAGGATAATCAGCAAGCAAGAATCCATCCCATGTGTAATGAGCCATTACGACAGGAACCATTCAAAACCTGTCACAATGCCAAAATCCATCCTTAGAAGTGGAAGATTGTACATCACTACCTGACTTGGGTGCTGACATTGGAATGGAGATGGGTTGGGAGGAGAGACCAGATTCTAACAATCAAACAGGGTCTTCTTTCACAGGAAGTCCCAGTAGGGAAATGTCAGCAGACACATTTCCTCTCTCACTGGGTGAGAAGGTTAAAACTTCTGAACCACGAAGGTCTCAACGTACACGTAAGAGCCCCACCTATTTAAAAGAATACATTAGATAGGTTGGGGTTTGGTATGGACTGAACCTAGTGGGGAGGGGTGTTATGTATGTAGGTTTGAATGTCATTGGTTTAGTTTGAATTGTTCTTGTAAAATGTCAAATATGATGGTTTGAAAAGTGCGGGAAAACCCTGCACTCTGATTGGCTGGCAACTGCGGCTGCTGGCTATAAGAAGCAGCCATAGCCCAGCCAAGACGGGTCCTGCGAGCTGTAGTCACTAATAAACTCTTCACTGAAGCTCTTCGCGTCTGACTCTTCATGCAAACATAACACAAATAGAGTTGGGCTGCATATTTATTACATAATTTGTGATTTAATAAATCCACTATTCCTAAGCATCATAAACTTTAGATTTAAATCCTGAAGTCCCTTATTAAGGAGACGTGGTAAATATAAGAGGATTTACTTTCTCACTTCTGAGTTAACTATGCATGATCGTTCTGGAAATTGGCTGTTAGAAATAAGTCTGAGTTCTGGGACAGCAAGAATCAGATCTTCAAGCACTATTTTGTCCTCTTTCCCCCAAAGTAGAATCAAAAGCCTCTTTCCAGACCTCCATGCCTCACCTCAAACTGCTTCTCACATAAGGATGGCAAAACAAACTCTGTTCTTAAACGAAGAACACTCTCATGTCTACAGCTGAGTGTGAGAGGCCAAGCCTAGGAGAGAGAGAGAGAGAGAGAGAGAGAGAGAGAGAGAGCTGGCCAAGATGTTTTTGCTCATAATTTCTTCACCAGCCATTCTGGCTCCTATGTCAGCTTTCTACAGTGGAAAGGAAAGGAGTCACCTCTTCTAGAGTGAGATCTGTTGTGCCCAGAAAAAATGTTCAGGGTTACAGGTAGTTCTCAGTTTACATCCACAATTGGGACTGGAACAGTGGTGGTATGTTACCGGTTCGGATCCATTCAGCCGAACCAGTAATAAAAAAAGCCTCTGAGGATCAGCTGAGTGGAGAAAGAAGAGAAAATGCAGGATCGGGCCTCCCACCTGCCCCTGTGCTTTTCTCTTCTTTCTATTCTCAGCTGATTGGCGCTGCAGGCCTCAGCTGGTGTGTAGGAAGCTGCACGCATGCATTAGGTGCATGTGTGTTAGGTGAGCACACAATCACCGAACCGGTAGTGGAACAGATAGGATCCCACTGCTGGACTGGAATCTCCATTGCTAAGCAAAGTGGTTGTTAAATGAATTGTGACTAATTTTATCACCGTTTTTGTTTAGCAAATCAGGTAGTCACTAAGTGAATCTGGCTTCTTCCCTTGACTTCATGTCTTGAACTGACTGAGAAGATCATAAATGAAGATCAAAAGACTCTGGGACACTGCAACAGTCATAAATATATGTTGGTTGCCAAACACCTGAATTTTGATTATGTGACCACAGGGATGCTGTGACATTCATAAGTGTGAGGACCAGTCATGCGTTATTTTTTTTCAGTACCATTGTTCCTTCGAATGGTCATGAGACAAATGATTGTAAATTGAGGACTACCTATATTTTATTTTGCACACATTCATGTCTGTGAATTTCCAGATTGAAATGTCTGTGTTTTCAAATAGAAAGGCAGACTTGGTAGGAAGGTGCTCACATGTTGACTCAAGACATTTCATGGGATGTGTTCAGAGTCTAGGCAGTCAACCCTCTTGAGATAATATAATATGGATTTTGAACTGTGCAGGAGTTGGACTCTATGATTCCTTCTAACTCTATGGTTGTATGGAACCCTAGACAAAACTTCATAGGCTTTTTTTAACTAGCTGGGCCTCTTCATCCTCCTTATTTTTATTTATTTATAGATTTATGTATTTGTTTGTCAAATTTAAGTCCTTTCAATCTCACCTTCAGGGAAGGGTAAAACACAAATAGCTTATTTTGGATAGTATAGGAATGACAACAGGCATTTCATATTAAGAATGCTCACAAGAAGTAATATAAATTATCATTTATATTAAAGCTTCACTGAAGCAGACAAGATACCATGGAAGAAAAAAAACCTCTTTTGGACAGGCCCGGCTCAAAACCGAGGTTCTTTCATTCTTTTTAAGAGAGCCAAATTCAGTATTTGTTAGTTAAACTGTGGGTTTTCTGACCCACATCTGCTGTAGTGCTGCTGCTGTTCCTTCTCCGTTTATTTTTCTGCAAGACATTGGCGTGGGTGTACAAATTAGGCACAGTGGGTGGGAGAACCTTGCTGGCTTCAGGCTGGGATTTGGGATAACAGCCAAGAGAGACGAGCGGTTTCCCCCAAATCATATTCTCTTCTCATCCCACCTCCAGCTGGTGTCTGGCTACCAGGTGAAAGCCTTTGGAGAGGAGCTGAGGAGGGAAACAAAGAAAGGAGAAAGAATAGGAAAGAAAGAGAGAGAGAAAAAAAAGAGAGAGAGAGAGAGAGAGAGAGAGAGAGAAACTGTCATTGCTGTATTTCCAACATCCCATTTCCAAGCTGTGCAAGGCAGAAATAGACCTTTGACATTCAATCTGAAGAGGCAACAACCACATGGTTGCAGGGATGGGATTCTACTGGTTTGGCCCTAGTTCAGGCAAACCAGTAGCTCCGAAGATCAGCTGTGAACGAACTGGGTCTCTCCGATGATCAGCTGTTGGGCCTGCCCACCTGCCCCAGCTCTAGTCTGTGCTTTATTTCTGGGTTTTCTGGCTCAGCTGATTCGTGCAGCAGAGCAGATTGCCGTGCGTCAGCTATTTTACACACAGAGCTTGCAGCAGAAGATGAGTTGTAAATGCTGTGCGCAAGAGCTCACCAAACCAGCTGTTACACCAGTTGAATCCCACTCCTGGACAGTTGGTATACCTTCCAGCATCCCTGGAATCTGAATTCAAGAGGAATTTGTCCTGGGTGTTTTTGGTGTGTGTGACTAACTGGTCAGAGCTGGAGAACAACCTTGTTCTGGCCTCTACACGGGACCAGATTGGGTCAAACTGCAACTCAAATATGGCCTCCCTGGCTTCATTCTTGAAACTTCCCCACTTTAATTCTTCTAGAATTTAGTGGCAAACTTTTGCTTTTGGAATTGCAACATTCATTTCAATGAACATAGGGAGCAAATGAAAAGCTTTAAGATTTCTCAGAGAAGCGTATTAAGCATTTCTCAAAGCCATCTGTTAATGTAATCGTAAAACAAAAACCATCCAAAACAAAAACCATGTGTCTGTCTGTTGAATGTCAAAATGGCTGCCATGATTATGTGGCGTGCGCACGCACGCACACACACGCATACACACACACACACACACACACACCCTGCTGCAGGTACCCCTTGTAACTGGGTTACAATCCGGCATCCTCATGCAACTTATTTTCTGCCTTTTAATGTTATGAAAATATTCTCTTTTTGGCAAGGTTAAAGTAAAGATTTTTTAAAAATTTGCATGCATACTGGGAAGGTGCCATCTTCTTCTCCACTTCAAGCTGTATCAGGTTTGAGCTGGTCTTGGCTCTTATCAGCAGTGCAGGAGATCTTCCTTTTACAACCTCCAAGGGACAGTTTAAAACTAGGGATCTCAAGACAGCCACAAACATCACATAGTTGCCACACAAAAAGCCAGGTTTATTTCCAGGTCATCCACAACTAAAAATAAAGATGGAAGATTGTTGTACAGTTTTGTAGAGAACAATCAACACAGTTGAGAGAGTGGTTTGCCAAGTATCAGGGCAGTGATCAGGTGCCCAGGCAATTAGTTCCTTTGTATCTGGAGACAATAAACACCCCTATAAATACAAGTAGTTCTCGACTTACAACCACAATTGAGCCCAGTTGTTGAGTTTTGCTCCTTTTGTACAACCTTTTGTAGGAAGTTGGCACCCAACTCTCCTAGAAAAATGAACTATTCTGGTAGATATTTAAAAGGCAGAATATTTCCTCTAAAAAGAGTACAACCCCAGAAGCAGAATCTCACCCCCACCTTTGTTAATGGGTGGGCCATTAAGGCCTGAGCCAGAATACTTTACATAAGAAAGGTCTCCAGGTAAAGCTATAGCAATTGCCAAGGGCCCTTTTGGGGGCATAGATCATTCAGCAAGAGTCAACCAAGCTTGGAACTCAGGACAGCCTACAGAGTTGCCCCTCATGGGAGTCTGACAACCAATTAGAAACAAGCTTCAATTCAAATCCCAACAAAGGTTATAAAACCCAGATACTCTCAGCACCTCAGCCCTTTTTTCCTTGATCTTCTCCTTCAAGCATGTGATCTTCTTTCTCTGGAGCTCCAGACCATGTGGTCCTGTTCACCATTAAACTTTCCAAGCAGCCTCCATGTTTCCAGTGTCTTTTTCCCCACTTGGAACTGAACCCAGAAGGATATTTCTTTCAACACTTTCTTGCCACAGTTATTAAGTGAATCACTGCAATTGTTAAATTAGTAACATGGTTGTTAAGTGAATTTGGCTTCCCCATTGACTTTCAGAAAGTTGCAAAAGTTATCACATGACCCTGGGATACTGCAACCATCACAAATACATGCCATTTGCCAAGCATCCGAATTTTGATCACGTGATCACAGGGGTTCTGCAATCATTACAAGTGTGAAAAATGGTCATAACTCACTTTTTTCAGTACCATTGTAACTTTGAACGATCAATAGATAAATGATTATAAATTGAGGACTACCTGTGAAGGGATTTAAGCTTTATTATTATTTAATAATATCAGCAGTGGTACCCCAAAGGTGGCCAATTTCCACAGCACCTAGTGCTAGGTCTATGCAGAAGCTCCCAGGGACAATAGCAAACCCTGGCACTATGACTCGTCTACTATGACTGGCCTATTATGGTGAACAGACCACAAGACCTGACATTGACTGGCTAATACATGACATCAGGATGGGAATCAAAGACCTGAGACTTTCATAGCAGGAAAAGCTTTGAAACAACATGAAAATTCCCCTCCACACTTTCTCCTTCATTCAGTCAGCAAGGGTGAAAAACAAGTGGGTTAACTCAGAATGAGCTCTAAACTTCTAGAATGTTCTTAATGTGAAGTAGAAATCAAAATGTGTGTCACTAAATTCCTCAAAATAGCAATGGTCTTTTGCATTGCCACTACAGAGGGAGAACACAAGTGAAAGGCTGTATATCAAAACATGGCTCCAGAATGAGATGTGAGGAGTAACAATGTCTGTGCCTACGCAAGTATTCTTTTCAGTCATCATATTTCCAGACACCAAGCTTGCCACTCAGCCCTATGGCTTCTCACAAAGAGAAATCAACAAGCCATAAAGGAAAAAAAAAGACCAAAATACCTTCCCCCCACAGCTATTAACACCCAGATGAGCATAGATTGACACCATCAGACCTACAATCAAAAAGCAAACAACACCCCCAATCAAGGGACTGCCAAACAAACTAACAGTAAACAGCCCAATTAAAGAATCACCAAGACTATTCCCATCAACAATGACAGGGCAAGCCACCAGAATATAAATTAAGAGCACTTTCTATTGACACTGATGGTGTTACTTAGTTTGAATAGTGAAACGTCTGCAAGAAAACAAGCTCAGAGAGCACCAGGGATTACTCAAAGAGAAATCTGATTTCTATGGCAACCTGAAAACTTGGAGCTCCCCATTTTCAGGAAGCTGGCTGCGGGTGAGGAAAAACACTTCGCATGTGCTCAGATACAATGCTCCTTATTCAACTTTTGCAAGTTGAGATTCAGGACTTTCTTGCCTGAAGCCCAAGCTTTGTTTCTGGGGTCTTGCTCTGCTCTTGGTCTGAATGTTTAGAGTCCTTTCCCTCTCCAAGAAAAACCTCTGCCTTGGAGGGTCATGAGGTTAGACAAACCCAGAAGTGCCACACAAATTTGCTTTGCCCAAGCAAATTCGCCCTTCACAGGCTCACCAGATCCACTCAGCTCAAGTCAGCAAGACACATTTCTCAACCCAAGCCAGGGATTAATGAAATGGTGGAAGAGATGGAGACACTGGTTCCGGAGGTGAGAGAGAAGGAGAGAGATCTAAAAGCAGAAGGGTCATCCCTGAAATGACCAAATGAGAAGGAGCAACCCTACCAAAAACACAGTTCACAAGACAGCAACACACAATGGGAGAGTGGCTTAATGCACTGGATGACAGATTCCAATTACCATACCCCAGGATTTTCAGAAGGATCTGAAAATCTGTTTATTTGATAAATTAATGGCAGTAACTATGAACAGAAGGCTAAGAATAGTAACAGGTCTGTTTTGTTATAAATTTTATTAGTAAAGCCAGACGGAAGATAGGTTTAGAATCTTTTAATTGTATAACATTATTTTCACTCCAGTAGTCAATATATTCCACTTGATTTTATTCCCTTTCTATAATTTTTAATTTCTATTTGGTTCTTTTTGATTAATTTTGCAAAATTGTGTTTGGAGTGTGCCCTCATGGGGAGTGAGTTATATATAAAAAATTTATTTGTTTATTTGGTTCCTAGATGCTTTCCTCTGAATAGCAAGTTCATACCCACACACACCAAAAAAACAGACTAGTGGTAAAGCACATATGTACTCAAACACCCAACAGGAATAATATGCATGTGAAATTCTGGGAGACATCTAACTGAAAACAGACTGCCACAAACATTTCACATCTGCACAGAGCTTCACTCACAGCCAAGAAACTGCCCTCTCTTACAAGCACTGCTTTGTCAGATAATGTATTTGCTATAGGCATAAAGTAAATGTAACTTCTGCTTCTATAGAGCTGCAGAAAATAACTGAATCCTAGAAATGGAAGGAACAATTTAAGACCAATTCTCTGCTCAGTGGAGGAATCCAATTTATAATACCTCAATTTACAACCACAATGGAGTCAAAAATTTCGGTTACTAAGAAAGGCAGTTGTTAAATGAGTTTTGCCCCATTTTTACGAATGTTTTTACCAGTTGTTAAGTGAACCACTGCAGTTGTTAAGTAAATCTTGAGATCCTTAAGTGAGTCTGGCTTGCCCCATTGAATTGGCTTGTTGTAAGCCAGCTGGAAATATTACATATGTGATCAAATGGCCCTGGGACAGTGCAACTCTCATAAATAAATGCTAGTTGCCAAGCACTCAAATTTTGATTACATGACCATGGGGATGCTGCAATGGTCATAAGTGTGAAAATTGACCCTAAGTTACTTTTTTCAGTGCCATTGTAACTTTGAAAGGTCACTAAATGAATGGTTGTAAGTTGAGGACTATCTATATTTCTTGAGATTGTCCAGCCTCTGATTCTGAACTCCCCCAGTGAAAATTAATTTACTCACTAACTCATAAATTGTACTGTTGACATACAGTTGTTCCTTTTAGGAGTCCCCCGCCCAACATTCAACCAGAATTTGCTTCCCTGTAATTGAATGCTCATCCTTCAATTGAGGACAACAGACCCCTGTTTTAGATCTTCTACAGGGCATCCTTTTGGATGCTTGGAAAGTATTATGATAATTATACCACCCATAGCGCAAACCATATTTTCCCAAGGCTAAACAAATCCAGTTCTTTCAATATTTCCTTAGGTCTTATTATCCATCCTCCTGTCCCCTTTTTACATCAGTTTTGTTAAGTTTGCATGAAGAGTCAGACGCGAGGAGTTCCAGCAAAGACTTTATTAGTGACTACAGCTCGAATGGACCCGTCCTGGCTTGGCTACGGCTGCTTCTTATAGCCTGCAGCCGTAGCTGCCAGCCAATGGGAGTGCAGGGATTCTTCCCGCACTATTTAAACCAATACCATTTGACATTTTACAAGAACAGTTCAAATAAACCAATAACATTCAAACCTACATACATAACACCCCTCCCCACTAGGTTCAGTCCATACCAAACCCCAACCTATCTAATGTATTCCTTTAAATAGGTGGGGCTCTTACGTGTACGTTGAGACCTTCGTGGTTCAGAAGTTTTAACATTCTCACCCAGTGAGAGGGAAATGTGTCTGCTGACATTTCCCTGTTGGGACTTCCTGTGAAAGGAGACCCTGTTGAATTGTTAGAATCTGGTCTCTCCTCCCAACCCATCTCCATTCCAATGTCAGCACCCAAGTCAGGTAGTGATGTGCAATCTTCCACTTCTAAGGATGGATCTTGGCTTTGTGACAGGGTTCGGATGGTTCCTGTCGCAATGGCTCGTTACACATGGGGTTGATTCCTGTTTGCTGATTTTCCTCCTGTTCCCCCCTTCCCCTAGAAGAAACATCAGGTGAGGGACCTAGAGGGAGACAGGGGTGATGTTCTTGAGGGACCCTGGATCTAAGTTGGTCAATGTGCCTGCTCCAGAGAAGGCCATCCTCTGTTTGTACCCTGTAAGAACGAGGGCCTGTGATGTGACTTATTTCAGCAGGAATCCACAAGGGTCACCTAGAAGGTTCCTAGCATAGACAGAATCTCCCACACTAAAAGAACGAACTTTGGAAGTGGAATCCAGTGGTGCATTGGGTGCGTAAGTGGGATGGAGGCGGTCAAGGGAAGACCTAAGTTTCCTGCCCATCAACAACTCTGCTGGGGACAAGTTAGTTGATGGGCTAGGAGTGATGTGTTGAACACTAAGAAGCTTTTCAAGCTTCTCAGTGATGTCCCCAGGACCCAGCTGCTGAAGCTTCTCTTTGGTGAAGCGTACCATGCGTTCAGCCCGCCGTTGGCGAAGGGTGCCCAGGGGCAGTGAGGGCATGTCTGATGCCCTGTTGAGCTAGAAAGGATTCAAAATGTTAGATGTGAATTGAGGGCCATTGTCAGAGACAAGGACATCTGGTAACCCATGGGTTACAAACAATTTTCTGAGCTGCTTGATAACAGCCTCAGTAGTAGTGGATGTCATTGGAATTACCTCTAGCCATTTGGAGTATGCATCTACTATCACTAGAAAAGTGTGCCCTCTTGTAGGGCCTGCAAAATCAATGTGATTCTAGACCATGGGCCCCTAG
Organism: Naja naja; assembly: GCA_009733165.1. Taxonomy (NCBI): domain Eukaryota; kingdom Metazoa; phylum Chordata; class Lepidosauria; order Squamata; family Elapidae; genus Naja; species Naja naja. The sequence goes on from CM019155.1 coordinate 127,860,524, forward strand.
GACATTCCCATTCCTGTGGGGGTGTGAGGTGGGGCAGGTCTGACTACCTGGCAATTGGGACAAGAGGCTACCCAGTTTTCAACCATTTTGTCAATACCTGGCCACCATACATAACTCCTGGCCAAACCTTTCATCCTTACAATCCCAGGATGACCCTCATGTAACATTTCCAAAACTCCCTTGCAGTTTTGCAGGAATAACCACCCTGTTACCCCACAAAATACATCCTCTTAATACAGATAATTCAGTTTGCCTGGACTTAAAAGGTTGGGCAAGGTGAGGTAGATCTTGAAGAGGCCAACCTTTCTTAATCCAGCCCATAACAGGTGCCAACACAGCATCTTTGGCAGTTTCTTTGGCAATCTCAGCAGCATGGACTGGAAGCTTAGCAATGGTCTCCAGGAAAAGGTGTGAGTTTCAAGTTCAAAGTCCTCCTTGTGGCAAGGTAGTGGGCAACGACTCAGTGCATCAGCATGTCCAATGTCCTTGCCAGGTCTGTGAATCAGTTTGTAGGAATAGGCTGCAAGAAATTCAGTCCACCCTCAGCATTCTTGGTGACAGGATATTAGGTGTAGGTTTGTCTCCTGCCACAATGCCTAGTAAAGGTTTGTGATCTGTAACAATGGTGAATGACCTGCCATACAGATATTCATGAAATTTCTTAACAGCTGCAACAACTGCTAAAGCCTCCTTGTCCAATTGGCTATAATTCCTCTCTGCTTTGGACAGTGCGAAGTAAAATGCAATTGGGGCTTCCCGTCCATTGGGAAGCCTGTGACTCAAACCCCCCCACTCCAAAAGGGGATGCATCACAAGTCAGAACAACAGGTAAATTCTCAGAGAATTGTATCAACACAGCATCAGACGTGATTAGTCTCTTAATACTGTTAAATGCTGACTGTTCCTTCCGCCCCAGATCCAAACAGCATTCTTATCAAGTAGGCGATGTAAGGGCTCAGCAATAGATGCTTTGTGAGGTAGAAACATGTGGTAAAAGTTAATAAGGCCAAGGAAGGCCTGCAAATCTGCCTTGCATCGAGGTTTAGGGCTTCATTGATTGCTTTAACCTTGGCATCAGTAGGATGGATGCCATGCTTGTCAATCATATACCCCAGGAACTCAACTCTGTCTGTTTTGAGTGTGCATTTGTCTTCCTTGACTTTTAAACCCGCTTTTCTGAATCTGGTAAGGACTTCTCTGAGTCTTTCTTGAAGCTGAGTGTCATTTTCAGCAGAGATTAATACATCATCAAAATAAGGTACTACCCCTGGCAGTCCTTGCAACATTCTTTCCATAAGGCTCTGAAAAATGCCAGGTGCCACGCTTACTCCAAATTGTAGTCTTTTACATTTGAAGGCACCTCTATGGGTCACAATTGTTTGTGCCTCTGCAGTGGCATCATCAACTGTTAATTGTTGATAGCCTGAGCCAAATCCAGTTTAGCAAATACTGTACCCCTGCCAAGGGAATGGAGCAGATGATGCACAACTGGTACAGGATATGCGCTCTGTTGCAGCGCATGGTTAAGTGTCCCCTTGTAGTCACCACAGATTCTCACTGACCCATCAGACTTGACTGGTGTGACTATGGGTGTTTCCCATCTGGAGTGGTCAGTAGGCTCTAAACCCCTTGAGCAATGAGTTTATCTAATTGTGCATCAATTTTTCCTTTAAAGCAAATGGGACCCTCCTGGGCTTTAAACGAATTGGGGGCACCTTGGGGTCTAGGCTGAAAGCAATAGGGGTCCCCATATACTTGCCCAGTCCTTCGCTGAAGACCTCTGGAAACTCAGACTTCAAGGACTCTTCCCAGTCAGAACTGCTCACGTGATGGATGCCAGTCACCTCGATGCCAAGTGGCTTGAACCACTCAAGTCCCAGCAAACTTGGGCGATCCTTGTCCACGATGGTCAGGGGCAAACGTTTGGTGTGGCCTTTAAACTGCACGTTGAAATCTCGCTCCAACTACTGGAATCTTGTTCCCTTGGTAGTCTTTGAGAGTCAGTGCTTGCTTCTGGAAATGCTTTTTCTGAATTTTGGGAAAGAGTCTGTGGATAGTGTCCCATGACACCATAGATAAATAAGAGCCTGAGTCCACTTCCATTTGGCAAGGTCTTCCTTCAATAAACACCTTCACATGAACTTTTCTGCTTTTTAAGGGTGAAGAATGACCAATAGTGATTGTTTGGTGTGTTTCACTCTTGCCATTTGCTTCTAAATTTCGCCCCATTTTTTCAATGAAATTGTTGGGCTTAAAGTCTCTATCAGGGAATTTCTTCCTAGCTGGTGGAGTTCTGGATGATTTGCAGACTCTGGCTATGTGACCCCGTTTCTCACAACGTAGGCAAATGGAGTCAAAGAACTTGCAATCAGTGCGGGGTGGCCCCCAGCCTCTGCAATAGAACCCTTGCCTGTTCTTCCCAGAGTCTTTTCTTTTCTTTTCCATTCTGAGTTTAAAAATCCCCTCTTCTGCCTCACTGCCATCAGAATCAGAGTCTATTTGTTCGCAATGAGCTGTTGTGGATTTATCCCATCAGAATGGCTTGAGGCCTGGCTTGAGGCCTTGTTAATCTTTTTCATGGCCGCTGCTGAGGACTTGGTGGCTTCCGCTGAAACAGCTTCTTCAATGGCCTCTTTAAACGTGATCTTAGGTTTCATTAATAGTTTGCTTTGTAAACCTTATCTTTAGGCCTAAAACAAACCGATCACGCATGGCCTCTTCTAAGTTGGTAAAGTCACAAGCACCCCCAATGTCCCTTAAACTTGCCACGAAGTCATTAACATTCTCGCTATCCCCTTGATCCCGACGGTAAAATTCGTGTCTCTTAATGAGGCACGATACTTGTGGGGCGTAATGGGCTCTCAAAAGTCTTTCTAAGTCGGGCCATTCCATTACCTTCAGCTCTGCTGCTCCCGCCAACCGCCTTCGCCATTTTGAAGACTGCCGGACCGCAGTGCGTGAGAAAGACCGCCCTCTTCCGTCTCTCGGGATGCCGCGAGATCGTTTCCCTCCAGGAACATGTGGAAACGATCCGCATACGATTCCCAGTCTTCCGTCGCCGGATCGAACGGTGCTGGGGGGGTGTTCAGCGCAGCCATCTCGCTCAGTTGCTTGTTCGTCGCGTCGTCTTCTCTTCAGGGAAATCCCACCTTCGTCGCCAGTGTTAAGTTTGCATGAGAGTCAGACGCGAGGAGTTCCAGCAAAGACTTTATTAGTGACTACAGCTCGAATGGACCCGTCCTGGCTTGGCTACGGCTGCTTCTTATAGCCTGCAGCCGTAGCTGCCAGCCAATGGGAGTGCAGGGATTCTTCCCGCACTATTTAAACCAATACCATTTGACATTTTACAAGACAGTTCAAATAACCAATAACATTCAACCTACATACATAACAAGTTTTAG
>CM019155.1:127864924-127986651 GCA_009733165.1 Naja naja
ATTGAATAGTGAGTGTGTAACCCATATCACAAAAATTGTGTATTGTTTTTACTATATCACAAAAATTGTGTATTGTTTTTCACCACATCACAAAAATTGTGTACTGTTGTAAATGTTACTCAGTGTGGCGAGGTTTACACAACACCCAAGCTTAGATGGTCTGGGCAGTGTGTAATTAAATATGGTTGATTTGTTTGGGACAGTTTTACTAAAAGTAGGATAGTTTGAGGAATACTAAAATCTGACATGTAAATGATTTAATGGCAGGAAAGTAATTAAAAGGAATAGACATGAAAACAAAATCAACAGCAAGGACATGGAAGGGCTGTCTGTCATCTTATTTTAGTGTAGGAAACAGATGGATAGATGAAAAGTCATGGTTCAATTTCATTTCACTCCTTTTCATCTAAGGTCTGTCTTTCCATGTCTGTATTTGTGAATTCTTTTTGTCCATTGATCAATACAATCCCCTTCTGTCTTTCTATCTCTTGGTTATTTTTTCTTTCTCCTTGTTGGCATCATTCCATGGAAAGTTGTATAGTTATGCCAGCAGGGAGTTGGACCCTGAGTGTACGTCTGTTTGGGGTGGAGGAGGTGGGGAAAATTCTGTCTGTTACCATCTCCAGACGAATCATACCCCTAAATGTCATCCCAGCACCCGCCCCTTAGCCCTTGTTGCTGACGTGCTGTCAAAATCCCACCTCAGGGTTGAAATAAACAGGCTCCTCAGAATAGACAGGAGCTGCACCAAGGTTCGACCCCAACATACCAATATTAGCAGGGTGCGAAGAATGTGAGAGAAGAGAATTTGCAAACCCAGACAGATACGCACAGATCCTCTTCACACACAGGAGACCTTGCGCCATCACCGGCATTGAGAAGGTAGAGGAAAGGAAGAAAGGAATGAGGATCAGAAGAAAAAAGCTTCTTCATGTCTAGATCCAAAGCAGTGACCGTATACATCAGATACAAGAGAGATGGGGGTAAAGGGACTCCCCCCCAAATTATTCTTTACAATCTGAAACCAATTTTTTAAATACAGCAATAGGATGGAGCAAAAAGAGAAATGGGAAGGATCAAAAGGAAAACAGACAGACTTATAGATCGAGCAGTAGACCAAAAAGTAGGGAGAGAAAGAGGTGGTGTGATATTGACTTTGATATTCAACTTAATTGATAAGTAGCAATAGATGGTACACTTTCCTTGATTTCTCTCCTGAGGACTAGAATGTTAAAAAATTCTTCTAAACAGCTTACTTTGGATCATTTCTTCATGATGACATCATCAACAAACTTTTCTTCATGGCTACTGCTAGGCAATGGCTCCTCATCAGAAGGAGGCGAATCAGCGGCAGTCCTGGGAGTTGTCTTGAGCTTGATGTGTGTTACCGGTGTGGCTGGCAACCTCTATGCTCTGGTGGTGGTGCGGGCCTCAGCTTCGGCCTCCTCTCTGCATGTCCACCTAATTAACCTAGCTTTGGCTGACCTTTTGTATCTCTTAACGGCCCCTTTCATTGTTCACAATGGGCTGGTGAAGGACTGGCCCTTTGGGGAGGCTGGCTGCCGGATCCTGCTCAGCCTAGACCTCCTCACTATGCATGCCAGCATCTTCTTGCTGACTCTAATGAGCTGTGAGCGCTACACTGCTGTGGTGTACCCATTCCAGGCTGCCAGCCGTGCACGGCGATGCAGCCGACCTCTGGCCATTGCTGTTTGGCTCCTGTCCTTTGCTCTGGCCCTCCCCATGATGGTCATGATCCACCAGGAGGAACGTACAATGGGGAATGGAGCTGGGGTGCGTCGCCTCTGCTCCCCCACCTGGAGTGAGGAGCAATACAGAGTATACCTGAGCATCCTTTTTGGCACCAGCATAGTGGCCCCTGGGATAGTCATTGTGTCACTCTACTGGCGCTTAGCAAGAAGCTACTGGCTGTCACAGACCCGTGGAGGCTTGGGACGTTCCCCTAAGAACCGGGTCTTCCTCCTCATCCTTGTGATTGTCTTGGCATTTTGGGCCTGTTATTTGCCCTTTTGGATCTGGCAACTCCTTCCCCTTTATTGCCCTTCGGCAGCCCACCTGCCCATCCACATGGAGATTTCTGTCAATCATCTGGTGACCTGCTTGACCTATGGGAACAGCTGCATCAACCCTTTCCTGTACACTCTGCTCACACGCAACTACCGTGAATACCTACGCAGTCACCAACGAGGGGCTTCCTGGGGCTTCCTGCCATGCCTCCAGAGCAGAAATGGGTCTCAGAGGGAAAGGGCTACAGGCACCTGAGATACAGGTAAACAAGGAGGGACACTAGAGGAAAGTCAAGATGAATCTTGCTCGTAGCTGGTATGAGCGCAGAGTCATGACTTATAATTACTAGAATAATTTTTCAGATGTTTTAGATCACAACCTGATCATCCCCGTGATGCATCTGGAAGTCAAAGGAACTGCCCAGGTAGCATGTCCAGGTCATGCATTAGGGGTGATCAATAGAAATGCTAATTCTCAAGTGGATTAGAACAAGGTTGGTACCAATTCTTTGTAATGTGCAGAATGGAAAAACCATATTAATTGCATCATTAACAATTGGCATCTATGGCAAACTTCCCCCCTTATTCCAGACATTCTCCAAATCAACTTAGTGATTTTTCCCCTGAGGGAAATAACTCTTGCTGATTAGCAGGTAACTAGAAAGAGAAGATTTGGCCTCTTTTCATCTACGCTGCTTGGTAAATTTCTCCTTGGCCTCCATTGTGGAGATCCATTCCAACTGACTTGTCTTCCCTCCACAGTCTCTGGATCAGAAAAGATCCAGCTCCATCAAAGTCATGTTGGAAGCGGAGTTGCGGGGATGATCAGGTTACAGGAAATAAAAAGTTAATTTCACAATAAAAACAGGGTGCTTAATTAATTGCTATTCAACTGTAGCATTTACATCCCATCGATATGTAAAAAACTGTCCAGTTCAATTCCTAAGTTGCCTTGAGTTTCTTCTTTTTCAGGCCCACAAGTAGATCACAGATTACAAAATAATGGGGATCTTTTAATTGAAAAGGGAAACATAGGCAAACATAGTTCACCACACAAAGATGCTGGAAATTTTATTTTAAAAACTCTTCCATCAGTTATAAAATAAAATGAAGTAAAGCGATTTCTAAAATGAATTCAGAGAATATACTCTGGTTTATGGAAGTGGTAGGCAATCTGTCAATAACACCACCTAGAAATTTACCTAGAAATATGCTTAATAGTTTCCTAAGGTGTATGTGCAATATAAACATGATTTTTAATCATTATGTAATTGTGTAATTATGATTAGAAAATAGTAATACGGAACCTATTTGAATACACATAGAAAAACATTTTAACAGTAATATTGTGTGTCATTAAATTATGTTCCATGTCTGATAATATTTTTCAAGATTTTATATCACACATTGACATATAGACTTCTGAGCATAATTTTTTTCTCAGTTACAAACAGAAAAAAATTGATCCTTGCCAAAATTTGAATTTCTCAAAATTAAAGTTTTTGGCTGCTCTAACAAATTCAACATAATGAATATTTGTTGTAATGACTATGTCTTTTGACAATAGTGCTTTAATATAATATCAATTTCCTCTTTATTATCATAATTAATTTCATTATGAGTGTCACAATTGTCTTTCTCATTAGGAAGTCTGGACTGTTTATTGTCCACAATGACCCTTTAGAATGCTGAGAATATTAATCTGGGAAAGATACTAAAATTGGACATTTCATCTGAAATGCTCTGCTAAGTTCTTGTTCTTATCCAAAGTAAGTCTCTACACCTTCAGCCTCCAACAAATTATACTGAACTTGCAATTATATTTCAAATTATTTTGAAATTATATTTCAAATTATTTCAATTATATTGAGTGTGCCCCAGAATAAAAATTCCACTTTTGTTATTTTCAGTAATAATACATTAACTTCAAATTCTAATCCTACCTCACTTACATGGGGAAAAAATTCCTACTGAATTTATATAGAACTTACATCTGTGTAAGAATACAATGTGTTGTCATTTAAAATGAGAGTAAGTCTACTAAAAATTTTGAGCAAATTTTAAAATGTTTCTTTCCATTTTTTTTCACTGATTAAATGATTTTCTAGATTAACTAATATAATATACATTAATTTTAAACTGCTAAGATCAAGCATACATTGCCCAAATTATATATTTATCCATTAAAAGCATTTGTTCACTGCAGTAACCTTTCTTTTCTTAAAATTAGATAGGAGATAAATGAGAGACAGACAGACAGACAAACAGACAGTAGGTAGGTCGGTAGGTAGGTAGATTGAGATTGATAAGAAAGAAAGAGAGAGGAAGAGGTAGAAAGAGAGACAGAGACAGAGACAGAAATAGAAATTGGGATTGCAGACACATGGTTACATATTTAATATTATTGTTTTTACTTTTAAAATGTATTACAATGTGGTATGCCAATTATATAAATAAATGACATAATTTGTACATGTAATTCCTTTCCCCGCAGCTAAATGGCTTATTGTGAACTCAATATAATGTAACAGCAGAAATGGATTCTGTACTAACCTTTGGCTGTAATGGTGCTATTTTAAATGAGCAAAATGTGAACTTGCATCTGTGCTAATGATAATTATATTTCAGCAGAAATGAAAAACAGGATTTGCTTTGTTTTGAATATAAAATATACAGGGATGCAAAAGACATTGTAATGCATAAAACGGTAGAACAAGACAAGAAATTTCATGATTGAAGTAAAATACATGAAAGATGGGCATAAATTTATGAAAGGCATAAAACTATCATATCTGGGGTCTAAAATGACTTAATTTGTGATTTGGAACTAGTAGAGCAGAATTTCAAATTTGGGAAACGAATTCTAAACAGTCTTAAGTAGTCCCAATTCTTGTCTTTTATAAGTAATGCTGCTGTTTTTCACCTTAATTTCACTTTAATGAGACTTTGTGTCTTTTCTGTCTTTAAGGATTGAAGAAATATATCTCAAGTGCTTCTCCTGTCCTGTATCTTCTTAATCCACATCTGATGGTTAAAAAAAAGTACTTTTGGATACAAACGTAGCACAATGTTCTTTGTTAAAGTATTTCCTGGCTAAGGTAGAAACTGAACATCTGTAGCCACTTATAGAGGCTTATCACCTGATCTAAAATAGTATTTCCAGGTTTTTATATACATCAATTCTGTAAGCATCTGAAGAGCAGAAAGTTAAACAAAGGTTTTCCTTATTTCTTTGGGTGCATGCTGATGGAAAATTTTAGACCTTTGTACAGGGTAAATAATACCTAACTTTGGTGTAGGTCACTTGATCAACCCCCTATTTTAGTGAAATCCTTCTGGGCTCTTAAATCTTCAACAGGAGATGGTTTTTTTTCAATGGCTGCTGAAAATATTTGTAATCTCCACATCACTTTTTCACTTTTCTCTTGGCATATCCTAAACTATGAAGCAAGTTGCACTGGAGTAGAAGTCGGGCTCCACCCTGCTGAAATTTAAGAGGAGGGTGAAAAGATGTAATCTTTTTTTTAAAAGAAATGTTGCTTTTTACTGGTTTGTTAGATTGTATTTTATTGTAAAGAAACATTTATAAGCCACCCGGAGCGTGACATATCAATGTTGAAATAAATTACTAAATAATTCCCCAAGTTAGAATGATTGTTTCTCTCTCTTTTTCTTTCTCTCTTCTAAGCAGTCATTCAGTGCACACTTCATGCTGGTTTCATGTCTGCTTTTTAGTTTTTATTGTGGGAGTGAATTATTTCAGGCTGGACAATTCATACCTCTACCGAATGTCAGTATTGAATACCGCTGATTTCTGCATCTCCCAGAAATTCCCAAGATTTCACTGCCAAGTAATGTGGCATGATTTTCTTCTAGTGAAAGACCAGATACAATGAATTAAGCTCATGACAACATGCCAATTAATGTTTCATGTTTATATGGTTTCTAAAAATAAAAGTCTCCTTCACATTGAGCTCAGGCTCTGGAAACTTCATGGGGGCATGCTCATTTAATTTCCTTCTTTTTCATATAATAATCTTTCAGTGCAGAAATACAGAAATGGTTTACCACTGCATTCCAGCAGGGTTTTTTTCACTTCCCATCTTAGACTAAAACCTTGGTGTTTTAGTGTCTTCTATCCAAATGTAATAAAGTTTGTAGGTAAAAAAGTCAAGAAGGCAATTACGTTCCCAAGATCAAAGCCACTAACCCTAACCCTGGGATACTGCAACCATCATAAATACATGATGGTTGCCAAATACCTGGATTTTGATCACATGATGGGGGATGCTGTGATGGTCATAAGTCCGAGGACCGATTATAAGTCACTTTGTGCAGTGCTGCTTGAACTTCAAACAGTTGTTAAACAAACAGCTATAAATTAAGGACTATCTGTACCTGAAACTAATAATGCATTTTTTAAAATCCTTGTAACTATCGTAGGTTTCCTTAAGAATCTGGAGAAATGATCATTAAATGAAGGGTCTGAGCCCAGCACTATTTAAATCAAGATTTTTCACCATATTCTGGGAAGAAGAAATATTTATTTAGGGCCCTTTCCTCTCTGCTAGCTAAAGTTTTGCCATTTCAATCTGGTCAGAACTTAAGTTGACTGCCAAAAGTCATAACTCAGTAATATTTTGGCACTCTGTAGCAGGTGTCCTAAAGGAAGGAAGGTTTTCATTTGATATACCAATCTCTGCTGAGGGCTGGGAGAATTATCAGTGTTTGTTTGCTTCCACAGGAACCTGTAGAGAAACCGTCTTTAAGCAGTGATTTAGTCAACCCTAGAACTGCTCCTCCATGGCCACCAGTCTCAGAAAAGGAGATACAATTAATCATTAAAAGCTTAATAAAGAGCAATAAAGCCCCAGGTGAGAATTTTTACCAGAATAATTATTTAAGAAATTTCCCATTTGTGGGATCCAGTACTGGCAGCTCTTTTTACACATATAAATAGCACCTGACATATACCAATGGATGGAAGTTGGCAATAGTTGTCTCCATATATAAAAAAGGAAATAAAAAGAATTCTAGTAATTATAGGCCCATCAGTGATTGACATTGTAGCAAAAATATATGCTAGGTTCCTTTTAAATAGAATTGAAATCTGGGTAGAGGAAAACCATATCCTTGCAGAACAAGCAGGCTTTAGACAAAGGCAATCCACCATTGATAACTGCTTTGTCTTGAACCATCAAATTGCCAAATATGCCTATAAGGGACCCTTGTTTGCTGCTTTTATAGACCTCACAGCAGCATTTGATATGGTAAACAGAGATGTACCATGGAGTAAATAGACATCTCTTAAAATAGAACCTAGACGGCTGGCTTTGATTAAAGCCCTTTATACAAATACCTGTTTGAGAGTGCTATATGGGGTTAATGGGGCTCTGACTAACAGGATTCACATAAATAAAGGGGTAAGGCAAGAGTGTATCCTGACCCCATTATTATTTAATTTATATATTAATGATTTGCCAGGATTAATGAAGGATCCCATGGTATACATACCAATGATCCTAAATACATATTATAACAGCTTGCTCTATGCTGATATGATTTTATTATCGTATTCATAAGTAGGATTATGTATGCTATTAGAAGATTCAGCTCTTACTGCAAGGATAACTCCCTAACTATTTGTAAATCTAAATAAAAGATCATGGTGTTTGGAAAACATCAACAGAGACATAAATGGCAATTAGACTGTGAACCAATTGAACAGATTAACATCTTTGCATATTTAGGCATAACTTTTTCCAAGACTGGATCTTGGATTGCCATCATCAACAAAGTACACTTAGAGGAAAAGCTCGTTTTAATTTACTGCTTAAGCTAAAGAATCATAGTTACCCAGAGTCCCTAGCCCCATTAATTAAAGTACATAAAGCTAAAGTTACCCCTATGCTCTTATACAGAGCATAAGTTTGGGATCTATACTCAACCACAGTACTAGAACAAACACAGTCCCAGCATTTGAGATGTATTTTAGGTGTAGATCTAAGAACATCTGCTGCAGCAGTTAGAGCTGAATTGGGAATTCATACAATTCATGCTCTATCCAAAATTAGAGTGTATAACTACTGGCACAAAGATGATGAAATGGAGACGGATAGACTCCCCAAGTTATGTCTACTAGATCAAATAAAACCACAATCACAAGTCCCCTGGATCACCAAACTAACACATTTTGTAAGAAGCTGTGGTCTTCCTGTCTCTTACGTAACAGGAGAACGATTTTTAAAAAGAGCTGTCCAAAAAATTAAGGATATAGAAATACTCAAAGATATAGCTATCCTTAGTAAGGTGGGTAACTTGAAATGGCTGAGCAAATAAAAACATACTTTTCAAATAGACAACTATTTGAAGTTACAACTGCCAAAGCATCTTCGGAAGATACTTACATGAGCGAGATTTGAACAGATCGACACAATGGTCAGGTATGGGAGATTCCTTTCTATACCGTATAATGGATCTCTTTGATTGTTGCCTTGTATAAGAGGGTGAAAGACAGGTACCTTGGTCTATATACTAAACAAATGATCCATTGGGATCCCCATATCAAAACAACTTACCTTATGTGTGGCCAGAATCTGAAAATAACATTTAACACAGCACAGTACTTAATTGTTCAGAGTTTTGCAGTGTAAATTCAGCACCAGAAAAATAAATACAGATGGCTGATGCTTCATTTAACATCTTTATAAACATATTAAATAAATTTTACGGTACCAGTTGTAAATTTCTCCAACATGGAGTAAACTCAAACAGAAGTAGACATGTTACAAGTGCAGAGTAGAACAGCAACTCAGGAGCTCAGAAACAGACATCAGTTTCACTTTAGTTCAGCAGGCAAGCAAGCTAGTTTCTCTTTCAATAGACAGACTCAGAGCTTAATATAGCTTCAGAGCCATGGCTAGGCTACTTCTAGTTTCAGTTTCCAAACAGTCCTCATTGGCTGACTTAGTTGCTATGCCTATTCTTTGGCTGACCTTGTTACTAAGCTCTATTCCAGTTCATGAATATACTCTGACATTAAGCAGAATGATTGGGTTGAGATCTACATATGTGGGACTGATTGGGGTAGATTGCAGGGGTGACACCAAACTATAATTTTATCATATTTTATCTATATCTTAAATTATTGTATGTTATTCCAATTTCATTATAGACTATATTTTATTCCAATTTCATTTTAAATCATATTTTATTCCAATTTCATTTTAAATTGTATTTTATCCAATTCCATTTTAAATTGTTTTTATCAATTTTTAGTAATAATTTGCTTCAGGAACTCTGCACTTTGATAAGGCCCAAGGGCTAATCAATAAAGATATATTAGCTTATGGCATCTTTCTGGTATCTCCCAACCATTAGTGCAGAGATCTAAAGCCTGTCCAGTGTCCACTTGTTATTTTGGAACAATAATAGTTAGATGACAGTTGGAAGAAATATCCTTCTGGGTCCAGTTCCAAGTGGGGAAGAAAGACACTGGAAACATGGTGACTGCTTGGAAAGATGGTTTAATGGTGGACAGGACCAGACGGCTTGGAGATCCTGGGCAAAAAAGGGAAGAGATGCTGAGAGTCCCTGGGTTTTATGCCCTCTCTGGACTTTGAACTTCCTGTGGTACAGGAAGAGTATCCTGATTGGTTGCTGTAATGTATTCCTCCTTTACTCTGATTGGTTGTTTAAATGGCAGGAATTAGAAGAGCTGTCATTGGGTGCGAGTCCCGGCAGCCGGCTATAAAAAGCTGCTGCGGCTAAACCCTTCGGTCTTTTGTTTTGGAGTTGAAGTTATGATCGAAATAAAGAAAGCTGGAGTTACATTGTATCCTGTCTTCTTCCAAACTTAACAGTTGCTGTGAGAGGTCATAGCTAGCTTTGTAGGTTGCCTGTGAGCTAAGTTTGGTTGAATCAGCAATAAGTTTGCTGGGTGATGCAATGAAGGGGCTTTGGGCAATTCCTATTATGGCTCTACCTGAAGGAGGTAGATCTTTGTTATGTGGAATAGACTGGCCCAGGCCTTAATGGCCCATTAAAAAGGTGTGTGGGGGGGGCTGAGTTTCTGCCTGAGTTTCTACTTCTCTTTTAGGAGAAATATTCAGCCCTTTTTAATATACCCTAAACCTAAATTATTTCATTTTTCCAGGAAAGGGATGGGTTTTAACTTCCAACATGACCTAGGAGTAAGTAAACATCTCTATTTGCAAAATTATCTAATTAGTTTTGGGACTGCTGCAAGTTCCCCATTCTGGAAATAATTATTCTGAGGAGCAATTTTTTTTTACACTTTCATATTTTAAAATCACCTTTGTAAATAAATACCCATTAAACTCCTCACTCTGGCTTTGATTTGTATTGAATTATATTGATTTTCTTGTTACTGTATTTTTCCAGTTCTTCCTTTGTCATGTGGCCTGAAAGGTAATTCAAAATCCACTTCAGCAAAATGTCTGAAAGTCTGTAACTATCATTTTTTTTCTTATTCTTTAGAAAAAAAAGGAAAAAAAAGATAGTTACAGACTTTTAGACCAGTGGTTCTTAACCTTTTTGAAAGAATCGCCCCCTTGAACCATTGAGGAAGTTGTCATCGCCCCTCTCCCCCAACATAATCGCCCCCCTGCCACCTCTTAGTGTCCCCAAGGGGGCCAGCAGAGGGGCGCTAAGAGGTGGCAGGGGGGCGATGCATCGAACGCGGCCGCGGCGGCACGTAACATGCCACTGCTTCCGCATTGGAGGCATCAGCTCCGGAGCAGTGCTAGTCAATGGGTGAACCTGCAGGGCCGGCCGGCACCTTGAACACCCCCCTGTCGCCTCTTAGCGCCCCTCTGCTGGCCCCCTTGGGGATGCTAAGAGGCGGCAGGGGGTTGTTTGAGGCACCGGCCCTGCAGGCTCACCCCATTGACTGTTGTACCGCACCTGAACCGGCTCCTTGAATGCAGCAGCATGTTGGGAAAAGCCACCGCCACCGCTTTCCCAAAGTGCTGCTGCTCTCTCATTCTTTCTGTCTGTCCATCTGTCCATCCATCCATCCATCCATCCATCCATCCATCCATCCATCCAAAAGGTCTGTCTGTTTGCCTGCCTGCCTTCCTGCCTATCTACCTACCTGTCTGTCTTTCTGTCTACCTACCTACCTACCTATCTACCAATATAGATCTCTCTGTCTCTCCCCCAATATATCTCACTCCATCGCCCCCATATCGCCCCCCTTCCGTTCCTTCACCCCCACGTCACCCCTTTTTGTTCCATCGCCCCCTGAAAACAAAATCGCCCCTTGGGGGGCAATATCGCCCAGGTTAAGAACCACTGTTTCAGACATTTTGCTGAAGTGGATTTTGAATCACCTTTCCGGCCACGTAGCATATTCCAATGGAATAATTTCTTGCTGGTTTAAACTCACACAGCTACAGCAAAAAGCCTAAGAACAGATTCTTCTGGTTTTGTTTTGTTTTAATTGTTGGGGTTCATTGGAAATCTTTCTGGAATAAGATCTTGCATCCTTCTGCACACACCATTTTCCTGGAATTTTCAACAATGTAAAGCGATGGGTGGGTGTTTCAACTTGAATTTCCCGTCAGCAAAAGTAAAAATACTTGGAAAGCATCATTTTTTTTCAGAAGAATAAAAAATTAATAAAAAGGAAAGAAAGAAAAAAAGAGAAGGACAAAAGTGCAAAAAGAAAAGATAAAAAGAAACAGAAATAAATTTCCTTTACAGCAAGTATGATTATAAAATTATATCTTGTTCTACAGTTACAAAAAAGCCTATTTCTTTTATTATTTTCTATTCTAATAGTTTCTAATGATCAAAATCACAAATCAAAAGTTCACTTTTTTCCTGCTTCATTAAAAAGCCTATAAGGGGTTTCCAGTCAGCCATAAATATAAATGTTGTCTTTTCTCTAATCAAAGAAGCCAATTTAGTCATCTGTGTAACTTCCAACATCTTGATCCACCATTCCTCCGAGTAAAGCCAATCTTTTCACTTTTGAGCATATAATAATCTCACTTGTGATTACCATTTATAAAAACAACATTCTTTGACTTTTTCCCAGCTGATAAAAATCTCTCGTTTCAAATGCAGATTAGTCTTTAAAATCTTCTGAATTAGTGTTCATTACCCTATCGTTTGTTATGTAGAGTCCACCAGCAAGATGCACTTTTTAACAATAAACAAAAGGTATCCCCAGGAAGACCTGGTCTGTTTAACTGGCTAAATTTATATTAAAGCACTTTTGTTAAAAATAAAAATGATTTATAAAAAAAGTTAAAAGTTATTGTTCCCTTTATGCATATTGAAAACTTCTTAAATCTTTTTATTAAGCTTTTTGCTAAATATTCTTGAACCCTGAAAATCTTTTTTTTAATTTTTTTGTAATCTTCAAAGGCTTGATTCACTGCAGAAGTTATCCATGTTTGTAGATTAATTATTTCCCAAAGTGATTAAGAAATGAGGAAGGCATAGCTTAATGTCCATATAGCTATACCATATTTGTAAGATAAATGAAACCCCAGGATGGAATGGGACAACTACAGAGGTGGTAGTCAGCAGATTCTGACCAGTTCTGGAGAACCAGTAGCGGAAATTTTGAGTAGTTCGGAAAACCAGCAAATACCACCTCTGACTGGAGATTTTACAGTAGCCTTCCCCTTCCATGCCATTTTGAATCCCACCACTGGACAACTTGCCACGGCCGACTTACCACAGGACAATTTGCTGTGGGACAATTCAATGTGGGATCTCAAGAGAAGGATAAGTAGAATTGCAGCTCACCCAGCCTTGAAGACTTCTAATTTGAGAAGGTTCAAACCTTCAAGAGATAAGGCCTACTGCAATTCACTTGTCCCTCTCTTGAGTTATCCTGCATTGAATTTTCCTGACTTGCCATTGGCGAGTAAGCCGGGGCAAATTGTCCTAGACTCTCCCAGATTCCTGGCAGCTCAAATACTGAGACAGCTGCAAAAATTGTCAGCTTCTGCAGTTTACTAACAAGGAGCTGCTGTCCAGACTGCACATGGGTTATCTCATGATCTCCCTTTGATCCATGGAAATTATGCCAGCCTGCCAGCCAATGTTTTTGCTGCAATATCTCTCCACTCCATTCCATAATTCCTCACCAAAGTTCCAATACTTATAGGGTCTTCTAAAGGAGAGCTTTTATAATTGAACCTTCAATAGACAGTATCTCTAAAATATTCAAAATTGAAGAAGAGAAAGGGAGCTAGAACTGAGATCTTATGGTCCTAATTGCTCTGGAGTTCATCTTAAGGGTCATAAGATGATTCTGGAAAATTTGAAGAGGCAAAATGGTATGAGTTGGCCAGGAAATTGCCAATGCATTCTTCCTGTTGATATTTCTGAAAATGTCTCTTTAATCTCCACCCTAGTAGCAGGAGTTTGATGGTGAGCAGTTCTGAAATTGGAGCCTTCCAGGAAAAATAAATCTGCTTCTACCTCAAAAGCAATTGGCTCCTTTCACAGAGTCAGAACACAGGAAAGGATCATAAAAGTTATCCATTGTCCATCATCCTGCTAATTAGCCCCTTTTTTCCGGCATCCCTGATAAGTGATCTAATAGAAGGCCTCACAGCTGACAATGCATACTATAGCAAAGCAAAAGCCATAAGGTCAAAAGAACTGGAGCCGGGATTCTGCGCCTGCTCTACAAGATGGCCACTCGTAGCTAGAGCTCCGCACTTGGGGATGATGGCTTGGTGTCCTTTGGTGAGGGCTGGAGTTCGTTTCCATCTTTTTGGGTTTAGAAACTTGCTGCGGAATGTCCGGGGGTTCGGTAATTACCAGCAGAGCCGGCCTCCGTTGGGTAAGATACTGTATTGCTGTGGTTTCTGATTATGATGATTACAACGATAGAGGCGGCGGTGGCGGCAGCGGCAGCGGTGGCAGTGGTTGACGGATGGCCAGGTGGCTGGAGCGTGGGGGAAGATGAAGGAGGAAAGATTGATGCTGCTGCTGGTTTGCTATTCCGGGATTGCTGCTGCCGGGCTTTTTAACATCTGGTTGCTGCTTCCCACTACTTCTATTGCCAGTTTGTTTGTTTGGCCATGTGGTTTCGTTCCGCGAGGGCTCCGAGGCCAGCGTTTGGCATTACCAGAAGTGCTGCTGGACAGGATGGACGTCGCCGGTCGGGAGACAGGCCTGTTGGCCTGGGACCATCTTCCCCCACTGTGCTTGGAGGCATTGGAGCCAGGGCCGCTGGGACCCATACTGGACTGGCTCCTGGCCTGTCCTGGAGGCAGCAGGTATGAGCCCAGGAGGAACCTTGGCCTTGATCCTGTGTTCCTGTCCGGGCTGGTCATGGTCTCTGGAGTTGATAGGGGTGGGGGCCCCCGGTTAGTGTTAGGTACTGCCAGGGTTGCCTGGCAGCCTGCTTGCTCCAGTTGTTTCTACTGGGGCGGGGGCTGCTGGGCGGTTTGCCCCCTCCCTGCCAGCCAGAGGCCTGGCTGCCCTGTGACTGGTACTAGAGATGCCCCCTTCTTCCCCTCACTTTGGTTATTTAGCCTTGAAAGAGGCAGTGGCGAAGCCCCTCCTCAAGAAGCCTGCCTTGGACCCAGCTATTTTGAACAACTTTCGTCTCCAACCTTCGCTTTGTGGCAAAGATTGTTGAGAGTGTGGTGCTGCGACAGCTCCCGGTGTTCCTGGAGGAGACTGATTATCTGGATCCATATCAATCGGGTTTCAGGCCCGGGTACAGCACGGAGACGGCATTGGTCGCTCTGGTGGATGATCTCTGGAGGGCGCGGGATAGGGGCTACTCCTCTGTCCTGGTCCTTTTAGATCTCTCAACGGCTTTTGATACCATCGACCATGGTATCTTGCTGTGACGCCTCGAGGGGTTGGGAGTGGGGGGCACCGTTTACAGTGGTTCTCCTCCTACCTCTCAGGCTGCATGCAAGTGGTGTTGGCAGGGGGGCAGAGATCAGGCCCGAGGCCCCTCCTTTGTAGGGTGCCTCAGGGGTCGGTCCTCTCGCCCCTCCTGTTCAACATCTATATGAAACCACTGGGTGAGATCATCTGTGGTTTTGGGGTGAGGTATCATCAGTATGCTGATGATAACCAGCTTTTCATCTCCACCCCAAACCAACCCAGTGATGCCCTCAACGTGATGTCCAGGTGCCTGGAAGCGGTGCGGAACTGGATGGGGAGGAACAGGCTCCAGCTCAACCCGACTAAGACGGAGTGGCTGTCCAGAACATTCCATCTCTGGCTATGGGGGGAGAGATGTTGCCCCCCATAGATAGGGCCCGCAACTTGGGAGTCCTCCTGGACACACGGCTCAGTTTGGAGGAGCAGGTGGGAATTGTGGCTAGGGGGGCATTTGCCCAGCTTCGTCTGGTGAGACAGTTGCGCCCCTACCTGGACCGGGATGCCTTGCATACAGTCACTCAAGCGCTCGTCACCTCCCATCTGGACTACTGCAATGCTCTTTACATGGGGCTGCCCTTGAAGACCATCCAGAGGCTTCAACTTGTCCAGAATGCAGCGGCGCAGGTTGTTCTGGGAGGGTCCCAATACTCCCATGCTACACCTCTTTTACGCGAGCTGCACTGGTTACTGGTTGCCCTCCGAGTGAGATTCAAGGTGCTGGTGTTGACCTATAAAGCCCTTCATGGCTTAGGACTAGGGTATTTGCAGGGGAGCCCTCTGCAGCTGCTGCTGGTTTCTCAACATCCCGTGCGCTCCCATAGGCAGGGCCTCATTGGTGTGCCGCCCACCAGACAATGTCGACTGGTGGCCCCTAGAGGTAGGACCTTCTCTGTGGGAGTGCCCACCCTCTGAAATCAACTTCCCTTGGAGCTTCACGGGTGGCCCCTGACCTTGATCTTTCATGCGTGACCTAAAGACATGGTTTTCCAGCTTGCCAACCCGGACTGATGGAGGGATGGGAATTTTTAGTCGTTAGCTTTGTTTTTAGTCTAATGAGATTTCTTATTTAATTTAATTCTGTTTTAATTTTGTACTGTTCTTTTAAATGTAAGCACGCCCTGAGTCCTTGGAGATAGAGGCTGACATGAAATCATAATAAATGAATGAATGAATGAATGAATGAATGAATGAATGAATGAATGAATGCCTGGAGAGACCCAGAGACAAGGTTATTGCAAGGCACAGACCTGAGGAAGGCTATAGTAAAATTTCTGCTGCACTGAAGTACAGTGGCCTCCATAATTCTCAAATGAAAGAAGTTTGGCACAACCCAGACTCTCCCAAGAGCTGGTTGCCTGGTCAAACTGAGCAAGTGGGGGAGAGGGACCTTAGTAAGAAAGGTGACCAAGAATCTGATGGTCACTCTGACTGGGCTCCAGAGATCCTGTGTGGAGATGGGACAGAGTTCCAGAAGGACAACCATCACTGCAGCCCTCCACTGATCTGGGCTTTATGGCAGAGTGGCTAGACGGAAGCCTCCCCTCAGTGCAAAAGCCAATTTGGAGTTTGCAAAAAAGCACCTGAAGGACTCTCAGACCATGAGGAACAAGATTCTCTGGTCTGATAAAACCAAGATTGAACTGTTTGGCCTCAATTCTCAATGTTATGTCTGGAGGAAACAAGACACCACTCATCACCTGCCCAACAGTGAACAGTGCCACCATCATGCTGTGGGGGTGTCTTTCAGCAGCAGGGACTGGGAGACTGCTCAAGGGTTGAGGGAAAGCTGAATGGAGCAAAGTACAGGGATGTCCTCAATGAAAACCTGCTCCACATTGCTCAGGACCTCAGACTGGGCCGAAGGTTCCTTTCCAACATGACAACAAGCATGATCAAGATAACAGTGGAATGGCTTACAGTCTCGGCGTCCACGTCTTCGCTCCCACAGACAGGCCTTCTCCGGGTGCCGTCGACTAGGTAATGTCGGCTGGCAACCCCCAGGAGTAGGGCCTTCTGGGTGAGCACCTATGGAACCAGCTCCCCTAGAGCTCCAGTGGCCCCTGACCTCCGTTCCTTCCACCGTGGCCTAAAGACATGGCTGTTCAACAACTAGCCTACAGACTGATGGGGGGGGGAGGGTTTAGTATAGTTTTAATTGGAATGTTTGCGACCTTGGGTTTAATTGTTTTTTAATATTTGTATATTTGTATTACCGTTTTTTTTTGTAAGCCACCCTGAGTCATGGGGAGATAGGGCGGCATATAAGTCTCATAAATAAAATAAATAAATAAATAAACCCTGTGAATGTCCTAGAGTTGCCCAGGCAAAGCCCTGACTTCAACTCTATTGATCATCTCTGGAAGGACCTGACAATGGCTGTCCACCGACAGTTGCCATCCAACCTGACCGAGCTTGAGAGGATTTAGTTTAGTTTAGTTTAGTTTAGTTTAGTTTAGTTTATTTGGACTTATAACCGCCTCTCTCCCGAAGGAAGGACTCAGGCGGCGTACATAAAAAAAACAGAAAGTACAAAAGTTAAAATTAAAAGATATTAAATTATGCCAAATAAACTATCAGATTAAAACCCCGATCCCCATCAGTCCAGGCAGGTTGCAAAAATAGCCATGCTTTGAGGTCATGGCCGAGGAAGGAGGCGGAGATCAGGGGCAAAGCATAACTCAAGGTGATTCCAGAGGGTGGGCGCCCTACAGAAGGCCCTACCCTAGGGGCTGCCAGCCTACACTGTTTAGTTGCGGTATCCCCAGGAGACCCTGTCTGTGGGAGCGCACAGAGGCGTTGGTGTTTGTCAGCGGAAGGAGAGCGTTCTTGCAAGTACCCCGGACCCAAGCCATGGGCTTTGTAAGTTGTTACCAAAACCTTGAATCTCACACGGAGGGCAACCGGCAACCATGAAGTTGCAGGAGGGGTGTAATATGGGAGAATCAGGACGCTCCCATCACTACCCATGTGGCTGCATTTTGTACCAGTTGAAGTCTCTGTGATGAGAGGGGCAGGCAGCCCCATATAGAGAGCATTGCAGTAGTCGAGTCTAGAGGTGACGAGCACCTGAGTGACTGTGCGCAGGGCATCTCAGTCCAGGTATGGGCGGGGCTGGCGTATCAGCCGAACCTGTTACAAGGAAGAATGGCAGAAAATCCCCAATGTAGGTGTGCAAAGCTTGTCACGTCATACCCAAAAAGACTCCAGGCTATAATTGCTACCAAAGCTGCTTCAACTACTGAGTGAAGGGTCTAAATACTTATGCCAATGTGATATTTCAGGGTTTTTTTCTTTTTAATAAATTTACAGACATTTCTAAAATTCTGATTTTACTTTGTCATTATGGGGTACTAAGTGTAGAGGAAAATATGAATTCCAACAACTGTAGAATCCGGCTGCAGCATAACAAAAGTGACGAAAGTGAAGTGGGTCAGAATACTTTCTCAATGCACTGTATATAACCTGACTTGTAAATGAGGCATCCAATTGACTGCTCTCCTTTCACACAAGACTTCTGCGACCTTATGCCTCCCAGCGCCCAGTTAGATCTCACAGGGAGGGCTTGCTCCGGATACCGTCGGCCAGGCAATGTCAGCTGGCGGGTCCACGGGCTAGGGCCTTCTCTGTAGCGCCGTCCCTCTGGAATATGCTCCCATGGAGAATTAGAACCATCCAAATCTACTTGCCTTCATAAAGCCGTTAAGACCTGGCTTTATTAGAGGACATAACATTGAGACCTTGCTCTTCCCCCATGTATGTTTTGGATTGGTATGAATGAGTTTCTTGTTTTTATATTGTATAGAAATTGTTTTATCCTTTTATGCTGCCTCGAGTTTCCCTTTGGGGGAAGTGAGGCGGGATATAAATCTAATAAATAAATAAATAAATAAAGACTGACCTCATTATAGTATTTTCATTAATTAACTTATATTCAGGATCAGATGCATCTCACACTCAACTAGTCATGCAATAGATGATTTTCCTAGATCAGATACTCCCAATCTTTGACAACCGAACAAGCTGAAATTCAACAGGTATAACCTACTTTCCTTCCAGGTTGTAAAGTCTAATCTACCGTGTTTCCCCGAAAATAAGACACTGTCTTATATTTTTTTTGGCTCCCAAAAACACACTAGGTCTTATTTTCGGGGTAGGTCTTATATATTTATGGTGCCAAATAGTGGGTGTGAGTGTGTGTTTGTGGGGTGTTTCGCGGGTGCATGGTTGCTCCCTGAAAAGTCTTCCTGGAACTGGAGATTTACACTAGGTCTTAGTTTCGGGGTAGGTCTTATATTAGGGCAGGTTTAGAAAATAGTGCTAGGTCTTACTTTCGGGGTAGGTCTTATTTTCGGGGAAACACAGTAGTTCTTTGAGAATTCAGTACTAGTAAACCAAAGGTAGCATGCTTCCACTGCCCCCTTGAGGCGGTTGCAGTCAAGACAGTCCAGAACAGACCTTAATAATACAGGTAGTCCTCAACTTACAACAGTTCATTTAGTGACTGTTCAAAGTTACAACAGCACTGAAAAAAAGTGACTTACGACCGTTTTTCACAGCTATGACCCTCGCAACATCCCCATGATCATGTGATCAAAATTCAGACACTTGACAATTGGTTCATATTTAT
The DNA here is from genome assembly GCA_009733165.1 of Naja naja. Lineage (NCBI taxonomy): Eukaryota > Metazoa > Chordata > Lepidosauria > Squamata > Elapidae > Naja > Naja naja. The sequence continues at coordinate 127,884,473 of CM019155.1, forward strand.
GACCATTGATGTATCCCAAGGTCATGTGATCACCAAAGTCAACGGGGAATCCAGATTCACTTAACAACCCAGTGATTTAACAACTGCAGTGATTTATTTAACAAGATTTATTTAGCAAGAAAGGTCATAAAATGGGGCAAACTCATTTAACAACTGTTTCACTTAACAACATAAACTTTGGGCTCAATTGTGGTCGTAAGTTGAGGACTACCTATAAGACTACCTATAATGGAATAACAGAGTTGGAAGGGACCTTGTAGGTCATCTAGTCCAACCCTTTGCTCAAGCAGGAGACCCTACACCATTTCTGACAGATGGCAGTCCAATCTCTTCTTAAAAGCTTCCAGTGATGAAGCTCCCACAATTTCCAAAGGCAACTTCTGTTCCATTGGTTGATTGCTCTCACTGTCAGAAAATTTCTCCTTATTTCTAGGTTGAATCTCTCCTTGATCAGTTTCTGCCCATTATTCCTTCACTTTGGAGGGTGTCCTGGCTGGTACAGTTTTTTGAAGTTTACCTCTAAATTCATAGAAAATGCTACTACCTTGGAGAATGATTTCCAACATCACAGATCATTGAGCTGGTGTAATTTCTCTCTTTTTCATCAGCTTCCAATTTTTTTTGAATGCACCAAACTATAGTGAGAAAACCAGACCTTGTTTGCTATACTCTTATCTTCAGTATTTATTTATTTTTATTTTAAATGTATATGCTGCTTATCTTCTGTATAAGATGACTCTGAGCAGCTCACATGCTATAAAACAAATACAGAAATAATTAAAACATATTAAAACATTAAAACAATGAAGATTAAAAATTTAAAAACTATACAAAAACCAAAACTAAGAGATGGATGGCACAAGAATGAGGTCTTCTTTTAATTAATTTTAAGTATTAATTACTGGATAACATCAATCCTGTAATCATACATCCAAGTTACAATATATGACTAGGGGGTCTTTTTTCTGATTAAAAAAAAACTTCCTAGGCTTGTCTTCAGCTCTGAGTTTTTCAAAACAGTCTCTATCGGAATAAAGCTCAAGCCGCAGGAGCACAAAACAAAAGCCTGCTCAAATTTTGTGTCAAGGGGCAAGGGCTTTTGTTGTGGATCTGTGCTGGTGAAGGTAATGGAGTTTCACAAACAAGAATTCCTCTCTGATAACCTGGTAAATCTTCTGCCTGCCCTCTGTTTTCTCAACCATCTTTCCAACAAGAATTCTGGCTTGCGTTTCATTCCTTCAGAGGGTAAAGTTGCCAAATGATTCCTGTGCCGACACGTGCAGCTAATAGAGAAGCGGATGCGAGGACGGACTCCTTAGGTTGAATTCTCGCCCAGCCCCTTCAAAGGCAGAGAGAGGAGCGCTGCCAGCCTCGAGAAGGCGCTAATCCGACCTCAAGCAAGGAAAGGGTTACGCCGGCAGCAGAACAAGGCAGCGGCGGGGATCTCCGCTCTTTCCGCTTCCTGCTCCGGCTTCTGAGAAGACGTGCTGCTGCGATATCGGGGTGAGAATCGGGTGGCGAGACTTCTGCAATGTTAATACTGATTAGGAGAGGAGGCAGAGAGATGATACGCTTTGCAAGTCATCGCATAATTGCGTTATTTCGAATAATTCTGCGCTTCTAGCAGAGGAGCGGGGGGAGGGGGGGTTTTCCTGGCTGGAACATGCCAAGGAGCGCGGCGGCTGAATTGCATCCAGTCTTGCTGCTATCCCGATCAAACCACTATGATTTTCCGTTTCCAGCTAGTAGCTGATGATCATCATGTCTATTGTGATGGCAGCAATTGGTCTGGTCTGCCCTCAGTTTGTCAGTTCTCACTTTGGAAGCCATGAAAGTGGATGCCTGTTGTATTATCTCTTTCAAAAGCGAATTCCACTAAAGATTCTTCCCCAACTTGGGGATCCTTTATTGAGACTACTGATGCTTAGCCAGCAAGGTGACCGAGAGATACAGAGTTATGGGCCTGTTATCCACAAATGAAGCTTGTCTGCTTTACTTTAGGAACTTCTGTGCAAAGCCAGTCCTCCCTTACCTACTTGTGGGTTGCAGTTTTCACATTCCTGTATCCTTTACTTTTCTGTTGATCTTATTTTTCTAGTTTCCTCCTTGATGTAAATTTCCCCTTTTTAGCACTTTGGATCGGTAATTGTGGGGTGAAATATTTTGCCAGGATCATTGTTTTGCTGGACTTTTAAGGGAAAAAGTTACACTAGGAAAGTGAAATGCAGTTATCTTTAAATAAAACAGCTCTGAAACAAATATGGCTGCTCCACATGAGACTCAGAGCTATGTTGAATTAGACAATAGGTTTTTTTTCACACACTCTGGTCCAATAGCAGTCATCCAGATGCTAAAACAGGTAGTCCTTGTCTAGTAACTCCATTGTATAGTGACCATTTGCAGTTACAACAGTGATGAAAAATTATCTTTATGATCAATTGCATTTATGACCTTCGCAGGCCTGTAAAGCAAAGGAAAACTGGCATAAGATTGTAAGCAGTCACGGTTTTACTTAACTGCTTCACTTAACAACTGAGTTACCAATCTCAGTTGTGATAACTAAATGAGGACTACCTGTACCTGTACTTCTTCCTCTTTTTTGGCTAGCCAATAGATGCTTTGGGATCCATGGAATTGAATGAATAGCTACTATATTTTGTATTACGTTAAAAAAAACATTAAAACCTCAAAATATTGCAACTTTGGCTTGTGGAGGAATTGCTGCAGCTTTTAATCATTTGGCTGGCCCTTTTCTGCATTTTTTTTCTGCTCATGTGGAAACAAAGATGTGCTTTTAGTTATATTGAATCTCATTTTAGGACGCCCCAGTGGCACAGTTGTATGTTACAATATACTTGTGTCTGATTCGAAGTAGCGAGACTTGCCATAATTCATAATTTATGCACAATTGATTGGTTGCTAGGATAAGACTGAGCTGGAAATATTCACGTAATTGCTGAACTTGTTTTTTGGATTTTTCTTCCTCTCCAGAGCCACCTGCCCTCTTTCTTGACTGCTTCCCACAATGAAGAAGAACATTCGGAAAAACCAGGACGAACGTTATCGCTTGAAGTTTCAGCGTCTTTGCCGTGTGGCCAAGGTGCTGGTTTACGAGAACGCAGCCTTGTGCGATGAGATTGCCCGGCTGGAGGCCAAATACCTGCGGGTACGTGAGGAGCGCCGTTTCCTGCTTACTCGCCTGTTGCAGGCACAAGCCCTGGCTGAGGACGACTCTCCCACACCGGCTGTGGCAGCTGGCCTGCAACCTTCCCCAGATGAGCAGCCTACGCGCAAAATACGCCGGGAACGCAAAGGCAAAGAGAACGGCCGAGTATCCAAACGCAGGGCACCCCAGGAGCTGGGAGTCCGCCGGCTGGTCCCCCCACTTCCTTTGGACCCTGCCGGACGGCCGATTTTTCCTATCACTTTAGGCCCACTAACCATCTACAGTCTGGGTGAGATCATCTCTGACCGTCCTGGTTTCCATACTGAGAATGCCATCTACCCTGTGGGGTATTGCAGTACCAGGGTTTTTGCCAGCACCCGCAGGCCAACTCACCGCTGTCTGTACACCTGCCAGATCAAGGATGGGGGCACCGGGCCACACTTTGAAATTGCCCCCGAAGACGAACTGGGGGTTGTAATAGCAGGATCCACCCCAGATGCCTGCCATGCTCGGCTGTTGGAAGGAGTGGGTGCTGGCCAGCTTGAGCCAGCAGGGGCTGAATTCTTTGGGCTGTCACACCCCGCAGTCCAACACCTCATCCAGAGCTGCCCAGGGGCACACAAGTGTGCTGGGTACCGCTGGTGCCGCTTTGAGGTCTGTCGCGCGAATGATGGACCCCCTCCTGAGGGTCTGTCTCCAGGGAATCCAGGAACTGATTTTGAGGCGTTCCAGAGTCAAGGTTTGGCTGGGCCTCTGAATCTAGATTTCCCTGCGGCTTCTCCTTCCTCACCCAGCGGAAACGGCTACACTGAACTTTTCCTGCCTTGTGCTACTTCGGCTGGGTCCCCCCTCCCTCCGAGTCCAGAAACTGACCCTGATTGAGAACAGCCAGAGGGCAGCGTTCCAGGTGCTCCACCCTTTCTTTCTAGCTTCTCTATGGGGAGAGCAGTATTGCCTGATATCCCTAGAATGGGCTTGATTGAAATGTTCAGAGTTTTTTTCTTTAACTTTAAGGTCTGCAATGGCTCCAAGCACCCACTTTATTTCTTAAGCTTTCTTCAGGAACAGTAAGAATAGAAGTAATTTAAAACTACCTTGGGGGTGGGGGGCGGGGTAAGGGCTTTTAAAAGGGGCTATGGAATTTTTCAAATCAGAGATTCTTAAACTTTTGGAACCTCAATACCCCCCTCCCCCCCAAAAAAGATGAGATTGCTTAATTTTGCAAAATTATTGATACTGTGGCTTTATTTTGAAGGCGGCCATTCTCATTTCCAGTTCATTTGTTCTGAAGCCATATTTATTCCGTAGAGCAACAGCTAAAGAAGATCTGAATTTTGTCATTGGCTCATCCAAAGTGGGAGCCAGTTTGGAGCTTCTTATACAGAAATTCATATGCTAAAAGCCCTTTTAAACCACAGTCCTGCTCTTCCTGGGCAAACAAGCTGTTGGCTTCTCCAGGTGTAGCAGCATAAGCCTCCTCCCAAATTTGCTACCTTCTCTCGTAGGAGTGGGCAGCTATGGCTCTTTTATAATCTATGGCAAGTTCAGGAATTCTGGGAGTTGAAGTCCACAAGTCATAAAGGGGCCATGGTGGCCCATTCCTGCTCTACAAGTAATCCTCACTTCAACCCTAATTGGGGCCGGAATTTCCATTGCTAAGTGATGTGGCTGTTAGGCGAAACATCACATGACCACTCCACTTAGCAATGGAATTGTTGATAGTCCTAGTTGCACGTCATTAAATGAAGACTGCACACTTTTCCTGCCCTGCTGTACTTTTCTGCATTTAAATTCCCGCCAGCCATCTATCTTACCCCAATCACTGTCTTTCTAGCCACCCTGCACTCCACTGCTTGTCAACGCTGCCCCAGCTGACTGTGGGCTGCCAAATAACTGATCATGTGAACACAGGGGTGCTGGAGTAGACATAACTTCAAGGACCAGGCCTAAATATCATTCATTTAACACCATTGGAACTTAGAACTGTCAAATGAATGATTGTTAAGTGAGGACTACTGGTAATATTTGTTTGTGACTTTGCAGGGAATTATAGTTCAGTCTGAACTGTATCTCTTATCTTAAGCCAACAGAATGGAATAAGGTATAGGATAAATAGGATAGGATAGAATTCTTTATTGGCCAAGTATGATTGAACACACAAAGACTTTGTCTTTGGTGCATATACTCTCAGTGTGCATAAAAAGAAAAAATACATTCATCAAGAATCGTAAGATACAACACTTAGTGATAGTCATAGGTTACTAAATAAGCAGTGAAATCATACTAGGAAACAAGTAAGACAATATAAATTGTAGAGATACAAGTAACAAAGTTATAGTCATAAGTGGGAGGAGGTAGGTAGTAGGAAGGATGAGAATAATAATAGTAATACAGTCTTAGTAAAATAGTTGGACAGTGTTGTGGGAATTAGTTGTTTAGCAGACTGATGGCATTCAGGAAAAAAACTGTCCTTGTGTCTAGTTGTTCTAGTGTGCAGTGCCCTATAGCATCGTTTTGAGGGTAGAAGTTTAAACAATTCATGTCCAGGATGTGACACAGCCCTCTTTTTGACTCATGCAGTATATGGGTCCTCAATGGAAGACAGGTTGGTAGCAATTGTTTTTTCTGCAGTTCTAATTATCCGTTGAAGTCTGTGTCTTATTTGGTTGCAGAGCCAAACCAGACAGTTATAGAGGTGCAGATGACAAACTCAATAATTCCTCTGTAGAACTGAATCAGAAGCTCTTTGGGCAGTTTGAGCTTTCTGTGTTGGCGCAGAAAGAACATTGTTGTGCTTTTTATTATTATTATTATTATTATTATTATTATTTTAATAATACAACACGGTGGAGCCGTTCTGGCAGTACAATTGTTATACATATATGTTACTTCACCATTTACAATCCTCTTGTTTGATACATTGTTTACTAATTATTCTAATCATCATAGCTACTTGTGTTCCGACCTTGCTTTCTTCAATGCAATCACTGATAGAATTATTCCACATTTCATAGTACTCAGATTCACCCTTGTTTTTTAATTCTAGGGTTAACCTGTCCAATTCTACACAGGCCATAATTTTTGTATTCTGTTTCTGGCGGTATGCTTTCCTTCTTCCAGTATTGCGCAAATATTATTCTAGCCACCGTCAACACATGTACTATTAGATAAATTTAATCCTTCCTATATCCTTCTGATATTAATCCTAGGAGAAAAAATTCCGGCTTAAATGGAATACACTCTCCAACCATTTGTTCCACCCATGTCTGGATCAGTCTCCAATACTTTTTTGCAGCATTGCAGGTTCACCATGTGAAAAAATGTGCCTGATACATCTTTGCACTTCCAACCATTTGGAGATAGACTTTTGAACATTTTGGAAAGCCTTGCTGGAGGAAGATGCCACCTGCAAAACATCTTATAAAGGTTTTCCTTATATGTTGTGGCCAATGTTATTTTCTTATTGGTAGTCCAAAGCTTTTGCCGTTTAGCCAATTCAATATTATAACCAATTTTTTTTGCCCATACCACCATTGTTTCTTTTACATGTTCTTCCTCAAGTTTGTATACTAATAAACATCTATACAATACTTTTATGAATTTATCATCTGTCTCTAAAAGAAGCTTATCCAGAATTGACTTTATTAATGCCCCATGTTTTCCTATCCTGTGTATCTTGTTTGTATTTCTAAGTAAGACCACCATTCTACATTCACCCCTTGTGCTACCAGTTCTGATCTAGTTTTCAGTTCTCCCTGTTCATTTGGTATATCTCTATATGTATTAAATTTGGGTGTATAAATGCTTCTAGTGTAGAAAGCCAAATAGGTGTTTTCATGTAAGTTTGATATTTGATTTTATTCCAAACTGTTAACAATGCCCGTCTTAAATAATGTCTCTGGAAATATTTATGTGTTGTACCTTTTTTCGTACCATAAGAAGGTGTGCCAGCCCGCTCGAATATCATGGCCTTCTAGTTTTAACAGTCTTTCATTCCTCAACGTTTTTATTCTTTTATCCATGTTAAAATTGCTGCATAATAATATAACTCCCATTCAGGCAAGCCAAATCCTCCTTTTTCTTTAGTGTCTTACATAACTTTCAGCTTAATTCTTGGCCTCCTTCCTTGTCATATAAATTTTGACATTATTTGGTTCAGATTCTTGAAGAAAGCTTTCTCCAGTTTAATAGCAATATTTTGAAATAAAAAAAAAGTAGCTTTGGTAATATATTCATTTTTATAAGAGTTATCCTGCCCATTAGGGAAAGTTGCAGATTCTTCCATCTTTCTAGATCCTTCTTAATTTGATTTGTTAGTTTAGTATAATTATCTTCTCTGAGAGTTATGCACCTAACTGTTAAGAATATAATTAACTTTAAGAATATATTTAACTTTCTTCACAATTTTAATGCCCAGTTCTTTTGTTAGTTCCTCTTTTAGTTTAGATGTCATATTCTTTGCCAACATTTTAGTTTTTGTCTTATTTATTTTCAGGCCCGCTAATTTACCATATTGTCAGTTCCTCCATAAGATTCACCTCTGATTTTAAGGGTTCCTCTAAAATAAACACTAGATTGTCCGCAAAGGTTTGTAGCTTATATTGTTCTTGTCTGATTTCCAGACCTTTAATCTGATGATCTTTAAAGATGTTTCTTGACAACACTTCTAACGTCAAAATAAACAATAATGTGAATAGTGGGCAGCCTTCTCTGGTACCTTTTTGTATTGTGACATTTTGTGTCACCTCACCATTATTATTTTGGCCTTTTGTACATATTGCTATAACCATGTTTATAAATTTATTGCCAAAATCCATGTGTCTCAATTGTTGTAGAATGAATTCCCAGTTTACATTATCAAATGCCTTTTGGGCATCAAGGAAAAGCAGCGGCACTTGCTTTTTATTGTGGGTTTCATAGTATTCTAATATATCAAGAACCATTCTCATGTTTTTTTATCTGTCTTCTAGGTTAAAAGCCATTTTGCTCAGAGTGAATGAACGTATTGAGAATTCTTTTCAGGCGTTCTGCTATTATAGAAACAAAGATTTTATAATCTGTGTTTATAATCTATGTTTACCAATGAATTAATTTAGTAATTCTTTGTTGTGTTTTTTTGATGACATTTTTGATGTAAGGTGTCCATTTTAGATCTTGAGATATGATAGTACCTAGAAACTTGAAGGTCTCTACTGCTGATCCTGTGTTGTCTAGTATTGTAAAAGATGGTAGTATGGGAGGGTTTCTCCTGAAGTCCACCACCATTTCTACGTTTTGAGTGTGTTCAGTTCCAGATTGTTCCGGTCGCATCACGAGGCAAGTTGTTCAACCTCCCATGGTTTCATGGTTTTAAATCTTTGCCTGTAAGCAGGTACAAGGTGAATCATGCAATGATCAGTGTCCCACAGCTGCTCGTGGTAAAGACCAAAAAGCATCTTTTAATGTTATGTAGCAACGGTCTAAAGCAGTGATGGCTAACCGTTTCCACCTTGCGTGCTGAAAGCGTGCGCGCACATGCCTTCACCCATGCTATTCATGCGCGGCCCCTGCGCATGCAACTCCCATGCATGCGCATTGAGTGCCTCTGTGCATGGGCGCGTGCAACCCTCTGTGCCGCGCACCTCTGCACATGCATGCGTGAACCCCCCCACCCCATGCATGCATGTGTCTCCCATGCATGCGTGGCAGATATCTGACAATCAACTGGCTGGCAGGGGTTATACACGTGCATGCGCAGTGGGGCTGTTCTGGTGACCTCTCGTGTGCTGGCAGAAATGGCTCTGCATGCCACTTCCAGCATGCATGCCATAGGTTCGCCATCACGGGTCTAAGTATTTTTGCCTCTCGTGAGACAATTGACATGCTGAAAATATTTCGGTAGCTCTTTCCTTAAGTTAGGTTTGTTAAAAACTCCTAAAACAATAGGAAGTGAATCTGGGTATTTAACTTCAGCCCACATAATCTGGTCAACTAGAGTTCCTAATGTATTGTTTTATACAAGCTTGTGGAGAAACATACACAGCAATTAGGAGAAATGAGAACCCTTGTTGAGAATAAAATGGTTTGCAATTGATAATTAATGTCTCTAAGTCCACATCACAGAATTTCTTTAGTATAGTTAAATTTTGGCACCAGCCGCTATTAATATATAAAGATAGGCCTCCACCCTTCTTTTTACCTGATATTTCTGCAATTCTGTCTGCTCTTTGTATCTGAAACCCTGGGATATGCAAGCTGCTATCACCCATTTACTCATTTAGCCAGGTTTCAATGAAGCAAAGAGCTGCTGAGTTGTAAAAATCATTGCATCTATTTAAAATAAGTATTTCATCCATTTTGTTAGTGAGTGAACATAAATTAGTCAGAAAGAGTGATGGGAGAGAGGTTTTTATCCCACTTTTCCTTAGTCTATTCAAAATTCCCGCTTACTTAGCCCTTCTTTGCCTCCTCCATTCATTTTTATCCATTATTCAGAGGAAGTTGCTTCTTCTTGTGTTAGAAACTCTTCTCCATTTGTAAAGATGGGATGGCAGTGGTGGTGTGAAGTCAGAGAAAGCTGCCCATCAAAGAAACATTGCTTGATGCTTAGCAGTTGCTTGAATATGAAATCCGTAGTGAATCACAGAGAATAAAAAACAGCAGATCAGAGAGCATTTCACTAAGGCTGCCATTGGCAGTGCCATCTTGGTAAAGAATACATCCAGTGATATATCCATGATATAAATTATAACATCTGAAGTCATGGAAACTATACAACCACACATGTGCTGATACTAGAATTTTAACCTTCATTTTCCCAGCTGAAGGATTACTTGGGAACCATGTAAGATGAGATGAGATGAGATGGAATGCATGTAGCCTGTAGTTTACTGTTCTGCCAAGGCTTCCTGAGACAGTAACAATCACACGCTGTTCCCAAAAAACTTGTTTTTTATTTCAATGGCCGTGAATTATATGCATTCACAACCCATAATGAGTCCAGTTTAAGAATAGTCCAACAGAAGTCTGCCACAGTCTTTCGGGATAAGGCTTTATCCCGAAAGATTGGGATAACCCACCTTTATCTCCCTTGAAATGCTGCCAACGACTAAATTGCCAATTAGCTGTACAAGGCCAAACGGAGCAGAGCTTCAGAGTTTAAACCGACCAGAATGAACAAAGTTGCTTCCTGCAAAGGCTCATGTCCCTTTGCTCCTCCTTTATGTCTTATGGGAGGGGCCAATCATCTCCAAGCCTTACTCCAGAGTCACCCCTTTTGTCTTAACTGCTCTTGCCTTCTGGCAGCTCTGTGCAAGCGCGCCCTGGGAACAGGCTTCCTGTTCCTCTGCCTTGCTGATATCAGATTCTGGAGGCTCCGGAGTCAGCACATAACTCTCAGATGGCCTTGGCCCCATCTCTGTGTCAGGCACAGATCCCTCATCCATGTCCTCCCCAGACCCCAGGAATGGCCCATGGTCCTCCCCACTGCCTGACTTTGCTGCCAGCTCCGCAAACCACTGGCAGACCACAACATTTACTAACCCTTGGAGTACAGCCAGACATGCCAGGGTAGAAAAAAACACACCCTCTGGATATTAAGTGAATATTCTGCTTGTTGAGTTTTCCTGCAACTGGGCTAGCAATTGGTATCAAAATATTTCCATTATAGCCTGATTGAAAAGCTAATAATGTTAGATCATGTCTTGTGTTCAGTTTAGACATAAACAAACATGTAGAACTTATAGGGGGTATCTTTCTGCATTTACCCAGAATCTTCAAATGAGTGTATCAACGAAAAACAGTTTTCATAAATTGTGTTTGTGTGTGTGATGCTCATTAGGCAATGATACAATCAACCCCATGTTAATATTGTGTTAAGATACCTTCTTGTAACTCTGTGTTGTAATTCCCCTTCCTGCGCCATTTTGTAATGTATGAATGCTAATAGACTAGCCATTAAATCCTATACTTTTTCTATTGTATACTAGGGGGAAAAAAGTAGAATATTTCAGAGTAAAGCAGAAGCACATCTATGCCAATATGGGGGAAGCATCATTGGTTACAGAACTTCAAAATTCATACACAAAATCAAGCACACAATGACTGGCATGTATTATATCATGGTTGATTTTTTTCCCCTCCTGTTACTGATTTTTTTAGTATATTAAAAATTTTGTCCATAAGTCTTGACTTTGCAACTTGTTTTTTCCTTGAGCCTAAAATTTGTCTATGAAGAAAGTTGGTGGTAGGAGGAGAGAATATTAATACAAAAATAATGTTGCTTATCTGATTAAAAAAATTCTCCTTTTAAGAAAAGGGTTTCTTTTTTCAACCTGTAACGCATAGGCTCATAATCCTACCTGTGCAAATCAGTTGTGACATGCTTACAACAGAGGTGGTATTCAGCAGGTTCTGACCAGTTCTGGAGAACCGGTAGCAGAAATTTTGAGTAGTTCAGAGAACCAGCAAATGCTGACTGGAGATTTTACAGTATCCTTCCCCTGCCACCCCCACCAAGCCACGCCCACAGAACTGGTAGTAAAAAAAATTTGAATCCCACCACTGTTACAGATACGTTCATCAGCATTCATATATACATAGTCTTCAACTTATGACCAGTTGCTTAGCAACCATTTGAAGTTACGGTGGATATTTCCCATCACCTCCAAAGGTACTTACAACATGGTTCTGAAATTCTGACAGCTGCCCTCCCTCATCAAAACCATCCCGTGACCACACATTGGGTACTCAGCAGCCAACCTGCATATACGCCCATTTGTAGTATCCCATTGTTACATGCCTGCGGTTTACATTTTTTCTGAAAATCAGTATTTACTTTGTGCTTTCAGGCAAAACTGGTACATAGCAAACAATGGGTTCCTTTTACAACCACTGCGTTCCTATGAGTGCCACAAAAAAGATAAAAACTGAGTCAGTCACATGGGTGAACTGCTTTACAACCAATATGACCTACTGTAATGGCGGGCTCCTATTATGGTCATAAGCTGAGGAGTACCTATACACATCCGAGACACGCCAGCCACACAACTACAAAATGTACTTTTTTCTCAAATTTGATAGGACCATACCAAATGGCCTTTTAAAAGTATATTTGGATGCACAATTATCAATGTAAGTAGACATTGTTTGCATACCAGTGTTCTGTATTAGTATTTCTGAACAATTTGATCTAAGGGGAAGAACGAAGGGATACTGATCCTAGCAACACAGATGTGCATTGCTGCTGAATGATTTTCCAGGACAAATGCTTTAGTATGATTCAGAATGGCTATTTGGATGCATTTAATGTCCATCACACAGATATCTCAAGGGAGCCAAGTATGTATCCAATCTGGGTCCATCACACATAAAAACCGCATTCCCCTCCAGGTCTATGTTTGTGTGTGTAGGATTTTTCACAAGCTTGCATGCTTCAAGAAGGCAGAACTATCTCCCAACAACTCAGGAAAAATGGACCAAGAAGGTATCCAGTTATATTAAGATTAGTGATCTTTCAGTTAATGTATCTCCGTTGGCTTGAGAATTATCTGTTGGGACATTATTGTTTTGTTATATTGAGGTGCTAATGAGACAGCAATCCTGTCCTCCAGTGGAAGTCAGGAACCAGTCCCAGATATTTGTGGCAGAAGTTGTCCAAGTTATGTTTTTGCTCCAGCACTTTTCTAGCATCCCCATTTGGTACATGCCATGGCGTTGTCCTCTGGCAAGAAACTTGAAAAGGAGGGCAAAGAGGCACACAGGCATGTCCGAAACATAGCAAACCTCATTTACCATTAATAGTCTTGATTTGGATTGGGGGGGAAATAAAACCAGAATTTAGCTGGTAAGGCTTCAGTACCTCCTGGAGGAATGCCGGTAACATTAAGCAATGTTGTTGTATACCCGTACAACATCTACGTGGTCCTCAAGGGCCTCTAACAACTTCACGGCTCCCTCCATCTCTGCGTCTGATAGTTGAGCGTGGACAACTGGGATGAATTCAAGGCCAGCAGACAAAGAACAAAGGCCCAGCGACTCCAGTTTTTCACGTACTTGGTGCAAGGTAGACACAGCGGAAATAAACTAAGCGGTAGAGAAGAAGACAAAAGAAAGGGGGGAGATATTGTTATAGCCAGTGCCTAGAAATCTAGAACACCTGATCAAACCATTTGAACCATGCACCGGGGTTCTCAAATGGGGGGGTGGTGGTTATACCCTTTGGGAGACTAACAAAATCTGCAGGAGTCAAACATTTGCAGAATTTACATATTTAGATCAGGATTGCTGTTACCATTTGTTCTGTGTGTAGAAACAATAGAACAACAAAGTTGGAAGGGACCTTGGAGGTCTTCTAGTCCAACCCCCTGCTTAGACAAGAAATTTTATACCATTTCAGACCAATCTCTTTTTAAAAACTTCTAGTGTTGGAACATTTACAACTTATGGTGGCAAGTTGTTCCACTGATTAATTGTTCTAACTGTCAGGAAATTTCTCCTTAGTTCTAGGTTGATTCTCTCCTTGATTAGCTTCCATCCATTGTTTCTTGTTCTACCCTCAGGTGCTTTGGAGAATAGCTTGATTCCCTCTTCTTTGTGGCAGTCTCTCAGCTATAGGAACACTGCAATCATGTCACCCTTAGTCCTTCTTCTCATTAAACTAAACATACCCAATTCCAGCAACCATTCTTTATATGTTTTAGCCTCCAGTCCCCTAATCTTCTTCATTGCTCTTCTCTGCCCTCTATTTCTAGAGTCTCAACATCTTTTTTACATCGTGGCGACCAAAACTGGATGCAATGTTCCAAGTGTGGCCTTACCAAGGCAGTGGTATTAACACTTTACGTGACCTTGATTTTATCCCTGTTTATGCAGCCTAGAATTTGTTTTTTTGGCCGCTGTAGCACATTGCTGGCTCATATTTAAATGATTGTCCACTTGGACTCCAAGACCCCTCTCACAGTTATTACTATTGAGCCAGATACCACATATACTGTACCTGTGAACCAGCATACAAAGGAAGAGTCTTGTTCAGACTGAGCAGGAGTGAGTTCTAGCAGAGCTTGGAATGCACTTGGTGATGATTGGCTGCGCCTCCTGTCCAGGTGAGAGGTTTGCAGTGATCCAGTCCTACATTCCTCTAGCATTCATCTCCATGGTGGGTTTAGTATCTTGGTGGGATAGGGATGGGCAAGAGCCACAATGTACAGGTAGTTCTCAACTTACAACTGATGGCTTAGTAACTGTTTGAAGTTATGACCTACTTGGAAAAGGGGACATAGGACCTGAATCTGAAGTTCCAATGGTTGTCCCTCCTGCCCTGTGGTCACATTACATTTTATGACAGTTTTGCTGCATTCACTTCTGCTTTTCAGTGAAAATGTTCAGCAATGAGCCTGTTTAATGACTGCAGTGTTCGTTTAATGATATTCACTTAATGACTGCTGCAAAAAGCGTCATGAAATCAGGTGGATCCCATGACCAAATAGTTTTACAACCATTATGATTTGCAGACATAATGGGCAGGCTCCATTGTAACTTGAGAGCTACCGATAGTCTTGCGCAGGGAACCATTTCTAAGCCGTATGAAATTTTATCAATTGTACAAAAACACCCTTAATGCCAATTTATAATTCAGGGCAGGCAAGATTGTCTTGCCCCACCTCCCCCCACTCATTTTTGTGGCCCACTGTCCCCTCCACATAGTGCCACTGAAATTGATTTTGTTATAAAGACCGCCCTATTTGAGATCAACCGTAATAATGATGGCACGATGGGCAATATTCTCAGAAATCATATGGAAATTAGTTGCCATTTTTTTTCACTTACGAGGGTTTTTTTTCCTTCTCCTTTCCTCAGCCTACAGCCTTGGGGTTTTTCTGGTGATCTCCCATTCAAATACAAACTCAGCCAAGCTGTGTAAGCTTTGTGAAATCACTCAAAGTTTGTTGGAAGTTTGTCCCTGCCTTCTTGTTGGAACAACCAATTGGGATGCAACATTTATTTATTTATTTTTAAATTAAAGAGTGAAAATGTGCGCTGCTTACTTTGCTAAATTTCAACCCACCCTTCCAACTTACCCTGAGCACCAACTTCTCATCCTCCTCTTCCTCTTCCTGGACATCTTCAGCTCCAGCTTCAATTGCCAAGTCAAGTGCCCGATCCAAGCTGACAGGATTGCTGGATTTGTCTTCCTTGTTGACAATCACAACCCCCTTTTTCTCAAAATGACTGTGAATCCCTTCGGTAATGCTCCCCCTGCAAGGAACCAAGTCTTTAGCCTAAGACAGGGTGTCAAACTTCATTTCATTGAGGGCCGCATCAGAGTTATATTTGACCTGGGGGGCTGGGGTGTGTGTGGCCAGGGTGCACATGGCCAGCATGACATCACTTGTTTCGGGTGGGTGGGCTGTGATTGCCAAGCGCTCTGCCAATGAAAGTAGCCTCCTAAGCTCAGCTTTTGGCTGCAACAGCCTCCTACAACTCTCTGTTAGTGAAAACGGAGCCCGGGAGGGCTGCGCACAGCCCTCACGAGCTCAGTTTTTGCTGGCAGAGGCATCATGGGCCAGTCCTTTGCTATTTCAAGGGCGGTCCCGTGGGCCAGATCTAAGCACTCTGCGGGCTGGATCTAGCCCCCAGGTCTTGAGTTTGACACTCCTGGCCTAAGACTTAAGCAGTGGCTTGCTAGAACTTCTACAGCCTCTGATATGGAAGGACTACTTACAGGAAAACCCAGTTGCTCCAAAGGCAGGGAACAAAACGCCCATATCTTCTTCAGCAAATCCCTATTAAACTTGCATGCCCCTCCCCTACCTCTTGCAAACTAGCCAGCCAACACCCCTGAGGTTGCACTAACCCGTTTTTGTTTAAAATATGTCGGATTTCATTGGAAGTCCTCTTTAAGTTGTCTGTCAGTATCTCAACATATAAGGATGAGCCACCTGGACCTCGGATGCCGCAGAGGTGATACATGGATTTCATTTTCTCCTGCCAAAGAAGTTTACAGCGGTAACCATCAGCAACTCACAAAATCATCGCCATCCCTTCAGCTTTCAAGTATCAAGTATATTGTCCTCAGCTGCCCCTTTAAAGCAATTTAACAAAAGCGAGATCCAAATGCATTTGTTTATTTGACAGATTTGTGTGGGCACCTATCTTAAACACAACTCTGGGTGACAACAATGAAAGCAGTAGCTCAAAATCATAGACCACAAAACCATTACAAAAATGTAGTGCTTAAGTCATCTCCTTGGGATGCCCCACAACCAGCCTAAATATCTTCCTTCTATCCTAGCACCTGGGTAACAAACCAGCTCTTGGTGGTGTACCAAAAGACCAAAAGGGAAGGGGTCTGCCAAATCACCAGAGGGCGTGCCTTAAGGTAGGATAGCCATGGAAAAGGTACCCTTCTGAAGTGCCACTAGATGGCAAGATTTCAGGGAAGGGGCTAGAAACATGCCCATCCTATCTGATATGGTAGGATAATTTAATAATAATAATAATTTATTAGACTTGTATGCCGCCCTCTCTCCCTAAGGACTCAGGGCGGCTAACAATATAAGACCTATTACAAATTTACAATAAAAAGAAATTAAACCAAATACAAGCCTAACAATTAAAATTCAATTAAAAATTTAAAACCCTCTAAAACAACGCCCCGGTTCAGTCCAGACCGGCCTGCTGAAAGAGCCAAGTCTTAAGGTCATGGCGGAAGGAGTGGAGATCAGGGGCCAAACGAAGGCTCAAGGGGAGCTGGTTCCACAGGGGGCTCCCGCAGAGAAGGCCCTACCCCTGGGCAACACCAACCGACAATGTCTGGCCGACGGTACCCCAAGGAGGCCCTGCCTGTGGGAGCGTACAGGGCGATTGGAGCGTGATGCCGGCAGGAGACGCTCCCGCAAGTACCCCGGACGCAAGCCATGTAGGACTTTATAAGTTGTTACCAACACCTTGAATCTCACCCGGAAGGCAATTGGCAACCAATGCAGGTCGCACAGGAGGATAGGCAGCTATTCTCAGGAGGAGGCGGCCCTGCAAATATCTGGGTCTTATTCCATGTACGGTTTTAAAGTGGTAACCAATACTTTGAATTGTACCTGGAAGGAAACTGGGAGCCAGTGCAGCTTTAACAACAAGAGATGTAATATGTCAAACCTAAGGAACACTTAATATAGCACATGCTGCTGTTGTCTAAACCAGTTATAGCTTCCAGGTGTTCTTCAGTGCATTCCTTAAAAATGTATTCCTTAAAGATATTTCTATGTTGCTTTTCTGCTCTACAAGCTCCACAAAGGAATGGATAATTTAAGACCGAAAAGCAATAAAAATCAAAGCAAAAACTGGCTGTTGCCTAGTAACTGTTTTGCCCCCAAATACAGATAGGTCTCAACTTACAACAGTTCATTTAGTAATGTTCAAAGTTACAATGGCACTGAAAAAAGGGACTTATGACCGTTTTTCATAGTTACGAGCTTTGTAGCACCCCTGTGATGTGGTCAAAATTCAGATGGTTGATCTTTATGACAGTTGCAGAGTCCCAAGGTTATATGATCCCTTTTTGCAACCTTCTGACAAGCAGAGTCAATGGGGAAGCCAGATTCACTTAACAACCATGTTACCAACTTAGCAACTGCAATGATTCACTTAACAACTGCAGCAAGGTCATAAAATAGAGCAAAACTCACTTAACAAATGTCTCACATAACAACAGAAATTTTGGGCTCAATTATTGCTGAGCACACTGGGTTGTATCCCAAAAATTGTAAGCCGCCCTGAGTCTTTGGAGAAGGGCGGCATATAAATGTAATTTTTTAAAAAATTATGGTAATAAATCAAGCGCTACCTAGATTGCCTAGATTGTAATGTTTCTCTTTTTTGCCTCTATTGCTGGCTCACAAAGGAGTCAACAGGGACATTCAGAGGGAAGAGTGTGAGGGACGACACATTTGTTGTGGATATATGTCTTGTATCCTGACCTAAGAATATAATTCTTATTTTGACAATGATGTCATGTGGCTTATCAATAGGATGACACCATCATCATTTTGGCATTGTCTTAGATTGTATTGTACATCTTTGGCTACAGCCATCCTTTTATGTAGGCCTCCAACAACTCAGAAACTTACCGCACCAGAGATGGCTGTTTCAATAGAGCCTTTTGGCATATTCTTCCTTCGGCACACCTCAATAATGTTGGCTAAGTTGGTGTTAAGATGTGGGTTCGGTCCTCCTTCTGAAAAGGCAATGCAGAAAGAGATGGCAGGTCATTATCATTTGTTTAGGAAACACAACACTGCATTTTAGAGAACAGGAAATAAGAAAGACTTTTGTTCAGTTAGTACAAGAAAAGGAACAATGCAGATAGCAGGAAGTAAGGCTATACAAAAAAAATAGGTGTGCTAAGTTCAGCTAAACGTAAGGATGTGCACACCATGGTTTCTTCAAACAGTTGTAATTAAGGAAGAGAACATTCAGTACCCAGCCTAGTTTTAAATGCAGATCATCTTCTATTAAATCTGGGGAAAACCCTCTGAAGGGCTCATTTTTATTATTTTTATAAATAAGTCAAGTACTCCTGTTTTCCTCACAACAACACTGTGAGATGGGTTGGACTAAGAGAAAGTCATCTAGTCAGTGTTTGTGCCTAAGGTGGGACTAGAACTCACAGTCTCCTAGTCTCTAACCTGGTGCCTTAATTACTAGACCAGGGGTGGCGAACACGCGGCTCTCGAGCCGCATGCGGCTTCCGGCCAAAATGAATGCGGCTCTTTGCCTCTTATCATTATTTTGTATACTGTGGCTCTTTGCCAAGTTTGGATTTTGTTATGCTGCTTCTGAGGAGGGATCTCTGAGGAGAGATTTCCGAGCGCGTAGTCCCGCCCCCGGCTGCGTCATCCCGTCTCCCATCCCTCGGAAACAACTGCACGGGCCAGCGAGCGTGGTGTGGCTCTCTGACTCTCACAGTTTAAAATTTTGGCTCTTTGTGTCAAACTTGTTCGCCACCCCTGTACTAGACCAAACTGTTTGGTCACTGTTTCATCCTAAGTCTTAACTATCTTAGCAGAAAGGATTGTTCTGCTCAACAGAAAACAGCAATACATGTCACAACCCTGTCTTTTCTGCAAGTTTCTCGTTCAGACAAGTTAGCACAACAAGAACCACACAGTGGTGGGATTCAAAAAGTTTTACCACTGGTTCGGTGGGAGTGGCTTGGTGGGTGCACTTTGCACAGGCGCAGAGGCGTTCCAACTCACCTCCTGCAAGCCTGCACTCTTCTCCTGGTCGCTTCAGCAGCTGCCGCGCATTACTCTGCTGTGCTGCGCAAAGCAGCTGCGCTTCAAAAGCAGAGGATAAAGGTGAGCATGGGAACCAGGGCAGGTGGGTGGGCCCAACAGCAGAGCAGCGGAGAGAACTGGTTCGGTCTCTGCTGCTCATCGCCGCTACCGGCTCAGCAAAACTGGGACGAACCGGTAGAATACCACCACTGAACCACACTTAGCTAAGATAGGTTTGTCCAACAACTATTGCCTGGAATATGGTTTTCCGTATAGTAAATCACAAACCACAAGTTACTGGGTTCACACAACACTGAGCTAACATCCAACATTATGGTTTCATGTCATATTATGGCTTAGCCACAGCAGTCCTTAGGAGCCTTCATTTTGATTATAAAAAAAGCCAGTGAAATATTGGACTCGTACCCTTCACAGCAAAACGGATCATCATGGTAAGTTTTTGGAAGACCAAGGAACGTGCAGTATCTTTAGGCCCCTTAACATTTTTGACTTTGGACCACTTGTTGTGTCCAGCAAGTGTGGCACTGGAGGCATGGATGGCACAACTGGGATGATGGAAAAGCATCACACGGGATGGTCGAAGCAGAGGACTCAGCCGTGTGTAAATGCAGCCCATGGACATGACTGGATTGGCCAAAGACCTGGGAACAAAAGAGACTATGAAGGAACATTACCATGGGAGCCATTTCAAAGAAAATATTATCTCTCTATATAAACAGGGTGGTGGTGTCCTCTTAAATCAATCCTAATTATTGGTGACCACAGGAACAAATCCATACAGGTGTCTTGATGACATTTTCAGACGCAGCTTGCTGTTAGTTTTTCCTTCGGCTTGAGGGAGAATGACAGAGCCAAAGTCAGCTAGCTGACTTTCATAGCTCGGGTAGGACTGGAATGCAAAAGTCTCCAGGGTTCAAATGCTGCCCTTTTAACCCCTTTACCAAACGTTTTCCAAAAACGGACCCACACCACAAAAAACGGCTCAGTTATGACTGGGGTAATCACAGCTACCCTCCCCAAAAGATATAACCCACATGTATAGTTTATCTGAACATTTCAGAAATGTAAATTTTGGAGTTCCCCCTCTCGGTCCAACAGCAAAAAGCTTAAAACAACCAAACCGAATGGTCTATTTATTATGTCCAAAGTGTTAGGAATAGGATAGCTATCAAAAGAACACCAAAATAAGGCCCAAATCCTTATTATTATTATTTTTTAAAAAATGGATTATACTTTCAAGGATCCTCTTCCTCGGGGGTCTTCAAACTTGACAGGTTTAAGGCTTGTGGACCTCAACTCCCAGAATTCCTCCTCCAGTCATGTTAGCTCAGGAGTTCTGGGAGTTGAAGTCCACAAGTCTTAAAGCTGCCAAGTTTGAAGACCCTTGCTCTTCTTGCTACTGATTTGTTGATTTGCTCTTTATTTCACACGTACAGGATAACATCTGCAAAACGAGCCACGCTCCCCATTTCGGCATTTACCATTTATTATGGTATTTACCATTTATTTCGGCATTTACCCTTCTATTATGGTAATGGCATAAACCTGCCTGCCCTAACCTTGGTTTCAATATGCCCGATTGGTCGGGGAAGACAGTTTTAACCCTGCGATCCTATACATAGGCGGAAAGACTTAAATGTCAGAGAAGGTCTTCCATCATTTGCTGCAATTAGGCCATTATTCCGCCCTCTCCAACAGTTCCCCCCCTTACCTACCCACGAGTAACTTCGGAATAAAACCCCAGAATTCTGCAGAATCTTTCCACTCACAGCCCCACCCCGTCGGGGGAAGAGCCTGAAATTAACTCTTTCTTCTCGGCAAGTCAATTTTCCAATGCCGATTCCCTCCCCCCTCGTCCTTTATTTCTTTTTCAATGGAAACTCACTCCCCAGTCCTTCGCTTGGAAAGATCCCCTGAGCCGCTTTGCAAAGACCAGCTTTCCTTGCACTGAATCTTAAGGAGACAAGAGACAAGGGGAAAGGCCGGGAGGGAAAAGAAAAGCGAGCGACTTCGTGGATGAAGTCACTTCCGGATTTGGGCAGCCCTGGCAAAGAGAAACATTTGCGCATGTGCAGAGTCCTCCACCACACAAGTATTTCACCTCTAGCTAGCAATGGAAATAGACGTGGTGATAATGGGTGGCGTTTGCTTAGTTGCTCCAAAGAATTAAAAACCTTTCTTGCACCGCTGTTTCCTCTAATGGCAACTTTGTATATAGGAGTAGGCAATCGGTTGACATGTGGATTACAATTCCCGTAGCATCTGACAATGGGGAATGCCGGATGGGGATTACCGAAATACTAAAATTACTGGTGGAGCCCAGGTCCTCTGATATCTGTGCGGTTCATGATATGCCATTAATGACCAGATTTCCAGACGGGGGGTGCTCAAGGCAATGCTGGGTGGTGATGTGCAAAATGTTAAGGTTTTTCTTCCTCCAGAGATGTTCTCTCTCTCCCCATCCCCCATTTAATACTTTTTTAAATTGGCTTCCCAGTACCTTAACTTACTGTTAATTTTTTGACACATTTTTAAGACGTGCAAATAATGTGTTCAAAAGCCACAAAGACTGTGTAAGAATACAGTCTTTTTGAAAGGCTAAGCATCACTTTTTAGAATCACAAATGAAAACATTACAGTCTGTCCTTTGCTTAAAATTCTGTTTCTCAACCTTGACAGCTGCAGTATAAGCTCTGTGGATTTCAACTCCCATGGTTCCCCAGCCAGTATACTGGGGTTACTGGCCTCCAAGATGCACTTGTCATTCTATTTGAAATCTTTGCTTTAATTGAAATACAGTAATTCAATAAGATTGCAGGAATTTTTTTTCAGAATAACAGAGTTGGAAGGGATCTTGGAGATCTTCCAGTCCAACCTCCTGCTCAAGGAGAAAACCCTATACTGTTTCAGGCAAATGGTTGTCCAATCTCCTCTTAAAAACCTCCAGTGATGGAGCACCCACAACTTCTGAAGGCAAGCCATTCCACTGGTTAATTGTTCTTGTTAGGAAATTTCTTCTTGGTTCCAGGTTGCTTCTCTTCTTGAGTAGATTCCATCCATTGCTTCTTGTCCTGCCTTCAGGTGTTTTGGAAAATAGGTTGACTCCCTCTTCTTTGTGGCAGTGCCTCAAATATTGGAACACTGCTATCATGCCCTGCTCCTTCTTTTCAGTAGACTAAACATACCCAAGTCCTGCAACAGATCTTGCAACAGATTGTCCCCCCAATCATCAGTGTTGCTCTTTTCTGCAACCTTTCCAGAGTTTCAACTTCTTTTTTATAATGTGGTGACCAAAACTGGATGCAGTATTCTTCAGTTTCCACCAATGCATTTCATACAAACCTGTTACATAATTTCCCCATTTTTTTTTAGAAAAGAAGAATGGAGAAAGCCCTTAATTATCTTTGATGACAGGCAATAAAAGCTTATCTGGTATGTGACTGATATTTGTGCTAGCTTAATTTTTTTATGATTCACCTCTAACTTTCAGATCAGAAATGTTAGTAGCTTAATATGTTTTTTGAATTCACAGTAGCATTTCTGCAGACCATGCAGTGTGTTCTTTAGATCATTTAAAAAAGGTAGCTTATTACTTGTCCCAATCAACATAGCTACTAGAATCATTTAGTATTAAGCAATACAGTTGTAGTCTAGGAATATTCTACTAACAATACATCATTGTAAAAATCACAGTAAGGGTATGTTTCATGTTTTTCTTACAACTTGCATTTTTTTTCTATGTGCAAAGCAGTAGAGGGGTGTTGCCCTTTAGAATACTCAAAAAAGTTAGATTTCATGAGAATGAACTTTTCATGTACAATACACAGAAACAAATATATTTGCAAAAACTATAGTGAACAAAAGAAAAAGTATAATTGAAATTTGTTTATTGGACTTGCAGCATGAATTATCCATGGCTAATCCATGGCTACCTGAACCATGATTTACAGAATTCTTTCAACTGCTTTAATTCATACAGTACATTTCACTGTAAAATACCATACTGTACTGAAGTACTGTAACCATTAAAAGCTAAACGTATTCAATATATTGAGCCAAGTAGCCAAGAAAATTTTAGAAACTATTTTAACTCCCTGCCTCAATTAAAAGCAGCATTACATTTGCATATCCTGAATTCATTTTATTCCTAAAGCAATTCTGTTCTCTAAACTTGGCTATTGACTATTTTCTTGGATTTGGGGCAATGGTGATATTCTACTGGTTTGGCCTGGTTCTGGCAAGCCGGTAGTAGCGATGAGCAGCGGAGACTGAACCGGTTATCTCTGTCACTCTGCTGTTGGGCCCACCCACCTGCCCTGGTTCCCATGCTCACCTTTATCCTCTGCTTTTGAAGCGCAGCTGCTTTGCGCAGCATAGTAGAGTGCTGTGTGGCAGCTGCTGAAGCAACCGGGAGAGTGCAGGCTTACAGGAAGTGATTTGGAATGCCTCTGCGCCTGTGTAAAGTGCATGTTTGATGCACAGGCGCATGCAAAGTGTGTGCACACATGCAAAGCGCGCCCAACAAGCCACGCCCACTGAACTGATAGTAAAACTTTTTGAATCCCACCACTGATTTGGGGGTAATAAATCTTGCTATGCCACACAAGAGAAAGCAGAAATGTCTATCTTTAGGGTTTATATATTATCCAAGGATACATTTCCCATTCTTGCCAGAGGCTTCGTTAGTTAGATAGGAAGCATAATCCTGCAGATAGGTGAAGGAGACATCCTGACAACTAGATGCAACACAAAAGACCACAAACAGAGGTTTGAAACAGAAATCCCATACTCCTATCACAATTTATTCTGCTTTTTTCCCCTGCCCCCATATTAACTATTCATTTTTTTCGCAGAGGGGAGCGAGTAGTATTATTTTGTCACAGGAATAAAAAAGAGAGAGATGTTGATGGAGTGGTATAAACCAGTGTGTTTCTCATTCTTGGGAACTTTAAAGCATGTGGACTTCAACTCCCAGAATTCCACAGCTAGCCATGCTGGGGAAACTGATATAAACTGTATGTGGGTCTGTTATATAAAGCATAGAAAGTGTTACTCAGATTTTTAGGTTGATGCACCAATATCAGGAAGGAATGCAGTAAGTACAGGTAGTCCTCAATGTATGACCGCAATTGGGACTGGAACATCAGTTGCTAAGTGGTGCAGTCATTAAGTGAGTCATGTGACTGGATCCAATCTTACAACCTTTTTACTGTAGTTGTTAAGTGAATCATATGGTTGTTAAGTGAATCATGTGGTCATTAAGTGAATCTGGCTTTCCCAGATTCATTTAATGCCCATGTTATACTTTGACTTTGCTTGTTGGAAGTGGGCTGGGAAGATTACAAATTATGTTTACGTAACTGCAAGATGCTGCAAATGTGGTAATGGTGAACTGTGGCTGAGGGCCCAAATTATGATCACTTGATCATAGGGGTGATGAAATGATTGTAACTTCAAGGATAGGTCATAAAAAAGCCGTGATGGTGCAGTGGTTATAATGCAGTACTGCAGGCTATTTCTACTAACAGCTGGCTGACTGCAATTTGTCAGTTCAATTCTCTCCAGGCTCATCCTTCCATCCTTCTGAGGACAGTAAAATGAGGACCCAAACTGTTGGGAGCAATATGCTGACTCTCTAAATCGCTTAGAGAGGGCTGTAAAGCACCGTGAAGCTGTGTATAAGTCTAAGTGCTATTGATATTGCTAAATCACTTTTTCTGAGGCTGTAATAACTTTGAACAATCTTTAAATGAACAGTAATAAGTCAAGGACTACCTGTAGTATCAGATACACTGTACATATCTATTGTACAATACAATATATTGGAGCCACAGACATCCGGTCCTGATAAACTAATTAACACATGCAATCTGTCTTAATCCAGAAATTCCAGTCCTCATAATTTTCAGCAACTACTTTTTCTCCTCCCTGGACAAGATTCCACTTGACAGCCAGGTGTCTTTCAGGAGTATAATATGTACATCGCCTTTCTGGAATTCCCAATCTAAACCCGCGATTCCAAGCATTGCTTGTAGAAATGAAACTTCAAAAGAAGGTTTCTTTGCCATAATGGAAAAAAACTGCTTCACAGGTTATATAAGGACCTGGGAAAACTATCCATCTGCATACATAGTGCACAAGCATATTTATGTGAACACTGGCAGTTGCATAATTGAGTAAAAAAGAAAGTATAAATTAACCACTGTAATGGGGTTTATAAGACCAAAAATTATTATTAGATGGGTTACTATGCAAAGAGCTTAATCTATCTGATTAAGAGACATGCAAAAGCACGCATTATATTCTATCTTAGTGTTTCTTAATGTTTGGACAAGACTGCAGAGTAATTGAATTATTGATGTGGTTCAGATGGAAAGTGTATGGTTACAGTTTGTAGTGCTTTGTCTGTTAAGCAACTAATTGTAGCTTCAGTTAGTAACTGTGGCAAGTAACTATGCCATTTCTATTAGAAGTCAAAAATATAAACAGAAAAAAAGCTCCCATTGAAATCTATCATATATTGAGCTCATTCATAATATAATGGTGGTGGGCAAAACACAACTAACAGAAACTTACTGTAGAAAGCAAAGAAGGTGACACTGATAGAGATATACAGGAACTGCTATGTATGAAAAACAGGGTGGAAGCATTTTTAAGGCTGGAACAGTCAGATGACATTTGGAAGTGACTCACGCAGACACCTCCCTAATTTATTGAACTATAAGGTAGAGGGGGAATCATTGCACCCCAGACTTTCTATTATTGTAATGTAGCCAATCTCAATAAAAGTAGTTTTAATCTTCCTGTGGTATTGATTTCTTGGTCTGGTCCATCTGGGCTGACACCTATTAAATGAACTATGATTAATTTTGCAAGAGTGCTGGGGAGTTTGCAGGGTGTGGTTAAAAACATCAAGATAGTTGGCATGAGGTTGCAACTGAACTTCTGTTTTTATGTATATTGTATAAAAATACATGTGAAGCACATGTATCACCCATTAAAAAAAGAGTGAAATTTCAATCAACATCTTTGTGGCCACCATCTTGACTTTAGTATCAGCCTGGTCAAATTGTTTGGCAATAAAATGATTCATTCATCTATTTTGATATAGAAGAGATTAAAGGTGTAATTTATAGAGAGCAGATGGTAGCACAGAAACATAAAAGCTCATAGCTATTGTATTTCTCTCTACAACAATGAGAGAGGTTATCTTTGAATAAGTTATAATATGAATAAAAACTATTAAGAATAGAGGATTGCTCTAAAGGATAACACGAAGTTGAAATTGAAAGTCTAAAGATGATGCAATGGCAATACAATATGTTATGGAAAGTCAATTAATGCAATATGAATGTAAAGCCAAGAGGAAAAGAGTATTGATATTGTGCACAAGACATATGTACCAATCGACACACTGTATAATGTAAAAGAAGGTTTTATTTCTTATGTTTGTTGTAAAAAATAAAATAATTTTTTTAAAAAATGATGAGAGCAAGTTAGAAGCAGGATACAAAGAGTGGTTTGATGTGATTACAGATCATTTACTAGATGAAAAGAAAATGGAAAATCTGAGTATAAACATTGCTTTCAAAAACAATTTAAGATAATACAGGTAGTCCTTAACTTACAACAGTTCAGTGATGACAACACTGAAAAAGTTAAGTTATGATAACATTTAAAAGAGTGACTTAGATCTGGTCCTTGCACTTAAATAGTCACAGCATCTCCATGGTTACTTGATCAAAATCTGGGCACTTGGCAATCAGCATGTATTTATGATGGTTGCAGCATCCTGAGGTCACCTGTGACCTTTCCAGTTTGTTCCTGACAAGCAACATCAATGGGGGAACCCATAGGTGCTTTTTCAAGAGGCAACCAGACTTTGTTTTTCTTTGATGTTTCGCTTCTCATCCAAGAAGATTCTTCAGCTCCAGTTACCTCTTGAAAAACCTCATGACCTGGATGAGAATCTCCATAGTGACCAATCAATGGAGGAAGTCAGATTTGCTTAATGACCGCATGATTTGTTTAATAGATGCAGTGATTTTAATTTAATTTAATTTAATTTAATTTAATTATGAGATTTATATGCCGCCCTATCTCCCGAAGGACTCAGGGTGGCTTACAATACTAAAAAACATACAATACAAAAGTTAAAAATAAATTAAACCCAGGGAATCTCATAATCATAAACTAAAAACAATTAACCCATTAAAAAAACCCATCAGTCCGGATAGGCCAGTTGAAATAGCCAAGTTTTTAGGCCACGGCAGAAGGCCCGGAGGTCTGGGGCCACCCGGAGCTCCAGGGGCAGCTGATTCCAGAGGGCAGGCGCCCCCACAGAGAAGGCCCTATTCCTGGGGGCTGCCAGCCGACACTGTCTAGCTGACGGCACCACCAGGAGGCCCTGCCTGTGGGAGCGTACTGGGCGTCGGGAAATCGTTATTGGCAGCAAGGTTTCCTGCAAGTATCCCGGTCCAATGCCATGAAGGGCTTTATAGGTCAACACCAGCACCTTGAATCTCACTCGGAGGGCAACCGGTAACCAGTGCAGCTCGCGCAGGAGGGGTGTAACATGGGAGCATCGGGATCCTCCCATCACAACCCACGCCACTGCATTCTGGACAAGATGAAGCCTCCGGGTGGTCCTCAAGGGGAGTCCCATGTAGAGAGCATTGCAGTAGTCCAGACAGGAGATGATGAGTGCCTGAGTGACCATGCGTAGGGCATCTCGGTCCAGGAAGGGTCACAACTGGTGCACCAGGCGAACCTGGGCGAATGCCCCCCTGGCCACGGCTCCCACCTGCTCCTCCAAACTGAGCCATATATCCAGGAGGACACCCAAGTTGCAAGCCCTGTCTATGGGGGGGCAACACCTCTCCCCCCAAAGTTAACGATGGAATATCCTGGTAAACCCGAGATGCCGGTACATACAGCCACTCGGTCTTGGTCGGGTTGAGTCGGAGTTTGTTCCTCCCCATCCAGACCTGCACCGCCTCCAGGCACCTGGACATCACTTCAATGGCGACACTGGGTTGGTTAGGGATGGAGATGAAAAGCTGGGTATCATCAGCATACTGATGATACCTCACCACAAAACCACGGATGATCTCACCCAGCGGCTTCATGTAGATGTTGAACAGGAGGGGTGAGAGGACCGACCCCTGGGGCACCCCACAAGTGAGGGGCCTCAGGGTCGACCTCTGCCCCCCTGCCAACACTACTTGCATATGACCTGAGAGGTAGGAGGAGAACCACTGTAAACAGTGCCCCCCACTCCCAACCCCTCGAGGCGTCGCAGCAAGATACCATGGTCGATGGTATCGAAAGCCGCTGAGAGATCTAATAGGACCAGGACAGAGGAATAACCTCTGTCCCGTGCCTTCCAGAGATCATCCACCAGTGTGACCAATGCCGTCTCTGTGCTGTACCTGGGCCTGAAACCCAACTGGTACGGGTCTAGATAATTGGATTCCTCCAGAAACACCGGGAGCTGACAGGCCACCACGCTCTCAACAACCTTCGCCACAAAGCTGAACGAAAGTTGTTTAAATCAGCTGGGTCCAAGGCAGGCTTCTTGAGGAGGGGCCTCACCACCGCCTCCTTGAAGGCGGCAGGGAAGGAACCTTCACTCAAAGAATCATTTATAACCACCTGGAGTTAGCCTCCTTTAACCTCTCTGGCGGCATACACCAACCAGGAGGGACACGGGTCCAATAAACACGTGGCAGCACTCAGCCTCCCCATGATTCTGTCCACCTCAGTTGGAGTCACAGAATCAAACTCCTCCCAGATAATACTGCCAAGACCATTTGCTTAACAACTATGGTAAAATGATTGTAAATTCAGGCATGTCTCACTTAACAACTGCCTTGCTTAGCAACAAAAAATTCTGGTCCAATTGTAGTCATGAGAGTTACCTGTAACTATGTTCTGTCTTGCTCTGCCAAATTTGCTTTCCAAGGAGCAGAGCTAGGAAAGGCCTTTTGCACAGGATGGGAAGAAAACTTAGCCCAGTAATGTCTGCACCTATCCTCAGATTTTCAAAGGCATTGAGATGGGGAGTGGTTTTGCTTACAAACAGACAGTACATTTACCACAGAAATGAGCTTTCATAATTCAGGCCTCAAATTGACAACTATGATAGATATAACTGATCTTTTTAAATGTATATATCATTTACTGTAGTACTCCAC
The DNA here is from genome assembly GCA_009733165.1 of Naja naja. Taxonomy (NCBI): domain Eukaryota; kingdom Metazoa; phylum Chordata; class Lepidosauria; order Squamata; family Elapidae; genus Naja; species Naja naja. The sequence continues at coordinate 127,914,106 of CM019155.1, forward strand.
ACCTAGGAAGATTTTTTTAACGCGTATTTCCAACCTAGTCACTAAGCAGTAGATGGCAGCCTTAGGACTTTAAGGAACAACACAGCACGGACTTCCGGGTGATGTCACGACGAGACCAGAAGCAAGCAGAGATCTCCATGCCTGCGCTAGCTTACCACTGTTTGTGGGCTCCGGACAGAGCCAAAAGCCACCTTGGAGGGGTGGCAAAGCTAAGGAGAGGTGCCCAGTGAGGTTCTGAGGGAGAACGCAACTCCCCTGTGGAAACCCTGAGCTTGCTCTCTACGCCACAACGGAGAGAAGAGCGGGCCAAGATGGCCGCTACAGTGTTGGGACAGCCGAGGAACATCTAAGCACAGTGCTGGAGTGGAGATTGGGAACGGTGCCTGGAGAAGGGTGAGAAGAATCAATTTTATTTTTACTTACCCCAAAAAGACTATAACAGAGAAGATTAAAGAATTGTGTTAGTGGTGGCTTGGATGAAAGAAGAAGAATTAGGAAACATAAACAGTTTAAACTTTTAAAATTTTAAAAGGAATATATTTGGAAGAACACTAATTCAGAATTGGCGATTGGACAGGATTTGGCTTGGGAAGGCATTAATTTGAATGCTGGAAATAATTGTTCTAAAAGAGAAATAATATTTGATTTTTAAAAATTGGTGAAGCTAATTTACAGAAATGGGAAAAGGGTGGCTGTGAAACTGGATTAAAAGTACCACTTGTTGATGAAAGAAAAATCCTGCAAATCCCTTCAAACTAACAATTTAATCAAAAGAAGAAATTAAAAAGGAATAAAAGAAAGACACTACAATTATTTATTTATTTATTTATTTATTCGACTTGTATGCCGCCCTATTCCCTAAGGACTCAGGGCGGCGAACATTAAAACAGAGAAAAATTTACAATAAAACAGAATTAAACAACTAAACAAGCCAAATAAAGTTAAAATAAAACCCAACCCTCCCCCCCGGGTCATTCGAGGCCGGCCCGTTGGAACAACCAAGTCTTCAGGTCCCGGCGGAAGGAGCGGAGGTCAGGGGCCAAATGGAGATCCACCGGGAGCTGATTCCAAAGGGCAGGTGCTCCCACAGAGAAAGCCCTAGCCCTGGGGACCGCCAGCCTACAATATCTGACTGACGGCACCCCAAGGAGGCCCCTCCTATGAGAGCGAACAGGGCGATCGGAGAGTGATGCTGGCAGGAGGCGTTCCCAAGTACCCTGGACCCAAGCCATTAAGGGCTTTATAAGTTGTAACTAATACCTTGAAGGCGACCCGGAGGCAACTGGCAACCAATGCAAGCCGCAGGAGGGGTGTAACATGGGAGTATCGGGATACCCCCATCACAGCCTGCGCGCTGCATTCTGCACCAGCTGAAGCCTCCGGACTGTCTGCAAGGGAAGCCCCATGTAGAGAGCATTGCAGTAGTCAATCCTAGAGGTGACAAGCGCATGAGTAACCGTCAAGGGCATCTCAGTCCAAATAAGGGCAAGCTGGCGAACCAGCCGAACCTGGGCAAAAGCCCCCTGGCCACAGCTCCCACATGCTCCTCCAAACCGAGCTGTGAGTCCAGGAGGACACCCAGGTTTCTCGCCCTATCCACGGGGGCAACACCTCTCCCCCATGACCAAAGATGGTACATCCAATAAAGACCGAGATGCCGGTAAGAACAGCCACTCCGTCTTGGTGGGGTTGAGCTGAAGCCTGTTACTACCCATCCAGACCCACCGCCTCCAGGCACCGGGACATCACGGAGAGAGCGTCACTGATCTGGTCTGGGGTGGAGATATAAAGCTGGGTATCATCAGCATACTGATGATACCTCACCCCAAAACCTCGGATGATCTCACCCAGCGGTTTCATGTAGATATTGAACAGGAGAGGCGAAGGACAGACCCTGCGGCACCCCACAAGTGAGGGGTCTCGGGGCCGACCTCTGCCCCCTGCCAACACCGACTGCGAAGCGCCCGAGAGGAAGGAGGAGAACCAACGCAAAACGGTTCCCCCCACCCCCAATCCTCTAAGCCGCTGCAGAAGGATACCATGGTCGATGGATAGGACAATAAGACTCCTGGAAGCTGAAATATATTATAACTAAGGAATACAAGAGGATATTACCCATGGAATTATTGGTGATTTGGATTGATTAACATTGGGAAATAAAGATTTGTGAATATTGATATTAAAAAAGAGACACTGGTTCAAATAAAATAAAACTGACTGGATACTGGACAATTGGAATAATAAGCAATACAAAGATGAGTGACATATGTAAAGAAATAAAGATGGACCTTCGAGCCATGAATGAGATGTGGGACAGAATGTTGGATTTATGCACAGAAATACAAAACATAGAGAGAAAAAAATCAGAAATGGCGACGATAGCAGCAGAAGAAGAAAGAAGAAAGAAGGGAGAGGAGCTAGAAGAAAGAGAAAACAGTGAAATGGAACAAAAGGAGCAACAAATAATACAAAGAAGAAAAAAGAAATTGAACGAGATATTAATGATAGATGCAATAAATAAGGGGGGGGAATACTGAGATTGGAATGCTGATAAATGAAATGGTTAGGAAATTACAGAAAGGAGATCAGAAGAGAGTGGGGATAAGCTTTGAGAAAAAATATCAGAAAATGATTGAGAATAGAGGAAGGATTAAGGGAAAAAGCCAAAAGATGGTAGAAAATGGGAAGTAAGCAAAGAAGTAACGAATCAATATAAAAGAGAGACTTAGAGATAATGGTTAGAAATGGAAAAGAAGGGGTATTTTAGCAGTAAAATATATAAAATAGAATCTGAGGAACTTCGACGAAGAAGAAGAAGAAGAAGAAGAAGAAGAAGAAGAAGAAGAAGAAGAAGAAGAAGAAGAAGAAATAATTAAAATGGAATAGATATGAAGATAAGAATTTATAATAGATTAACCAAGTAAGATAGATAAATGTATATGGAAGATAAAAGTGACCAATATTTAAGATATAAAAGGAAATGTTATGTGGAGCTCAACAGGGAATAGACATAACCATATAGTAGGATAATATTTTTAATGAATTATATATTTTGTTATTCATATATATAAGGTAACGAGGTTATAATGTTATAAATTTGATACTATTGTCTAAAAGAAAATATATTTGGTTAAAAATGAAATGTTAGAGCCGTGATGTGTGTGGGCATGTGTGGGCATGTGAGCCCCAGGCAACCTTACCTCATTGCACATGTGTGCACCTCTCAGTTGGTTTTTGGCCTGTTTGAGGCCTTTTTCAGCCTCCCAGAGGCTTGAGGGAAACCTCTGCAGTCTTTGCAGGCCGAAAAATAGGCCCGTTTCATATTTCTGGCCTGCAAAGGCTTCCCTCAAGCCTCTGGGAGGCCAAAAAAGGCCTCAAACAGCCCTAAAATCAGGTGGGAGGCATAGTGCAGATAAGGGGGGGAGGAAGGGATTGCGCACGCATGCGCAGGTGGTGGTGGGCTGCACGCATTGCCTTTTGGGTGCTGGCATGCAAGTGCGTGGGCACAAGCATGAGGGCACAAGCGCATGCACAATTTTTGGCACAGGAGCCCAAAAAGGTTAGACACCACTGTGTTAGAGGGAAGGGAACATATAGAAAATAAAACATATGCAACAGTGGCAAATGTAATATTGGGGGGGACATAATAGGGGATAATGTAAATTAAGATGCAATTTTGAATGGTCAATGAATGGCATGAATAGATAAAATTGCAAACATGGTGACCATAAGAATATATGATAAAGGAAGTTAGAGATTGATTAGAATGTTTCCAATGAATTAAATATTTTGTTATCCACTTGTACAAGGAAATAAGGATATATTGTTATATTGTTGGCTAAAGGAAATAAGATGGAAAATATATTTGCATAAAAATGAGAAGTTAGAGGGAAGGAAACACATAAAAACATATGTAATAATATTGGAAAAGGGATTTAATAGGGGGTAATATAAATTAAGATGAAACATTGAATGATCAATGAAATGATATGAATAGATTAAACTGTAAACATGTTGAATATAAGTATATGATCAAGGAAGATAGAGATTGATTGACTGATATAAAGTAATTCATAGAATATAAAGAAGAAAAATTGGTAATAGATAATGATGTGATGTTAGAAAAATACTTAACTGAAAAATGTAAAACACCTGGAATCACACTGTTCTCTCAAAGATGTATTTAAATAATTAAAAAAATAAAAAAAAACTTAAAAAAAAAACAACACATCTCTTTCATCAAAGGAGAAGAAGGAACTGAAAAATGGCAATGCATCTTAGTGTTGCTAGAATAAGAGTCAAATATTATTTTGGGGGGGAAAAAATCAGTGGTTTTCAAAGTTCCTTGCCTGGTTGATTGTCACATTGGGGAGAAGAATTTATAAGCATGCAGTCTGTATGCCCCTTTGGCTAATCAGCAAAGGATGTGGGGATTGGATCAAGGTTTGTGGATTGCATTACTACTCCACAAGGAAATGCAAAGTGAGAAGTTGGTTACATCAGAATTGGGAGTGAAGGCAGAAGGGCAAAAAAAAAAAAACCCGACGCGTCAGTCTTGCGTCTTCTGAGTGACAGGCTTTCCTGCCTATCTCATGCTTAATTCAGTGGTTTAAAAATAGCCTCCAGATGTTTATGATTGGATAGCCACAGAGCAAGAACAGCCCATCTGAGCAAATAAGACTGTGAGAAAAGACACAGCGAGACCAAAAGAGCAGACGCCAAAAGACAGTAGCAGAAGAATCCGGACAATTGGTGGGCAAGAGGAAATCCAGAAGGTTTTGTGCAGGTAGAAGAAATAGCTCGGTGGGGTGTCTAGAGGAATGTTGCACCACGTATAGGTGTGACCTCAGAGGTGTGAAGAGTTACTAGGGAAAGTGAAGAGAGAATATTTGTGGATCGATGGGGTACAGGAAGAAGATTTCATAGAAGGAGCAGGAAGAGAGGCACTGGCAAAAAAATCTAGGTGAGTCAAGGAATCCCTTCAGTGGAGTAGGAAATGGGAGAAGTTATGTTGCTTGATTGTGAGTCATGAATATATTATGTCATAGATTTCATTATTTGATGTGGATTCTGAGGCAAAGTACATGTAGGATATGATGGCTTGCTGACCCCAAAAGGCAGGGAGGGGGCTGTGGGCTGAAAAAGGTGGGGAGGAGTTAGGCAGTGGGTTGGCTGTTTTAGCTCATCTCTCCGTGAAAAGATGGACCTTGATCCAGAACACGTGTATTAAAAAAACACACATACACTCACAACCACAAACAGCTAGTGGACAGGTTCCTCTAAGCTTGACACATACTTCTACCTCTCAGAAGGGATGAAAGTTGCTGTGAAAGATGGCACCTAAGCAGGTCTTAAGGTTCTGGACTGGAGATGATGGGAAAGTCTTGGTTCTCTTAGGAAAGAAGAGGCAGGTTTGACAAAAAACAATGCTGCATAATGATGAAACCGAAGCAGCTACCACAAAAGGCAGGAAAATGAAACAACTGCAAACCCATTTTAGGCCTTATACCCAGTATATGAATGGGAAGGCTGGTCTGGTGTAGTGGTTAAGGAACCAGGCTAAAAACCAGAAGATGGTGAGTTCTAGTGCCACCTTAAGCATGAAACGTGGCTGGATGACTTTGAGCCAGTCACTCACTCTGAGCCTATGATATTAGACTTGGGTGACAAGCTGGTTGGTCATTTTCTGTTGCAACCAATAGATCAACACACTCAATTAATACAAAAACAAAAAAGCTCAACTTTTGCAGGGAAATATTAGGAAGAAAAAGAATAAACAGTACATGAATAATAAGGAACAATATAGGCCAGCATATTAAATGCAAGTAATTCTCTGTTCTGAACTCAGCTGGCCTGTGGCAAAGCTGCAAATTGAAGCTATGTGCAAAGCTTCCTACAATGCAGAAGGCCCTAACCCTAAAGACGAAACAATAGATGACTACTAATTCTTCGCCCCACACCACAACCTAGAATTTTGACTGTTTTAAATCCTAGCAGGATTGCAGCTATTGAATCTCTTCTTTTGCCTGCCTGATTGTAAGTCTGGTCATTTCCCCTGATGAATCAGCAACAGTCATGCAGGTTGGAGAATCTGGATCTCAGTTCTATTGAAGACTTCAGGTTGAGGAAGGTTCCACTGAAACAGGGAAAGGAAACCTGTGACACCCCAATATCGAGGTAGTCCTTACAGCCATAATTGAGCCCTGTATTTACAGTCGTAAATTGTGATGGTTGTAAAGTGAGTCCCCATACATCCATTCCTGATTTTATAATATATATATATATATATATATATATATATATATATATATAGTGACATTTGATAAGAGAACCCATTGTAAATGCCGGGTTTCTGGCAAAAATGTCATAAATCATGGTCACATGACCACAGGGGGCTGCAAATGGCCATACATGCAAACTTTGTACATGCAAACACAGTCACATGACATACAGTCATGTGACTGTGGAGGGGTGGGCGACATTAGAACATCAAAACTGGATCATAGCTCACTTTATGGAGGTCCATCGTAGCTTTGAATTGAATGGTCATAAGTCGAGGACTATTTGTAAAATTCTTTTAGTATCCCTTGCCGTTGGTCATGCTTCCTGATAGGGCTGGGAATTGTAAAGCAGATATCACCTTCCATTGTCCTGAGGCCAGGTGTTCTGTCCATTCAGATAGAAGACCTGGCTTCTGAGATTAGAACAAGGCTGGCTTTACCAACCCCAAATATTCACAAACATTGCCAGAGGCAGGTTCTGATGCAGTAATCCATATTTCATGCTGTTCATGGAGAGACTTTTGAAACCTTGATGAATACAATACATTGCATCAATAAAGGACATTCCATTTCAGGAGACATTTAACGGTCAATACTGAACGGGAACTGGAGTGGAACCAGAGTGAATCAGAGGTGGTATTCAGCAGGTTCTGACCAGTTCTGGAGAACCGGTAGCGGAAATTTTGAGTAGTTCAGAGAACCAGCAAATACCACCTCTAACTGGAGATTTTACAGTATCCTTCCTCTGCCATGCCCACCAAGCCACGCCCACAGAACATGTAGTAATTTGAATTTGAATCCCACCACTGGAGTGAACAGATATAGTACCTGCAGGATTAAGATCTGTTTCACTTAGTGTCTCACTTTTTCCAAACTTGTAATCCATTTCAGCACCGTATGCATTGTTGTTGTTGCTATCAGCAAATGCCAACATTTTTAACCCTTTACCATGATAGTTGAACGGTTGCTGAGTACTGTAATTCTGTAACATCGTTTCCTTGTGCCTAATTTATGCGTTTGGATACATTTTTAAAAATGTGCTGATAGTGCCACAAATTCTAGAGAATGAGTAAGATCTCAAGGCTTTATTCTGGTACACACACACAAACACACACACACACAATTATATATATATAATTCTCAAAGATTGCCTGGATAAGTCTCTGTAGTTTTCTTGGAAAGCTTCTCAGAAGTAGTTTGCCATTGCCTCCTTCCTAAGGGCTGAGAGAATGTGACTGGCCCAAGATCACCCAGCTGGCATTGTGCCTAAGGCAGGACTGGAATTCATATTTTCCATTTTCTAGCCTGATGCCTTAACCATTGCACCAAACTGTCTCTCGTGTATAGATTAGATGGATTCATATTAAAATAGCAATAGCACTTAGACAGCCCTCTCTAAGCAATTTACAGAATCAGCATATTGCCCCCAACAATTTGGGTCCTCATTTTACCCACCTCGGAAGGATGGAAGGCTGAGTCAACCTTGAAAAGGTGAGCTAAACAAATTTCTTCTAAATTTCTAGCACTAATTTTCCATCACGAAGGGGGAAGTAGGTGCCGGCTTGATTTCCCCTGAAATAAGTACCTCATCCTGAAATTTTGCACCTGAAAGTTTAGTTGGGAGAAACACATGATTGATATTCAATTTTAAATAGTCTTTCTTCACTATGGTGTGATCCCACAAACAATACTTGCAAGTATTGTACTTGCAATACTTCCCCTCAAATTTATATACCATCTTTTTAACCTGATTAAAAAAACACCTTGTACTGCTAAAAGAACTTTAGAAGGTTAGAAGATATCAGTGGTTAATAAAAATTCAAATGATTTAAATAAATAAAAATTGGCCAATTCACTACATCCTGCCTATCCAAACCCTCCATGGAAAGGAGATTCTGATTTGTTTTTGCTTTTTATTTCCTGGACATTCTGATGCTAAACTGTTCTCTGAAATTAGGAGAAATCTTAATTATGTAACCATAAGCCTTTGACTCCCCCCTCCTCTCTCTGCTTAGAAAGATTCCTTGGAAGCACTGCAATTTCAGGCCAGAAGGCTACCGTATCTCTTGGTCCATCTGTTGTCACAAGTATTTCACAGCCAACTTAAGTACTAGCAAATTATTTATGGGCTCTAGAAGACTGCATTGATTGTTAAGCATATCTCAACAGCTTCTTGGAAAGTTGTTTAGATCCAAGTCACTGGCTTGGAAAGCTGAAGACAATAGCTAGTACAATGGAAACTGGATTGACCTTTGACAGGGACAGCCAATTGCAATCAACTTCTAAAGAGACTTACCATTCTACAAATGCAACTGAACTACCAAGTTTAGTGCATTGTGGGAATACTGAAGAACTGCTCCATCAGATGACATCACAGGAAGGTCCTCCCAAAACATCTCAATGCTGGAAAAATGCTGGGAATGGGTCATCCCTTGTGGTCACTCAAGTATTGCAATCAATGAGCAGCCAGTCATGTCCAGATGCCACAAACTGTGAAAAGCTGCAATCTAATGAAACAGATAGTCCTTTGAAGAGCTCAGAGCTAGCAATTTCATCTGAAGAGGTTGTGGCGGGTGAGGATACTGTTCCTGAGGTTGTGCCACCCTTGTTCTTTCCACTGAAAGAAACATGGATGCTTCAACTCCACTTAGAGGATGACATTGAAGACTACCTGGAGGAATTTGAGTCCGTGGCCTACACCAGCCGCTGGCCCAGGGCAGAGTGGGTTGCTAAACTGAAGCCACATCTGAACCGCAAAGCTCTTCTAGCCTGCAACATCGTGGAACGTAGTCTTGCTAATGACTATGATGTGGTCAAAGCGCGCATCCTGCACCAATATGGTATCACAAGTGAAATTCAACGCCAGTGCTTCAGGCAATTCCAATACCAGGAAGCCAAAGGCCCCCGAGAAACCTGCCAAATTCTCCAGACCCTTGGACAGCGCTGGTTGAAGCCGGAAAGGCACACCAAAGAGCAGCTTTTGGAGTTACTAATACTGGAGCAGTTTCTCACCATCCTGCCCCCAGAAATACAAAACTGGGTTCGAGGATGCTGTCCAGAAACTTGTGCTCAGGCTGTGGATCTTGTTGAAAGTTTCCAGCTGGGAAATGAGGTGAGAGGGATGTAAGTGGTGGAAAAACAATTTGATATAGGAAGTTGCTGGGTTTAGTTGTACAGGTGGTAGTCCTTGAGTTACAATCACAACTGAGCCTGGGAATTACGGCCTTAAGTTGTGATGGGGCATGACCAAATTTGAATTTATGACCTTTTACATGGAGGTTCTTAAATGAACCTGTTGGTCACTATAGGTAAATCTAAAATGCTGGTTTCCAGAAAAACTGTTGTAAATCTTGGTGATATGTGACAGGGAGTGTTGCCAATAGCTGTAAAAGCATCCTAGTTGCCGAGAGCCCAAAATGCAGTCACATGACTGGGGGGACACACCAACATGTTGAAACCAGTTTGTAAATAGCTTTTGGGGGGGGGTCCATCATAATTTCAAATGGTTGCTAAACAACTGATTATAGGTTAAGGACTACCTGTATCAATATGCTAAATACCTGAATGAATGGATGCAAAGCTGGGTTGGAAAATGTAAGATTACCTGGCTGTTAGAACTCTCTTAATTTCCATCACCCCACATTAGTTGACTCTCTTCAATATAGTGGCAAGGGTGCTTTGCTCATTTGCAGGCATACCCTATCTGGGCTGTAAAAAAATCCAGACACCATTAGATGCCATCAGTGAGGTCCACAAAAGCCTTGTTGCCATCTAGTAGTTGCCTAGATTTTGCAGGCTGGATATGTTAAATCTCACTGATGTCAGGTTTCTCTCATTCATCTGGTTCACTACACAGGTGAGGGGAATGAAGATCAGGTTGAGGTGACTGTTGCAGCTTTGCAAACAGAAATAGAAACTATATGATGGTTTTGAGCCATTGATGATACGCACTTTAATCTTGTCATTTGCTTACCAATTTCAACATTCTAACTTAAATCTGCATTTGTGCCTTTTCCACATATAAAAATGTGTAGCTTCTCTTTCTGTTTGCAAAGCCACAACAGTCACCTCAATGTGATGGTGCAAGCAATGTTAAGATTCTTGCCTCTAAGACCTCTAAATTGGCTCATCATAACCTGTGGTTATTGCTTGAAGAAAACTCACAACATGTATTGTAGCTTTTAATAAAACTGTGTAATAGTTTTGGCACCAGATTAGGAATCAATATGTATGTGCAGGCTCATTATATAGTATAATGCATGCAGGAAATAAGTGTATTTGTTTATTTTATTTAAATATAATATTTATAAATCACCCATGATCTCCTTCATAGAGAGCCCCTGGGTGGTCAAATTGTTTCTTCTACATTCCTTGTAACATTTTGAAATGGGTGAGGTGGTTATGGGAGCTGTCAGACCTAAGATGAAATCCAATTGAATCCAGTTCTTTAGTTTGATATAAAAGATATTGATACCGTTATACCTGACGGACAGAATTTTACCAGGCCAAAGCTATAACCTTCTAGTCTAACAGACAGTATGATTGTTTCTGTTTTAATTGTTTATTCTATTGTTCTATTACTTTACTACTGTTATGTTTACACTTCTTTTCATTTCTCTGTTTTTATTGTTGTAAGCTGCCTAGAGTAGCCCCATGGCAAAACAAGCAGCAAATAAATGTAACAAAATAAATAAGTAAATAAAACCTGAGAGATTCTAGAACAGGGGTGTCCCACCTTGACAACTGTTGAGACTTGTGGACTTCCCAGCATGGGGAATTCTAGGAGCTGAGATCCACTAGGTCTTAAAGTTGCCAAGGACACCCCTCTTCTAAGGTATAATTATCCTGATCCTTTTCCCATCCTCATCCAGTTCAGCACTTTCTTATCATGGCCCCCCTCTGGAATGAGCTGCCTTCTCCCTGGGAAACCGCATTGCCACTGCTGACATTTCCCACCCACTTCTTCAGTTGCATATTCCATCACACTACTGGAATCAGAGTCAAAGTAAAATAGAGAGATCATTTGAATTCCATAGTGTTGGAAGAAATTTAATTCAGAAATTTAATTTATTCCTGTGCTGCCTCTATCCTTCCTTTTAATAATTAACACAATCTGCAAGTAACTGAAACTAGAAAATTATATGGCAAACAAAGTCAATACAAAGTTGCAAATATCACTAAGCCACTTCCTCCATTGACAATCACAATAATGACCAGGCTAAACTGATTAACCTACATAAATAAATAATAGCTGATAGGGAAAGTCCTTTCACAATACAGTTTCCCTGGGTACACAGAGGTAGTGCCCAAAGTCTGCACATAAACACATATCAAAGAAAAGATCTGTAAATAAAAGTCAAATAAAACATTTCATTTCCAGAGCTACATGTCCACCAAATTAAACATTACAAAAAGCACATTCACACACACCTCACAAAGGACTGGCTTTCCTATAAACATTATCAGCCTCTGTACCCTAAGTGGTAGTCTACCTTTGAGTGCCATCTTTTATGCTTTCAAACAGCAATAGCACTTAGACTTATATACTGCTTCACATTGCTTTACAGCCCTCTCTAAGTGGTTTACAGAGTCAGCATGTTGCCCTCAACAACCTGGGTCCCCATTTCACCAACCTCAGAAGGATGACTCAATCTTGAGCTAGTGACGATTGAACTGCTGAACTGCAGGGAGACTGCAGTCAGCAGAAATACCTGCAGTACTGCATTCTAATCACTGCGCCACCATGGCTCAATAAAGGAATAAATAGTCCTCAATAAAGGAATAAAATGACATCTTTTCCAAGCAGTGTGTCCAGCATCATTCTTGCAAAATCCCAGCTCGTAATGGAAGCTCTCTTTCTTCTAACAATAGTTATGCTGAGAGAACTGACTGAAGGGATTTAAGTGTTCATGAAAGATTTCCAATTGCTGTATTTGAGGGTTAATCTGTTTGGAGTTCCGTTTGTTTCCTCATCTTATTTTTGAATGTGTCTCTTTCATCCCCTTTCTCCACCACCTCCAAAGCCACCAGTGCCATTCGAAGACATTGATGTGAAGTTCTCCAATGAAGAGTGGGCTTTGCTAACTGAGGAGCAACGAGCCCTGTATGATGATGTCACGCTGGAGAACTTTAAGAATGTGGCCACTCTGGGTGAGGATTGGCCAGTTTTCTTCAGCCCTCCTTGTTTCCCTGGCAACTCAGGAACAATGCTTTTCTAGTTTCATGATGAATCTAGCTTCTGATCAAGGGCCCAAATGACTGGACGGGGGATTTATGGTCCACATTTGGAGGGCAGCTGCCTTGGAATATTAGGTTAGCAGGACCCTGGAGGTCTTAGGGAAATAATGGTTGTCTCCTCTCCAGCATAGTATTATTATCTGAACCTTCTAATATTCTGTAAAAGTGTTTATTTATTTGGTTCAGACACTGCCTTTTCATTCAGGAGTTTAAGGTGGTATATAGGCAGCCCTCAGTTTATGAACTCAATTGAGACCCAATTTTACAACCTTTTTTTGCCGCAGTTGGTAAGCAAATCACTGCAGTTAAATTAATTATATCACCAAGGGCCTTGGTGGTGCAGGCTGCTAAATGCCTAGCACTTAAGTTCCAGCTGCCTGCAATTATTGCAGGTTCAAATCCCACCAGGCTCAAGGTTGACTCAGCCTTCCATCCTCTCGGGGTAGGTAAATTGAGGACCCAAGATTGTTGGGGACAATAAGCTGACTTTGTAAAAATGCCGCTTAGTAATAAGCAGGCATATACAATGGAATGAAGGCTATTGCTGAGCACATTGGGTTGTGCTCCAATTGTAAGTCCCTGAGTCTTCGGAGAAGGGCGGCATATAAATGTAATTAAAAATATATATCATTAAGTGAATCTGGCTTCCCTCATTGACTTTGCTTGTTGGAAGTGGCTGGGAAGGTTGCAAACTGTCAGGTTCATGTGATCCCAGGATTCTGCAACCATCGTTAAATACATGCCAAGCACCCAAATTTTGATCACATGACCTTGGGGATGCTGTGACAATCATAATTGCAAGGACTGGTTATAATTTACTTTTTTCAGTACCATTTTAATTTCACTAAACAAATCATTATAATTTGAGAATTATCTAAACATAGCAAACGCTCCCTTCTATTTGTCCCCATAGCAACCCTGGAAGTTAGATTGGCCTAAGAGAGAGTGACTGACCCAAAATCATTAAGTGAACTTCCAGGGTTGAATCTGGGCTTGAACTGTGTCTGTCTGCTCCTATTCCACCACCTTTGCTGCTGTACTAACTGGCCCTGTACAGGGCTGTACAGGTTAATCAGGGACATTCAAGGGAAAGAGAATAGGACTGAAATTGGTGGATCCTTATTTATCTCTTGTTCTTGTTCTCATCTAGATCAACTCCCTCCTCTTCTGCCTGTTCCTAATGTTTAAACCAATGTGGTGTCTCTTTGTGTTTGACCTGACTTTCAGAATTTTTCACTGAGAAATTGGGAAGCCATAAATCTTTAGTTATGCTCTGCTTCTTTCTCTTGGGCAGGAATTCCTCTGGAGAAACCTGAGATAATCACCCGGGTACAGCAAGGGGGAGAACTGTATTTTCAGAATAATACTATCTATTATCCAAAAGTTCAATTCATAGGTAAGGAAGAAGACTGAACGGGGAGTTTTGTGATGATCCACCTAACCTGTTGCCTAGTTCTTTATAGTCTAGTTTTTATAATACACACATACACTTACATATAGACAGCCATACTAAATAAGTCCTGTTTGTTCTGCTCTTAGCAGCAGGAATTATGATTTAAATTACTTGGGGGGGGGAATATGTGTGTGCAAATTCTCCAGGGATGTTTATAGGAGAGGGTCAAAGATTATAAGATGGCGGGCACAACACTATGATTAAAACTTCACCCTTTTGAATCTGTTTCACATAACATGTAAAAGGGGTGAGACTTCAATAGTACAATAAAGGGTGCCATTGAGTGATTTTGACCCACTGTTATTTAAGGAGCTATCCACGTACTTAGGGGTAAGTAACCCACTGGGTGGAGCCCCCAGAGCCAATCAGCTGTCCCAAGGAACACATGCAGGTTACACTCCAAAAATATGATAACAAAATTTGCACCAATTTTCTATTTTTTCATCTCCCAAAAGGCAGAGTAGACATAGTAGACATTCCCAGGACTTTAACCTTTTTTTAAAGCCATGTTTTCTTCCCCTTCTCCATCCAGTCAACCCGCTGCTATCAGGTTTCAAAGAACACCTCCCAAAGAAAGAATAGGAAAAGTATGGCATATGTTATTTTTCTACGAATCAGAGCAATGCCTACCTCAGCAGTGTGCAGTTTGGGAATCAAGAGAGAGCTTTCGTTAATTTCCTTAAGCCTATTTCTCAGTTAAATAATGGGTCTGGGGGGAAAAGGGAGACAAACTCTTTAGTTTCCTTCAGAAGCAACTGCTCTTTCTTCTTTCCATTACAGGAAACCAACTGTCACCAACTGTTATCCAAGGGGTGGAAAAACGTTCTTTTTTGAAGAGAGCCACAAAGACAGTTAAGGTACAAGCCATCACAGTGGAAGTACCTCGGGACAGTGTGAATCTAGGGGAAACACTTGTCAAAGAGTCATCTTCTAACTCTATCGAAGAGGCTGCCACATCAGAGCCCTCGACTAGTACTCTCCCCCTAAAAAAGCCATTGATTTCCACAAAGCAGAAATCTTCCAAAAGAAGGAAGCATCAGCCACCCAGAACAGATGAGTTGTCTTCCACAAAAGGTAGGCCTCAACCATCATTGCTGCAGGAAACATCTGGAAAGAATGAATCAGGAAGCCAAATTTTGACTGCCAAAGCTGGTAAACAAAAGAAGACTCTGGTTCCTCAGGGTGCTATGTCATCACAGTCGAAGCCAACTGCATCAGTAGGGCAGCCCCCCAAACAGAAGAAGAAATGTAAGGTTCTGAGTGAGCCACCCATGCTGAACAAGGAAACCCTATTGGGTGAAAATATTGTCCAGGACAAAGAGCATCAGCTGGCATTTCTGGAAGTAAAAGTCCATGAAGCCCCTCTCCCGGTCACCACATGGAATCCTCCTTTCAGTGCCACTGTGGTCTCCGATCTCACGTGCCTGGATTGTGGACGGTCCTTCAAGCAGAGGTTTGACCTGCGCCAACACCGGTATGTCCATACCCGGGAGAAGCCATATGCCTGCACGTTGTGTGAAAAGCGTTTCAGGCATCCGAGCAACTTACATATCCATTTGCGGACGCATAGCGGGGAACGGCCCTATCAGTGTCCTGAATGTGGGAAGGCTTTTTCCCAAAGTTGCAACCTTCGGACCCATTGCAAGATCCATACGGGTAACAAGCCGTACAAATGCTTTGTCTGTGGAAAGTCCTTCTGCCATAGCTCCAATCTCACCATCCATCAGCGAGTACACACTGGAGAACGTCCTTATCCTTGCTCGGTCTGCTCCAAACGTTTCAGTGACAGGTCTACCCTGGTGCAGCATGAACGGACCCACACAGGCGAGAGGCCCTATGCTTGTAAGGTCTGTGGACAGAGGTTCAGCCAGATATCTCATCTCATGAAGCATGGCCGAATGCATCCAGATACCAGTGACCCAGCAGGGCCCACTGAAGATCCATCTTCCAACACATCCAAAAGGGTCTCTATGCCACCTCGTGGAAAAGCCTCTTTCTGAATGAAGGGTGAGAAGCCAACTCCATCGGGTGAGAATCTTGCCTGGATTTCAAAAACATGGGCTTCTTCATCTAAGGCTAATGGTCAGCAGAATTGCACCACTACATAGAGATGGCTGGATAGTATATTGGAAAGATAAAAGAGAAACTAAGAGTTGTGATAAGCAAAAGAAATGGCTGGCAGAGCAGTAGTAACAAAAAACATAGAAAGGGCTGAGAGAATTGCTAAGGCTAGAAGTCTCCCTTGCAATCAGTCCACTGTAAATAGCTAGACTTCATTATTGCATTCAGAAAAACAACTGGAAAAAAATAGTCCCAGTATGCTATATTGTTTATAAAAAAAACCCAAATACTCTTGCAAAGTTCTCTTTCCCAAGCAATTTTTCCTTTGAAACAAATCTTTTTACACATTTGTTTTCTCATTCCTAACTGTTTCACAAGCCTTTTCTGTTGCCATCATATCCAGAGATTAACACTGCATATGTATTTGAAACAGACAAAGGTGGAAAATTCATGGCATCTTTGCTCCCTTAATCATTATCATAGAAAAAGGCAGGAAAAAGCTTCTTGTAAGATGTAAGGAAAATGTATCGTGTTTGCAAACAGCAATATTCAGGAGCTGGTCCCGAGTTTGGAGCAAATGAGAAAAAGAAATTAGCAGAGAGGCGAGTCAAAAAAGAGCTGCTTGAAGGCAGAGCCAAGATACTTTTGACATGTTAGGAATTTTGAAGTGCCAGCATTTTTTTTTTCATTTTTCTTACCTCTGGAATTGCAGTGGATTTTCTACAGCAGAATTTTCCAACCTTGACAACTTCAAGACCCATGGACTTCAATTTCTCAGCCAGCCAGCCAGAGATTTTTTTTTTTAATCAGTCCAAATGCTAGTTGAATGTAAAGATTAAAAAGTAACTGCTTGGCTGTTTTTTATGGCCAAATAAATATTTATTTTCTAAAATGTGTCATTGGAAGGAAATCTTCCACTACATGGTGTACTATAGAAATTCTTTTCTCCTCTTATGGACTGGAACCGTGAGACGGGCAATCAAAGCTCCCTTCATTGAACGGACTATGGCTTTAATCTATTTTGTTCCTTGAGCAGCTTATTTATTTATTGCCGAATTATATACAAGAGCCAAATCTTTTATTTAAAGCTATGCTCAATCCAATATTGAAGTACATGGAGTCTGGAAAAGCAAATGGATAAAATGAACTGCAAAACCACAGGTGTTAAAGTGTAATGCTAAAATAAACTACAGTATTTGGTATATTAAGTAGATTTATGTTGTTATGGTTTCATTTACAACTATTATTGACAATTATTGCATTTAATCCTGGAATGGAATATTATAAGTATTTTGAAGAGAAACCTTAATAATGATTTATATCATTTGCATATGTGAGTTTTGCCCCATTTTACGATCTTTATTGCCATAGTTGTTAAGTGAATTACTACAGTTGTTAAGTTAGTAACGCAGTTGTTAAGTGAATCTGGCTTTCCCATTGGCTCTGCTTAGCAAAAGGTTGTAAAAGGTGATTATGGGACCCTGGGACACTGCAACCATCATAAATATGAGTCAGTTGCTAAGCATTTAAATTTTGATCACATGACCCTGGAGATGCCACAATGTGAAAAACAGTCATTAAGTGTGAGAAACAGTCATAAGTCATTTTCTCAGTAATGTTGTAACTTTGGACAGTCACTAAACGAACTGAACAAATCACACTATTGCATAACTTTGTGTGGGATATGAACTGACCGGGAACACAAGACTTGCGTTGCTTCCATTGCGAACAACACGAGGTAGTGAGGGGAGGGGGGAAAGGGCGGAGGGGGGAACTTGCCCCACTCACCCCTCGTGCCTCGCCTGGCCACCAGGCTGTTTCTTTCTGCTTCTTTCTTCTTCTGCTTTTGGCTGCACGCAAGGAAAGCAGCAAAAGTCTTTCTTTCTCTCCCCCAAACTCCACCAGAAATGAGTCTTTGGGACCCTGCATGGCATCCTGCTTGAGGCTGTGCCAGCACAAAAAGTCTCACAAAGACTCACTTCTGGCGGAGTTTGGGGAAGAGAAAGAAAGACTTCTGCTGCTTTTCTTGCATTAAGCCAAAAGTCTCTCTCTCTCCCTCCTCCTGAGAACGGAGCTGGAGATGGTATCCTGCGATCCCAAATAAAGAACGATCAATCGGTAGGAAAACGGGGATTTTTGCAGACTTTTTTGGGATTTCCCAGGGTCTCTGCTGCTTCTGCTTTTTCTGCAGCTCCTGGATGACCAAAGGTCCAGTCTTGTGACTACTGCAGCTCTGGAATATGGGACTGACTTTCCCAACAACGTCAGCAAGCCATTGTCAGTCAAAATTCATATTAGTGGGATTTAAAATTACAAGTTTGGTGGTCCCTGAAGTCCAAAAGGTTGGCGACCCCTGCTTTAACCAGATTCCTGCCCTGAATGTGAATGTGGAATCAGTGGCATAAATAACTTTTTCCAGCTTAACAATGTTAACATTTGATTGGAATCTGCTTCTGGTATTTTAGGTATCCATTATTCTATATCTTGCCTTCACAATAATGAAGCTGTTTTCTGTAAGACTGATAAAACTCTCCCCAGATAACCACATACAATGGTGGGCCAGTGTTTCTCAACCTTGGCTACTTTAAGCTATGTAGACTTCAACACCCAAAATTCTCCAGTCAACATGAGCAATGGACCTATGTTTAAAAAAAATCTTTGCCATTAATAGATAGCTTGTGTTTAAAAGTTATTATAGAGGAGGCATCAATCAAAGATATTGCTTTGAAAGTTGGCTTAAAAATGACAGACTAAAAGAGTGTTATGGAAAAAGATGCTAAATTATAGAATATACAAATGATACCAGCTGATGTTTTAATAATTAAAAATGATATACAAATAACAAATAAACAAAAAGTGAACTGGATAACTTTCCTATATTGGATTTAGAAAAAAAATATTTTTAAAGTTTTGAAGGATTTTATGAGAGGGAGAAATTTTTTTTTAAATGAAATCCAGTATTTGAAGGGATTAAAGATTAAGTTTATTAAAAGTAAATTTGGTTTATTTGATCAAGGTTAAATTATTAGGTTATCTCTGATTATCTTTAATTGACTTTTACTAACTGGGAATAAATGACAGCCTTTATACTTGCTTACAAATAAGAGATGAGATATGGGAAGAAGGTATTTGTTGTATTTTAAGAGAAGGTGATAAGTTACTAAAAATGCATAAAGTTGATATGAAAGGATAAGTCATTTCTTGATATATTTTTCTTTTATTGTTTTCTTTCCATTCTTCTTTTTAGTTAGCATTCATTCGTAACTTTTAAAGGTAATGTTTAATAAAATTTTATATATATATATATATATATATATATATATATATTTGTTTTCGTAGATTTTCACGGGTAAAGGTATGTAGGTCTTGGTGTATTCGGTCTTGTCCCTGTAAGATTGAGAATACCTTGGCAACGCTTTGACGAAATCTCATCCGTCATCTTCAGGCTGGTGTCTTCAGCGTTCTCCTGGGAGAAGTGTGTGATCGTGGCTGTTTTTCCCTTTTAAACTCTAGAGTTGGCTGTGTTGTTACTTCTTGATTGGTTTGTGGAGTTGATGTATGCAGATTGGATGGCTTTTTCCTGAGACCCTGTGTGGCTGAGGTGCTGGCTGTGTGTCTCTCAGCCTTTTGTGTTGTAATGACCTGGGTAATGGGCTGTGTGATGACCTTCTGAGTTCTATTGTTGTGACGTCCTGGGTGTGGTGCTGTAATCTCCTGGGTCGTTGTCTGTGCTGCAACCTCCTGATGTTTTGTATTGTGATCTCCTGAGTTCTGTGATGTAGTATCCTGGGTGGAAGGCTGTGATGTGGCATTCTGGGCCTTGGTTTGGCTCCGAGTTTGAGGTCTGGCTATGTGTTTATAGCATGTGTCAGTTTGCTTAGTTTGGGGGTTGGAGGGGGGTGTAGCAGCTGGTGTTGCAGCCATGGTCTGGTTTCTGGATGGTGGTTGCCTTTCATCTGTGGCGTGGGCTTGGGTTTGAGTCTGGTGAAGGAGATTGGTGGTGACTGACTGACACACGCTATAAACACATAGCCAGACCTCAAACTCGGAGCCAAACCAAGGCCCAGAATGTCACATCACAGCCTTCCACCCAGGATACTACATCACAGAACTCAGGAGATCACAATACAAAACATCAGGAAGTTGCAACACAGACAACGACCCAGGAGACTACAGCACCACACCCAGGATGTCACAACAATAGAACTCAGAAGGTCATCACACAGCCCATTACCCAGGTCATTACAACACAAAAGGCTGAGAGACACACAGCCAGCACCTCAGCCACACAGGGTCTCAGGAAAAAGCCATCCAATCTGCATACATCAACTCCATCAACCAATCAAGAAGTAAGTTGTTACAGCCAACTCTGGAGTTTAAAAGGGAAAAACAGCCACGATCACGTACTTCTCCCAGAAGAACGAGGCTGAAGACACCAGCCTGAAGATGACGGATGAGATTTTGTCGAAACGTTACCAAGGTATTCTCAATCTTACACGGGACAAGACCCGAATACACCAAGACCTACATATATATATGTTTGTATTTTAAGACAAACATACAAACAAAACATAAAAACATAAAAACCATCTTCCATTATACATATACATACATATATATATATATATATATATATATATATATAAATATTTAAGAACCCCCTCTCACCATCCCCAGATACCCATAGAAATCCTTTAGGCTGGTTGTTAGAATCCAGCTGAGCCTGAAGGCATCAGGCAGGGAGTATATTTATTATTATTATTATTATTATTATTATTATTATTATTATTTTGATTTGTCAATCGCTTACAAGATAATAGGTATACGTATAAACATGAGTAAGAATACAGGAAATAGGTACAAATAAATGGGTACAATAGGACAGGGATGGTAGGCACAATTGTGCACTTATACACGCCCCTTACAGACCTCTTAGGAATGGGGTGAGGTCAATAGTAGATAGTTTAAGGTTAAAGGAGTGGGGGTTAGAGTATGTAGCAACAGAGTCAGGAGTGCATTCCAGGCATTGAAAGTACCTTGTACTGTCCTAAGTTTCTTAAATCATTAAGTTCACCTAGTCATGAAAACTTTGGTTACTTTGACCACACACTTCCTTGAGAACGCATTAAGATGTGTGGACTTCAAATCCCAGAAGTCCCCAGCCAGGCTGGCTGGGGAATTCTGGGAATTGAAGTCCACACATCTTAATGCGCCCAAGTTTGAAAAACACTGCTTTATATTCCGTTGCAATCGCGAAAGAGTTAAAAAATATATATACATCGCAGCCAGGCTCCTAGAGTGGCTCGGCGAGCGCCATCCAAAGGGAGGGGATGCAAGATACGACCACGCTTTCCCGTTCCGTCCAAAGATGGAAAGAAATGGAACGTGGCCTTCGATTTGATCCCCTTTATTTCCTCGAGGGGAGCCTCACAGCGGTGAGTTCCGGGCAGGGAGAAAGAGAGAAGAAAGCCAGCCGCGAGAGTCTCGGGCTGGAAAAACTAGGAAAACAACGCCCCGCTTTACTTCCCTCCACCAGCCACGCGGTTCCTTGTCTCCAGAGGCTTTTTTGGATCGCCGGAGGGTCACCTTTTTTGGGCAGAGCGGGCCCGCCTGAAGTTGGTTTTGGGCTTGCCCTGATCAATGCACGCGCGCCTTTCCACCCTTTGGAAGGGCGTCCACGAAAGATTCGGGTCTTCCTAGGCTGATTCGCGCTAGTTTGGGGAGGGGGAGGGGGAGGGGAGGGAGAACCGCGCTATACAGTGCAAGCATGCAGGTGGAGGATGCTGGCATGCTTTTGCTTTGAAAACCAACCCAAAGAAGCTCCCTGCAAGTCGAGCATCGCCGCAGCCGGAAATCAAGGGTCTTCCCCCCCACACCGCCCCCTCGCTTTCTCTCCTTGTTGGGTTAGTTTTCTGCTTGCACGGAGGCTTGGCGAGCTGCTTTTGGCAGCGCGAGCATTAAAAAGCGTGCGCTTCCCATTCCTGAAAGTGGTGCAGTCCGCTCTTCCGCTGCGTGCGGAGGCGAGAGGGAAGCGCGAGGTAGGCTGCATGAAAGCCGAAAGGTGAGCCAGCAGGGCCCTTCCACTGATTTCTTTATTTTGGTGGGGGTGGGTGGGAGTTTCGGTATTTAACCCCTCTCCTCCCAGAGCTGCCTTGCTAAAGGGGTCGCGTCCGTGTCAGAGGAAAACACGGGACGGCGATCTCTGCTCGCTTCGTTGGCCAGCCTGGGGCTCATGGTAGCTGGCAATGGTCATGATAACCTTCACGAGGCCCTCCGTTTATTTTGTTTTCTGCTGTCCTTGTGTATTTCGTTGCCCTGAAAATCATGTTGCATTTTTTTTCTTTGATTTTGGCATGGAAAAGAGGGTGTGGCATATGATATTAATAATTATAATTATAATTATAAACTTATTCATTAAAAATGTGACTCAGTCAACTGAATATTTAAAATTATTATTGTTATTGTTGTTATTGTTATTATTTGTAATTTTCGACTTGCCAGTATTACACCTTTCCTCTCTCTCAAGATGTGCCTATCTTGTGTTTATTCCTCTGAGCCATTTCAGATGCTTTCACCTTTTCTGCCTTGTGACAGGATCTGCATCTCAGGATGCTTCTCTTTCTTCAGCTCTTTTCCAAAAGCTTTGGGACAAGACTCTCCTCCCCCCCTAAGTCATGTAACTAGGATCATCTATCTACATTTGAAATAACTACATATTGCTTTCTTGTGTTTTCTTGTTCTGTTTCTTTTCCTAGTTCTTTTCCTTTCTTACTATTTTTAGATTGTAAGAGCCTTGGGACAGGGAACTGACCTCATTCTTTATGAATAATCTCTACATGGATTGTTGATATAAAAAAAAGATAAAAAGAATAAATAGGAAGCAGAATAAGGCGATAGAAGGACTGCAACACTGCAAATAGGAAGCCAGCAGCGTTTTCTCTGATGCTCTAAATCTTTATTTGCATTCTTTAAAGAATGAGACATGTCTACAGTAGTATTGTTTGTTTTCTCTCTTATTTGCAGCTCTTTCTTCTCCAGGTTTAGTATTTTTGTGCTGCTAAGAAGGATAAATTCCACCTAGTTTTATTTACATATTTTGGGTATATAGTCAGAGCACCTAAGGGACTGTATTTGATAAATAGTTTTGATGAATGGCTACTACATTGAGAATAATTAAAAGGCTGTATAAATTTGCCAATGTTTATGGTTATCTCCCAGCAAAATATTTTTCACCAACACTGCCTTTATGGTAAGGATGGCAGCTGAACACTTTTGCCTGAGAGATAATTAGGAATAAATCTTGCCAAATGCAATCAAGCGGCATTAAAAAAAAGAAGGTATGAAGAGAATGTTGACATCAAAGTATTGCATCAAAGCTGTAATGCAAACTTCAAACAAAACAGTAACCAAGGAAATTTGGTGGCATAAATTAAAAATAATGTTACTTTAAAAGACTTCTTTTAGGGAAACTATGAGTCTCCCATTTTTTCTGACAGGAGTATGTTCACACTGCCTTGTTCCAGATTTCACTAACCTTTGCCGAAGTCTGGCTCCAGAGCATTTTGAGAGAGTCTGCAGCAGAGACACAACTGCTCCATTGGTAGCTCTTCGGGCCACAAAATGGCGGCACAGCAAAACCCAAACAAGATGGCTGCTCTTTCAAAAGAGGTAGAGGACATGAGATGTCCGTTGCAGGTCCCAGTGAAAATAGAAACTCCCTGCCAAGTAAATGACAGTGCAAAAGAGAGAGAAGGAAATGGCCCTCCCACCATTCCATCTGCAACCAGTGAAGATTTCACAAGAGCAGTGTCCAGGGTGAAGCAGGAGCTGGCCGAAGAGCCACCGCAGAGCTGGGAGTGTCAGTGGCAAAGGGTGCTAGAGGTGGTGCCTGCTCCCTTCATCACTCCAGTCTGGGACAGCCTGCAGTTGCCTCCTTTGACTCAGGAGGGCAGCACCGAGGCCTACCTGGCCACCTTTGAGCGTGTGGCGGATGCTTCCCAATGGCCACGGGAAGAGTGGGTTACTCGCCTTGTGCCAGTCCTTAGTGGACAAGCTCAGCAGGCCTATTTCAGCCTAGATGCAAAAGACAAAGCTGATTATGGGAAGGTGAAGGTGGCCATTCTGAGGCTGGATGACTACCTCGCCATCGAGGCGCACCGCCAGCGTTTCAGGCATTTCTGCTACCAAGCTGCTGATGGGCCTCGGATGGCATGTCAGCAACTGCAGGAGCTCTGTCATTGCTGGCTGAGGCCTGAAGGCCAGAGCAAGGAGCAAATCCTGGATCTGCTCATCTTGGAGCAGTTCCTTGTCATACTTCCACAGGAAATGCAGGACTGGATTAGGGACCGCGGTCCGGAGACGTGCGATCGAGCGGTGGCCTTGGCAGAGGAGTACCTGCAGGAGCAGCAGGAGACAGAGAAATGGGCCCAACAGGTGAGGATTGGCTAGTTTTTCCAGGGAGGATGGAGGATCCTCCAGGATAGGCAAAAGAATGTCTTTTGCTGCCTTGGGAGATCAAGAAAAGTTAGGGCTGTGAGTTGAAAATAACAGCCTAGAACAGGACTGTCAAGCTCGAGACCCTCAGGCTGGATCCAGCCTATGGCATGCTTAGATCTGGTCTGCAGGTCTGCCCTGGAAACAGCCTTTGCCAGTGAAAACAGAGCTCAAGGAGGCTGTGCCCCTTTTTGCTGGCAGAGTGCTGCAGAAGGCTGTCCCATCCAAAAATGGAGCCTGGGAGGCCACCTGGGCCACCATAGGTGCCCTAGACATGAGTGAAGTCAAGCTGGCCACCCCCACCCACCCCACACGCCTCCCCCAGCCTCCTGAGGTCAAACAACCCTGATGCAGTCCTCAATAAAATCAAGTTTGACACCCGTGGCATGGAAAAAGGCAGTGACAGACCACTCCCGTTCTCCTGGTAAGAAAACTTCATAAAGTTGCCAGGAGTAACGTTCAGCTCATAGGAGATTTTTAAAATTTTTGTACATAGACATGCATAAAATATTTATACATACATATACATACATATATGTAGAAATAGGTATTGTTTTAGCCTTTGTAAGCTGCTAAAGAATTAGGCAATAAAGTATACCCCGAAACCATCAATCTAGGTAGTCCTCAACTCACAACTGATTGTTAGCAACTGTTCCAAGTTCTGATGGAACTACTTGGGAATATTTACAACCCAGATTTGACCCTCTACTTGTCATGTGATTGCACTTCCAGCACTCAGCAACTGGGCCACATTTGCAGCATCTGGTCATGTGACTGCATTTTACCACAGTTTTGCCAAACACTGCCAATTACTTCCAGTTTTTGGCAAAACTGTGCTCATAGCAAAACTGTTGGTTCACTTAATGGCCACCACAAAAAAGGTTATAAAATCAAGTTGGTCATCTGACCAATCTACTTTAGAACTATCTTGAGTCTAGGACTACGAAGACAGGCTCCAGTGTAGTTATAATTCGAGGTCTATCCCTATTTCAGAAAGTGTATAATTATGGCCTTTTATATGTCTATTCTGAAAAAGAGTATTCACCCCCAAGCAGATACACAGAAACGTATATATGCATACTAATATTGAAGAAAATTGCCTACCCAATTCAAAAAGCAGTATGGGAAAACAAATGGGAAGGACAAACCAAAACCTTTAAAATTAACTGTTATCCTGTTTGTAATCAGTTTTGATTGATTGGAAGATACTGGACAAATCAGTATATATTTCCATGCTGGTTACTCTGTACTAAAGTTGTAGGTTATGTATCCCATTACTGTGTGTAAATGAGCCAGGTTGGGTAGATTGTGGAAGGAACTGATCAGAAAACTGTATCTGCTTTGCTTGGGCTGATTGCAGTGCTTGTTACTGCCATTGGAATACAGCAATCAGTATTTGTTTTGACTACTGAGGAATCACATATTACGCTGCAAATGCTATATTTTCTGTTCTAGTTTTATTTATTTATTATTGTATGGGCAGTACTTTTCTTTGCATCAATATGGACTAGAAACTTGACTAACATGTCATCTGCACTCTACATCAGTTTCAAAGGCCTACCAGCATAATTCTAACATATATCCTATGCTTGGATTAGCTATTCTAACCATGTCTCTTTATCTTTGTTTCAGGTAACTGTACCAATTGAGATGGTGATAGTTAATTCTCCCACTGTAGATCAGGCCCAGACAGAAGCAAAATATCTCCACAAAGAAATCAAACAGGTTGACAATGAAAATAGTATTTCTCAAGGTAACTTTTATCTTTTTAAACTATATATGAAAATAAAAACTATACATTTAACAGTGTTGCTACATAATGCAGTGCTCAGTCATTATCATAAAAAGCAGGGGAAACCTGAAAAATTAAGTTTTAACAAAAGAATTCCAAAAAGATTCAACCATGTTGCTCAAAATTCTTCATTGCCTCTTGGTTGAAAAAAAAAATCAGACTGTCTAGAAGCACATTTCAGCAACCCACTTCTACAAGTCAATCCATATCTATTATTTCTCTGTGCCTCCAAAATCTATGATTCTTGATCTTTAGTTTCCAAATATTGGAGATGTTATAAAAAAAACCTATGTAATTTATATGCAATTTTTAATATAATAGGAAATGAATTTCATGTTACTTAAAGCAGGCTTCTACTTTACAAAGGCAGGATAGTCAATCTGATTATTCAGGAACTTGTAAATAATTGACAAATATAATTAGCCCTCTCCTTATAAAAAGAGGGAATTTTGCAAAATAATCATAATAAAAGTTTTTCAGAAAGAAAGGATTTGTTGCTGAATTTTTTTTATTATGTAAGTTTTGTACTAGAGTGTTACAGTCTGACTTCTGTTAACCCTTAACTTGGATCCTGGATTAATTTATTCTCTTAAACCTTCTGAGAAAGGAAATGGATCAAAAAATGTGAGCCAATATTAGTCCTTGATTTAAAACCATTCTTTTAGGAACCGTTCAAAGTTACAATGGCACTAAAAAGTGACTTATGACCCATACTCACACTTACCACCCTCACAATATCTTGCAGTCATGTGATCAAAATCCGGGGGCTTGGAAACCAGCATCTGTTTTACAGTAGTTGCAGCATTCTTCCTAGCTGGTTTCTGACAAGCAGTTAATGGGAGATGTCAGATTTATTCATCCATTTAACAACAACAGTGACAATATGGCAAAAAAGGTAGTAAAATTAAGCATGCTTCACTTGATGACCTTTCTTTGCAATGGAAATTCTGGTCCCAATTACAAGCCAAGGACTATGTATATGTATCTGACTCTTATCCTACAAAAATTTTTTTTAAAGGTAACCTTGCTTTTAAGGAATAAAGTAGTTATTGCTAGTACATGTAGTCCAACAGTTCATTTAGTAACTGTTCAAAGTTACAGCAGCACTGAAAAAAGTGACTTACAACCGTTTTTCACACTTACAACTGTGGCAGATCCCTGGGGTCATGATTGATGCTCAGCAACTGGTTCATATTTCTGATGGTTGCTGTGTCCCGGGGTCATGTGATCAGTTGTTGCGATCTTCTGACAAGCAAAGTCAATGGGGAAGACAGATTCACTTAACAACTGTGTCACTAACTTAACAACTGCAATGATTCACTTAACTGTGGTAAGAAAGGTCATAAAATGGGGCAGAACATTTAACAAATGTCTCAGCTACATAAATTTTGGGCTCCATTGTGGTTGTAAGTTGAGGACTACCTGTATTAAGCAAGAGGGAAGAGCAATTAAAGGAAGAAATTGCATGAGAATATTGAAGAAAAATCTTGTCTTATCTTAATCTCTTAATAAAATTCTCCCACCTGGTTTTTAATGCAAAATATCCAAAGGACTCTGGATAGAGAACTTTCATCATGCCCTTAAGATTTTCAGAGAGGTTTTGAGATATTCAACCCTAGAAAGAAAGAAAAAAATGAGTCAATCTTAAGTAGGATTGGGACTGCCTATCTACCCATTTCCTGTTCTCTCCAAACAAGCAGGGTGAATGGCGGATAAAACAGTGAAGGTAAGACTGTGAAATGGAAGTGAGATGAACATTAAGGGTAAAAATTACACCAAGATGAAGAAAGGATGCCTTGTTTTTAAAAGAGGACAGATTTGAAATAAAACATTGGATGAGGAGTAGGGACCTTCTGACTTAAGTCTGACGTAAACTGTGAAGAAGCTTAAATTGTTATATGCTGCCCTTATTTTTTGAAATGATTATATGTACAAGCACCATTAAGCTGAGCTTCCCAGTATGCTGAATTTAACAGTGGGGCCACAACTTACTTATTTTAGGAATCACATCCTTTGCTAGGGCAACATATATCATTCTGATTGAATGATTGTCAGCTTTGGAAACCATATTAGTACCAGACCACATTCTTGAGCCTGGGAAAATGGGAGGGGGGATTTCTTGGAGCATATGTGGTTAGACATAACAGCATTCTTCTAAGTCAAGGTCATGTTATTTCTGCACCTGGCTGAGGAGTGGTTGAGGGGACATCGCAAGTTGTGACGGATGGTGATTGGGGCATGTGATGCAGTGAGGGGTGCAGGGGTGGGGATTTGTAATATTTTACTTATTGAAGGGAAACCTGGAACTTTCAGATTCAGGATTTTCCAGATGTGCCAGTTTACTACTCTAATAAAAGGAGCCTTTGAGAAGATGTTTGTCTCAGAGTTATTGAATGGAGTTGAGGTTTTCTGGAATGCTGACAATGATATTCCGTAAGTATAATGTTAGGACAGGTACTCCTTGAGTTATGATCACAATTGAGCTCAAAATTTCTGCCTCTAAACAAGATAGTTAAGTGAGTTTGGGCCCATTTCACATCCTTTCTTGCCACAGTTGCTAAATGAATCACTGCAGCTGTTAATTGAATTCAGGTTTCCCCATTGACTTTGCTTTTCAGAAGCAAAACGTAATTACATGATCCCCGGGACACTGCCATCCTAAATACATACCAGTTGCCAAGCATCTAAATTTTGATCATGTGATCAGGGAGATGCTGCAACAATTATAGGTCATTTTTTCAGTGCTGTTATAACTTCAATCACTAAACAAATGGTTGTAAGTCAAGGACTACCTGTATTTTAATCATAATTTTTATTTTAAACATATTTTTTGTAAATGAATATTTGCAATCTGTTTTGTGGTAACCACTGAGATTCTCTGGATGACACTAGATGCTAGCAGCACACTGCAGCCTAGTGGAGGGGGCCTCTTTTGCTACTTCATGATCTCATCCTCTTATCTGTTGGGTTGGAAAGTCCCTGATTTTCCAGGTCTATAGGTGATCTCATTTGCTAACATCACCACTAATCTTAAGGATTGGTTGGGAGGTTGTACCAATGTGATTGAGAGGTTTCACCCATGTGGGATCTGTTCTCCAATCCAAATACTGTATCTATGCTACTCTTCCTTGCTTGTAAAAATGGTATAAAAAGAATAAACACTGCCCAGGCAGTCAGACATCTTGGCACTCTGCACAATGACTGGTCTTTGAAACCCATCACTGTTTTTACATAAACAGCTGAGGAAACCCTCTGCAAATTTCTCAGGTGGTGATGGCATGGAACTCTGAATAGTCAGTATCCGGTAGAAATGAAGTATAAATATAAGGCTTGCAGAAAAGTCATTTGTCAACACTCAGATGTACTTCCGGTTGACTGCGAAGAAGCATTCAACAAATGAGAGGCCATTAGAATACAGTTTTTAAGGAATCAGAAAATAGAGAGATGTCCTTGCTTATTCTGTAAGCAAGAAAAAGAGAAAACTATTTTGTATTGGACTGCATTATGGCCAATTTGCCGCGACTAGTGGGCCAAATTCCAAATTTAGGAGGAAGGGGAAACTTTTAAAATTTTTTCATTAGTTGTCTTAAGGGGTTAGGAAGGAGGGTTAATGGGTCTTCTTGCAGCCCAGTTCGTGGCAGGGGGTGGGGTTGGGGGGTGGGGCTCCAGGGATTGAGGTGGGGGCTGCGATTCCCAGGGTGGTTGGAGTTGGCAGCAGACGCCAAGGCATAGGGCCATATCATATGTTGGGAGCTGCACCGCCATCTCCCCGTGTTGCTCGCCTCACCCTCCTCTCCCTAGGGAGAACTGGGACCCCTGGGCTCAGACTGGTGTATTTTAACGCCAGGTCCATGGCCAATAAATCTACCCTCCTCCGTGAGATCATTGAGGAGGAGGCTGTGGACCTGGCTTGTATCACGAGACCTGGTTGGGCCCGAGGGTGGTGTCCCTCTGGTTGAATTATGCCCTCCAGGTTTTCGGGTTGTGCACCGCTGCGGGCCCAGGGAAGGGGTGGGGTGGCTGTGGTTATCAGGGAGACCTTGCTTCCAAGGGAGGTCACTATCCCAGAGATAGGCGAAGTGAGACCCTCCTCCTGAAGTGGGGCCAAATGGTCAGGTGGGCTTGCTGCTCGATACCTTTCTCCCAGCTGTGTGATAGCAGCCCTGCCTGGGCTTGACGCCTCCTCGGGGTGGCGGTGGAGCTCCCAGGCCTTATAGTCCTGGGGATTTTAACCTGCCTTCCCTGGGAGGCTGGCCGATTGGCCCAGGAATTCATGAGTTCTATGGAGCCATGGGCCTGACCCATTAATTCATGGCCCTACTCATGAGGGGGGAACACTCTCACCTTGTTTTTGTCTCTGAGTGGTGGCATAGTGACAGAGGGCAGGCCACTTTTACGACTTTGCCCGCTCCATGGTCTGATCACTATCTCCCTGCTGGTCTTCCAACAGCAGCCCCCCCCCACTGCTGGGATAAGGAGCAGCTTAGATGGTTCACTTCAGGTTTTATGGACCCTGAACGGTTCCAGGGCGAACTGGGGCCTCTTCCCCTTCCTGGCTCACAGCTCTGCCGAGATCTGGCGTCGGCCTGGCAGCAGGTTGGCATGCCGAGGCCCTGACAGGGTTGTTCCATGTAACCCCTCACACGCCACCTGGATCCTGGATGGCTCCTTGGTACTCAGAGGAGCTCCGGGAGATGAAACGCCGTCGGAGGGGCTTAGAGAGCAGGTGGAGGGCCACCAGCCCCAGGCCGACATCAAGCCCAGTTAAGAGCCCAGATCTACCTGGGAGCTATGAGAGCTGCGAGAAGGTCTTATTCTCCGCCTCAAAGCGTCAAGAGATAACTGCCTGCCGCCCTGTTCGGGTCACGCCTCCCTCCTTCCGCCCAGAGGAGGGGCCGACCCGCCATGGGAAGGGCTGAGAATTTGTCATATCTGTCGGATAAGATCGCCAAATTCGGGAGCGGGTTATCCCTCTGATTTGCAGTGGTTGGAGGAACGGGATACAGGTAGTCTGGCCATTACGCTTGGGATGAGTTCAGACCCTGCCACAGGATGAAGTGGACGGGATTATGCGGGCCTTGATTCCACACCACATGTTTGTTGACTCGTGCCCCTCCTGGTTGGCTTATGCCACCAGGAGGTCACCTGCCATTGATCCGGCAGTTGTCAATGCCTCTTTAAGGGAGGGTCTTTCCTACCACCTGAAGGAGCGAGGCGGTGGTTAGACCACTCCTGAAGAAGCCTGCCTTGGATCCGACCGCAGTGTTAGACACAACTTCCGTCCAGTCTCCAACCTCAAGCTGCATGGTTGTTGAGAGTGTGGTGGTCGGCAATTCCCTTTTCCTGGAGGAAGCGGACTACCTGGATCCGCACTAACGGGCTTCCGCCTGGTTTCAGCACGGAGACGGCATTGGTCGACTGTTGGATGATTCTGGAGTGCACGGACAGGGTTTTTCCTCTGTCCTGGTCCTATTAGACCTCTCAGCTGCTTTTTCACATGGATAACATTGACCATGGTATCCTTTTATGATGCCTCGTGGGGCTGGGGGTGGGAGGCACTGTTCTTCAGGCTCTCCTCTTCTCTCAGCTGAGGCGGTCGCGAATCGGTGTTGGCAGGGGGCAGAGGTCGGCCCCAAGGGCGCCACTTGTGGGGTCCTCAGGGTTGGTCCCTCTCCCCTCTTATTTAACATCTACATGAAACCGCTGGGTGAGATCATTCGTGGTTTGGGGTGGGTCATCACAATATGCTGATGATACACAACTGTATATCTCCACTCCAAACCAGATCAGTGATGCCCCCTCCCACTCCGGGTCTGGATATCATGCATGGATCTGGATGGACGAAAACATGCTTCGCCTCAACCCAGCCAAGACTGAGTGGTTGTACATACCGCATCCCGTCCAGTTTGGAATGTCCATCGCTGACCATAGGGGAGTGGTGTTGCCCCCTGTGATAGGGCGAGGAACCTGGGGTCCTCCCTGGATGCACGGCCCTCGGTTGAGGAGCAGGTGGAGCCGCCGCCAAGGGGGCTTTGCCCAGGTCCGGAGTTCGCCAGCCGTTTCCTGGACCGGGATGCCTCCTGCATACGGTCACTCATGCCCTTGTTACTACACTCGACTACTGTATGTCTCTATTTAGGACTGCCCCTTGCATACCATCCGGAGACTGCAGCTGGTGCAAAATGCGTGGTGCGGGCGGTGATGGAGAGTTTCCCGGTTCTCCCATGTTAGCCCCCTCCTGGCGCTGCCTACATTGGTTGCCGGTTGCGCCCGGTGATTCAAGAACATACAAAGTCCTACATGACATGGGTTTAGCATTTAAGGGAGCGACTGCGTCCGTTATCGAATACTAACCGCCTGTCTTAAGTCATAGACAGGGACTCCTTGAGGCCGTCCAGGCACGCTGGCTGGCGGTCCTCCGACGACATTTAAAGCTTACTCTGTCGTCTTACCTCGAATCAACTTTCTTTTAATTTCTGGCTCCACCTGACCTCCTCCTCCGCGACCTTCCGCCATGACCTGAAGACCTGGTTATTTAACCAATCCGGGCTGTGACCCTTGGGAGGGGTGGTTTTAGATTTTAGGATTGATTTTAAGTTTTGTATCTTGTAATTGTGTTTTGGGACTGTTAGTTTAACTCTTTTTAAAGTATTTATTGTTGTTGTTTTATTGTGAGTCAAAGTCTTCGGAGATGGGGCGGCATATAAGTCCCACTAATAAATAAATAAATAAATAAATTTTTATAGTGTGCCAAGACATGATCTATTCTAATCATTTTAAAAATAAATGATCTACATTCCCATAAGCTAGGCCACAACCCATATGTGTAAATCACAATCACTATATATGTTAAGCTAAAACCAGATAATCATGTTATGCGTTACTTCAATGTGGGGACTACGGGTGAGTTTTTACATTATAATGTACCATTACACAACCTTTTTAACATCTGTCTCATGTTATCCTAAATCAAGTAAGTCACATTATGTCCTAATATATGTTTATATTCTTAATATGTTTGTGTTCTGCTTCTGCAATTTAGTTTTTCAGTTTAATTCTGGCTGGTGATAGTTCTCCAACACCTTTCCACATTACATGTAGTCCTTGACTTGACACCACAATTGAGCCCAAAATTTCTGTTGCCAAGCATGATAGTTAAGTGAGTTTTGCCCCATTGTACAACCTTTCTTGCCACAGTTGTTAAATGAATCACTGCAGTTGTTAAATTAGTAATATGATTGTTAGGTGAATCTGGCTTCCCCAGTGATTTTACTTGCCAGAATCTGATCACATGACTCTGGGATACTGCAACCATCATAAATATGAGTAAGTTGCCAAGCATGGAGATGCTGTTGTAAGTCAAGAACTACCTGTACTACATACCTTAATAAACTGAATATAGAAACTATAAAATTTTGGTCTTTCCTATCACTTGTCTTTCTTCAATCAGAAGGCAGTTTTGCCAGAATGGGAACAAAGGATCTGCACCAAGGAGAGATGGAGGCAGATGAACGAGGATGGAGGTCTCCTGAATTCGGGGAGGTCCTTTTCCCAAAAAGCAGTGATCTTCCCAGAAGATCACATGTGAGCAAGTGTGATTCAGAAAGGCCACAGAAAGGCAGCCTTTCCACAAGAATGATTAAGGATGAAGTGTTTGGGGGAGTTCCAACCGACCTTGAAACGAAACGACATCTGTGTAAGGAATGTGGGAAAAGGTTTCGGAAGAAGTGGGATCTCATCAGGCATGAAAGGATCCACACGGGTGAGAAACCGTATCAATGTCCAGAATGTGGGAATAGCTTCAACCGGAACACAACCCTCACAAAACATCTCCTCATTCATTCAGGAGAGAAGCCTCACCAGTGCACGCATCATGAAAGAGGTTCACAGGCACATGTTGTGAATCACCAGAGGCGCCACTCGTGGTAGGTACCCCTTTGTTTCTCTTAGTTGTGTGGTTGGGAAACTCATAATTCACTAAATCCCCCTGTAGGCCATCTTGGGCTCTTAGGGGTAAAAGAAACAGCTAAAACTAAGAAAAAAAAAATAGATATGCAAGTTGAAAGGAAATGTGGGCAGAAGGAGCATGATCTAAGAAATCTTCATTGACATTTGCTTCTTAAGGGATCATAATAAATCAGTATTTCTCAGCCTTGGCAACTTTAATATGTATGGACTTCAATTTTTAGAATTTTCCAGCTAGCATGCTGCCTGGGAGTTGCAGTCCATTTGTGTTAAGGTTGAGAAATATTGCAACAAATGTTCAGATTGCAGAAGAAAGGAGGTAAGATATACTAATTAGGATGGAGAAAACATTTTCATTGGAGCTACGAAAATGCCTGGAGATTGAAACAAACACCTGATGGGATATACGGTGAAACAAAAACAGATACGGTGACCTCAAGAGTCCCGAACTACAGTCCTAGCATAATCTAGTTAATATTGTGAATGGTGAGCGATGCTGGAAGTAGAAATCAGCAACAACTGGAGGGCTACAGGATTCCTGTTCCTGATTTAAGGAGATTTATTTATTATTTATTTATTTTATTTGAACTTATATGCCACCCCATCTCCGAAGACTCGTGGCGGCTTACAACTAAAACATGAGACAATAAATACTTAAAAAACAATTAAATTAGATTATAAGTCCAAATATAAACACTATAAAACCTTAAAAACCATCCTCCTCAGAGGGGGTCACAACCCGGTTGGTCAAATAACCAGGTCTTTAACTCACGCTAAAGGTGCGAGGTCAGGGGCCAGGCGGAGCTCCAGAGGCAGTTGATTCCAGAGGTCAGGGGCCGCGACAGAAAACGCTCGTTGTCGGGGAACCGCCAGCCGGCATTGACCTGCCGACGGGACCCCGAGGAGTCCTTGCCTATGGGCTCGCACAGGGCGACTGGTATTCGATATTGGAAGAAGACGCTCCCTTAAATATTGAGGACCCATGTCATGAAGGACTTTGTATGTCCTTCATACAAAGATGGGGGCTGTTGTCTGATTAAAGAAGGAGGTAAATTACTATACAGGGGAAACTCGAAAACTTAGAATATCGTGCAAAAGTTCATTTATTTCAGTAATGCAACTTAAAAGGTGAAACTAAAATATGAGATAGACTCATTACATGCAAAGCAAGATAGTTCCAGCCGTGATATGTCATAATTGTGATGATTATGGCTTACAGCTCATGAAAACCCCAAATCTACAATCTCAGAGAATTAGAATATTGTGAAAAGGTGCAATATTCTAGCCTCAAAGTGTCCCACTCAATCAGCTAATTAAGCCATAACACCTGCAAAGGGTTCCTGAGCCTTTAAATGGTCTCTCACTCTGGTTCAGTAGGAATCACAATCATAGGAAAGTCTGCTGACCTGACAGTTGTGCAGAAAACCATCATTGACACCCTCCATAAGGAGGGAAAGCCTCAAAAGGTAATTGCAAAAGAAGTTGGATGTTCCCAAAGTGCTGTATCAAAACACATTAATAGAAAGTTATGTGGAAGGGAAAAGTGTGGAAGAAAAAGCTACACAAGCAGCAGGGATGACGGCAGCCTGGAGAGGATTGTCAGGAAAAGGCCATTCAAAAGTGTTGGGGACTTTCACAAGGAGTGGACTGAGGCTGGAGTCAGTGCATCAAGAGCCACCACACAGAGACAGATCCTGGACATGGGCTTCAAATGTTATCAGAAGCGTCTTACCTGGGCTAAAGAAAAACAGACCTGGTCTGTTGCTCAGTGGTCCAAAGTCCTCTTTTCTGATGAAAGCAACTTTTGCATCTCATTTGGAAACCAAGGACCTAGAGTATGGAGGAAGGATGGAAAGGCACACACTGCAAGATGCTTGAAGTCCAGTGTGAAGTTTCCACAGTCTGTGTTGATTTGGGGAGCCATGTCATCTGCTGGTGTTGGTCCACTGTGCTTCATTAAGTCCAGGGTCAACACAGCCGTCTACCAGGAGATTTTGGAGCACTTCATGCTTCCTTCCGCAGACGAGCTTTATGGGGATGCTGACTTCATTTTCCAACAGGACTTGGCACCTGTCCACACTGCCAAAAGCACCAAAATCTGGTTCAATGACCGTGGGATTACTGTGCTTGATTGGCCAGAAAACTCACCTGACCTGAACCCCATAGAGAATCTATGGGGCATTGCCAAGAGAAAGATGAGAAACGTGAGACCAAACAATGCAAAAGAGCTGAAGGCCACTATTGAAGCATCCTGGTCTTCCATGACACCTCAGCAGTGCCACAGGCTGATAGCTTCCATGCCACGCCGCATTGAGGCAGTAATTGCTGCAAAAGGGGCCCAAACCAAGTACTGAGTACATATGCATGCTTATACTTTTCAGAGGTCTGATATTGTTCTATGTACAATCCTTGTTTTATTGATTGCATGTAATATTCTAATTTTCTGAGATTGTGGATTTGGGGTTTTCATGAGCTGTAAGCCATAATCATCACAATTATGGCAAATCACGGATTGAACTATCTTGCTTTGCATGTAATGAGTCTATCTCATATATTAATTTCACCTTTTAAGTTGCATTACTGAAATAAATGAACTTTTGCATGATATTCTAATTTTTCGAGTTTCACCTGTATAATCAGACAGCCTTACTTGAGTGTCTTTTTTGCAGCCTCATTGGGCACAGGAACTGTAACTGATTAATATGCTTATTTGAGTACAACATATTAAAACACTGCTTCTCAACCTTAGCAGGTTAAGAGATGTGGATTTTCCCAGAATTCCTCAACCAGCATGGGTTTTGATCAGCATGGCTGCCTGAAGAATTCTGGGAGTTGAAGTCCACACTCTTAAGTTGGTAAGGTTGAAAAATATTCTATTAGATACACCCCAGAAATTTAGCCAACTCAGATTCAGGAGAGGAATCATTTTAACTCCAAAGCACCCTAAGCCAGTTGTTAGATAAAATTTCTGGCCAGAAAACCACCCAGTGCAGAACACTAGCCACTTCTGAGCCAATAGCATCCATTGTCCAGTTAAGCTTGCAAGGAAACTATGTGATGGACAGCAACTGGAAATACAAGACAACGGATTACAAAATTTGCAGCTATGCTCTGTCAGTCAGTCATTTGTCACCCCAAAAAGGGATTAGCTGCTGTGGCCAAATCATCATATCTGCCTCCTGCCTGGTTATCTAATGGGTCCTGGATGAAAAGGACCCTTTACCAGTGCTTTCTATGTATAAGGATCATGGATGCTGAGCAGAACCAGAAAAAGAGGTTAGGGAATCCATATTTTCCCAAATGATGGCATTAGATCCTATTAACGTAATTGCCTACTTCCAAATCTGTCTATAAACTTGGATTAATAGCAGCCTGTGATAAAAGTATTGCAGAGCAAGTGGCTTTTCTTCTAAAATGACTTCTGCATCCTAGTTTCAACCTCTGCCATCTTTACAATCAGAACCAACGAGAGAGTATCTGGTTAAAGACCCAACAGGACAGGTAGTCTACAAGTTACGAGCATGATTGAGCCTGGAAATTATAGTTGTAAGTCATGATAGTCATAAAGCAAATCACATGCCCAGATCCAATTTTACTACCTTTTTCATGTGGATATTAAGCGAACACCATAGTCGTTGTGAACCCATTGTTCACTATGGAGCAGGTTTTGCCAGAATTCAGAAGTTAAACTCCAGTTTCCAGCTAAAACATCATAAATTGCAATAACATGACCATGGAGTGCTATAAACAGCCATAAATGCAGAGGGTTGCTGAGTGCCCAAAATGCAGTCATGTGATGATCACAGGAGGGGGAACCCAATTAGTTTGGAATGTATATGAATGAATGATGTGCACACCAATTTTTCACTTTCATTTTAAATGACTGGATCATTTTTTTTCTGAATGTCCTCTTCAATCCTTTTCTAAATGTTGAAGGCTGTCCAATGTCAGCTTAAATTATGGCTCGTTTGAAAGAAGACAGGTCTTGATTTCCCTATGATTCTGATTATCTGTCCTCTATTTTGTTTGCAGCCAAGGAAGATCTTGACAAAAGGATCTACCGCTTCCAGTTTGAGCAACAGATTGAGAAGTCCTGTATGACGGGGGAATAAAGGTAGCTCGGTTTGTGTGCTGCAGGGCTTGGAAACTAGACCAAGGGTAGGAGTGATGTGGATTATTGACTATTTGCTATTTATCCACATCTTGAATATGATCAAAATGTGTCTAAGGACACACAGCTCTCAGGGACATCCATTCTGTTGAGAGTACAAAGGAAAATCTGTACATATTTATGCCATTCAGTAACAATAGAAAAACTAAGACTCCATCCAAGTCAAAAGAGTAATTTATCCACATTTGACTTGATCCAGAATGGCAGTGAGAGACTGAGTTCCTGTTTATTTATTCTGTATTATTTGGACTGCTTGCTGCCTACAAGTGAGTATATCATCATGCTACTAATTTAGCCCTTAATATAGATGAATGGATGCTCCTGGGGAAATCCTTAATTTTGATCAGTATTTTTGTATCAGCTAAAGCTAAATCCTTTTCCTGCTTTGCTGTACCCATGCCCAAAACAAATGATGCTCATTAAGGAAGTAAGATTTAAAGGCAAAACATCTTCCAGTAATATCTGCCAATAAAGATTGGCAAAATTATCCTTGGAATAATTTTGGAAGGCAGTCCATAGATTAAACCTATGAAGGGATGGAGCTCTCTGAAAAAGTGATACTAACCATTAACTCAGGATAAAAGAAATTCCAAGTTTTAAGTAAGAAACAAGACTGATTGATTGACCAAGAGGCACTGACCTGGTATGCTCTTAAATGGAAATTTATATCCAGCATATGTTCCCATCATTGAGACTTCAGTCCTTTTGCACATCAAACCACCCAGATGTAGCTATACATTTGGCAGTGCAATTTGGGGAGGGAAGGCCAGATAGGAAAACAGGAAGCAAAATGGTCTCATTGTACGTTTTGCTTGCTGTTACGGATTTTTATATTGTGCTGTAGCAAGTCCTTAGGGCTGATCACTAAGTTAGAAAATTGTGGCCCTCAAATGGCTGCTGAATATAGCTCCCAGCATTCCTTACAACTGGCAATACTGGAATAATATGAAGTGAAACTGACTTGGTTATTTAATGATTCATTTTTTATTCTGTACAGTAGAAAACCAGTGCAACATTTGTTGACATAAGTTATTTCCCCCTTTTTACAAACAGTCTGAAAACTGCTTAGAGATTT
The DNA here is from genome assembly GCA_009733165.1 of Naja naja. Taxonomy (NCBI): domain Eukaryota; kingdom Metazoa; phylum Chordata; class Lepidosauria; order Squamata; family Elapidae; genus Naja; species Naja naja. The sequence goes on from CM019155.1 coordinate 127,953,634, forward strand.
TTGATTACAGAATTCATAAATTAATTTTCACAAAGACATCTGTTTTAATGTATTGTCAAATCATTTTGGCTTTTCAAGCTTGTTAAAATCCTATTCTAACAGCAGTACATATATTTCACATGAGAGGAAAAAAATGATTTTTCTTCAAAGCTGGGTCCATTTTAAAAACAGTACGCCAGATAAAATCTGCAGTAACTTCAAATCCTACGGCTTGATCATGTGGCCGTTATGTGGGGAATATTTATTTTCTAGGAATGATCTTTTATATACTCTTCAGTTTCTATGGCTGCCTTTTTAGCATATAGGATAACTATCTTTATAATACAGACTTCCACGTTTGTTTATTTTGTACACTATCATAATCAACAAAGACTCATGTCAGTTAACTTCATTAAAAACATAATGCTACCATAATAGTTCAACTGATGAACTTTTAACCCATTCATTATTTAGAAGCATGAATTTATTTAGGAGGGTTTACGCAAACTATTATGCACTCAATCCTCTCATCTGCAATATTTAGTTAATACCAAGCTAAAAACAGAGTTGTAAGAATTACTGAAAGTGTTTGTTAAATGCTTTGCATAAATGAGAAAAAGGCCATATAAAATCAGAAATGTGTTATCTGAAGAAAATCTCTGCACTTCAGAGTGTCTTTTTTTACAATCCATTTAAGCATTCAATGTGCTACAGGTACAATATAAAATAGCTATATTATTTACATACTCATTTTAAATTTACTACTCTTTCAGTCTAAAACACCAAGTTTACATACTTTGCAAGCAGAAATTTTGGAAATGGAAACTTAGAACTAGTTCTTCTCACCTAAGTTAATGATTCTGCACTTTTCAAGTATTCCTACCTCTCAATCCATAAACATCCAGCATGACTATGATCCTTCAATTTAATTATTTTACTTAATGAATATTAAATATTGTTTGTTACATGATACTGGGGTGGGACATATGAGCAGCGACTCCAGCCCTACTTAGCTGTTTTTTTAGACTTTGGACATCAGACTAAGAGAAATTGAATTGTACACCATGTTGAGATCCTCTGATCCACGCTCAGCAAGGAAATAGGTCTTGGGTCACTTTTTAAACATCTCCTTCACAGTTGCAGTTCGTCAGCCCAATGTTTCTGCAGCACAAAAGTGATTATATGGGTGAAGTCATAAGTGAAGCAAGTACAATATATATATAGCAAAAATAAGGAAAAAGTCTCAACTTGTCTATAACCAAAATTATCAATGAAGAGAGGAAAAATATTGATCCAGAGAAGAAAATATTAACTTAGAATTCAAAGTTTCAATTAAAACAGGACATAAAACCACAAAAACTGTTGAACTTAATTCAGGAAGTAAACATTTCAAGATAAACCACACTAGCCTAGGAAGAACAGCAAGAGCTTTACCTGAGAAGAGGTGGGATCGGCCTCTAAGTTACCATAGCACCCTTTATGGTGACGAATCAGATCTCCCCAAAGGATAAGATTTTTGCAGCTGAGGAAAAGGGGAGAACCACAAAGTTTTAGTGTCACATCAGGCCATAAAAGCTGGCTGGGTGACTTTAGGCCAGTCACATTTTCAGCTCAACCCACCTCACAGAACTTGTTATGGGGAAAATAGAAAGAGGAAGGCGTGCTAGGTATGTTTACCACCACCTTAAGTTAGTTTTAAAATAATAAAGGTGGGACAAAAACCAATAAATAAATAAATGGAGCTAATTGGGAAACAGGTGTAAGGGCAGAATACTAGCATCTACATCTCTTCCATGTTCCCTAATGTGCAGGAGAAATTGCTTACCCCGGGCACTGCCCTTCGATGGGCAGAATATGATTAGGCTCCTTTTCCAGGAAAAGACGAGACAGGCAAAATATATGAGCAGCCATGGTACATGTTGGGTGAAAACAGTGCAAGGGAATGTCCTCATCCCCATCCTGCAGAGAAGAATTTTAGAAGAAGTGCACTTCAATACAGAGGAACCTGCTGCTTCTCAAACGAATACAGGGTTTTGCCACTATATTCTGATCCTATGTCCAGTTATTCCCTACTCTTCCTTGGTCAAAGTTGTTTTTTTCCAGTTCATATCCAATTCTGCCTTAGAGGAGGCATCTTAGAAGCTCAGCTCCCATTTTATCAGAGCAATTTCGCCTCTTAGGATCCACTCACTTTCTAGCCTTTCTAGTTGTGGAAAGAATACCCAGCATCCCAGATTGTTACCTGAAAGGTCTTCAGGCAGACACTACAATGTTTTGTGGTCACCACTTGTTCCTCTGGAGATAATGGTTCAGCACACTTGGTGTCTTTGACAGCTCGAACTGGCCCAAAGGCTATGGGCATGTGCAAGGGGGGTTCCAAACCTGGGGGGAACTCTCGGCAGTACTCCTGCTTGAGCCATCGTATGGTGAGGGGCAGACGGCACCATGGGGCAGTTTGCAGCATGTGGGCTAAGACACGCAAGTGGAAGTCAAACGGACGCTCCCGTGTTCTGCGGCGGGTGACATGGGTGAGACGGCGGGACGAGTGAGGGTGTTGCCAGGCCCATTCAAACTGGAAATTAGCAAGGGGGGGGGAGGTAAATCAAAAGGGATTTCTGAAACTTAGGAAGGAATGAACAGAAGGGGAAGATCTGCCCACCTACTCTTAGGGTTTAACTATGGCTTTTTCAGTAACTGGTAGTCCTCAGCTTGCAACCACAATTGGGATCATTGCTAAATAAGGCAGTTAAGTGAGGTCACATGCAAGTTTATAATCTTTTTTGCCATGGTTAAGCAAATCATTGCAGTTAAGTGAATCATGCAGTCATTAAGTGAGTCCCATATTGACTTTGCTTGTTGGAAGCCAGTAGGTAAAGTTGCAAACGGCGATCACATGACCCAGCATACTGTCACCATCATACATACATACTGGTTACCAAGTATCCAATTTTGATCACATATCCTGCAACAGTAGTAACTGTGAGGATTTTAAGGTTTTTTTTCAGTGCTGTTGTAACTTTGGACAGACTAAATGAATGGGTTGTAAGTCAAAGACAATCTATACTCAACTGGCTGGGTTCCCACAACATACTGAATCCCAAATCAGTTAGGTTGGGTTGAACACACAGTCTCAAGCTAGCTAACCACATTTTAGCTTGCCATATTCTGTGCATCCTGAGAAAGAGAAAATAAAATAAGGACTGAGAAGTGCCTTACACGCAGAGCAGCCACATCAGAGGGGAAACCATGGACAATCAACACCATGTCCCTGCAAGAAGAAAGAAATTCATGAAGCCCAAAAGGACAGCAACTCATTTGATGCAGAAAGTCCAAATTTCAGCCTTCAAGGAACTGAATTTTCATCTCACTCAAATCTCATCCCAAAAGGTGTGGGGGGGGGGGACACAGATAGTGAAAAAATGGTTTCCTGTAGAGCAGTGTTTCCCAACCTTAGTCATTGTAAGATGTGTGGACTTCAGCTCCCAGGGTACCTGCCGGCTGGGATGTTCTGGGAGTTGAAGGCCACATCTTAAAATGGCTAAGATTGAGAAACACTCCTGTGGAGCTTCACAAGTTTTTCCACCTACATCTGTTTGGGGCTAAGAAGGAACGGTTGTAAACTTCAGAAATGGTTTGCGAACATAGCATCTTTTACACACTCGTGAATTACCATGGTCCACGTCCACTTGTCTTCCAGGCCCCACCACACCGCTTTCCAGCATTGTGTTGGTCTATGCGTCGTTCAGGATTGACAGTGAAGCCAATGTAGATCCGCCCCTGGTAACGGGGGTTGGTGCAGTATAGTAGATATACCCCAAAGAAGCCACGTACTTCCACCACCATCTCGCCCCCAAAGGGAGGGAACAGGCTGAAGAAACCTACATGAAAGAAGAAATCGAGTGTTAGAAAAGCTGAACACCCATAACTATCCACCCATCATCAGAATCCAACAAACGAGACTGATAACTGCCAGGGAATTGGTAGCTGACAAATGTTTTCGAACTACAATTCCTAGCATCCCTGGCATCCTCCAGGCTTAAAGTAACGAAGGTTGGAGACCCCTGATCTGACTGGTGCTGCTGGAATTGTTATTAAGCCCTCCCTAGTGTTATTTTCCCTAATTCTCCTCCGAGACATTCCGCTAGGATTTTGACACGCGAATCACTTTGTATCTTCATGGCAGGAGGAAGGCGTGTGCATTTTTGCCAACCACCGGGGTTCCCCACCAAAATATCTGAAATTAAAATTCCTGCATTCCCAAGTGGAGGGGAAAAAAACAGTACCTGTTGAATTTCTGCCTGCTGTGCAACCCAGACTCTCGAATGCGAACTTAATCCTGCATATAGTAGATTTTACTATTTAGCAGAGTCCTCTTCTCCTCCGGATGCGGCTCGAGCGACCTATAAAGCAAACGTTCGCCATTAAACCCTGCACATTTCCATCCCAAGCCTCCGCCCCCCACGTTCTCGTCGCCACGCCCCTTTCGAACCTGCCTAACTCTCGCGACCACAGCAGACGGTAGACCGTTGCCTAGCAATCTTCCTCTCCCGTTTCTTCAAACGATGCCTTGCTTACATTCTATTTGTGAAGGCAGCGAGATGTCCCGCCCACATAGGGAAAACCTATGCAGTACCATAAATGGATGACGTAAGAAGAGGGGGAATGAGTTCTAGACATGCGAATAGAGGTGGCATTAAAAAAAAGTATGGCTTGAAGTCAAAGTAGAAACTTAGATTAAAAAAAAAAACAAATTATACGTATGCGTTCTCTATCCTTTTTGTACTCTATATGCATACGTTTACATAGAATTGCAAAGAAGGTTTAATCCATCTTAGACCAAGCCAAGTCCCAAAACGCCAGAGAATTTCTAGAAAGCTGGCACTCTGACAAATCACCCATCAATAGAGACATAGACATTAACAGCATCTATAAACCATGCAAAAGGGACTATCACCCAGGCGAAACAGGAACAAAAAGACACAAGCATCCTTCTGCCAGCAATCAGCACCCAGATCAGCATAGAATAACTCCAAGGTTAACATCAGACCAACACCCCAATCAAGAAATTGCCAAAGAAGCCATGAATAAACAGCCCAAAAAAAGAATCTCTAAGACCACCCTCACCCATCCAGACAGGTAAGCCACTAGACTAGAATATAAACTGAAAGAAAACCTCACTCCTTACTAGCACTGATGATGTTACCTAGTTTGGGTGGTGAAACGTCTGCAAGAAAACAACCAAGCTCAGAGATCACCAAGGACTCCTCGAAGAATGGTATAGAATCTTCTGCTTAAGCAGGGGGCTGGACTAGAAGACCTCCAAGGTCTCTTCCAACTCCGTTATTGTGTTAGCTGTATGAAAGAAGGTTTTTAGGATAACTTTTAGGACGCGCTGGGCTGCTGTATCACTCTTCTTTTGGTTGCTCTAGAGATGAAACCAACGGAGTGACGTATTGTAAGTTGATTGGCCACGTGAGCTACAGACACCAACGGGGAGGACGTGACGTCACCCAGAGGCGGAAATGGAAGACTTGGTTTCTGGGTTCTCTTTCATTCGGGGAGGCTTTTCGGGGAAGGATGGAGCCGTCCGGAGTTCTCAGCGCGGAGGCCTTGCGGGAGAGGCTGCTTCAGGGACTTGAGGCCGAGCACGTGGTAAATGGGATAGCTTCCCATTCACTGCCCGAAAGCTGGCAGTTCAAAGGGCTCAGTTTGAGTTGGCACCTCTAAAGTTTGATTTAAAAACCCCTCTTAAGCATGTAGCGACCTCTGCTTGTTCTTTTGCAATGCTATTTTACGTTGCTTTTTCAAGTACACCCCTTAATCATTTTTCAGCTAGTTTTCGTCTCCGTTATTCATAGTGTGCCATTGTTGCTTAAAGTTACGTGCTGCTTTAAAATCTACGTTCTGCTGAAAAATGCAAACATTCCTCTCTTTTGTAAAAACAATTCTTCCACTGAATGGCTACAGGATATTCCTCGCTCTCTGACAAGATAAACCAGTTTTCATGACTTGGTGTTTTCAGAATGGGCTTTCCATTATCCCCAGCGAGCATAGTCTTTAGAGCTCACCGGGTTGAGGAAAGATGGCTTTAAAATTTCCCTACTTTTTCAGAAGTAATTGGCATTTTGTTTTATTCTCTGTATCAGTTTTGCATTATTAAGTTTAAGTTCTAAATCTTGCTCTTTGCTGGAGTGTGAGTGTGTTTGTTGTTTTAATAGGCTGCCGTCATACCAACTAATTTAAAAATGTCATCCTAGGCCAGGAATAACATCATACTTTCAACACAGGAATGAAGGTAAAAGAAAGAAATAATAGATGCTGAGCAGCCTATAAAATTAGGCCAGGCCAAAATGACAGGAGCCTATTTGCAGATCTGTTCTAACTATGTTGATACAGAAATAATTTTCCTTAAATTCAGTGAAATTTGATCCTTAGGATACATTTAAGAATTCAGTAATCTTCATTAAATTCAGTGGGAGATTGCTTTTAAATAGGTGTATCTAAGATTATGATGTTATGGATATTTTTATCCTAAATTTTGATTTCTTTTAAGACTGTTTTTCCTTTTAATAAGCTTATTTGGTGCACATTTCATTTTCTAATAGTATTATGTTAATAATAGAATGCTAGCATAAAAGAATGCTAAGGCATTCTTTTCTGAGTTTCTTTGCATTTTTATTCCCTGTAATTTCCTGACAATAAACTGGCTTTCCATATGCTTTTTAACATCTCCTTTCAAAGTTTTCTTCCCCATTATCTGTTTGGGATAAATAAAATGTATGCAGGTATTGTATTGTTGTAATGTAAATGTATTGTTATGTTCTAAATCAGGGGTTGGCAATCTTAATCACTCAAAGACCCATTTGGACCTGTTTCCCACAGAAAAGAAAACACGGGAAGCCCTTCCCGTGCCTGACTATTTCCTGAGCAGCCACAAAACTAGCATATGTAGTTGAATTAAAGATTCTATTTTCTTCTGAAACTTTTCTTTTCTTGGATTTATCTATGGTTAGCCTACAGGGGGGTCGAAAAGCTCAATAAATCGCGTGCCGGCGGATGTCACACAATGGTAGTTGTGATGCATATTTTGAGAGACAGGGAGCTGCAGCAGAAGGATGAAAGAGCCACATGCGGCTCCGGAGCCACCGGTTGCTGACCCCTGTTCTAAATAAAAGGTGTCAAACTCACATCACGGCAACATCCCATGACATATTGGGACTTTTTCCCCTTCCCTAAACAGGGCTTGGGTGTGCCCAGCACATGACACATCTGGCCCACGGGCTGGGAGTTTGACAGCCCTATTCTAAATAGTACATCAATATAATTTCTTTATTTTATACACTTTAAGGAGGTAGAAGATACTACCCCTGGGCGCTGTGCTACAAGCTTCAAAGTTTTGGTTGTTTCTCCATGTTTCCGAGGAAAAGCACTGTTACAACGACACCGGTAAGTAAGTGTAAAAAGAGCTAACTTAGTCAGTAACAGAAGGACTGAACAGTCTTTTATTTTCTTAATGGTTGGAATTATCTTAACAGTGTTCCAAAACTTTACAATGTTAGGAAATAAGGACTACAAAAATCAGGCATTCTTTATACTTATTTTCCATGTTTTCTTGATTCCTTTGTCACCTTCCTTTTTGTCTTTTGCTCCTCTGTTGGTTTAATCTACCCTTAATTTTTAATCCCCCCCTTCCCCCAAATTGCTCAGAACAGAGTAGATAATGTTAACTTCCTCCATTTGATCTTACAATAGCAGTGGTTCTGTGAGGTAATCACTGATTTAGGCTATCCAGCAAAGTAAATGCTCTGTATACATAGATATGCCCTTTCTTCTGGAGTTTATTTATTAAATACTTTCTCATACTTTCATTATTCTGATTTAGATGTACAGATCCAGTTGAGAAATAGAAATGTATTGAACCCATAGCATAAATTAAATCACTATTAAAAATAAAGTGGGCATTTAAAATTGTGAGTTTTTTTCCAAGCACAGATCATACAAAAGTTGCCTTTTAATATGCTGTGTTAATTTTAAATGCTACCTTAATCTCACATGATTATGAGAGATCAACATTGCATTTTGGTACCTCAAAATTGTATTCAGGCTACTTCACAGCTTCTCTATGACATCCTTTTTTATTTGGATCCCTCCAAATATTTTAATAACAAATGAACAATTTATCTGCATCATTCTCTATTACATGATTAACAGATTACATTATTAACAGTATAAGGAAAAAATAGTTGAACATCCAAAGAAATGCATAATGATGGCATAGTTATGTGAAGAAAATGAATTATATATTTGAATCTACAAGTAGTCCCTGCTCAATAACAGGCCTGTTTAGGTAACATTCAACGTTACAATGTGACTGAAAATACTCACACCTCTAGTTGTGGCAGTATCCCCATAATCATGTGATCAAGATTTGGGCACTCTACAACTGGTGGGTATTTACGAGTGTCGTGGTGTTCTGTGGTCACATGATCTCCATTTTGAGCATTTCACACCTAGATTCTGACAGCCAAGGTAAATTTGCAAGTCACAGTCATGTGATATCTCATTTAACAACTGCAGCAGAAGTGAGGTGATAAATTGTGGTCGTGTGCTGTCTTGCTTAATGACTGCATCACTCAGCAACAGAATTGCCCATCGCAATTGGGTTCATTAAGAAAAAACTACAGCTAGGTCTTGCTTAATAATGCTAATTGGGACCAGAATTTCTGTTATTGAGCAAATTTTAGTGTGACTGCACCACCTAGTTCCAGTATACCTGGTTGCGATTGTTAGGCCAGGACGGTCTGTCATTAAGTGAGGACTTTATGCTTTTCCTGCCCATTCATGCTTGCCTCCACTCACTTATCACCCCTCCTCCTATCTCTGCCCTTTTGATTACCCTGCCACCCTGTCCTCTGCCTTGCTGAGTAGAGTCCAGAGTAATGGAGTGAAGTAAAGTGGTCAGAAGGGCAGAGAAGGGGTACAGGATAGGCAGGTAGGAGGAGCTGAAGCCCACACTGCAGTTGTAAATGCAGGCAGGCTGCCAAGTGCCCGAATTTTGGTCACATGACTGCAAGGGTACTGGAGCTGCCTTAACCATGAAGACCGGTCATAAATACCATTCATTCAGCACCATCTTACTTCAAATATTCATTGAATATTAAGCAAGGACTACCTGTTCGTATAACCAGAATGGTATCATTTCTATTTATTACTAATGCCAAAAGGAAACAGGTATGATTTATTTATTTATTTATGTCTCCCACAATATAGAGCAGCAGTCCCCAACCTTTCTGGTACCAGGGACTGGTTTTGGGGAAGCCAATTTTTCTACGGACCAGTGGGGGAGGGGAATGGTTTGGTGCACAACCTAAATCCTGCGTATACACAGATGAAGCTTCACTTGCTCGCCTATCTTTTGTACAGCCCAGTTCTTTACAGGCCATGGACTGGTACAAGTCCATGGCCCAAGAGTTTGGTATTCCTGATTTAGAAGGTTCTCAGCAGTGGCTAAGTGGGAGAAAAGTACCACTCCACCAATTTGGGCAAAGCATTGTTTTAACTAATATTGTGTCTTTTAAAATATTACGTCTGTTGAAACAAACTGAAACATCACAGTGTAGGGGAAGAGCAGGCAGAGCTGGGGGCAGAGTTAAACACGTCATCAGTTTAGAGTTCATGCTTTCCCACAAGTGCTTTAAGTCCCAGCCCTCTTGAATTTCTTTGACTTTTATCTGACACCAGTTGTAAGCGCTGAACTTTAGTTGACCAGATTCTTGTGTAGAGGCTTGAATAAATCTATGCTAAAATCTTAACAATTTCTGATTTTTTGCGCCTGACACACAGCTTCAGTCTCAGTTAACTGAGAAGTCCTGTTTGGCTCTTCTTTCTAACGGGCACATTTAGTAAAGCAGAGTTTTCTGTAAAAGGAACTCTGGATGAACTTGCCAAGCTGTCAGCTGAGCTCCTCCTGAGGGATGCAAGTACACTTCCATCCTTTCTCCTTTTTAGGCTTCAGAAGCTGTTACGTTGCTTTTAAATTTATGAACAGATTCATTCTTAGAAATCTTCCTGGAAATGGGGCTCTAAATGAGTCGCACCCAATTTCTGACCTTTTTTTTTTCGCCACAGTTAAGCAAATTACTGCAATTTTTTTTTAAATTCATATTTATATCCCGCCCTTCTCCGGAGACTCAGGGCGGCTTACGATTTTGGGGATACAACCCAGTGTGCTCAGCAATAGCCTTCATTCCATTGTATATGCCTGCTTATTACTAAGCGGCATTTTTTACAAAGTCAGCTTATTGCCCCCAACAATCTTGGGTCCTCAATTTACCTACCCCGAGAGGATGGAAGGCTGAGTCCACCTTGAGCCTGGTGGGATTCGAGCCTGCACTAATTACAGGCAGCTGGAGCTAAGTGCTAGGCTATTAACAGCCTGCACCACCAAGGCCCATTTTTAAGTGAATAACACGCTTGTTAATTGAATCCAGTTTCTCCCATTGACTTTGCTTGTTGGAAGTTATTTGGGAAGATCAAAAATAATTCATGATATGAACCGAGGATGCTGCAACCATCATAAATACATGCGAGTTGTCAAGCACCCAAATTTTGATCATGTAATTGTGGGGATGCTGCGATGGTCCAAGGATTGTTGTAAGTCACTTTTCAGTGCCATTGCTACTTCACATTGGTTGCCAGCCAATGTCGGCTGGTGGTCCTCCGGCAGTGCGCCTACTCTGTGGCAGCCCCCAACTTATGGAATCAACTGCCTCTGGACCTCCGCCTGGCCCCTGACCTCCGCAGACCTTCATAATTTGAAGACCTGGCTATTTGACCAAGTCGGGCTGTGATCACCTTGCGGGGGGGTGTGGGATAGTTTTAAATTTTAATTTGGGTTTTATTGGGCTTTAGTGATTTAATTTCTTTTTAATTATTTATTGTATTTATATGTTTTAATCTGTGAGCCGCCCCGAGTCTTCGGAGATGGGGCGGCATACAAGTCCAATAAATAAATAAACAAATGGTTGCAAGTTGAGAACTACTTGCAAAATCATAATGGAGTTTATTTTGAAGGAAGGGGCATATGAATTCAATAAATCAAGATGATTAATCAAATTATGGTTTAGCCAAATATGCAAAGTTGTTTTTTTTTAACTTCCATCTGTTTTTATTATGCATCTTAGAGGTTGAATTTAAATTTGAAAAAAAAAAAAGCTTGGAACTAAGAGAAATGCGTTACTGGCTAAGGGACTTCTCCAATGCAGGCAGAAGATAAGGCTGCATTAGGCCAAAGTGAGCTTTGCCTGTTTGGCTTGGCATCTTGTGTGAACTAAACTAATTGCAATGTATTCTTGAAACAATTAGCAATTCAGGTCTAAAGATACGGGGGTGGAATGCATTTGCTGTTCCTGATTTCCATTTGCCATTTCCCAATTTTATTCCTTCTCTTTTTTGTCTTGCCTTCCTTAAGACTGGTCAATGAACTCTTATCTGAAGAGCTGAAGCTTATTCATGCCTTCGAGCAGAGAACACTGACTCCTGAACAGTGGGCAAAGGAACAAGAAGCTTAGTGAGGCACGCTTCCTCCTTTTCTTCAGTGACAAAAGCAGCAAATACTGCAGAGACCAAACATTCCAAGATGGTAAAGAGAAGCAGCTGTGAACTAAACTTAGCAATGCGGGAATTGCTTCCGGAGAAGCACTGTGAAAGTTTGAGAAAGTATAAAGCAGAAAATAAAACTGGAGAAAGATTGTGAGATAACTATTGGTATCATCTGTTTATTCCCATACCACGTATCTTGGAGACCCATTTTAATATCGAGATTTGCATTGGGTGGGGAAAGGGTAGCCTTCTACTAAGGCAATGGGATGGTTTTCAAAGACCAGTCATTGTGCAGAGTGCCAAGATGTCTGACTGCCTGGGCAGCGTTTATTCTTTTATACCATTTTTACAAGCAAGGGAGAGTAGCATAGATAAAGCATTTGGATTAGAGAATAGATCCCACATGGGTGAAACCCCTCAACCACATTGGTATAACCCCTCAACCAATCCTTAAGATTAGTGGTGATGTTAGTAAATGAGATCATGTATAAACCTGGAAAATCAGGGACTTTCCACCCCAACAGATAGAGGATGAGATCATGAAGTAGCAAAAGAGGCCCCCTCCACTAGCCTGCAGTGTGCTGCTAGCATCTAGTGTCATCCAGAGAATCTCAGTGGCTACCACAGCAATGTTCTTCCTTTTCATTGCTTAAATCTTGAAAGTGAACGTTTTTTGAGTTCTTGATACTCTGAATTTGTTTGTTCGCTTGCAGGCATTTTATTAGCTAGATAACATCATCAGTGAGTGTGAGGTTTGTTGTTTATTTGCAAGTTTCCCTGCCTGTTGATAGGTGTGTAGTTTCCACCCTGGTGATTCTTTGATGAAAGTACAGGTAGTTCTCACTTAGTCATTCAGTGATCATTCAAAGTTATGATGGTGTTGAAAAAACTAACTTTGCACAACGTTTACAACTTTAACTGTGTCCCTCAGTCATGAACAACACTACAGTCAATTGGCGTTGTCCTGTGCCTACCTTTATTTCTCCCCTCACCTTGCAGAGCAAATTGATTAGATAAAGGGATTGCAAGGAAGTGAAGCCTTTTGTCGCTCTATATATCAGAAGCAATGCAGTTGTATAAATTTCTCCTTTGCCTTTCCCGGCGTTAATATGATCCCAGTATTCTTGATGTATAGCAGTTTGTTTTCTTGAAATCCAATCTTTCCAATCTTTCTCTGCTGGGGATGGGAGGATCAGGCAAAGGGGAGATTGCCTGCAGAAATTGCTTGCTTCCCCCAACCGCCCCTAACCCTGGCAGAGCAGAGAGATTGGAGAGGAAGAGATTTCAAGAGAGTGCCATAAGCTGTTTGTGTAAAGTGTCCACTGGGCTCCCAATGAAGTTGCATTGCTTTCAGTGCATGCAAGACAGTAAGGAGGCATTTCAAAAAGGCAGGGGTGTTAGAAGGCAAATAAAAGTGGAAGGTGTGAAACTGATTTTCTTGTGGGAAGGCAGTCGCATTTCACTTAGCGGTAGAGTTGCTTGCCATCCTAAACAGGTTGTTATGCGAGGACTATCTGTATTTTCTGCCTGATCGTTTGGTGTTGAGACTTGCTGATCTGAATGTTGGCTGCTGGTGGGGATCAAATGATGCATCAAAAAATATATCATTTATGATGATCCAAAAAAACCAGCATAACCAGTTCTTGTTGAGAACCATCTGTCCCTGTTTTCCATTTCTTAAAATGTCCTTTGCGGGGGGAGAACTTGGTTAGTCTGTGGTGGCGAAAACCAGGAGTCTGGTAACAGTTTTTCCAACCAATACATTTTATTAAAAGGCATAAGCTTAATAGGCACTGACATCAGAACTCAAAATAAGGACACAGTAATACCAAGGATTCCACCTGCCAGGACACCATGAGACATCTCAAAGTATTTTTTTTTTAAAAACAGAATTTTTATCAGCACCATTTAATGAGAAATTCTAAAGCATTCAAACAATCTCAGTTCTCAGCAATAAATTTTTAACATATTAGAATTGTTAACTGATAGGCTACTTGTAACCTCTCATGTATCATCTGTATCTGCATAACCAACTTGATTTTTGTACCCTTCTATCTCCCTCCATTTTAAATCGGTCTTAACACTCTATACATCTTACCAAGTGAGCTGCAGCTCACCAAAGCTTTTAACGTCTTTTAATAAAACATTGGTTACCTGGAAAAGGTCCTTCCAGGCTCCTCCTGATGTTAAAAAGTCCTCCCTTTGTGGAAGATGAAAACTTTGCTCCTTACCCTAATTTCATTTTGGAGGGGAAAAGCCACTACTGACCATTGGTTAACTATTCAAATTGGGCCCCATGCTTAATCAAGAGAAGGGCCATCTAGATTAACAGGGTTAATTAATTAATTAATTCTATTACATTTAAAGGATTGGCTACAAATCATTGATGAATACGTGGGTGAAAAAAATATATATCTGAAGATGGGTAAACCATTCCATGGAAGATAAAGTGATAAAGAGGATTTAAATAGCTCTGTTAGGCATTGGGAGCCTTTCAATGAGGTGGGGGAGAACTTCCTAGCTGGGGGGGGGAATTGGTCCGAAGACTAACCATCATTTAAAACTTGAATAAAGAAGGTCTGCTATATAACTTTCAAGAATTCAGATGAATGAAACTGTTTGAATTCAATACATAGATGCAAAATTGTTCCAAAGAAACAAGCGTAGTTTATTAAGCAGACAGATTTCCCCTCCTCTCACAAAGGTGGGAATCTGCCTTCCAAAGGAGTTGCTCCCTACAATTTTTTTTTTAAATTACATTTATATGCTGCCCTTCTCCGAAGACTCAGGGCGGCTTACAGTTTTTGGAGCACAACCCAATGCGCTCAGCAATTTTGGGTTGGGTTACTGACCAACTAACTAAAATGCATACCTGTCGATACAAATGTTTGACTGATGATCAGTTAAATATTTTAGCCCTATTAAAACCATGCCCTCAAAAGTAAAATCTTAAGTAAGAGGATATGCAGCATTTAAAACAAAAAATCCAGAGAAAGAACATTTGTTTTCTAAAGGGAAAAGCAGAGCAGGAACCAGAAAGCGAAGATCCAGAACTGGAGACCTGGGAGATACAAGCCTGCAGATTGTAAATAGGTGGGTATCATCCCAAATGCTTTCACCAAGGCAAAGCGAAAAAGTATATATTTCATATCTTTGCAGGTGGAATCTGTTAACTTAGAAAAGGGGCTCTGTCTGGAACAGACAAACGTGAGTTTCTGCCCTGAGCTTAGGGTGGATGAATCTTAATAATGCCCTGAGGATCCACCAATTTAAAAAAAAAATCAAAGGGGCTTTAAAAGGCCAGTGAAACCAAGTCCATGGTGACTCATGAAGAACCAGACTTGCTAGGAAAAGAGAGAAGCTATTTCTTCACAATACTTTCCAGCTCTGAGATGCGTCGCTCCTGTTCCAACACAGTAGCCTGCAGTCGTTTCAGGTCCTCTGAAAGCTGATCTAAAGCTGGACCCTAAAGGATACATTATGTAGTTAACTTTATTATCATTACTGATAAGACTGGAAGAGCAGATTTTATTTAGAAAAAGTATGTGTTATCACTCCCTTAAAATAATTTACAGTTTTGACTCAAAGCATTTGTCACTGTTCTAAAATTTCCCCACCAACTCTATGCAAATCTTCATTCCTGAATAATGTCACGTGAAAAAACTTGATTGCAGGGTGCATAACTAGAACATCATGATGTCCCTACTGATAGTAGAGAATAGGGATCCTTTCAAAATCCTTAAAATCAGGCCAGATTCTCCCATTTATAAGACTATCGGGGGCAAAGGCTAAAAAGCTAGGCTTCGCCTGTTCCAGTAATGTCAGGTCCTCAGGTATACCTTCCCAAAGCCTTGAAGGACCACAAAAGGCAAATGCTTCTCTCAGGGTTAAAGACACGCCCTCCACATCATCCACAAAGGTGTATGGAACATTGGGTGGTCTTCCAGGAGAAGATGAGGACCATGAAGGTCAATGGGTTGTCAAGGCCAATCCTAGACCAAATAGCCCAGAAGACCTAATCTAGACCTTTGGGTTTTCTCCTCCTTACCCCTTGTTGTGTCCTTTCATGTGGAAGTTGACTTCTCTTGGGCCCCTGCAGGAGAGTCTGGTTGACTTTGAACTCTCGGCTCTTCTGGGGAATGTAGCCATCCTTGAGGGAAATGAGGATGGGGCTTGCATCCTTGCCTGCTAACCACTCCTCTGAGGACAAGGCAGGATCTGGACCAGCTGTGTCAGGATACAGGTCCTCTTGGAACAGGTCTGACTGCAGAAACCATACAAAAACACAGTCTCAGCATTACAGGGAGGAAGAACCTCTCCCCTCCTGATTTAAAAACAAGTTCAACCTCTCACTACACATCCCAAATGTCAGCATTCTACACGGGGCAAGCTTTTGTCCAGGTAGTCCTCGATTTTTGACCACAATTGAACCCAAAATTTCCATTGCTAAGCAGAACAGATGTTAAGAGAGCTTTCCCCCCTCAATTTTACAACCTTTCTTGTCACAGGTGTTAAGTAAGTAACACAGTTGTTAAGTGAATCTGGCTTCCCCATTGACTTTGCATGGTGATCACATGATCCCAGGACACTGCAATCATCATAAATATGAATCAAGTGCCAAGCTTCTGAATTTTGGTCACATGATGGAGGGGGGAATGCTGCAACAATGGTTAAGTGTGAAAAATGGTCAGTTTTTTTCAGTTCTGTTGTAACTTTGAACAGTCACTAAACAAACTGTTGTAAGTTGAGACCACCTGTATAGGCTCCAAGAACCAAGTCCAACCTGATTAAACAATTGCCCAAAACGATTGTGAAGATACAGAAAGGAAAGCTGCTTGCTCAGTGGGCAAATGGCTACAGCTATCTCAAGAAATTGGGAAGGTGGTTTTGCAACTTTTATTCCGGGATAAAAGTTACATGTGTTGAAGCAAGACTGATAATTTTGGATCAGATGAGCTCCCTCAGTGAATCGATGCATTTACCACGTTTCTGTAAGGAGTGCAGACTTGAGAGAACCACAAGCTATTTAAAATGATTTGTGTCACTGGATCGAAAGCAGGAGAAAAGCACACTGGATCAACCCAGGAGATCCAGTGATAGATTAGATGCTAGCAAAGGCTCCCAAGCACTATAATGTTCCAGAAACAAGAAGCCCTCTTCACCAACGATGACTAAATAAACAGGCTGCCTAGAAGGTTATTAGATCTGAAATTCAATGTATTTGGAAGGTATCGGGTTGTGAAAAATTAGTGTGGTGATCCACTCCCCATCTTACGACTACAACATTCCTAAATCAAGAATATGAAGGCTTCATAAATCAAGGCTCCTTTTATTGCAGTGGCTGGATTTACACAAAGCCACATACCATGCATTATACGTTTTCTGAGTTTGAGCTTAGCACATTGCATGAACCAGCAGTTCTGATTTATTCTATCAATGTTAGTTTCACGTTAAGTGTGTACTGGGCCATTCTCATTTGCTCAATCAACCCTCATTAACAAAGCCACGACTTGGAATGACACATGAACCCATTCTATTGCACTCTTCCAAGTAAATCAAACAATTGTGACTCTCAGTTGTCAGCTTTGCTGCTGTCTCCTTAAGTTTCCTAGCTTGTGTTTGCTAGATTCCCTAAGAAATCCCTCCTTCCTCCATAATTATCTGAGGCCATGTAATTCTATACAGGTAGTCCTTGATTTACACCCTGTTGCTTAGCAACCATTCAAAATTACAATAGACCTTGAAAAAGCTACCTACAATCCAAATGCAAAGTTCTAAATCCTTTCCCTCACATCATGTGACAACATTTGGACCACTCGGCCAAATTTACAGCAGTTTGCAATAGCCTATGGTCACCTGACCACGATTTACAATGTTTTTTGAATGAAGGCGAATGTATGTGTCCCAAGATAATGTTGCAGAGTCCAGTCTGGGTCAGTCACCGGGACCCTGAAGATGGACTCCAGCATGAGTCCGAAAGCATGGAAGATGAAACCTCTGGTCCCAGTGACCGACCCAGACTGGATCCTGCTACAATGTTTTTGCTGGAAATCAGCATTTACTCTGTTTCTTGCAAAAAATGCTCCGTAGCAAACAATGGGTTCACAACTACCCCCATGTTCAATTAATGACTGCCACATTGGTTTAATGATTTCTGCAAAAAAAGGTTGTAAAATCAGATGCGGTCACATGGCCACCTGCTTTACGGCCATCATAAGCCCTACATAATACCCTACAGGGTATTTGTGGGACCATCTACAGCCAGCAACGACTGCCCAGAGCCCTGTGCACTCCCACAGACAGGGCCTCCTCGGAGTGCCGTCAGCGAGACAGTGTCAGCTGGCGACCCCCAGGGGGAGAGCCTTCTCTGTGGGAGCGCCCACCCTGTAGAACCAGCTGCCCTTGGAGCTGCGGATGGCTCCTGACCTTCGATCCTTCCGTCACGACCTGAAGACATGGCTCTTTCAACAGGCCGACCTGGACTGAGGGGGGATTTTTATTGGTTTGTATTGGCTGTTGTTGGTTTTAATTAGCATTATTGGGATTGCTATTTAATATCTTTTAAATTTTAAATTTTTGTATTGTGTGTTTTTACTGTTGTGAGCCGCCCTGAGTCCTTCGGGAGATAGGGCGGCATATAAATCCCAATATAAATAAATAAATAAATAAATAAATAAATAAATAAATCACTGATGACCATAATTGAGCCCACAATTTCAGTTGTAAGTTGTGACAGTCATCTTGTGACCGTGCTCCAATTTTGCAACCTTTGTAAAACAAGCTGAGGGCTACCTTTACTCTTTTATTGTATCCAGAACGATAAACAATTCAGACAACGGAGGCAGCGAAATTATTCCTCTGCAGCAGAGATTTAATTATAAGGAAGAAGCAAAAGCAGAGCAAGTCATTGTAAGGGACAACTGTTCTCTAGCAGAGCGCACGCTTCATATCCAGATAAGGCTTCTACCTGAAACTCTGGAGAGCTACAGAGCAGCACTGACCAACCTGTGGCCTTCAGCCTAATTTAAAAAGCAATCAGTTCATCCTGTTGGCAAGCTGCTGGACAGGAAAAAGGAGGAGGTTGGTCCCTGCCCGTTTGCAATTCCCCAAGAAATTATCCACAAGAAACACAACCTTGGCAATCCTGAAGCAGATGACGCCCACCTAACTGGATGAATGGTGCCAATGCAGCTTTCTAGAGAGATGGTTCCTTAGGCTCAAGGAGAAACGAGTCTCAGCCCTTTCCTTCCCTGCTATGAACTGTTTTTCAGTGGTTCTCCCAATGCCTTTTCCTACCGACCATAAAGGGTCGATCCACTCTTACCTTCCGGGGCACCGTCATAGCAATGGGTTCACATTTCCTCTCATGTAGTTTGTAAAATCTAGAAGGAATAAAAAATGATTCTAGGAAGGAGAGAGAAAAATCTTTGGAAGGGTCTCCTCTAAAACAAAAAAAGTCCCAGGTATTATTTATGCTTGGCCCAAGGAATCTGAGTGTTGGATTGCAACAGAATAAGTGCACCAACGTGCCTACCGTCCCTGTCCTGTTGTTTCTTTTTATTTTTCTTATACGTATCCATTTCATGTATTCATAACTATGTCTATATTTATACCTATTATCTTATAATCGCTTGACAAATCAAATAAATAAATAAAAATAGAATATAAGAAAGTGTCAGGTTTCTATTCAGGGATGAAGCAGAGGTTTTGTACCATTGTTATTTGTCATCTTCACTTGACACCAGTGTTTGGGGGGGGGTTATAAATAGGATGGGAGATCAGTTACATCCCTGTGAACCTCTTGCAGGAAGCAGGGAAGCAAAACACACATTCTCTACCTGGCAATCTCGCACTTGCTGACATCCAGGCCTCGTTTGGGCATCCATCCCCCTCCTCGCTGCGACTCCTTGGAAGTAAACATGGATAAATAGTGCACGTAGGGTGCTTCGCCAGTCAGCTCGAAGTACCGGATGCTGCTGTCACCCTGCAGTGGATGTTGAGGCTCTTTTAATTTCTGCTTGTTAAAGAACTTCTCACGTGAACCCCCACTGAGCTCATTCAAAATGTTGCTTCCAGATTTGGCATTGCCCGGCTTTCCCCTTCACTCAGGACTCACCTTGCCAGTCAGGTAAACCACGTTGGTGTCTGGATCATAATAAGGCAAGAGTACGCCACTGCTTGTATCTAGCTCCTGAAGAGTCAGTGGTTCCTCAGGATTTCTCTATAGAGGAAAGGAAGGAAGGAAAGAAAGAAAGGAAAGAAAAAGGAAGGAAAAGGAAGGATGGGAAAAAGAAAGAGAAGGAAGGAAGGAAGGATTTCAGAAATACAGTTGCAGAGTTAGTACGGAATAAAAGCCTTAAAAACTAAGAGTAACTTCCTAGTCAGAGTTACACTGAGTTAATTAAGACAAAATCTCTTTGAAATGTTTGTTTGCTTCCTCCCTACATCTGGGCTCTGTTGCCTTGTCTAATCCAAACTGCACTCCTTCCACAGTTCCTTCCCAGTTCCTTACAGACTCTTATAGTTTAGCCATAGTTCTACCTGAAACTAATGAAATGTCTGCAAGAAAGCAAACTCACAGAGCACCAAGGACTCATTGCAACCCTGCAGCTACAAATATTCTCCTTTATAAACTCCTTTATAGTTCCACTTGCTTAAAAAAGCATAAAGTTCTTAAAAAACATACTTGTGGGTTTCTGTGGTCTAAAGAACAATGGAAAGAGCCAGTGTGGTGTAGTGATTTTAAGGCACCAGGCTCGAAACTGAGAGACCATGAGTTCTACTCCTGCCTTGGGCATGAAGCCAGCGGGTTGACCTTGGGCCAGTCAATTACTCTCAGCCCTAGGAAGGAAGGGCAAACTACTTTGAAAAATCTTCCCAAGGAAACTGAGGGGCTTGTCTAGGCAGTCACAAGGAGTCAAGACTGGCTTAAAAGTAACCCCCCTCCCCAAAAAAGAACAATTATCCAGACTTCTGAACAAGAACTTCTTGTTCTCTGGGAAGAATTTCACCCTGCCCCTCCATCAATAAACAGGGCATCATAACTGATCTGTTTTACAGGGTTGTTGTTAAAGACTTTGATAGTAAATGAAGCGTGTTAAGCATTCAAAATCCCATACAAAATACAGAAGATCCTTACAACACCAGAGTGAATTTCCTCTTGAAATGTCCCTGGGTCTACTTCGTGTCCTTTAATAAATTGTTTATTGAAAAAGAATTGCAATATGCACAAGGGAGAGGACCTTGATGTTGAAATGGGCTTTCCTGCAACCTTCTTCTTCAATGCAAGGCTTTGGCAATATCCTTGCCCTCGTTTTTCCTCACTGGCCTTATTTGAACGGTAAGGGCCACCCTCTTTTCAAATCACTTGGACAGCGGGCAGCCTCTACCATTCAAATCTTTGGAAGACATTGCCCAAATGCCACCTGTAAAGTTGTCCTCCATTCTCTCTGCTCACCAGATCCCACAGGGCCACCTGTCGCTCGCTCATGCGGCTGAAACCTGTTGTAAAAAGCTTCCCATCCTTCACGGTTGTGGCCCGAACGGGACGAGACCCCTCATGGGCCCGGGGCAATTCCTGAAGGTGACAAAATGAGACAAAATGAGACTTGTAAGAGCAGAAGGAAGGTTAACCACATCTGATGACCAGGGCTTGTCCACTTCTGGACAGTGAGAAATCATCCCACTTTGTTGGGGCATTTTCCAGTCTTCTCTCCCAGCACAAAATATCTCATTTGCCCAAATCAATACTGAGGGAGGAGGAGAATACTCTCTGAACAAAAGGAAACATTTCTCCATGATAAATCAATCTAGAAGACATGAGGATGCCCACCAGTGGAAATGGACTTTAAAAGCAGGCATGCAAGTAACAAGAAACACATATAGTCCTCAACTTACAACCATTATTTTAGTGACTGTTCAAAGTTACAATGGCATTGAAAAAGGTGACTTATCACTGTTTTTCACATTTACAACTGTTATGGCATTCCTATGATCACATGATCAAATTTTGGATACTTGGCAACTGGTTCATATTTATGTGTGGTTGCAGTGTCCTGGGGTCATATGATCATGTTTTGTGACCTTCTGGCAAGCAATGTCAATGGAAAAGCTAGATTCACTTAACAACCATGTTAGAGATAGTCTTCGACTTACACAATTTGTTTAGTGACCGTTTAAAGTTACAATAGCACTGAAAAAAGGACTTATGACCATTTTTCAGGTTTATGACCATTATAGCATCCTTACGGTCATATGATTTACATTCAGATGCTTTATAACTGACTCACATTTATGACGGTTGCAGTGTCCCAGAGTCATGTGATCATCTTTGGCAGCCTTTTGACAAGTCAAGTCAATGGGGAAACCAAATTCACTTAACAACCATGTTATTAATTTAACAACTGCAGTGATTCACTTAATAGATGTGATAAGAGAAATCATAAAATGGGGCAAAACTCATTTAACAAATTTCTTGCTTAACAACATAAATTTTGGGCTCAATTGTGATCATACGTTGAGGACTATCTGTATTAAGTTAACAACTGTAGTGATTCACTTAACAACTGGGGCAAGAAAATGGAGTAAAACTCACTTAACAACTGTCTTAGCAACAGAAACCATAAGTCCAGGACTACCATTAGAAATAATTTACCAAGGCATGTAAGAAATACAAAAACCTATTGTCTTATAGGTTGTTTTCAACTTACAATTGTTTAATGACAATTTGAAATTACGGAGGCCAAGGAGAAAGTGACTTGTGACTCATTCTCAAAATTATGACTGTTGTACCCCATCCTATGCAAACATGGGATTGCAATTTGGGGCTTGGCAACCAGCTCGCATTTACAATGGTTGTAGTGTCTTGCTGTCATATGATTGCAATTTGCAATCTTCCCAGTCGGCTACTGAAAAGCAAAGTCAATTGGGAAAGCAGGACTCACTTAAAGACTGCATGATTTGCTTAACAACCATGACTTGCTTAACACCCATGATAAAAATGGTAGCACAAATGGATCCAGTCGTGTGACGACTTCCTTAATGGCTGCACTGCCTAGCAAACACAATGTGCAAATCTAGTCAAGGTCTATCTGTATAGACTGTTTCTATTATGGCCTTCCGTGTTGCGTTTCAAAAAAGCTTACCACCGGTTCGGTGGGCATGGCTTGGTGGGCATGCTTTGCACACGCTCACACACTTTGCGCATGTGCATGTGCCAAATGCGTGCTTTGCGCAGGCGCACAGGCTTTCCAACTCACCTGCTGTACTCCTGTACGCTCCCTGTCGCTTCAGCAGCTGACGCGCAGCAATCTGTTGTGCCATGCAAAGCAGCTGTGCTTCAAAAGCAGGACATAAGGGTCAGTATGGGAGCCTGGGCAGGTGAGTGGGCCCAACAGCAGAGCGTCTTAGAGAACCAGTTTGGTCTCCGCTGCTCTTCGGCGGTGCTGGTATGTCAGAACTGGGCCGAACCAGTAGAATAGCAACAGCAATAGATTATATACTGCTTTATAGTGCTTTACAGCCCTCTCAAAGTGGTTTACAGAGTCAGCCTATTGCCCCCAACAATTTGGGTCCTCATTTTACCCACCTCGGAAGGATGGAAGGCTGAGTCAACCTTGAGCCTGGTGATATCACCACTGCTTCACATAAACCATTCCAAAGTCAATCTCTATTCCATTGAATTTTCAGATTTTGCACCAGTCAATTAGTATTCTGTGATTACTCAACCAATTCTATCCTCACTAGCTTGTTATGGGGATACCTCTCTCTCTTTATCTACAGATGTTCAGAGATTTTCTCATGAATACTTTGATTAAATGAGGTCCAAAAGACTCAAAGATCACGGTAGAGATAAATGCTAACAAGGAAGTCTCTAGAAGCAACAGTAGCATGCTTTTGAATTTAAAGATACAAATCAAGGAATAAGTGATGGCAACGTTTCTGCAAACTTTTGACTATACTTTGAAATATAAATCACTGAATTAATTCATGGCTGGCTGGAAACTTGGCTCTCCACATTGCTGATCATCAATACCTATTAGCCAACACAGCCCAAAGTAAACAACATTAGAAAAACAGCAGACACTCCATTTTGGGGACCAGACAAATCTGCTAACACAGGCAATTATTCATCTAATTTGCATCCTGATTTTAGTCCTCTGGACCTGGCAGTTTTAGACTTTCTAGATGGTGAAAGTTTTTCCTACATTTGCTGCGGTGCCCCCTGTCCGGGGGTCAAAAAGCCGCACGTGCTTATCCCGGCAGGCCGTGCAGAGCAAAGAGCCATCCTGGTTCCAAGCTGCACTGTAGATGACATCTGGGTGCAACTCATCCAAGGAAATGGCTGCTTCTCCAACACCCACATCCCAGATTTTTACGACATTGTCGCAGCCTGTAGCAGATGGGAAGAAGACAAGAATCATGAGTAGGAAGGTGGCAGATTGCAGTTGTGGCCCTGGGTCCATCTTTGGGCCTGATTTTCCTTACCTGCACTCAGCAGAAGGTTCTGGGCTGTTGGGTGCCATGTCACAATCCCCACCCTTTTAGAATGGCCTTCAAGAGTCACCAGAGGTTCATTCAAAGATCTTGTAAGACCACCTTCAGGCACTGACCAGACCTAAAAACATGCAAGACAAGAATTTTAAAAAATTGTGAGAGAACTGGAAAGAAAAGACACCCCCTATTTTGCCAGAAGGATCCTGTTGTCTCATGTCTGCCTGCCTACCTGGGTGGTCAAGGTCTAAAAACGAGCCAGACAACAGTGGGCATATCTTTAATATTTTGAAGGTGATCTAGTTTGATACCTTGAAATGGTGCAGAGAACAGATTGCATGGAAGTGACTCTGGAGCACAGGAGGCAAATTGTGAGATATATTGCTTGGAGATGGTAAAAGATCCTCAGATAACCTTGCTTGTCTGCCATCCAAATTCCCCATTTGGGTAAAATTTCCCTTCATTTGATACTTCTTTAAGTGTCCTTGTCTATATGTCATTCATTTTTCCCACAATTCATTGCTCTTTGCCCTCTCAGACTCCTCTTTATCTCCCAGAATGGGATGTTCAGCTTGCTACTTCTCTTTTCTTCCCTTTTCTGCTCACTCCTGATTTTTCTGAGGGAAAACAATTCCAGCAAGAATTGTTATCTACCAGATGTAAGCCTCAAGGGGGGAGGGATTATGGGGAGCTACTACTGAAAGAAACAAGACGGAAGGGTGGATGAGGGCTAATAAACTCACTGGTCTCCAAAATGCATTGTCAAAAAGCTGGTGGCCCAGGGGGACAAAGAGTTTAGTCCCAAATCCTAGAGAGGTCCAGAGAGCTTACTGCTACTTTAAAAAAAACTATGCACAAAAAATGTTCTTGTAAGCAACAAGGCAAGGTTGTGGCCAGTGATGGCCTCAGGAACATTAAGTGCCCCTGGCTTTGTGGTGCCTGGGCAAACTGCTCACTGGTGCCCAGTCCCTTCTGTCTCCTTCTCCCTTTTATTAATTTGACCACTTACCATAACAGTGCAGTCCTCGGATGCGCTGGCAATAACATGGTCATTGTGGGGACACCACTCTACGTCTAACACAGGAGCTGTGTGCCCTGAGACCACAGGGTGGGCCTTATCCAGGCGACCAGTCTGCAAAAAAAGGAAGATAGAATGTTTGTTTCGATGCATCAGAGATTTATTTCAAATGGCAACTCTTACTTTCCAGCATTTGTGCTGTTTTTCTGTATTCCATAAAACAGACATTTTACTTTGAGAACATGGCCCATAGGAAGCCATATGATGAGAACTAGGAGACCCAATTATTCCTGGGCTCATTGAATCAGTGTAGGTGATCAGTGTAGAGCAAGCAATAGGCCGACCACATTCATTTCCCCCAACCTTGAGATAAACAGCCAAAACTGGAAGAATGCCTTCAGAGTTTTAAGGCCTATCACAAGTACAAGTTGATCGGCATCATCCTGTCCCAGTCTCCTTAATCTCCATTGGCTCTACCAGCAGATGAGAGATAGAAACTTTACACAAAATCCCAAACCCTGGTTTATAAAACAAAACACAGAGAGACATTAATCAGATCAATCACTCTCAGGTAGTTCTGTCTTCAGAAGTTGAGGATGCTAAGGTCAACACAGGTCGGGTACGTGGTGGCCTAATGGTTAAGACTCTGGACTTGTCGACCGGAAATTTGGCAGATTGGGACCCAAGCACCACATAACAGGGTGAGCTCCTGTTCTGAACCCTGCTCTTGTCCCTTAGTTGTTCGAAAGCATGCAAATGCAAGTAAATAGGCTCCATTGGTGGGAAGATAACAGTGTTCTGTGCATCTCGGTGTATAGTCATGCCAGCCACATGACCATGGAATTATCTTTGGAGAATGCTGGCTTCCTTGGCTAGGAAACAGAGGTGAGCACCACTCCCTAGAATCAGTCACAAATGGAGGAGAAATGTTTACCTTAGCTTTGCTTAAGGTCAACACTGAGTTATGCCACTTGCATTTGGAGAAGGTGGGCAAATGGGAGAGAAACAAAGGGGCCAGAGGGAGATCCTTAGCAGAGAGGGAACAAGGTAGAGGCCTAACCATGTTGTTGCCCAACAATTTATTACAGGAAGAGAAATTATCATCAAATGTTAAAAGTTTAAAACAGAACAAACCATGCAGCAGATTAATTGCCAGACCCAAACTTTTAGCATCCAGAGCTACTAGGCATCTGGATTTTTGCACCCTCCTCTTTTACTTCCAGTTATAACTTCCAAGATCCTTCCATCTCTTTCTTAATTTCTTTCCCGCCCACCTCATTTTCCTTCTTTAATTAGCTCTTTCGCAGGCACGTGTTTATAGATCCCTGTTTCCACAGTGCCATCTAACTCACCCCCTTCCCAGAATCCCACATCTTTCTGCATTCAGGGAAAATAACAATAGAGTTGCCAAATTTTCACCAAGGCACTGTTCCTATGCCTTTAACCATAGCTGGACCCACAGACATTACTGCTGTCCCTATTTTTATCTATTCAGTTTATATGACACTTAACCTGCTGAATCATTTTCATAGCAAATCACAACTTTTCACTTGTGAAAATTTCTCTTGCTGACATCAATCTCTTTTAGGAGAGTTGGAAGCTGGACTCAGTGCTGGCGGGGGAGGGGGGTAGTTGTATTTTTTTAAAGTTTGCTTTTGCTTCTTTTTTTAATCAGTTGGCAAAGCTCTTAAAGCGCCTGGGGCAACAGATCTGAGAAACTTTCAACCATTTGCTATCCTTTCAGCAATTCCCACAATTTGAGTTTTAAGATTTCCATTCCCCCATTCCCTCTCCTTCTGTGACCTTCCCATCCATTGCCTCCAAGAAGCAAGAGCTGATTGGGCTGGAATTCACAACCTGGAATCCAGGAAAAATGTTAGGCCAGTGGGTTGAATCTACTGCTACTTATCCAAATGGGAAAAGAATGGAGATCTTATGGCCACCGGCCTAGTTTACATGCTGTTCTATATACTCTTTCTCTCCTTTCCCACACCGTTTATTGCTTGCTGCCTCTGAATCTTCTCCATGTCATGCTGAAATCATGAGATACATCCTAGGGGCAAGCACAAGGTCTTCGCCAAGGAAGTCTGGAAAAGCAATCCACTGAGTTGACCTACATCTAAACTTTGATTTTGAAAGGGGAAAAATGTAATGGCTAGAGTAATTCATAACAACGGTAGTCATCAAATTTAGAGGAAATCTCATGTAGCTAATGTGGCCTTCCAAGGAGACACTTAAAACATACAAGCCAGCTGTGGGGAAGAGAAGTTACACATTACAGAAAGCTGGAGAAGAAGCCAATCCCCTGCTACCAAATATAAAGCTCAGATTGAACAGAGAGGATGGGAGACCTTGAGGAACCAACTTGCAAGCTTCCATTTTTGAATGGGTGAGGCCACAGGGATGAGAACCAGGGCTGCTGAGTTTGGGGATCAACCATTGAAGAAATGGAGTTTACTGTGAAACTAGAAGCATCACGAGAAAGCACAGAGGAGAACTTTAATTATTGCCAACCGATGTCAGTTCTTTTTCCTCATGCTGCCCCCAAAGCCACTTCCTCTTCATTTTTTTCTTTTTTTTTCCATCTTATTTCCGTAACAGGTCCTAACCATTTAAGGTAAAAAGAAATCAGCAGTTCCACCAATCCCTGCCCCCTTCTTGCACGCTGTGCAAGTCCCCAGAAAACCACACAAAAAAGCAGAGGACAGAGAAGAAGGCAGAAGTTAGATTTGCAGTTTTTCTATGGGAATCTTTAGCAAGAAACTGCCCTGAGCATTGCTGGGAAGACAACCTGGGATAAACCAGAAGAGCTTTGAAAGAGGTCTCAAAAGCGGGGGTGGGGTGTTGAGGGTGTTTAAGAAGGTGGGGGAGGGCACCTTGGACAATGGCAGGACCAGGAAGGCTCCTCCACCACTGGCCTCCACGACGATGGCTAAGAATTGGGGGTTGACGGAGCAAAAGTTCCCATCCCATGTCATTTGAGATACACGGATGTCATCATAGCATTGGTCACCCTTCACCGGTTGCCCGTAGACATGGCGGAACTTACTGGACCTCACAACTTTGCGACTCATGGTTCCTGCAAAACAGCACATTGTTAACACCATACAGTCATCCTTAAGAGCATGCAACCACCTCACCGCTAGCACCATTTCCTTCTTGAAACCTTGAGCCCATGTGAGTCGATGATGGCCCTGAGCCCCATTTCACCACCCGCCAACTACGCTAAGGCCTCTCCATCTTGGCCCAGCACCAACTCCACACAGAAGAACCAACTGGGATCAAGAAGATCTGATTAAATTTGCACCTTCTAAGGTCATGCAGCTGCAGAAGATCATAGTACATCCCCTGCCCGAGTAGACCCTCCAAGGCCCAAATGCTTCCCACAGAATAGGAGAGCTCTACAGAATACAGTAATGCTGAGGAAAGTGCTGCGTTCAAGTCTTACGCAGGCCAACCCTCCCAAAGATCCCAGAAGATGAGTGTGCAGCCGGGTCGTTTATTCATGAATTACCTCCACCAGATCTCAGAATTGTAAATAAATAACACACATGTAACCCTTAAATCCACACATTTTCCTCAATGGAGCTCAGGATACTGTATCTATGGAATAATTTATATTATTCTCACAACCTCCCTAAGAAGTACACCCGCTTGAGGAATAAACATTTCAAAAAGACTAGCTAGTTGGCTTCACCATTGGGGAAAATGACTGCAGATCTCTCTGGCCAAACCACAGGCTTTACTTCACCATTCCCCGAGGTCTTCCACGTGCTGGACTATAACCCCCATCATTCCCAGCAAGGACAGCTGGGCATCAGGAGGGAGAAAGCTACTCTCTTGAGTATGACATCTAAATGAAATGACGAAACGGCATCCACTTCCAAGGCTGCTGGCTGACGTGGGTGGGAAAGAAAATGCCTTTTTAAATGAGACAAAGTGCCAATTAAATCAGAGAGGAAGGGCTGCCTGAACTCTAATACAGAAGTGTGCTCCCCAGTGACCTACCTCACAGGGCTCTGTGCTTTGCCCATCGAAGTTCTAAAGCCAAGATAAAATCAAACTCTCCTTGCAACCCTCTCAGCAAGAGCCCCATCCACAACGCAGAGACACATCCAATCCTTTTGGTTACACACGCACACACACACACACACACACATCCTGAGCACTCACCTGCACCTTCTGTAGCTGATGTACCACACAATGCATTAGGAATAGGGCGCTCAGGCTTTTTAAAAGCCATCGCCCAGGAACAGCGCTGGGAGGGCTATCTCTTAAAGGGCCAGCACACAGAAAGCTCACCACCTCTGCTTGTCATACTTTTTCTCACTTCCTCTCTTCCTCCCCCCTCCCCCTTTTCTTTAGCATCTTTCAACCTGATGATGGCACAGAATTGCTGCTTTATTTGCACAAAATACTGTACGGGCATGCGAGATGAGAGGGGAAATGACTGCCTGTTAAAAAGAATTGTGCACAGGTTTCATTTGGACAGTTCCAAACTGTAAAGATCTTTTCTTTCCTGCTTGAAGAAGACCCTGGCAGAGCCCAGAGACTTTCTAACTAGCTATGTAAAAATCTTATGGTGCTCTATTTCCCTTCTGTAACCATTGTAGTGTGAAGCACCACTTCAAATATTTGCCTCTCTTCTTCCCTAAGCAGGGCCACATCAGTTTCAGAAAATGATACCAGCTGCAAAATTGAGCCCCCCCCCAAAGCATTAAGCAGCACCTGTTTTTAGCCCTCCTGTATGTTGCTATCTTGGTCAAACCACAAAGGGACTTGTATATGAGTGTCTGCTTATAGAGGAAACCCACCATCTTAAAAAGAGACTTTGCTAATTACATTAATAAGGACCTGAGTGTTTGTATTATTATTAATCTTCGCATAGTCAGCCCGATGTTCAGACTGGGCTTGGCATTTTTGTCTACCTATCGAGTCCTTATCAAGGACCTGGGATAGGCAGATCTGAATGTTTGACAGTGTTACACATATCGTCGCAGGATGGAAGCTGTTCCAAGTAAAGCCGCCTTCTGCAATTGACTGATGGCAAATTTGTCAATGCCAATGATGGTGTTCAAGTGGTGCTCCAGTTGTTTTGGGACTGCACCCAAGGCACCTATTGGTACTACCCTTGCTTGCCTTTGCCATAGTCATTCTATTCTATTTGTAGGTCTTTGTATTTTGTACTTCTCCAGTTCTTTCTCTTCTATTCTGCCATCCCCAGGCACTGCCAGATCCACTATTTTTTTGTCTTTGTTATCGACAACTGTTAAGTCCAAGGTGTTATGTGGCAGCTGTTTGTCTGTCTGGATTCTGAAGTTCCAGAGCAATTTAACTTCTTCATTTTCTATGACATTTTCTATTTTATGGTCCCACCAGTTTTTGCTTACAAGCAAATGATATTTCTTGCAGATCTTCCAACGCACCATTGTTGCTTCTTTGTCATGCCGCTGCTTGTAGTCAGTTTGTGCAATCTTCTTGCAGCAGCTTACCAGGTGGTCCACTGTTTCTTCAGCTTCTTTGCATAGGCGGCATTTACTGTATGTTTCTATCTTTTCAATTCTGGCTTTGTATACATTTGTCCTTAAGGCTTGGTCCTGTGCAGCCAGAATTGATCCCTGTTTCTTTCTTTAGCTTTCCTGCTCTTAGCCATTGCTAGGTCTTATTATTATCTGCTTTCTCTATTATTTAATGTACTAGCCATGTAGTGCTTTGTTTTCCCATGCCTCCATTCTGTTCTTTATTTGGTCTTTCTTTGTAGGCCAGTTTGGTTTCTTCAGTAGTCAGCAAGCCTTCCTAGCTTAGTAACATCAGTGCATCTTCTTCATTGTCCTCCAGATATTCTTCCAAAGGCCTTTTTTCTTCTTCAACTATCTGATGTACTTGCAACATTCCACGGCCACTATTTGCCTTGGTAGGTACAGTCTGTCAATAGCCATTTCTTGAGGATGAAGGGCATGATTCATTGTCATTATTTTTCTGGTCTTCCTATCCATTGCTTTTTTTGTTTGAGTCCAGTTCACTATTCCAGCTGTGAACAGATAACAGATAATCAGAGTTGGAAGGGACCTAATAGGTCATCTAGTCCAACCCCTAGCGGAGACCCTACACCATTTCTGACAAATGGCAGTCCAATCTCTTCTTGAAGGTCCCACAACTTCTGAGGACAAGCTGTTCCATTGGTTGATTGTTCTCACTGTCAGAAAGTTTCTCCTTTTTTCCAGGTTAAATCTCTCCTTATTCAGTTTCCATCCATTATTCCTTGTCTGGCCTACAGGTGCTTTAGAAAATAGATTGACCCCTTCCTCTCTGTGGCAGCCCTCAAATATTGGAAGACTGCTATCATGTCTCCCTGGTCCTTCTCTTCACTAGACTAGCCAAGCCCAGTTCCTAACCTTCTTCATATGTTTTAGTCTCCAGTCCCCTAATCATCCTGGTTGCTCTTCTCTGCACTTTTCTAGAGTCTCAACATCTTTTTATAATGTGGTGACCAAAACTGGATGCAGTACTCTAGGTGTGGTCTTACTAAGGCTTTATAGAGTGGTATTAGTACCTCACTTGATCTCGATTGTATCCTCTGTTAATGCAATTTAGGATTGCATTAGCTTTTTAGCTGCTGCTGCTGGCTCATATTTAGCTGGTTGTCCACTAAACTCCAAGATCCCTCTCACAGTTACTGCTATTGAGCCTGGTTTCACCCAGTCTATATGTGTACTTTGGTTTTCTTGCCTATGTGTAGGACTTTTACTTTTTCTACATTGAATTTCATTTTGTTAGGTAAGGCCCAGTGTTCTAGTCTGTCAAGATCCATCTGGATCTTGAGCCTATCTTCTTGGGTGTTAGCTATTCCTGCCAGCTTAGTATCATCTGCAAATTTGGTAAGTTACCCTTCTATTCCCTCATCTAAGTCATTAATGAAGATATTGAAGAGTACTGGGCCTAAGACAGAACGTTGTGGCACCCCACTGCTTACTTCCCTCCATGTAGACTTAGACTCATTAAGGACTACTTGTTGAGTATGGTTTGTCAGTTTGTATCTAATGATTGTTATTGCCCAGATGTTGATTGCCTTGATGGTATTTCCTCCATTGAGTTTTGACTCTAGGATCTTTTTCACTCTCTTGATGTATTCACCTCTAATCTTTTTCTTGACTTCAGTGTGCTTGATGTTGTCAGCCTGAAAGATACCCAGGTATTCGTAGTAATCATCTTCATCCAGACCCTTAATGCTATTTTCATGAGCATTTTGATTCCTTCAGTTTTCACTATTTTTCCTTGTTTGATAGTATGGCACATTTGTCCAATCCAAACTCCATTGCAATATCATGGCTAGATATACAAACAGTGTTGAGCAACAATTCTATTTCAGATTATGTTTTTCCATACAGCTTTAGATCATCAGCTTGAATCATCCATGTGTAAAGGTGAGATATTCTGGCAGATGTTTTGATGTTTGACCTTGTATGGCCTGAGTTATTCAGTATGTATTTGACAAAAGAGCAGATTGCAATGATAAAATAATAGTGGTGATAGTAGATCTCTTGAAATATTCCTCTCTTGATATTAACTTCTCCATGTCTTTCATCATTGACCTGCAACTGTGTCTTCCTTTGTGCCATCGATTTTTGCACAAAGCTGATGTTTTACTGACTCTGTTATTTCTACACTTGATTATCCAATCATGTGACATGATCAAATGCCTTTTGTAGTCAATCATGCTACATTCAGGTTTGGTCTTCCTTCTCTTTTAATTTCTCAAATTTTAAGTCAATTAGGAGTTGATCTTTTGTTCCTCTGCTATTAGGCGGTTTCCTTTCTGTTTAGGTGGAAAGAGATTTTTCAACTAGATGCTGTTGGACTGCATCAGCTACCATACCAGTTAACAATTTGAAAGTTGTTGGTAAGCAGGTAATTGGCCTGTAGTGGCC
>CM019155.1:127987651-128027820 GCA_009733165.1 Naja naja
GACCAATGCTTGAATACAGCTCATCCACCTGGAACCCACACTGTATATTGGACATTAACACAACTGAATGAGTTTAGAGGTATTTCTCAAGAAAAGTACTTCACTCTTGCATTCACAATAGAATTCCCTATGCCTCCAGCATCAAAATTTTGGGCCTGGACAATCTGGAGCTACACTGCCTGCGGTCTGATCTAAGCATAGTACACGAAATTGTCTGCTACTATCATGCCCATCAATGACTTCTTCAGCTTCAATCACAATAATACATGGGCAAACAATCAATACAAACTCAAGATAAACCACTTCAAACTCAATTGCAGAAAATATGATTTCAGCAACAGAGTGGTCAGTGCCTGGAATGCTGTATCAGACTTTGTTGTTACAGCCTCAACCCCTCACAGCTTCAACCTCAAACTGTCTAACCTCACCCCATTCCTAAGAGGTCCTTAAAGGAGCGTGCATAAGTACACCAGCATGCCTACCATCCCTGTCTTACTGTCCCTATTTATCTGTATTTACTTCCTTTGTTCATGTTTATATTCATACCTATACTTGTTACTTTGTACATGTTTGACAAACAAATAAATAAAATAAATAACATTATTATTATAAACTTTTATTCATTAAACATGAAAGTCAACTGAACATTTAAAAATATATCACAAATATCATTGACTGGCTCTGATAGTTGATATGGGTTGCTGCCAGCATCTTAGGTATCAACCAATATCTTCTTAAAATGTATTTTGTTCCAGGTAGCACAGTCTTTTGCAGCTCCGTTGGTACTACAGCAGGAAGCTGCAATTGTTTGATGTATTTTGCAAAATTCTTGGACATGTTACCAAGTGCCGATGACAATGGGTATCACTGTTACATGTTTCATCCATAATTGTGTAGTTTTGGCCATGTCACAATATTTCATGATTTTTTCCAGTTCTATTTCTTCAACTCTGCACAGTGGTACAGTAATATCAATAAATTGTACGTTTCGGTTTTGAACAACTGCGTGTTCTGTTCCAAGTGACAATCCGTCTGTATTTGAAAGTCCCACAAGATCTCCACCTTATTCTTGATTTTTTCTACATTATTATTATATTATTACTACTACTCCTACTACTACTGAGCCTTGGTGGCACAGTGGTTAGAGCACACTGAATCTTACCAGGCTCAAGGTTGACTCAGCCTTCCATTTTTCCGAGGTGGGTAAAATGAGGACCCAAAGTTGTTGGGAGCAATAGGCTGACTCTGCAAACCGCTTAGAGAGGGCTATAAAGCACTATAAAGCAGTATATAAGTCTAAGTGATATTGCTATTGCTGATGCTATTACTACTACTACTACTACAGGTAGTCCTTGACTTAGCAACTATATATTTAGCAACCATTCAGTTTCAACAATACTGAAAAAAGTGATTTATGGCCAGTTTGTACTTACAATGGTCACAGCATTTCCACAGTCCCATGATCAAAATTCACGTGTTTGATAAACTGGCAGGTATTGCTGATTGTTTCAGTGACCTGAGGTCATGTGATCATAATTTACAACTTTCCCAGCCAGCTTCCAATAAACGAAGTCAATGAGGGGAGTTTGATTCCTTTAACAACTGCATGATTCATTCCATAACTACAATGATTTAACAACTGGGGCAAAAAAGGTAATAAAATTCAGTGTGGTTCACTTAACAACTACTATGCTTAGCACCTATATGCTGGCCCCAATTGTGGTCATAAGCTGAGGACCAACTGTACTACTTCCCTCAAAACAGTTAGGCTCATTCTGAATTAACCTATTTATTGAATTTGCAGAATATACTGAATCGTAAGCTAGGCGAGCAAGTTGTATGTCACAACCTCTCCCCTATATATTTATATGGATATAGCCCAGTGGTGGGATTCAAATTTTTTTACAACCGGTTCTGTGGGCATGGCTTGGTAGGCGTGGCATGGCTTGGTGGGTGTGGCTTGGTGGATGTGGCAGGGAAAGGATACTGCAAAATCCCCATTCCCTCCCCATCCCACTACCCTGCTTTCCACCATCATTTAGGTGCAGGGCAACCAAAGAAGACCCAGCCAATCAGCTGAGACTCAGGAGGCAGGGAATAGATGGGGTCAGAGGTGGCATTTGCTGGTTCTCCAAACTACTCAAAATGTTCACTACCGGTTCTTCAGAACTGGTCAGAACCTGCTGAATACCACCTCTGATATAGCCTTTTTTTAAAGCACCTTTGGGACATATAGCCTCTAGATATTTAACCTGTTTAAGCAGTCATTGACAAAAAGTTCACTGCAGAACGCATTTTCAATATCAGCAGCCTTATCTGGCCTGCATTTTCTTGTCTTTAATGTTCTAACCATCTTCTCCAACTCAGATTGTGGGTTGAATTGAAAAAAAGAGCCTGTGAAAATTTCAAAGGAGAGGGCATGGCAGGAGGGAAATCAGCTTTTACTATTATTTTGTTTGTTTGTTTATTTATATGTGTGGGGTGTGGGATCAGTGACATCATCATAGTGGGTAGGGCTTATCTTTTCAACCTGCTTTATATGGTCGTAGGGAAAACTTAAAGGCCAAATATGGATGAAATGCTCCAGATGCTTTACTGCCTGCATTTTGATGCTTTCTCTTAAAAAAAAACCCTGAAATTGTAGTAGTGAAAGGATTTGCTATGCAAATGGGGCAGGCAGGGGAAGGCTGAAGCCCATGTGTTGATCACCCTGACCTACAAGAGGTGGCATGACTGAGATATTAAACCAGAAAGAGCTTTGCAGGTCATAAATAGCACCCAGAATCATCGGGAACCATTGAAGGCATTGAAGTAAAATAACAGGAAAATAGTTTTACAGTGAACATGAATAAACACAGTACTCACCTGCAAAGAAAATGTAAACATACAATTGCTGATACTATTGGTGGAAGAACTGATAACTTGGGAACCTCAGATAGAGCTAAGATTTTAAAGTGGAAAACAAGACAGTTTTTCTGAGTCTGGAAATACAGCTCCAGGGTTGAACAGTATCTGGATCAACTCCATCTTTTCCTGGCATTGGATTCAGATTGCCAAGACGAATATCTTCCTTTCTGTCTTCAGCCTTGAGAAACAGGAACAGTTAGGCAATCATTCCAGATGAATCACCTTCAGTGCCTGGCAGCACAAACCACAGACCAAACTTTACTCTGTTTGAAAACTGCAAGTACCATCATTGCAATCCAGTAGACATTTGCTGGGAAGTCTTAACTTAGGAGAAGACAGACTGGAGGCTGCATGTTTAGTATGGAGAGCTCTTTCAACCACAGATATCACATCAAAACAATTTGTGTCTTCTGTGTGACATCTGGCTTGCATTTGCTGTTAAGCAATCATATGAGTGATGAGTAGAGAGAAAGAAAAAGAACATTTTAAATGCAATTATGGTTGAATGTATAGTATTTTTTTCCTGTTTAACAGAGGTCCAATTTTTGGAGACTGCCTGATGTCCCTGCAGATTTCTTGGCCAGGTTTTCCAAAAGTATTTTGCCATTGCTTCCTTCCTAGAGCTGAGAGAAAGTGACTGGCTTAAGGCCACCCAGCTGGCTTCATGTCCAAGGCAAGACAATCTCCTGGTTTACTAGCCTGATGCCTTTACACCAAATTGCCTCCCATGTACTATATTAGATTCTATCTCAGATAATGCTATCAAAGTGAAAAATATTTATCATCAATCTGAATGAAGAATACTCCTAGCACTATAGATACTAAAATTCACTTAATACATTGAAGTTAGAAGAACTTCATTATCAAAGACCAAGTTTGGAAAAGAACTTCTTGTATAAAGTTAAACATTTTTATATTTATCTTTGTTTAACTAAAAAATCCCAACACGTTGCATCTGACAGGCTTTCTATCCACTGTTTACAACAGCTTACATCAATGGAGACTACCATTTTTTTATCATCCTGTATTTCTGTACAGGTAGTCCTCAACTTACAATTGAGTTCAAAATTTCTGTTGTTAAGTGAGACATTTGTTAAATGAGTTTTGCCTAATTTTACAACCTTTCCTGCCACTGTTGTTAAGTGAATCACTGCAGTTGATAAGTTACTAACCCGGAAGATCACAAAAACGATCACATGATCCTGGGACACTGCAGTGGTCATGAATATGAACCAGTTACCAAGCACCTGAATTTTGATCATATAATATTGCAAAGGTCATAACAGTCACAAGTCACTTTTTTCAGTGCCGTTGTAACTTTTAACAGTTACTAAATGAACTGTTCTAAGTCGAGGACTAAGACCCTCAAGGTAGGATACAGGCTGCATACAACCATCTCCCTTACTTCTAAATCCTGAAAAGGATAACTGGTGCTTCATACTACATTAAATCAAAAGTATACAACATGTTTTAGACCAAGTTTGGTTCTTTCAGTGGTTTACCAGAAGCTGCACTCCCAAACAGAAGACTAGGTCAACTGTTACATTTGATTAACTTACGCATAACTACAAGAAAAATAGCTGAATATATATATTTCTCCTGATGGCTATGATCATTTTTTTTCTATGACAGCAGATTGTGATAAGGTTTTGTGGGCCATCACTGAACGGTTTGAGGAGCTGCTTGCAGCTCAATTTATGCACTGTTGTGTTAAGCCACGGTGGTTTAATCAAGATTTATTGGG
The DNA here is from genome assembly GCA_009733165.1 of Naja naja. NCBI lineage: Eukaryota > Metazoa > Chordata > Lepidosauria > Squamata > Elapidae > Naja > Naja naja. Next base: position 127,992,303 of record CM019155.1, read on the forward strand.
TAAATCACAATTAACTGGTGTCATACATGCGAACTCATTAAGCAATATCTACAGTAAACTAAACCACAATCTCACACTTTTACAGTTTACACAACGTATGAATCCAGCCAGTGACTAGATCTAGATTACCCAGTAGATTTTTAATGGCTAAATATAGATGTTAAGACAAATCCTTCCCTCAGGTTGTAAGATAAACTGATCTTTACAGAGGAAACTTCGCCTGGTTGAGCCTTATGGACAATTTTCACTCAGCCTGGAAAAGGCACAAAGCTAAATTTCAAGCAATTTGACCTCTCCGTTTATTATCTAATTTTATAAAGGCCTGAGGCAGGCAGTGCAAAACCCAGACAGTGTGGTTTAGATATTGGCCTTGGTGTTCATCAGAGCACTCTCATCCCTTCCCATGGGAATGGTTTGGGTGGAAGACCACTTATCCCAGCTAATTATTTAATGAACCTCTCCAGGGTGCCCCATCCAAGAGCTTTTTCTCTGACAAGATTTAACCCTTACTATCTCTGCTAACAGAGAGAGGATACAATAATACGAAAAGCTAATTGACTAGGAGATATCCATGCAGCCTTAAAAACATCAGTAACACATGTAAAACTGATCTATTAAGCCAGCTCCCTTTTTTCTGACTGATGTTGCTTTTAGTATCTAGGAAGGTAACCAAATTCTGTGCAATTGCTATTACTATGAGGATATCAACACTTTAATCTTCTTACCTGCTAGATAGTGAATGTCCTGTTTTATTTCCCCCCCAACAAATCACACTGGGAAAGGTGGAAGAGAAGAGGATGGAATCAAATATAGAGTGGTAATTGGTCCACTGTTGGAAGGACCAAGTTTGGGAAAGATCAACCTGGAAAAAAATTATTACTAAAAGTCAAAACTTGATGGCACATAATAAACAATAGTTAAGATCAATTAAATTGGGGGTTTTCAATTCAATATGTAGAGTGTGAAGGATGTCTGTTTGGGTTTATTTTCATGGTCATGATGTGCACTGAAGATAGTGTTTGATTTCGTTGTACAAGATGCAATGACAATAAACTAAACTAAATTAGCTTTTGATATTTTTAAACTTTAGATATCTCTTATACATTATATACAGGTGAAACTCGAAAAATTAGAATATCGTGCAAAAGTTCATTTATTTCAGTAATGCAACTTAAAAGGTGAAACTAATATATAAGATAGACATGCAAAGCAAGATAGGTCAAGCCATGATTTGTCATAATTGTGATGATTTCAGCTCATGAAAACCCCAAATCCAAAATCTCAGAAAATTAGAATATTGTGAAAAGGTGCAATATTCTAGCCTCAAAGTGTCCCACTCAATCAGCTAATTAAGCCATAACACCTGCAAAGGGTTCCTGAGCCTTTAAATGGTCTCTCACTCTGGTTCAGTAGGAATCACAATCATGGGAAAGACTGCTGACCTGACAGTTGTGCAGAAAACAATCAAAGACACCCTCCATAAGAAGGGAAAGCCTCAAAAGGTAATTGTTCCCAAAGTGCTGTATCACAGCACATTAATAGAAAGTTATGTGGAAGGGAAAAGTGTGGAAGAAAAAGGTACACAAGCAGCAGGGATGACCGCAGCCTGGAGAGGATTGTCAGGAAAAGGCCATTCAAAAGTGTTGGGGACTTTCACAAGGAGTGGACTGGGGCTGGAGTCAGTGGATCAAGAGCCACCACACAGAGACAGATCCTGGACATGGGCTTCAAATGTTATCAGAAGCGTCTTACCTGGGCTAAAGAAAAACAGACCTGGTCTGTTGCTCAGTGGTCCAAAGTTCTCTTTTCTGATGAGAGCAACTTTTGCATCTCATTTGGAAACCAAGGACCCAGAGTCTGGAGGAAGAATGGAGAGGCACAACCTGCAAGATGCTTGAAGTCCAGTGTGAAGTTTCCACAGTCTGTGTTGATTTGGGGAGCCATGTCATCTGCTGGTGTTGGTCCACTGTGCTTCATTAAGTCCAGGGTCAACACAGCCGTCTACCAGGAGATTTTGGAGCACTTCATGCTTCCTTCCGCAGACGAGCTTTATGGGGATGCTGACTTCATTTTCAACAGGACTTGGCACCTGTCCACACTGCCAAAAGCACCAAAATCTGGTTCAATGACCGTGGGATTACTGTGCTTGATTGGCCAGAAAACTCACCTGACCTGAACCCCATAGAGAATCTATGGGGCATTGCCAAGAGAAAGATGAGAGACGTGAGACCAAACAATGCAGAAGAGCTGAAGGCTGCTATTGAAGCATCCTGGTCTTCCATAACACCTCAGCAGTGCCGCAGGCTGATAGCTTCCATGCCACGCTGCATTGAGGCAGTAATTGCTGCAAAAGGGGCCCAAACCAAGTACTGAGTACATATGCATGCTTATACTTTTCAGAGGTCTGATATTGTTCTATGTACAATCCTTGTTTTATTGATTGCATGTAATATTCTAATTTTCTGAGATTGTGGATTTGGGGTTTTCATGAGCTGTAAACCATAATCACAATTATGACAAATCACGGCTTGAACTATCTTGTTTTGCATGTAATGAGTCTATCTCATATATTAGTTTCACCTTTTAAGTTGCATTACGGAAATAAATGAACTTTTGCACGATATTCTAATTTTTTGAGTTTCACCTGTATTAGGCATACATCTGTATCTTATTTTATTGTTGCTTTCTTTTACTTCACTTTTATTTTCTAGTATTACCTTATTTTGGGAATTTGATTTTTTTTTCTAATCTCTGACCTACATAAAATCATCCAAAATTCAGGCCAGATACTTCTCCAGAATTACTAAGCTTCTCCTATCTGCAGCAGTCTGAGTGCCAGGACTGTGTCCAATTGGATTAAATAAATGAAACATTAGAATCAATATATCAGCAGCAAACCCACAAAGTTAAAGTAACGGATGGAAACAGCCTAAAAAAATTAAGATTCTGAAGTAAATGTCTCCCAATCTTCCCTGAGTGAAGGAATTCCATAACTGGGATATTTTCATTGAAAAACTTTCTTGCAATAAACACCTTTAAAATAGATGCCTATTCAAATATAGGTTGCTTGGGCTACTGCATTGTTTTCCATTACAATCAGCCTTTAAAGATGACTCATAACTTTCCATTTGGGTAGAATATGGTGGCTAGTTTTTTGGTGAGCATATCTTGATTTGTGTATATTGTGGCTATTCATTAAAATACTGAATTAGTTGTTGTCTGCATTTGATCTCAACCCCAAATACTAGTGCTTCCTGTTAAACAACTTGAATCCAAGAATCTGAAGGAGAAATCCTTAAAACCTGAAGTTTTAGGTCCTGCACTCTGATCTTGATTTAGAATCAAATTAGCAATGGTTGTTACTTTTTTCCCAATCCTTAGCTAATGTAACCACAACCAGTTTTGAGTGTGTAAATGCTTAGAGTACATTGGATAATAATGTATACTTTTAGACCAATAAAAACCATACTGTAGTTTTAAATTGCAGAGATATAAACAATTTATTTGATATTTTCAGGAGAGCTACATTGGGAAAAGATTTATTTTTCAAAGTAAGCCATTAAGGCTATCAGCAATCCAGTTCTGATTATTACTGACCCAGCTGCCAGTCTGTTTTTTCCTCTCCTGTGGGTGGAGTGAAATCTTACATTTTTCAATGTACCTTCAGCAAAAAGATTAAGCATGTGGTTTTTGCTATTACAGGTTTATTCTGAATACTGTTTCAGTTGGTGAAATTTTAAATGTGCTTGCTGATTTCCAGCCAGACATATTTTAGAAAATGGATTGGGTTTATTTTTATTGTAATACACTTCAAAGGTTAGCTAAAAGGGAAGGCAGAAGGTTAATAAATATAGCAAATAAAAGCAGCCTGGGGAGGATTCTTGCCTTTGCGCAACTGAAACTCAAGTGCTTCTTCGTTTATTTACATTTAAAACAGGATAGAAATAAGACTGGTTGTTCAAAAATAAAGACCTTATTCCCACAAGGCACTAAGCCACAAACTGGACCACTACTCCAACTTAGGGGTGGAAAATCTGCTTCCGTCTTTTCGTAGATTGTTGAAATCTACAACGCCATTCCCACCTTTCGAGGTTGAAACCACAGAAAACTGCAGGGCTGCAATCGGTAACCCCCCCCCGCCCCGCCCCGCCCCGCAAGAAAGCATCCTACGGCACCCAGCATCGCCTCTTCGCCCGTCTGCAAAAGGCGCTTTTCCTCGTTGAAGCCTAAAAGATCTTGCAAACCTAGGCATTTTGCAACGATCCGGATTCAAGACGCAGGAAGGCGAACCTGCAGCAACTATTCCTTCCATCAAATGTTGATGGAAGGAGCAATCGACAGGTGCGACAGGCGTCACTCCCGAACCGTCGTTGTGTTTTCCAACTTGGATCGCTGCATAGTTCTAGCACTTAGCGCCTGGGTTCAGTGGGTTTCGCGAAATCAAAAACGTGGCTTAAATGAACCGTGGCTAAGTTAACCAGGGAACTCGTGTCGTGCAGCTACTTTTCATGCCAGTTGCGGGATTCGAACCCATAATTTGGATGGAAGAAAAGTATCCCTTAAAATAAGCCCAGATGCGCAGCATCAAGGAGCCAAAAGGCGGGGCCCAATGGGAGTCAAGCGCGCGCGAGCCTGAGGGTGGGACCTCATCGTGGTTTGGAATGTTTGGGGCGCGGCGCTTCCGGGTTGGGCTCCTGACATTTCTATCCAATCCAGACGCGCCGCGGTCCGCACAGCGTCAGTAGGCAACACGGACGCATGCGCTGTTTGAAGGAGCTCTAGCTGCAGCGCTTTCCTCTTCGTTTCTTCAACGAGCGCATGCGCGGTGTGATTGGGCGGTGTCGGTTCCGGGTAAAGCGGGGACAAGAGCGGCTGCGGGAGCTTCTTGATTAGATCAGCCATGGCGCAGCAGCGGCGACAGCGGCCCCGGGCGGGGCGGGAGCCGTGCCGGTGTCCGGAGTGCCAAGATTAGGAGTCGAGACCGTGAAAGGTCAGGCATTTGACGTGGGACCACGTTATACAGACTTGCAATACATCGGCGAAGGGGCGTACGGCATGGTCTGGTAAGTAAGCACGAGCCCTGCAGATTGGCCCTGAACGGGAACCATACCTGAAACGTCCCAACTGTTGTCTGGCGTGCCTCTTCCTGCAAACTGGCTTTGCGCGGCCACCGTACCCTCCTTTAAAAGCTTCCGCCATGTTGTTTCTTAGTTACCAAAGTCCTACAAGGCTGCACGTTATTTTGCTTGATCCGGAACTTGCTTCCCCTCCACGCCCCCCCCCAAAAAAACTCCTTTAAGGGTCCCTGCCCCGCCGGGTCTTTTCCTTCCGCACCCGGCGCCTGGCGACTTCGGATCCATTCCGTTGCAAGGGGGCGTTGCAGTGGCTGTCTCAAATCTGGCTTCTAAAGCCCAAAACGGTCGTCTCAACTAGCCCTGCCAAGTCATTGTTGTATTCCGAGCGCCTTCCCGAAAGCGGCCTTCTCTGGCTGTTATCTTCCTGTGCCACTATTTGCAAATTTCCTGTGAAAGGCTTAGGGTGCCTTGCAGCTGGGAGTTGCTTTTTTACCTGTTAACCGATATGCTTTTTGTACTTGTCGGTATCGAGATGCCAACACAAAACAAAACAAAAAAACCGCGAATGTTAACACTTTCCTTTTCTCTGTGGGCGCAGCAGGTTCAGTAAAACAGCCTAATGGTGAACTTTATTTAGTACCACAAATCACAGCCCCCCTCCCCAGCATTTCTCTGAAGTGTTGGCAAGCCTGTATCACTCCATTAACTCTTCCTGCATTATAGTTATTAAGCTGCACAGCAGCCTCTATCCAGGTGTCAACTTCAGCCTGGCGTCTGGCCTGTTTAGATCACTATTCCTTCAGGGCAGATATATCTTCACTAACTAGGCTAAGTATATAGATACTAATTGATCTAATTATAATACATGCTGGCTTCTATTCTCTGTTCAGCCTTTGGTTTACATTAAAGCTAAGACTATCGTGAGTGCTGCACTGTTACTACAATGATTCTCAAGACATTTATTGAGAATTATTTTATTCCAAACTGCCATTCATTTAACATGCGTAACTCAAGTATCATATCAGACTTTCCATATTCTGTAATACTCCCATTTTTTTATTGCTTGTAATCTGATCTGTGTAGGTTTGGAACTAATATACTTTGTATTAGTCAGTGCAACACATATACACCCCATGTTTCTGTGGTAGAATGTATATTTGATGGTGGTAATAGTACTTGCATGATATACTTATCAAGCAACCCAGTTTTCTAGATTTGCAAAACCTATCTGCTGATGAGATCTCAGAGGTTTCACTTCTGTTCGGTAGCCTTGGCAACAGCCAGCTCTTTCTCAGATTATAATAGTTGTTGTCCCACATTGGTATAATGTGTTATTAGTGTTTTCTCATTCCTTCCTTTGCTCTTTTGTTGAAGTCCAAAATTAAAACAAACATTCAAGCTTTCTGATGGTTCATCTTGTGCATAGAATGTTTCTTGTGAGTTTCTAGGGTGATCCTCTTCTATTGGAGAGTGAAATAGTTTATCAGTTTTGATAGTAAATGATTGTAGAGTCACTTGTCTGAGATGGGCAGAAATGAAGTAAAAATAAATAAAAATATACTGAGGATTCCAGTATGCATTTGCATTTGTCTCTTTACAGCTCAGCATATGATCATGTCAACAAGATCCGAGCTGCAATCAAAAAGATCAGTCCTTTTGAGCACCAGACATACTGCCAACACACACTGCGAGAGATCAAGATACTACTGCGCTTCAAGCATGAAAATGTCATTGGCATTAATGACATTCTTCGTGCACCTACCATTGATCAGATGCGTGATGTGTATCCTTGCAGACAAGTCTTGTGTCTTTTCATTTGTGGAAGGACATCTGCTTGGAGAAAGGTGTATGCATAGAGAAAATGTTCTATTATCTATTCAATCTTATTCTGGTCCATTTTTAATTAAATGCACTGCATAGAAGCTTTATCTCATTCTGAATATAATGATGTAAAATAGGATATGATTATGCCAGCATCTGGGCTGGATTCTATTTGCCTTCTGGCATGGCTCCAGGTGTTGCTTTCTTAATAATTGAACTTATGAAACAGTTGTCTCTGCTTCTCTTATGTCCTCTAAAATTAAGAATGTTTTTTCAATCACACCCCTTGGCTTATTTTTACACAGCAGCTGGTAAAGTGATGATGATCTACTTTATACAGGAGATGAATTGAACCTGGTGTGAATCTGGCTTCAGTTATGCTTCTTTCTAGCTTTGAGCTATTAAAAGCAAACTTAATTTGTGGCCACCGTTGCCATTTATTTGACCACTTTTAGAGATACTTCCTTCTATATTCTTTGCAGGAATTTACTTTCCTTGACAGTTTCCCTTCCTTCCCCTTTCCTGGTGGAGAGGGGTACTGTTTGTCTTTTTTCAGATATATAGTTCAGGATTTGATGGAGACAGATCTCTATAAGCTTCTGAAGACCCAGCAGCTCAGCAACGACCATATTTGCTACTTTCTCTATCAGATTCTTCGAGGGCTGAAATACATTCACTCTGCCAATGTGCTTCACCGGGATTTGAAGCCGAGCAATCTTCTCATCAACACCACATGTGACCTGAAGGTGGCATTCTAAATCTTTTGCTAGGCCTTCTGCACCTGGCAACAATCTCTTCCTGCTTCATTCTGCAGGGCAATTAATTCTCCGTTTAATTGGGGGTTGCTACTCCATGGTTCTCTCTCTTCTTACAGATCTGTGATTTTGGCTTAGCCCGAATTGCTGATCCAGACCACGATCATACAGGATTCTTAACAGAGTATGTTGCCACTCGCTGGTATCGAGCTCCTGAAATCATGCTAAATTCCAAGGTAAATTAAGCAGAATGGATAGAACATGTTAGCCAGAACACCCAAAATACATTTATTATACCTCCAATAGTTGAGTGTAAAGTTTCCCAGCTTCTCAAAAAAGGAAAGATAATGCCTTGCACTGCTATAAAAGCAACATGATTAGGTTGTAACACAATTCCGAAGCCCAGATCAGCTTGGCAAATGGATGTTTATAAAGTTTCAATGTGCAGCAGAACCACAGTATCACAATTCTTATATTTTCTTTCACTTACTTGTACAAATGACCATAACAGTTCTAGCATATCTAACCCACACAGAGGCCCAACTGAAGGATGCTGGTATGAGGAAGACTGTTGCATAGGCTAGGCTGGAGGAACTTAAGTTTTCCTGAAAATGTTTCCTTTGCTGGGTATGCAGTTTAAGATGCCTCTCTTAAATTAAACTGAAAAGTTAATTTGCTAGGAAGGAAACGTATCCATGTCAATAAAAGGATGACTATGCATGGCTTAACAACAGCTGAGAGCAGAGTGGATCAGAGTCAGAAATTCTTAGCTTTTATTTCTGTGTCTTTTCCCCCTCCCCAGGGCTACACTAAGTCCATTGATATATGGTCAGTGGGTTGCATCTTGGCTGAGATGCTGTCAAATCGACCTATCTTTCCTGGCAAGCACTACCTGGATCAGCTGAACCACATCCTGGGTAAGAGGGAAGGCGACTGAATAAAGGCTTTGACAGGGTGGCCTAGTAAAAGTCTTGTTCTGAGCAGCTTCTTGAATTGGTAACTGATTCTGTCTTTCTCCTCACGAGGCCTCCTCATTCATTATAAGTTTAATGCCCATTTCCCTCTAGGGCTAGCAGTTACATAGATCTGCAATGGCTCTCTCTACAGGTATTTTGGGTTCCCCGTCTCAAGATGACCTGAATTGCATTATCAACACAAAGGCTCGCAATTATCTCCAGTCATTGCCTCAAAAGCCCAAAGTTCCCTGGGCTAAACTGTTCCCAAAGGCTGATTCCAAAGGTAAGGGAGAAAGAAGGCTGAAAATGCATGGTTTCATCCTTTGCCTGGCATGTTTGGCTCTTTATTGATAAATCAGTCTTCAGCTACTGGCTGACAAGCCAGAATTATTCAGCCTTTTGTAGCTTGGTAGGCACTATTAATGTTCCATCAAAATCAATATTTTGACATCAGAGGTTTTTTTAATTGCACATTTTAGAAATGGAGGAGCCCATCTGTATGTGCTATTAACAGTCTTCCCATTGTTATTTTATTTAAAAGTTAAACTTCTGTATCCTCAACTGTTTTGTAAAACTTTCACCAAGCCATTCATCCACTAGTGGGGCCCAGTATGGGTGAAGACTATTTGTACACTTCATCATTTAGAAATTGGTTATCCTTTTTAATGTGGTTGGAGATCTTTATGCAAAAACTGAATGGTGTGTAAATTCAGTTGCCTAAAACAACATATGTGGCACAATACCATATAGGCAGAATGGCCCTATATGTTTCACTTTCTACTTTCATTTAGATTAGAGGTGGGGAATTGTGGTCTAAAAGGCTGGCTCAGGAATTCTCAGGAATTCTGGGAGTTATAAGTCATAAAAGAGCCATAGTTCCCCACCCATGATTTAATTAGGGTTAGGGTTCCAATAAGGATTAGCAAGAAAAGATAATTCTTCTGTCATTTAAACAGTCTGTGCTGAAATGTGCATTCTCTCTAACTCAGTGCAGGAAGACTAACTTCCTTTCACTCTCTTCAGTTGTACCTCACAATTTGAAAATATTTATTTATTTATTTATTTATTTATTTATTTATTCGACTTATATGCCGCCCCCTCTCCCGAAGGACTTGGGGCGGCTTACAAAATAAAAACCACACAACAATAAGTTAAATAAAACCAGATTAAACAAATCAAGCCGAATTAATACTAAAATCACAACATTAAAACACTAAAAACCATCCCACCCCAGGGTCACAGCCCGGGTTGATTAAACAACCAGGTCTTCAGGTCGCGACGGAAAGTGCGGAGGTCAGGGGCCAGGCGGAGCTCCAGGGGAAGTTGATTCCAGAGGTCAGGGGCCGCGACAGAGTAGGCCCGTCGTCGGGGGACCGCCAGCCGGCACTGTCCGGCTGACGGGACCCCAAGGAGCCCCTGTCTGTGAGATCGCACAGGGCGGTTAGTGTTCGATGTTGGCAGCAGTCGCTCCCTTAACTAATAGGGACCCATGTCCCTAAATCAGCCTTCCTCAATACGATAACAAGTAAATGTGTATGCTACAGTCAATATCATTCCTAGCTCTCAGTGGAAGATACATGCTGAAGGGGAGATATACAAACAGTATCTTATACTAATTCTAAAGGCTTTTAAAAGTTCTCCTGTGTGACACTGATATGCAGTTTTTTAAATACAGCTGGTTACCAGAGCAGCTTAATCTGAAACAGAAGCAGGCAATTTTTCTGTGGTTGAAGGATGCAGGGTATGCGGTGAAGATGAAGTAATATTACTGGAAGAGGGCCAAAAGTTTTGTTCCTTATTTTGGACAAAATGTTGCATTAAGCTTCAGATATCAATAGTTATTGCTTTGGAGATAGAAGGGGGTTCTAGTAGACTAGGAGTGCCCTGATGTACTATCTTCCTTACATTATACTATTATATGATATATAGTAATATTATATATTAGTATGTTTTTATTTATTAAACTTGTATGCTGCCCATTTTCCCTAGATGTGACTCAAGGTGGCTTAGTATCATAAAAACATGATAAAACATTAAAATGTTAAAACACTAAATGTTAACATTACAATTTATTTAAAATTGACAAAATGGGAAGGAAAGTAGAAGATGCACAAAGGGAGGAGATGGGATCTCAGTCCATGAACCACCTTCAGAATTACACACACACACACACCTTCCCCCAAATTAAGTATGTAAAGCTTCAGTACAATATCTCCTGTTTATGTTATCCTTTCAGAGTAAAAAATGCAAGAAATTATAGGTGGTAAATAACATGTGTATAAAAACCTATTTCCATTGATCCACCCAATTTCTGTTGCCCAATTCTGTGTTTCTTCTCTAAAATCACCTCTTTCCATCAGTTTTCAAAGCCCCTTTATTCTTTATTGTCTGTTCTGGCCATCATCCGTTAATCTAGCTTTTATGTATACGTCTTTCCCAAGCAGACATGAGACAGCACCATTAGTAGAAAGTGGTAAATATTGGTATTCTGTTAGACTTATTTAATTTGTAAATAAGACTTAAGATAAATAGAATTAAGGATCTGAATAGACCGAATAACCAGGAAAACTTTAATTTCTGTTAAAGATATTGTTCATATAAACTCTGGCTGCTATATTAATGAAAAACTTCAAATTATAAAAAAAAAATTTAAAGAGAGAAGTATTTGCCGCATGTAAGTATATTACTAGTGGTATCTAGGTTTATACTACCTTGTAATTTTGAATTGTCTCATTTCAAAAATTGAAATGGCAGCTGGAGAAGACAACAGAATTGGTTAAGGGTGGGGGATTAGGAAAAGCACTGGAGTTCTTGAGGAAGAAAAGTGAGCTGAGGAAGATCTTTGAATTAAGGTGAATTTATTTTTTTGAGCAGTGCTCTGATACACAGATAGTAGATTAAATTGGCAACCGAGATTTTGAATAAAGAAATGGAAATTCTGCTTCATATAAAATTATAATTTATATGAAATTTCTGGCCACATGAGAAGAGGTGAGAAGTCAATAACATCAATCATACTGAAAGCAAATAAAAGATAATTTATAATAACTGTAGTGACTATGTTTCTTCTCATAGGGGTAGCCACTGTTTTTCAGTCTTGGCATCTTTAAGATGCCTGGACTTTAACTCCCAGCAGGTTGGCTAGGGAATTCTGAAGTTGAAGTCCACACATTTTAAGTTGCCAAGTTTGAAAAAGACTGTCATCCACTTCGGAGGCATCCTGCTTTTGTTATGTGAGAGGGTTTTGGACTTAGTAATAGCGCTTAGACTTGTATACCACTTTATAGTGCTTTGCAGCCTTCTCTAAGCGGTTTACAGAGTCAGCCTATTGCCCCCAACAATCTGGGTCCTTATTTTGCCCACCTCAGAAGGACGGAAGGCTGAGTCAACCTTGAGCCTGGTGAGATTCAATCTGCCAAATTGCAGGCAGCCGGCTGCAGCAGAAGTAGTTTGCAGTACTGCACTTTAACTACTGCGCCACCGAGGCTCTGTACCTTACAAAAGGATGCAGGCCCAAATCCTTGGTCTGAATTGGCAGCATTTTCTTAGGGGGAGAATGAGCCCTCTGATTCAGCCTTCAGATTTCATCTACCTGCTGAGACAAATGATCTCAGAAATCAGACAGTTGCTTCCTGCATTGCTCTCTGCTACCACTGGGGGATGCATCGCAACCATCCCTTTCCTAAACAAAGGGAATATTCTTGTTGCCACGTGTGGTCCAGCAATTGATCCTGCACCCTTGACCTTTTTTTATCCATTTCAGCTCTGGACCTGCTGGATAAAATGTTGACCTTTAACCCCAATAAGCGTATCACAGTGGAGGAGTCTTTGGCACACCCTTACCTCGAGCAGTACTATGATCCTTCAGATGAGGTGTGGATTCTTTTCTTTGAAGGGGTGGGGTGTGGGAATCTTTTAAAAGGATGACCAGAGAAGGAGTCAGAAATTGGCATAATGGCCTTAATGCAGCTCGGAAGCAGAATTTCTACATATTGTTTCTCTCTCTCTCTTTACCTGCACACTAGCCAGTTGCTGAGGAACCGTTCAGGTTCGACATGGAGCTGGATGACTTGCCCAAAGAGAAGCTGAAAGAACTGATATTTGAAGAAACTGCACGATTCCAGCCTGCCTATCAAGGGCCCTGAGAGCCTGCCCAGGCCAGTGGCAGGTATAGCCGTTCATCTTCAAGGGTGGCTAATTTAGCCCGCCCGCCCCCAAGAAAGTATTTCAACCTGGGATGATACCTATGAATCACATCCCCTAATTATGACATTACTTATAAATCTGAGGAAGGGGTTTCATAAGCAATGCACCATCCCCAGAACCCTCTGCCTTCGAAGCATCAGTTTAGAATACAAAAACAGATGGAAGGGACCTTGGAGGTCTTCTAGTCTAACCCCCTGCTTAGGCAGGAAACCCTATACCATTTCAGGTTATCCAATCTCTTCTTAAAAATTTCCAGTGTTGGAGTATTCACAACTTCTGGAGACAAGCTGTTCCACTGATTAATTGTCCTCACTGGCAGGAAATTTATTCTTAGTTCTAGGTTGCTTCTTTCCCTGATTAGTTTCCACCCATTGCCGATTTCACTCCTGAACAAATGGGATTAAACAGCAGCCCTGGTTATCCCCATGGGTTTATTTATTGATTAAATGTGTATGCTGTCCATCTTCCCCTCTGGTGACTCTAGGTGGCTTACAATAAATAAAAACAATGAAAAATATTAAAATGACAGATATTAACATCAAAATTAAGAAAGATGGTTAAGGAAGAGAGCAAAATACAAACAGGGTGGAGCTGAAATCTTTTCTCTGTCCACTATCCACCTTCAATCTGGAATGGGCCCCATCGGGATCCCAGGCCAATCCACAGGACCAGGCTTTAAGACCCTTCTGGAAGGCTAAAATGGTGGGGACTGATCTCGCCTCAAAGAATTCAATATTCCAGAGGGCGCAGAGCCACAGCTCTTCTCCTGGACTGATAACCCTTTGTGGCAAGAGAAAAGAGCCGCTTATGACAAGCCTGTGTTTTATAACATATTGTTATTCAACGATTAAATGTGGCTACATCTTAATGTACAAGATAGATAACTGAACTGTGGTCAAGACCTCCCAGGTACCAGCAGATGAATCTTCATGGGATCTCTTCTTCTTTCAGGTCACTGTTTCACCAGGAGATGATTTGGGATTGTACCCAGCTCCCACTTTGGAATGTTGAGGGGAGCACAGGATTCAGGGGTACCAACTCCAGGGTGCCCCTGTGGATTTGCTGTACAACTGCGCTTTGCTACGTGGCTGTGAACCCTGGTAACCCATCTCTGGACCCCCTTAATGTGATGTGTTGGGGTAAGACCCTGGTGCCCAGGTTAGGGAAGGGGGAGCTAATCCCTCCCTATTGGAGGGCAAAGAAAACAGTCTCCCCTCCCTTTATCCCGTTTCAAAGCAACGAAAGGGTTGTCTCCTTTTTGGCATTTTACTGTTTCTGTCAATGAGCTAATAAACTAATCCTATTTTAGCAGGGCCATTTTCTGATCCCTTGGGCATTATTAGCAAGGGCAACTGAAATCAGATCCTGGTTCCTGGACGTACACTTTGTATCTTTCTTCTGTAATCCTCTGAACCCCACTACATTTTGAACACTGAGAGCAGAACCTTAAACTTTCTGACTGCCCAGCTTTTCTGCACTCCTTAAGAATCCAGAAGCCTTGATTCCTTCCTGCACAAATAGAGGGCATGTCTGTGCTGGTGTTTATCAACTGATTTATGCCACTTTTGAAACACCTGAAATGCACATCTGACCTTGGCGGTCATTTTAAGGAACTTCTGAAATGCAGTGCAAGGAAAGATCCTGTGATGATGAAAAAAATGTCTGGTTTGAGAGAGACAAATATCTTTCCCACCGCTTCAAACTGTTCTGTAAGAAACCGTGCAGATGAAAAGGAAGTCCTTACATTTCTTCTGCTTCCTCAACCTAGAGACTATTTTTGTTGTCTGCCTTCCTTCTCCGCCCTTGCATTTAATAAATTGGGTGAGTGTGTGTGTGCGTGTGTGTGTGTGTGTAAACTGCTGCATACCTTGAAAAATAAGTTGTCCTCTGCAATGGCACAGCACTTTGTCTTCTTGCTGCTACGAACTAACATGGCTGCCCTCCATTCCTTTTTCAATATTTTTGATGCCGATTTTTAACTCCCGCTCTTCATCATGCAAAGAAAACTCCCTCAAGGAATGGAACTTACAGTTTGGGGCAAGTATGAATTGGGAAGTGGAAAATCACCAATCACAGTTCTGTTTTCTAAAGGGATAGTCCTGCTCCCCAAAACCACCAGACTGTGCCAGGTAGAAAGGATTTGTTTGTTTTTTGAGAAATACAAGGGGTTGTTTGAGTGTCCACTGTCATGAGTGGAAATGAACTGCTCCCCCCTTGAAAGCCTTGCAGGAAAATTGCTGCTCAGGTGGCCCCACCTCTCTCCTTCCTTCCACATGTGCCATTTTTCAGAACCAGTTTGGACGGTTGTTTTTCCTGAAACTTCTAGTTCTCAAAGATGAAAAATGCTCTAAGCAGAACAATGGGATTTGGGACATGGTTTGTTTGTTTGTTTGTTTGTTTGTTTGTTTGTTTGTTTCCCTTACCCTTCCATTGAATGAAGGAGAAGCTTCTGTGTTCAGACAGCATTGCCTGCTTGTCCTAGCTGTGATGATATGCAGTGAGCTTTCTTCCTAGGGTGTGTTGCCATTTGAAGGAACTTGCATTAAAGGGAATTAATGCTTCTCCATCTTTCCCTGCTTTGGATTGTATAAAAACCCTAAAATAAATCATTCCTTTATTCCTTCAGCAGTTGCTTTGTCTTAATTTGTGGGCGGTTGGGGAGAATGGATCGTTACACTAGAGCTGTTTTCAAAAAAGCAGTTACAAGGTCAGTCAATCTGAGAAGGCATCATATTTCAGAGATCAAAGTAAATACAGATAGTCCTCAACTTTTGATAACAATTGAGTCCAAAATTTCCATTGCTAAGCAAGATGATTGTTAAGTGAGTTTTCCCTCCATTTTGCCACCTTTCTTGCCGCAGTTGTCAAGTGAACCACTGCAGTTACGCTAGTAACCCAGTTAAGTGAATCTGGCTTCCCCGTTGACTTTGCTCGTCAGAGGGTCGCAAAAGGGGGGGTCACATGACCCAGGGGTACTGCAACGGTCATATGCCAATGGCCAAGTGTCCAAATTTGGATCACATGACCAATAAGGATGCTGCAATTGTCAGAAGAGTGAAAAATGGTCATAAGTATTTTTTTTCAGCGATGTGTATCTTTGAATGGTTATTAAATAAAGTTGTACGTCGAGGACTACTTAAAGAAGGTGCTGCAGATAAACTCATGGCAATGTAAGCAAACCTCAGAAGAGGGCAGTCAACTTTGCTGTGTATTTTTAAAATCAACTTTGCATTTTCCTCCGAGACAAAACGGCAACTAACATAATGCTTTTATCTGGGATGTAATATGGTCTCTTACATCATACCTAACCATGATGTTGCCAAAGTAACAGAACAAGCATCACCGCTTCACAGTGCAAGTGCCATCCTTTGCATCACAAAGTGATCCCCCTTCTGTGAATACCCTAGTTATTTCAGAGCCAACAAGAATGAGGTTCCCAGATAAATACAAAAGTAAACACATTAAACAAATACCTGGAGTCAGGCTACAAGTAAGAATTAAGAACTGGTTTGGCAGCTCAATGTGGTTTATAGAATAATTGGGGATATCTGCATATCTAATGGTTAGGGCAATTTCTTAGGGAATTTACAGTGCCTTTGATGATTAACTGGGATTGTTATTAATTTTAAGAGGAAGGAAGCTATTTGTGATGCAAGGGTTTCAAGACAGGATATACTGGCAAAAACGGATAATCAACAATAAAGACCTTGGCTCCACTGTTTCTCAATTTGGATTCTGCAGAAGGTTGATAAACTTGTATTCCCTATGTGACTGAGAACTAGAAAACTTGTATAAACTAAATACTTCCTGTAATACAAAAGCTGTAATTGGTGTTAGGTTATGAAATTAAAACCAAATCCATCCAGAGGGCCACTAGATAGGAACCAAAAAGGTACAGAAAACTCAAGATTTTTTTTTTAGCCTAAATCTGGTCGCCCTACTCTACCATTATTCATGGAATACTTTTATTCCAAGTATTATCCTCACTGCCTTGTATTTTGGTGAAGTGAGCTTTACCATTTGGGCATCACAGCTTCCTTGATCGAATGAAAGATGATTAAGTTCCAAGCCATTTCCATTTAAAGAAATATTAATACATTACCAAAACATTGCATGCTGCCATATTTTTTGCTGTTCAGCTATCCATAAGGCTCCTCCAACCCTATCTGAAGATGGTAGTAACAAAATATGAGACATTTTTTCATGACGTACAAGCATTATGTTCTAGAGCCATGGCTTAAACAAAAGTTTTAGAAAATACTTGAAACATTGCCACAGCTGAGGGTCCCTTAAAGATTGATATACAACAGGACGTAAGCAGCATATTCTTGTGCAAAAGCAATCAAACGCAGTGATCTAAATAGTTTTCTTCACAAGCTGAAGAATAACAGCCGATTCATGCAAGTCAGGGTTTCCCAACCTTGGTTGCTTTAAGATGTGTGGACTTCAACTCCCAGAATTCCCCAGTCAGCCATGCTGATAGACCCACCCATATTGCAGTGCTCTGAGAAATAGATCTTAAATCATGGGAAGCATTTTATCCATAAGGAGACGATCATTAAGGTAGGAAAAGCCCAGGCACTGGAAGGTAGTTTCATCACCTGCAGGTCTTAATCTTGTCTGCTAGCTAGATTATTATGTTTATGGGATTGTGGTTGTGGCTATTACTTTGCAGGTCATTATAATTCACTCATTAGTATTTGATGACATTCCAAGCCAGAGACTAGTGCCTGCTGTTTTCCTGGCAGCTTTTTCCAGAAATTTTCTGCTCCATTATGCTAGAAATAATATGGACCATCAGTCCTTTGTGTTCTTCCGAGAATCTTCTTTCCATTTTAGCTGGGTAAACATACTATGAGATACACTAGAATTTATTTCCCAACAATTTGGAAGCTTCAGAACTAGTTTTCTGCAGCCAGGAAAAGAGTCGTTTTTCTCTATTAATATTGAAAGTGCATTATTTGAAGTGAAACTTTTAAGGGCAGTTACCTCACTAGGCTGAGTGGAGCAAGCTTGTAAACAGATATTCTTTTTTTAAAATAAAATGTTTTATTTTTTGAAAACAGACATAGACAAACAAATACATAAAGAACATAAAGCATCTTTTTTTTGAGAACAGTGTGCTCCCGGGTGTCACTTCTCCATACAGACATAAATTCAGTTACATATTCATCTTATGTATTCTAATCCATATCTTATATCCATTTTCACGATTTTTTTCCATAGCTTTTCCATTTCTCTACTTTCTACAATCTTATTTTTAATTATTCCATTCTTTTCTAATTTCAATTACATTTCTTTTTCTAGTTTTCCATATCTTTCCATTTAATATTTTAACACTTTCATCTGTCCTGTTTACAATTTCATACTCTTTTTCCTTATAAATATTTTGGTCTGTAATTGCTAAAGCTGGAGTTATAACACCTTTATATCTTTTAACTATTATCTATTCAATTATTACTCAACACTTAAAGTACACCTTCACAAAACATTTTCTAACATAGCTATCAACCAAATTCTGCTTGGTACATTCCCTTACAAATACACATTAAATTTTTTAATGAGAGACAAAAAGAAAAAAGAAAAGAAATACATATATATAAAATACATATTTCTATTTCAAATTCAGCTCCACCTTTAATATTAATATCCATCTTATTAACAAATAACATCAATTATCATTCATTTTGATCATCTGTATTTCATATTAATTTATTACTATATTTAAAAAAGGCATTAAATCCTTTCATGTTTCTTTTAAATTTTTAAATTTTTAAATAATTAAAAACCTTATTCTCTTATCCTCTTTACATCATTTAATTACTAAGAAGAAATATCCCATGACATCTAACACATTTTCTAATAATATAGCAATATTATCCCATGTACCCTTGCAGAATTCTCTTTTTAAATTAAACTTCTAACCATTGTCTCTGTGTCTCTTAAATAAATTAATCCCTTTAATCCATGTACACTTTCCCTGTCTCTTTCTATCTTGTTCCAATCCTTTATAGCTTCTTTTCCATCCCCCCCTCTTCTTTTCCCTCTCTTTTTGTTCCTTTTCTGTCCAAATCTCCCTTCTGAGATCCCCCTTCTGCTTCTTTTTGGCATTATAATTACTTTTCAAATTGCACTTTTTGGTTGTTGCTTCAGATCTTAGCTTTTAACTCCTTTTCCCCTTCCTCTTTTTTTACCACACTTAAAACTGCTTGGTCATTAAAGATGGCTTCTTCTTCATCCCACCCTTCTTGTTCAGCAAATGTTTCTTGTTGGTTTTGATATTTCAGAATCTCCATTTCCATAAATGGAAATGCGGGGCAAAAAGTCTCTCTTTTTATTTGTGCTTCTTCTTTATATTCTTTAAGCATCATTTTCAGTTCTTCAAGGAGTGATGGCATTTTGAAAAGTTTTTTTTATTTTTTAAACAACCCCCAATTAATTTTAATCCATTTCACTAGGTTCCACTGCCAAAATTCCAGGAATCATACAATAGTCTATAGTTGTTTCTTGCTTCTTTTCCCACTTTCTCTTTCGAGGGGCTTTGTTATCTTGTAACAGGATTGCAGCTAAGATGTATCCTTCTCAAGTCTTTCACTCTCAATACTTTTTAGCTCCAGGTGGTCTCCTCCATTTTTCCAGATTCCACCCTCTTTTTGTTTTCCTCCTCTGCTTTCTCTCTTTTTAAAAGGCTTTTTGATTATTCAAGAATCTTTATCCCTTTGACACTTTATTTTCAGCTAAGAATAGCCTATTGATGTCAAAGAGGATTAATATCAATTCTTATTCAAATCTCTTCTTAACATTTAAGATCTATTAGAACTGTCAATTTTAAAGAGGAAGAAAAAACAATTCTTTTTCTTTCACTTTCCTTTCACTGCTTTAGAAAGTCTTTTTTAGGGATAGTATTATTCTTTGTTGCTCAAATTCCAGGTACCTTAAATGGGTGATTTCTCTGTTCAGCCCAGTCAGTCAAACTTTCTCTTTTCAACTTTCTCCTGCACGATCTTGTCCGGTCGGGTTCTTCTTTGAGGTGGCCATTTTTGACCATTGCTGCAGCTGCCTTTGGGAAAGGGAGTAAAAGCCAGTTGGGGAGGAGAGATGCAGCTCTCCTCGACCCTGCTAGCAGTCTCCCCTCTTCACCACCTCTACGGGGTGGCTTAGCCCCGAAACCAGCTGGCTCGGGGTGCTCCGGCGGTGAGCACAGATCAAAACTGCGCATAGTTGCGGATTTCGGTCTGTCTCCGAAGAATCTCATACCGGAAGTCTGTAAACAGATATTCTATTATGCAGCACAATAGAGGGAGCATTTATTACTGTTGTTCCTCTAAACAATAAGAGGAAATCATGCAGAATGTTTATTGCAGAACAGCTTGAGATTTATGACTCAATTAAGCTTCAACAAAAAGCAGGCATATATACAAATGCAGAGAGCAAGAGAGAAAGGTTTAGATGAAATTAAATTCAGTAGCATTCCAGAAGCAAGAATTTTCCAGGTGTGTGACCTTATAGCTCCCATAACCCTAGCAGGTAGGGAAAGAAGCTGAAAGAGGCAAAAATCATACAGACCTTCAAAACCAATGTTCCTCCATATTGGCAACTTGAAAATGTGTGGACTTCAACTCCCAGAATTCCCCAGGCAGCTATGCTATGCTAGCTGGGGAATTCTGCAAGTTGAAGTCCACACACTTTCAAGTTGCCAAGATTGAGGAATACAGTTCTAAATGCTGATGCTTTGTGGGAAATTCTTAGAGAAATTTGGTCAATGACTTTGCAACATTTAGTAGCCTGCAAAATATTTTTACTAAGTGTGGAAGGTTGGCAGAAAGAAAAGGCAAGAGGAGTTTTAGCTTCTCCTTAACAGCCAGTACGGGGTGTTTTTAGAACAGATGTCTATTTCTTTGCAGTCCACCTGTTTCAGAGGCAAGACAGAATGTATGTTTCTCCTCCACAAACCTGTCTGGTTGGTTGGTTGGTTATCATTAACATAACAATGCTTAAATGCATTACTCATTTGTAGAATTATTATTGTCTCTTAAGAAAATGGAGGGCAGTTTAGCGCTGATGTGATCATTAGGGTGTTTTGGATGAATTACTCTCTTCTCTCTTGCCTGGGCTGGGCTGCAAATAAGAGACTGTAGGTGTGAAGTGCTACAACTTAGTGGCAAAGCACATGTTAAGTGTGCAGAAGGTGCTAGGTTAGATTCAGAACACTTCTAGAGGAAGCTTTTTTTTAAAGTCCTATTTAACAACCACCAACTGAAGTATGAGCCAACAGTGTGCTGTTGCTGTGAAAAAAGTCAATGCAGACCTAGGCTGCATCAACAGATAGTATCAAAAACACACTAAGTGATAGTATAACTTTATACTGCGCAGATGAAACCACACTTGGAATACTGTCTGCATCCAGTTCTGGTCATCACAGTACAAAAAAGATTGTGAGACTCAAGAGTAGAGAGAAGAGCAACAAAGATGATTAGTGACTGGAAGCTAAAACAACCATTCTTCTATGTGAAGAATGGTTGCAGAAACTAGATATGTCTAGTCTACAAAGAGAAGGATAAGGGGTGACATGATAGCGGAGTTCCAATATCTAAGAGGCTGCCACAGAGAGGAGAATATTCTCCTATTTTCCAAACCACTTAAGGGAAATATAAGAAGTAATGGATGGAAGATTATCAAAGAAAGATTGAATAGAATAGAATTAGAATAGAATAGAATAGAATAGAATAGAATAGAATAGAATAGAATAGAATAGAATTCTTTATTGGTCAAGTGTAATTGGACACATAAGAAATTTGTCTTGGTGCATATGCTCTCAGTGTACATAAAAAGAAAAGATATATTCTAACCCTAACCTAGGACTAAGGAGAAATTTCATGATATCAAGAACAATTGAACAGTAAAATGATTTTCCTCCAGAAGGTGTGGGTGCTCTATTACTAAAAGTTTTCAAGAAGAAATTGGACAGCCATTTAACCAGAATGGTATGGGGTCTCTTTCTCAAGCAGGGTTGGAATAAAAGACCACCAAGATGCTTCCAACTCTGTTATTCTAAATTCTAAAACCCTGAGAAATCATAACCACTCAGTTCTTTTTTATAAAAAGAATTTTATTAAGCTTCAAAAATAAGTAAAAGTTCAAAATCATACAACAAAAAAGGAAAAGGAGAAAGAGGACCACAGGGAAAATTGGAAAAAGTGACATTAAAAACCACACATCCAAAATAACATTTTAAAAAGTTCCTTCCAACTCTCTTCAATATGGATTGAAGTTATAGGATAAAATACACTCATTTTAAGTTTAACACAAAAGATACAAAACTAAGAATATAAAAGATATACAGTACATACCAATCAATGAATAACAATATACAATATCATACTCCCAGTCTAAATAAAACATTACCCATTAATATCAATCCATAAATAACACTTACTAGTAAATATTTCTATTATCAAATGTGCACTTTACATAAATACATGAAGACCTACACAAATTAATCTCCGATAGCATGCAACACTTCTATAATCCAACAATATCTAATCAAATTCCAAAGCCAGAACTTCATTTTTATCAAGGAAAAAGTCCAAAAATGGTTTCCATATAGAAAGAAAAGCAATCAATTTATTATCTTTCATCAAAATAGTCCATTTTGTCCCCTCAGCCAGGTCCATTAACTTCACAAACCATTTTTTCATTGTGGGAATTCCTATATCCTTCCACCTCTGCCCATATAGAAACGTAGCAGTGGTTATTTTATATATATAAGAATATTCAGTTCTAACAGTACTGAGCCTCATAACTTCAAGGTTTCTTTGGGCAACCTCAGGGTGCAAAAAATATGGCTTGGGAAGGAAGCATTTGGCCTCTTTTAAGCTTTCAGGGTTTGTTTGTTGTTTTTGTTTTGGGAAGGTGTTAAGAAGCAAAGCAGAAAGTCATTCACTCCACCTTTAAACACCCCACCCACCTCCTCCTCCGTCAAAAGGGAAATTACCTTGCCTACTTCAGGAGTGTTAGCTCTCAACACTGAGGTAGCTGTTGAGCTGACAGAAACTGGCCTACTTTGTAGGCTGAATTATTGTAAAGATAATGAGGAAGTCCTTGAAAATCTTCCTATATGATCATAGAGTTTTGCACCTCTAAATACAGATAGTCCTTGACTTACAACAGTGTAAGTTCGCTTAGTGACCGTTCAAAATTATAACAGTACTGGGGAAAAAAGACTTAAGGCAGTTTTTCACACAACCATTGTAGCATCCCCATGGTTACATGATCAAAATTCAGACTCTTAGCAACTGACTCATATTTATCATGGTTTCTGTTATGTATGCAGGTTTGAATGTCATTGGTTAAGTTTGAACTGTTCTTGTAAAATGTCAGAAATGATTGGTTTAAAAGTGCGGAAAACCCTGCACTCTGATTGGCTGGCAAGGGCTGCTGGCTATAAGTAGCAGCCACAGACCAGCCAAGTCGGGTCTGTTATGAGCTGTAGTCACTAATAAACTCTTCACTGAAGCACTCCGCCTGACTCTTCATGCAAATCTAACACTGGCGAAGGTGGGATCCTTCCCGAAGAGAAGACAATGCGGAGAAGAAGCGAGAGATGTGTGTGACACCCCCAGCCCCGTTCGATCCGGACGGCAGAAGACTGGGACTCGTATGCAGATCGCTTCCAAATGTATTTGGAGGGAAACGATCTCGCGACATTTCCGAGAAGCGGAAGAGGGCGTCTTTCTCACCCACTGTGGTCCGCCATTTTCAAGATGGTGAAGGCATTGGCGGAGTTGCAGATGTGAAGGTAATGGACTGGCCCAACTTAGAAAAGTTATTAAGAGCCCATTACGCCACAAGTATCGTGCCTCATTAAGAGACACGAATTCTACTGTCGGGATCAAGGGGAAAGCACGTTAATGACTTGTGGCAAGTTTAAGGGACATTGGGGGTGCATGAATTTATCAACTTAGAAGAGGCCATGCGCATCGATTTGTTCTAGCCCTAAAAGACAAGGTTTTGCAGAGCAAATTACTAATGAAACCTAAGATCAGCTTAAGGAGGGCATAGAAGAAGCTTCTTCAGTGGAAGCTACCAAGTCCTCAGCAGCAGCCATGAAGAAAATTAATAAGGCCAAGCCGTCCTGATGTGGAAAAATCCACAACAACCCATTAGCAAATAGATTCTGATTCAGACTGTAGCGAGGTGGAGGAAGGAATTTATAGACTCAGAATGGAGAAGAAAAGGAAAGACCTTGGAAGAAAGAGGCAAGACTTTATTGCAGAGGTTGGGGGGCACCCCCGCACTGAATGCAAGTTTTTTGATACAATCTGTCTCCGTTGTGAAAAAAGAGGTCACCTAGCACGAGTCTGCAAATCATCCAGAACTCCACCAAGCAGAAAGAAGTTTCCTGACAAAGATTTCAAGCCTAACAACTTCAGTGAGAAAATGGGGCACAACACAGAAGCAAATGGGAAGAATGGAACTCATCAAACAGTCACCATTGGTCATTCTTCACCCTTAAGAAGCAGAAAAGTACATGTGAAGGTACTAATTGAAGGAAGGCCTTGCCAAATGGAAGTGGACTCAGGCTCCTATTTATCTATGGTGTCATGGGACACTATCACAGGCTACTTCCCAACATTCAGAAGAAGCATTTCCAGAAGCAAGCACTGACTCTTAAAGACTACCAAGGGAACAAGATTCCAGTAGTTGGAACAAGAGAATTCATTGTGAAGTTCAAAGGCCACACCAAACGTTTGCCCCTGACCATCGTGGACAAGGACGCCCAAGCTTGCTGGGACTTGAGTGGTTCAATCCACTAGGCATCGAGGTGACTGGCATCAATCACATGAGCAACACTGAATGGGAGGAGGCCCTGAAGTCTGAGTTTCCAGAGGTCTTCAGCGACGGATTGGGCAAGTATATGGGGACTCCTATCACTTTCAACCTAGATCCCAAGGTGCCCCCAATTCGCTTAAAGCCCAGAAGGGTCCCATTTGCTTTAAAGGAAAAATTGATGCACAATTAGATAAACTAATAGCTCATGGAGTTTTAGAGCCCACTGACCACTCCAGGTGGGAGACACCCATAGTCACACCAGTCAAGACTGATGGGTCAGTGAGAATCTGTGGGGACTATAAGGGGACATTGAACCATACACTTCAACAGAGCATATCCAGTTCCAGTGGTGCATCATTTATTACATTCACTTGGCAGGGGTACAGTCTTTGCCAAATTGGATCTGGCCCAGGCATATCAACAACTAACAGTTGATGATGCCACTGCAGAGGCCCAAACCATTGTGACTCATAGAGGTGCCTTCAAATGTAAAAGGTTACAGTTTGGAGTAAGCGTGGCACCAGGCATCTTCCAAAGCCTTATGGAAAGGATGCTCCAAGGACTGCCAGGGGTAGTGCCTTACTTTGATGATGTGTTAATCTCTGCTGAAAATGACACTCAATTACAAGAGAGACTCAGAGAAGTCCTTACCAGATTCAAGAAAGCGGGGTTAAAAGTCAAGGAAGAAAAATGCACTCTTAGAACTGACAAGGTTGAGTTCTTGGGCTATATGATTGACAAGCATGGCATCCACGCTACAGATGCCAAGGTTCAAGCAATCAAAGAAGCCCCTAGACCAAAATGCAAAACAGATTTGCAAGCCTTCCTTGGACTTATTAACTTTTACCACATGTTCCTACCTCAGAAGGCAACCATTGCAGAACCATTACACAGATTGCTTGACAAAAAGTCTGTTTGGGTCTGGGGCAGGAAAGAACAATCAGCATTTAACAGTATTAAAAGACTAATCACGTCTGATGCTGTACACATACAGTTCTCTGAGAATTTACTGACTTGTGATGCATCCCCCTTTGGATTGGGGGGGGGTTTGAGCCACAGGCTTCCCAGAGGGTGGGAAGCTCCTATTGCATTTTACTCTCGCGCCTTGACCAAAGCAGAGAGGAATTACAGCCAATTGGACAAGGAAGCATTGGCAATTGTTGCAGCTATCAAGAAATTTCATGAGTATTTATATGGGAGAACATTTACCATTGTCACAGATCACAAACCTTTGTTAGGCATTGTGGCAGGAGACAAACCTACACCCATTATCCTGTCACCAAGAATGCTGAGGTGGACTGAATTTCTTGCTGCTTATTCATACAACCTTATCCACAAGCCTGGCAAGGACATTGGACATGCTGATGCCTTGAGTCGTTGCCCACTTCCTTGTCACAAGGAGGACTTTGAACCTGAGGCACACACCTTTTTCCTAGAAACTGTTGCCAAACTTCCAGTACACGCTGCTGAAATTGCCAGAGAGACTGCCAAAGACACTTCATTGGGTATCCTATTATAGGCTGGATTAAGAAAGGTTGGCCTCTTCAAGATCTACCTCACCTTGCCCAACCTTTTAAATCCAGGCAAACTGAATTATCTGTATTAAGAGGATGTATTTTGTGGGGTAACAGGGTGGTTATTCCTGCAAAACTGCAAAGGGAGGTTTTGGAAATGCTACATCCTGGTATTGTCAGAATGAAGGGATTGGCCAGGAGTTATGTATGGTGGCCAGGTATTGACAAAATGGTTGAAAACTGGCTTGCATCTTGTCCCAACTGTCAGGTAGTCAGGCCTGCCCCACCTCTCACCCCCAAGCAGGAATGGGAATGTCCTAGGGGCCCATGGTCTAGGATTCACATTGATTTCGCTGGCCCTACCAGAGGGCACACCTTCCTTATCATAGTAGATGCATATTCCAAATGGCTAGAGGTAATCCCTATGGCATCCACCACAACTGATGCTGCCATCAAGCAGCTTAAAAGCTTTTGTAACCCACGGGTTACCTGATGTTCTTGTCTCTGACAATGGCCTCAATTTACATCCAACCCTTTTGAATCCTATCTAGCACAACTGGGTATCAGACATGCCCTGACAGCCCCTGGGTACCCTTCGCTAACAGCTGGGCTGAACGATGGTACGTTTTACCAAGGAGAAGCTTCAGCAATTGGGTCCAGGGGACATCACTGAGAAAGTTGAAAAACTTCTTAGTGTTCAGCACATCACTCCTAACCCATCAACTAACTTATCCTCAGCAGAGTTGTTGATGGGTAGGAAACTTAGGTCTCCCCTTGACCACCTTCATCCCACTTACGCACCCAACGCACCACTAGAATCCACTAGCAAAGTTCGCACGTTCAGTGTGGGTGATTCTGTTTATGCTAAGAACCTTATGGGTGAGCCTTCATGGATTCCTGCTGAAATAACTCAAATCACAGGCCCTTGTTCTTACAGGGTACAAACAGAGGATGGAGTCCTCTGGAGCAGGCACATTGATCAGCTTAGATCCAGGTTACCTCAGGAACATCGCAATTGTTCCTCTCTAGTTCCCATACCTAATGCTTTTCTAGGGGAGGGGAGGAACATGAGGATAATCAGCAAACAAGAATCAACCCCATGTGTAACGAGCCATTACGACAGGAACCATCCCAAAACCTGTCACAATGCCAAAATCCATCCTTACAAGTGGAAGATTGCACATCACTACCTGACTTGGGTGCTGACATTGGGCTGGAGATGGGTTGGGAGGAGAGACCAGATTCTAACAATCAAACAGGGTCTTCTTTCACAGGAAGTCCAACTAGGGAAATGTCAACAGACACATTTCCCCTCTCACTGGGTGAGAACGTTAAAACTTCCGAACCTCGAAGGTCTCAATGTACACGTAAGAGCCCCACCTATTTAAAAGAATACATTAGATAGGCTGGGGTTTGAGTATGGACTGAAGCTAGTGGGGAGGGGTGTTATGTATGCAGGTTTGAATGTCATTGGTTAAGTTTGAACTGTTCTTGTAAAATGTCAGAAATGATTGGTTTAAAAAGTGTGGGAAAACCCTGCACTCTGATTGGCTGGCAACTGTGGCTGCTGGCTATAAGTAGCAGCCGCAGACCAGCCAAACTGGGTCTGTTATGAGCTGTAGTCACTAATAAACTCTTCACTGAAGCACTCCGCGTCTGACTCTTCATGCAAATCTAACAGTTTTACATATTCATTTTCCAAATTAAATGTTAGCATTTTATAAACAAATGTTCATCACTGGGGCACAGTACAATCTCAAAATAATTGTTTACTAGTTTAACCTGTAACTTTTTAAATCTAAATTAAATATTTCCTTCATTATAAGTATATAAGCCACTGGCAAACTCACCCTTCTGCTTTCAACTCTTGTTTAAACTTGAGGTTGAGTTCACCTTGATTAAAAGATATTATCTGATCATAATACATAAGAGTTTGGCAGGCTATCTGTTAATTTTTTCAGAACTAGGATCCTCATCTAATCTTGGAGGTTTTAATTACTTTAAAGTAAGAAAAAAGATATCCTCAGGTTATGTTTCTAGCGATCTTAAGTTTCATTTCATCTTTCACAATTTCCAAGGGAATACACTATGGTTATTCTAGTGAATTAAGGGTAATCCTAGGCCCCAAAGTTGCTAAGCAACTGCATTGGTGCATCCAAAAGCTTTCTTACCATCCCTTCCCCCCCTCCACCCCCAGGTTTACTAATCCAAGTAAGAAGCATCATCAAACGGGGACAACAGCAAGGGGAGATGAGAATCAGAAAGGGAGTGGAGGAAAATTAGTGCAGATGGAAGGGGACAGATGTGCAGGTGTCAAAATAGGAAATGCTTAGAAGAAGTGTAGTAATGCCTCTTGGGAAAGGAAGAAGGCTGTAGATATACAGAGCAACAGTAGCAGCAGAAAAGATGACAACAAGCATCTGTTCAGACTGTTTATCAGAGAAGGAGAACAATCTTTAAGGCTGTCCCAAAGATACATTTTCAAAAGGCAACTGGATTTCCTTTGTTTTTCCTTGAAGATGTTTCGCTTTTCATCCAAGAAGCTTCTTCAGTTCTGAGCTTCTTGGATGAGAAGCAAAATGTTTTCAAGGAAAAAAAACAAAGGAAATCCAGTTGCCTTTTGAAAATGCACATTTGGGACAACCATGGATGACTGAGAATCTCCACAGACAAATCTTTCAGGTTCATCCAGGTGTCTTGTTTGCCATGCCATAAATATTCATCGTTGTTTGCAGAGGACAAGTCCAAACAGTGTTTCTTCATCTCTGAGGCAACCTGAAGTCAGTTTAAGGTCTTCTAATGTGAAAGTAGTGCTTTCCCTTTCATCCTAGCAGAAAACATCTCCAATGGACCATTTAGGTGGCATGGCGAGGGAAAAGCCTTGGCACGATTCAGTCAAGATCAGCAATCTGCTTGGTTCCAATTGTACATCAGGTCTGCTATGGCAGCAGTTGCCAACCAGTGGGCCGTGGCCCACTGGTGGTCTGCGAGAAAAAATTGGTGGTCCGCAGAGAAATGTCACCCCCAGAGCATCCCCTCCAAAGCAATTAATCCAGGCTGCGCTGCCCACATGGCCCGCGGGAACCCTCCCTGCCCACTCACTCCTTACCTAGCAAACTTGCCTGCTAAATTGCTATTTTTCCTTTTTCTGACCATCAGCTGTTCTGCTGTGCCGGGAGATTTAGATTAGCTAGAAAGCAGGAAATCATTGGATTTCTTGCTTTCTAGCTAATCTTTAGATGAGCTGAATCTTCGTTAGGGCTGAAGCAGTGCAGTCTGAGCTAGCCAACGGCAGAAACACAGATCTCTAAGTGAACCTGTGATTCTGTGAGCAACTCATTCTGCCTGCCTGCTTTGCCTGATTTTGAGTAAAAGTTGCTCTTTTTTAATAACAAATTCAATATTTATATAAATATTTATAATATTTACATATAAGCCATGCCCAGCCAGTCACATAACCACCAAGCCACACCCACAAATTAGGCCACACCTCAGAACCGGTTAGTGGTCCCTGGGATTTAAAATTATGAATTTGATGGTCCCTGAGGTCCAAAAGGTTGGCAACCCCTGTACTATGGGATCGCTCGGTCCAGTCACTGGCTAATGAGCCTCCTTGAATATCTGGTTTTGGTTACAAGAGAGACAGAACATCTCACTTGCACAGCCTACTTCTTTTTGGGAAGAGTTGGGCATTGCGATATCTCATGGATGACCAGACATGGGCCTTTAAGGAGGTCAGTGTTCCCATTGGTTAAAAAAAAAATCAGGAATTCAAATAATGTCTCCAGATCTTACATCTTACATAGGTATATCACCTTTTCCCCTAACATCAGATCAGAACAGGTAGTCCTCAATTTACAACCATCATTTGAAGTTACAATGCACTGAAAAGAATTTTTTTCACACCTCATTTAAAATGTTTTTCACCCAAACGTTGTGGCAGCCCCGTGATGACATGATCAAATTTGGATGCTTGGCAACTGATTCATATTTATGGCGGTTACAGTGTCCAAGGGTCATATGATCACCTTTTATGACCTTCTGACAAGCAAAGTCAATACGGAAGCCAGATTCACTTGACAACCATATTACTAAACTTGCTAACTTAAGAACTGCGGTGATTCACTTAACAACTATGACAAGAAATATCATAAAATATCGTAAAATATCGTAAACTTGATTGCAGGAAATACGACTTCAGCAACAGAGTGGTCAATGTCTGGAGTACTCTACCTGACTCTGTGGTTTCTTCCCCAAACCCCAAAAACTTTAACCTTAGACTGCCTACTATTAACCTCACTCCTTTCCTAAGAGGCCTGTAGGGGGCGTGCATAAGCGCACCAACGTGCCTACTGTCCCTGTCCTATTGTTTCTTTTATTTTTCTTATATGTATCCATTTCATGTATTCATAACTGTGTTTATACTTATACCTGTTATCTTGTAAGCAACTGACAAATCAAATAAACAAACAAATAAATTGGCTCACTTAGCAACAGAAACTTTGGGCTCGGTTGTGCTCATAAGTCATACCTGTACTGTGATGAAATATTTCATAGATACTACCAAGTTGACAGTGTCTGAATTATTGCAAGTTGGAATTTTGTTTTGATTCCAACCTGCTGCAATTTGATGACATCTAGGCGGAATCATCCACGGAAGTATTTTACAGAATTATTAATCTTTGGGATGATTGACAATTCAAAGAAATAATATTAATGCAGGGTTGAATCATCAACTCCATCCTGCTACAAGTTCAGGAGAGGAATTGATGGCAGATGTTCTTGTCAGCAAGTGGGAGGGGAAAATGGAATAGGGAAAAGCAGCAGGAACACTGACACTTTTCAAGAGAGGTGTCGGTATCATCTACATATTTTTTACACCCACAGATTATCACTCCCAAAAGATCTCATCAAGAGTTTCAGGTAGATGATAAAATTGCTGTCCTTGAGAACCTTCAGGCCTAAGGAGATCTCATGAGGAAGAATCTAGCCTATTCCTGAGAGATAATTCAGAAAAATGTAACTAATTACTGAAAAGCAGCAATTTCAACAGACAATACATGAGAACTGACTGGCGGCAATGAAGGTTATATGTCAGCCTGCCCAAAGGGTATCAGATTAGAGCAATATTTTTCAACCTTGGCAACTCTCAGAATTCACCAGCCTGGAAGTTGAAGGCCACCCATTTTTAAGCCGCCAAGGTTGATGAACACTGGGTTAGAGGAAACCGCTTAATGGCATGCAAGGTTCCCTTTTCAGTGTTTGTGCTCTGTGGGTAGACTTTCTTCATCCAGAGATAAATATAATACAAATATACAAATATAAATACAAATATAATAATGACAATTCAAAGGAATAGTATTCTGTGAATGTTCCAACATTGGAAATTCTTTTTAAAAAAAAAGATTGGACAACCATTTGTCTGAAATCGTATAGGGTTTCCTGCCTCAGCAAGGGGTTGGACTAGAAGAACTCAAAGGTCCCTTCCAACTCTGTTATTCTGTAATATTTCTTTAAATATTCTTTACTAACAATTATGTGTTCTGGACTCCCAAAGACTTTGGGCTCCATCAGACTGTTAATGTTTTAATAGTCCTTAATTATTGTGGTTCATTGTTTTTTAGCTGGATTGCTGCTTTTTAAATATGATCTTTACCATTTTCTGGTTATTTATACCTATTTTCCATTTATTTAGCTTTGCCATTTATATCTTGCCTACTCCCTTAAGCAAACAGACTATAAACAGAAACTCCCTTAAGCAAATAGAACAGAAACAGGAACAAGGGCAGCTAACGTTGCATCAGCACACAAGCTAATGTAGTATTGGAGAAGGCTGGACTGGATAAAACAATCAACTTCAGAAAAATACCTGAAATGTCCAGCCAAAGGTCACTGTAGCATCTTATTCATCCAAAAGTTGCTTAATGAAGGATGGTCTATTTCTTCTCAGGGCTGGGAAGGTTTTATGAAAAGTGGTGAGATATGAAACAGTAGTCCTTGACTTATGACCAAAGTTGAGCCCAAAATTTCTGTTGCTAAGTGAGACATTTGTTAAGTGAATTTTGCCCCATTTTACAACTTTTCTTGTCACAGTTGTTAAGTGAATCACTGCAGTTGATAAGTTAGTGACTCAGTTGCTAAGTGAACCTGGTTTCCCCACTAACTTTGCTTGTCAGAAGGTCGCAGAAGAGGACCACACAACCCTAGGACTCCGCAACAGTCATAAATATATGCCAAATACATCATAATTATATGCCAAATATATGCCAAATACATGTCATAAATACATGTCATAAATAAAATAAATACATGCCATAATAAATACAATAAATACAAAAATACAATAAATATAAATTATATATATATATATATATATATATATATATATATATATATATATATATATTCGTAGATTTTCATGGGTAAAGGTATGTAGGTCTTGGTATATTCGGGTCTTATCCCGTGTAAGATTGTTGCAGCCATGGTCTGGTTTCTGGATGGTGGTTGCCCAGCCAGATGAAAGGCAACCACCATCCAGAAACCAGACCATGGCTGCACACCAGTGCTACACCCCCTCCAACCCCAAACTAAGCAAACTGACACCACGCTATAAACACATAGCCAGACCTCAAACTTCGGAGCCAAACCAAGGCCCAGAATGTCACATCACAGCCTTCACCCAGGATACTACATCACAGAACTCAGGAGATCACAACACAAAACATCAGGAGGTTGCAGCACAGACAACGACCCAGGAGATTACAGCACCACACCCAGGGCGTCACAACAATAGAACTCAGAAGGTCATCACACAGCCCATTACCCAGGTCGTTACAACACAAAAGGCTGAGAGACACACAGCCAGCACCTCAGCCACACAGGGTCTCAGGAAAAAGCCATCAATCTGCATACATCAACTCCACAAACCAATCAAGAAGTAACAACACAGCCAACTCTAGAGTTTAAAAGGGAAAAACAGCCACGATCACACACTTCTCCCAGGAGAACGAAGCTGAAGAACACCAGCCTGAAGATGGCGGATGAGATTTCGTCGAAGCGTTGCCAAGGTATTCTCAATCTTACGGGACAAGACCCGAATACACCAAGACCTACATATATATATATATATATATATATATATATATATATATATATATATATTTGTTTTCGTAGATTTTCACGGGTAAAGGTATGTAGGTCTAGGTGTATTCGGGTCTTGTCCCGTGTAAGATTGAGAATACCTTGGCAGCGTTTGACGGAAATCTCATCCGTCATCTTCAGGCTGGTGTCTTCAGCTTCGTTCTCCTGGGAGAAGTGTGTGATGTGGCTGTTTTCCCCTTTTAAACTCTAGGTTGCGGTGTTGTTACTTCTGATGGGGTGTGGAGGGATGTATGCAGATTGGCGGCTTTTTCCTGAGGACCCTGTTGGCTGAGGTGTGGCTGTGTGTCTCTCAGCCTTTTGTGTGTAAGACCTGGGTAATGGCTGTGTGATGACCTTCGAAGTCTATTGTTGTGACTGGGTGTGGTGCTGTATCTCCCTGGGTCGTTGTCTGTGCTGCAACCTCCTGATTTTTTTGTGTTGTCTCTGAGTTCTGGATGTAGTATCCTGGGTGGAAGGCTGTGATGTGGCATTCTGGGCCTTGGTTGGCTCCGAGTTGAGTTGGTATGTGTAGGCGTCTTGTTCAGTTTGCTTAGTTTGGGGGCTGGAGGGGTGTAGCAGATGGTGTGCAGCCATGGTCTGTTTCTGGATGGTGGTGGTTGCCTTTCATCTGTGGCGTGGGCTTGGGTTAAGGAGTCTGGGTGAAGGAGATTGGTGGTGGCATCATGTGTTATTTTGGGTCCGGTGTTGGTTTTGTGGCTGGGACTCGTTTGTTGATTAGGGCTAGTTTCCAGATGTCTGGTAGGCGGGAAGTATCATCCCGTTTATTCATGTTATGGGGGTTTTCTCTATTTCGATGGCTTCCCTAATTATTCTCTTGTTGAAGTGTTCAGTATTGGAGATAAGTTTGGATCCCTCAAAATCAATTTCATGTCCTGTGGCTTTAAGGTGCTGGAAAAGGAGGAAGTTTTTTCTTTTTCTGACTGCGTTCTTGTGTTCTCGATGCGTGCATTTATTCTCCTGTTGGTTTGTCCATGTATGTGGCTGGGCAAATTTTGCATGGTATTTTATAAACTCCTTGGTTTCTCTAGCTGGATCTTGTCTTTGGGGTTTCTTAAGATGTTGGCTATTTTTGATCAGTGCCAAAGGCTGTCCTGATATTGTGTTTGTGGAGAAATTTTGCTGATTTTATCTGTGGTGCCTTTGATGTAAGGGAGGAGGGCGATGCCATTGTCCTGTTCTGTCTTGGTTTTGGGGGGAGTCTCCCTTCGGATTAGGTTGGTGATTAGCTTCTTTGGAATCCATCGGACATAATACGTTAGTGAGGGTGTGTAATTCTGTTCTCAAGTGGTCTTTGTGAGCTAGGCGTTTGGTTCTGGAGATGAGGGTCTTGGCTACGGAGTGATCTGTGCAGGGTGGTGATGGGATTGTGCATTTAAGTAGCAGTTAGTGTGTGTCTTTTTCTGGTAGATGGTGTGTCTAGGGAGCCGTTGGGTTTGTAAATTAGGGCGTCCAGGAACGGAAGTTGATTGTTGGTTTCTGTTTCCATGGTAAATTGTTTTGGGGTGTAGGCTGTTGAGATGTGTGAGGAAGTTGTCCAGTTTTTCTTTCCGTGTGGGCCAAATTACGAAAGTGTCATCTAAATATCTAAGCCAGAGTTTGGGTTTGTATTCGGATTTGTCTAGAGCATTGGTTTCAAAATGTTCCATGTATAGGTTAGCGATGGACGGGGGAGAGGGGTGATCCCATAGGTGCCCTTCTATCTGTTTATATCTTTGTCCATTGTGATGAAGTACGTGTTGGAAAGGCAATGGTTGGTCAGATCTAGGATGTGCTTAGGGGGGTGTATTTGTTTGGATAGCTGTCAAGGCTTCTTAAGAGGTACTTGAGTGAAGAGGGATATGACATTGAAGCTCACAAGTAGGTCACTGGGTTGTAGGTTTTGTTTCTTTATTGTTTCTATGAAGTGGAAAGAAATTTGTACGTGTGAGGTGATGGATTCTGTGTAGGGCTGGAGGTTTTGGTAAGAAATTTGGCAAGGTTCTGTAGAGGTGAGCTATGGAGCTGATATGGGTCTGAGTGGTGTTCCTTTTGTGTATCTTGGGAGGGCATAGAGTTAGGCATCTAGATGATTTTTCTCTGGGGATGATCTTTGTTGGATCTCTCACTGTGGGCGAGGCTTTATTTGGATTTGGTGGTTTTCTCTAGCTAGGTGGGGGATCTGTGTTTAGAGGTTTGTACGCGGGGTCTTGGAGTAGGGT
>CM019155.1:128028820-128082979 GCA_009733165.1 Naja naja
AAAGAAGCACAATCACTAACCTAATCCAAGGGAGACTCTGGAAAAAACTAAGACACAGAACAGGACAATGGCATCGCCCTCCTCCCTTACATCAAAGGCACCACAGATAAAATCAGCAAAATTCTCCACAAACACAATATCAGGACAGCCTTTGGCACTGATCAAAAAATAGCCAACATCTTAAGAAACCCCAAAGACAAGATCCAGCTAGAAAACCAAGGAGTTTATAAAATACCATGCAAAATTTGCCCAGCCACATACATTGGACAAACCAACAGGAGAATAAATGCACGACAAGCAGAACACAAGAACGCAGTCAGAAAAGAAGAAAAACTTCCTCCCTTTTCCAGCACCTTAAAGCCACAGGACATGAAATTGATTTTGAGGATCCAAACTTATCTCCAATACTGAACACTTCAACAAGAGAATAATTAGGAAGCCATCAAATAGAGAACACACCCCCATAACATGAATAAACGGGATGATACTTCCGCCTACCAGACATCTGGAAACTAGCCCTAATCAACAAACGAGTCCCAGCCACAAAAACCAACACCGACCCAAAATAACACATGATGCCACCACCAATCTCCTTCACCAGACTCAAACCCAAGCCCACGCCACAGATGAAAGGCAACCACCATCCAGAAACCAGACCATGGCTGCAACACCAGCTGCTACACCCCTCCAACCCCCAAACTAAGCAAACTGACACACGCTATAAACACATAGCCAGACCTCAAACTCGAGCCAAACCAAGGCCCAGAATGCCACATCACAGCCTTCCACCCAGGATACTACATCACAGAACTCAGGAGATCACAACACAAAACATCAGGAGGTTGCAGCACAGACAACGACCCAGGAGATTACAGCACCACACCCAGGACATCACAACAATAGAACTCAGAAGGTCATCACACAGCCCATTACCCAGGTCGTTACAACACAAAAGGCTGAGAGACACACAGCCAGCACCTCAGCCACACAGGTCTCAGGAAAAAGCCATCCAATCTGCATACATCAACTCCTCAAACCAATCAAGAAGTAACAACACAGCCAACTCTAGAGTTTAAAGGGAAAACAGCCACAATCACACACTTCTCCCAGGAGAACGAAGCTGAAGACACCAGCCTGAAGATGACGGATGAGATTTCAAACGCTTGCCAAGGTATTCTCAATCTTACACGGACAAGACCCGAATACACCAAGACCTACATATATATATATATATATATATATATATATATATATATATATATATATAATAAATACATACATGCCATAAATACTTTTTTTTTTAAAATTACATTTATATGCCGCCTTCTCCAAGACTCAGGCCTTACAATTTTGGGATACAACCCATGCGCTCAGCAATAGCATTCCATTGTATATGCCTGCTTATTACTAAGCGGCATTTTTACAAAGTCAGCTAATTGCCCCCAACAATCTTGGGTCCTCAATTTACCTACCCCGGGAGGATGAAAGGCTGAGTCAACCTTGAGCCTGGTGGGATTCGAGCCTACAGCAGTTGTAGGCAGCTGGATCTTAAGTGCAGGCAATTAACAGCCTGAGCCACCAAGGCCCTACATGCCAAATACATGCCAAATAAATACATGTCATACATGTCAGAAATACATGCCAAAAGGGGATCTATCTCAGCTATTCTTCTGGCGTCCTGAGCACGAAGTGAGCAATCACCACAAGTATTCTCAAAAACAGTAGATTCCTCTTTAATCCAAACGACAGGTAACCGTGAGCAAAAAAGGGTTTAAAGTCAGCTCTAAGTTGCAACGCACGATAGCACAGTATTTATCATTATGTTTTGAACGTTTACACCATATATGACTAATTAGTCCCCATCCCTTGCTGCTACCTAACATCCGTCAATGGTTATTCCCTAACCCACGCCCGCTCGCCCCTTCACATCATCCCAAAGTGCCCATTATACCCATCACATTCCCCATGTTATTTCACCCGTGCCGTGTCATCCCACTCCCTGCCAATTCTGCTATCCCCCTCCTGATCTTTCGTGGGGCATTCAGGGCCGCAGCGAAGGAAGCTGACGTCATCTGCTTGGTTCCACCGGTCGTGAGGTTTGATCATAGTCTATCAACCGATCTGCCGCTGCTGCTGCCTATAGTCCTCAACCAGTCAGTTTATCGGAACCGCTGGGGCACCTCAATCTGTCTCTATGTCGCCGAAGTTGTTGCAGCTCCACATAGCACGTTTGCAGAGTCGTGACAATCATATGAACCCCTGGACACTGTGACCATTGTAAATACATGCCAGTTGTCAAGCTGACAATGGTTGATCACATGAATGTTGATCACATGACCATGGGGAGATTGCAATTGTACAGTAATTGTAAAAAACAGTCATAAGTATCTTTTTCCCTGCTGTTGTAACTTCAAATGGACACTAAGTGAACTGTTGTAAGTCGAGGACTACCTGTATTCATTTCACCCACCGTCTCCCGGCAAAGATATGGTGGTTGTATTGATATAAAGTGTTTTTATGGTCTTCGGGATATCATACATAAGATTTTTTGGTTTTAAATGTTATGTTTCATAGGATAACAGAAAAATGTACCAGCATAAAAGTCAAACAATTGGCAACTCCAAATCTTGACCAACAAATGCTCTGTCCTACACACTGGTAAAAAAATCAGTACACCAAATTCAAATTAGGCAGATATGACCTCGTTGATGATCCTCACTCTGTCAAGGACTTTGGTGTACTCATATCAAATGATCTAAGTGCCAGAGCTCACTTGCCAGAGCATTGCCAAAAAGGCATTAAGAGTTGTAAATCTAATCTTACGAAGCTTCTCCTCCAGAAATATTGAATTGCTAACTAGAGCATAAAAAACTTTTGCTAGACCAATACTCGAATACAGCTCCTCAGTCTGGAATCTGCACTGTACATCGGACATTAATATAGTTGAGCGAGTCCAGAAGTATTTCACGAGAAGAGTACTACACTCCTCTGCTTGCAACAGAATACCCTATACCACCAGGCTTGAGACTTTGGGCTTGGACAACCTTGAACTATGCCGCCTATGGTTGGACTTAAGCGTAGTACACAAAATAGGGCCTTGGTAGCTCAGGCTGTTAATTGCCTGCACTTAAGTTCCAGCTGCCTACAACTGCTGTAGGCTCGAATCCCACCAGTCTCAAGGTTGACTCAGCCTTCCATCCTCTCGGGGTAGGTAAACTGAGGACCCAAGATTGTTGGGGGCAATTAGCTGACCTTGTAAAAATGCCGCTTAGTAATAAGCAGGCATATACAATGGAATGAAGGCTATTGCTGAGCACACTGGGTTGTATCCCAAAAATTGTAAGCAGCCTGAGTCTCCGGAGAAGGGCGGCATATAAATGTAATTTTAAAAAAAAATTATCTGCTACAATGTCCTACCAGTCAATGACTACTTCAGCTTCAACCGCAATAATACAAGAGCACACAACAGATACAAACCCAATATAAACAGCTCCAAACTTGATTGCAGAAAGTATGACTTCAGCAACAGAGTGGTCAATGCCTGGAATGCACTACCTGACTCTTCTTACATCCTCAAATCTCCACTCCTTCAACCTTAAACTATCCACTATTGACCTCACCCTATTCCTAAGAGGTCTGTAAGGGGCGTGCATAAGTGCACCATCATGCCTACCATCCCTGTCCTTCAGTCCCCATTTATTCATACCTATTTCCTGTATTCTTACTCATGTTTATACTTATACCTACTATCTTGTAAGCGATTGACAAATTTCCCTGTGTCAAAACCAGGATTACATTGTCACCTTCTGTTCAAGCCAAACAGGGAATCAGAAGAGAAGGGGCATGCCCGCTCCAGTACTTAATAGGGGAGTGGAGGTCTGTTACATCCTCTAAGGGAGAGGTTCACAATTCTGGGAACTTTGAGATGTGTGGACTTCAACTCCCAGAATTCCCTCACTGGCACAGTTGCCAAGATTGAGAAATATTGCTCTAAAGATTTACTGATCATACGATGCTGTGAAGCATGTCAGGCTATATCTATGGCGAAAAGTGGAAGAGGGACAATGACAATTCAATGCCCCAATTGCTACAGATATATTAAGGCTGCCTCTGGCATAGGAAAGAGACCAAAGAGGGCTTCAGGAAGGTACCTCAGGAAAAAAAAATACAAGGTTGTCAGGTCATATGAGATACATGTTAAAAAGACTTTCACTAGCAATCTAAGCGGGGCACCAGGTATGTCTCTGAAAATTTAATTTTTGTGTTGTTAAGCATTTGTTAACTGAGTGTTGCTCTGTTTTACAACCTTTCTGGCCAAAGTTGTTAAGGTGAAGCACTGCAGTTGTTTAGTTTGTAACATGGCTGTTAAGTGAATCTGGCTTCTCCATTGACTTTGCTTTTCAGAAGGCCGCAAAAGAGGATCACACTATCCCGGGGGGGGTGGGGGTGGACTGTAACCATCATAAATAGGAGTCAGTTGCAAAGCATCCAAATTTTGATCCGGTGACCATGGGGATGCTGCAATGGTTGTAAGTGTGGAAAAATAGTCATAAATCACTTTTTTCAGTGCCGTTGTAACTTTGAACAGCCACTAAGTGAACTGTTGTAAGTCGAGGACTATGAATGTCCTTTAGGGCATGGGTCTCCAGCCTTGGCAACTTTAAGACTTGTGGACTTCAACTCCCAGAGTTCCTCAGCCAGCAAAGCTGGAATTCTGGGAATTGAAGTCCACAAGTCTTAAAGTTGCCAAGGTTGGAGACACCTGCTTTAGGGGACAGTGAGTGTTTTATTTCTACAAACGATGGGATCCAGATTCTTTGACTTGGGAAAAATTGAAAACTGTACTTACACAGAGGGTTTTTAAACACACAAATCCCATCAGCTAACCACAAAGGAGTCCATAAGTAGGTGGGGTGGACATACTGTGCTTCCTTTCCCTATAGCTGTCCTAAGGAATAAACCGATCCCTTTTCTGAAGCAAGTATCACCATTGGAACCTTCTATGGGCCACAAATCAATCCTCCTTTGTTTATGTAACTATGGAGATGGGATCTGCTGGCTTCCAGAGGTCTCCAGGTATGTACAGGGATAAGGAGACAGGTGTCCGGATCTGAAAGCGGAGTCTGATTCTTGAGGGCAAAGCAGATAGGCCCACTCCTGTCATAATTCTTCTGCCATTAAAGTGGCTTTTTTCCCTCCACAGAAGTGGAAAAACTGATAGCATATGCAGGTTGGCAGAAGACTGGGAGGGGCTGAACTATGCACTTATGTGTGCCTGTTTATGACCATGTGGTGTGTCTGTATATATATTAGGTGAACCAACAGGTAAAAAGTCATAATGGGAAGGTCCTGGTAGCAAAGGGGAGGGTTAGGTTTCTGCCTTTTACACACCCTTTTCTTCCTACTCCTGTCCTTCAGAAATTTCACTGGCTTGCTTACCTACAGCATTCAAGATTCATCGACCCAGGAAAACAGGAATTCCAATCCACCTGATTTCACCCACCGAGTTTTGCCGGGCTCTACGCAGATGACCTAATCCCTAATTTCTTGCTGAGAAAACCAGGAGCACTTTTCGTTCCAGAGGATCTGAGTGTCCTGGTTGCTGCTCCTTGCTTTAATTTACCAAGCCCAGAAATACTAACCATCTGCTTCCTTGTCCCCACGCACCACAATGAGCTGCCACTTGTTCCTCTATGGGCTACCTGCTTTGGGAGTTTATGCGCTGGTATCTCACTGTCTTCGGAAGAAGCCATATCTGCTTCACAAACCACACAGGTTTCCCGTTCGATGCTTACATGTCTCCCACAGGGGTGGTAAGTTCTGCGATGTAAATTGGGTATCTGGATGGAGGGGCTTTGGTGGCACCAAGAGGGAGGATGAAGAGGTCAGCATGTGTACCACAGCTGCAAATCAAGGGTGAATGAGGGAAGCAGAGAGAAAAGGAAATCTTAATAATAAGATTCCTGCCTCTGCTTCTCTTGAGAAGTGGATAGGTGGGATATTTGCATTTTTCTGCTCCATGATAGTCCCAAGACTTGTAAAGCCGCATTCCTAAAACCCCAAAGCAGAACAATTTGATATTCCTTTGGAGGCAGAGTGCCTAAGATAAAATTTCTTAGAATCTAATTTCCTCTTCAGGTGCTGGAGAGCAGATTGAGAACACTTTGGGTGCCTTTAAAAAGTGAGTAATGCAATCGCCACTCAACCTCAACTTGCCCTTCTTGTGCACTATTCCTGCCTTTCAACTTCTCTTGCCAATCTTTGCATCTTCCCAGTGCAGTGAGCCAGGGGACAAACCTGCTTGAACTTGATTGCCACATAACCAAAGATGGGATTGTGGTTGTGTCCCATGATGAAAATCTGAAACGCCAGACGGGGCACAACATTGATATCAGCCTCACATACTATAAGGTGAGCATCTGTAGGTCCTTGGTCTTCATCTGCCCTGCGTTTTGGGTATTATTCATCTCCATTCGGTGACAGATTTTAAGGCAATGTAAGTGATACTCCCAGGCTGTTTGTTTGTTCGTTTGTTTGTTTGTTTATTAGACTTATATGCCTCCTATCTCCCGAAGGACTCAGGGTGGCTTACAAAATAAAACAATCCAATACAAATATACAAATATTAAAAAACAATTAAACCAAAGGTCTCATAAATATGCCAATTAAAATACATTTAAAACCCTCCCCCCCCATCAGTCTGGGTAGGCTAGTTGGAACAGCCAAGTTTTTAGGTCACGGTGGAAGGAGCGGAGGTCAGGGGCCACCCGGAGGTCCAGGGGAAGCTGGTTCCATAGGGTGGGTGCTCCCACCGAGAAGGCCCTACTCCTGGGAACCGCCAACCAACATTGCTGGGTCAATGGCACCCGGAGAAGGGAGCGCACAGGACACCGGGAAGCTGTTATTGGCAGCAGGGTCTCCCACATATATCCTGGTCCAATGCCATGAAGGGCTTTATAGGTCAACACCAGCACCTTGAATCTCACCTGGTAACCAGTGCAGCTCACGCAGGAGGGGTGTAACATGGTAGTATCGGGATCCTCCCATCACAATCCGTGCCGCTGCATTCTGGACCAGTTGAAGCCTCCGAGGGGTCCTCAAGGGCAGCCCTATGTAAAGATGTTTCTCATTATGAAATCTCATAATGAGATATGTCCTGCTTTTCCTCCAGAAATTCAAGGTGGAATAAATAACACCCTCCATTGTTAACACTTTAAGAAAAATTCCATTGAACTACCAGCAGGTTGGGTGGAGAGTGTGTGATTCACCCAAAGTTGCCTCGCTAAATTTATGACTGGGAGGGGGTTTGTGTTTGAGTTGGACCTCTGTTGTGATGATGAAATGATAAAACCACCATTGTGCCATCAACAATTGAGAGCGCAACATGATATTGCAAGCACATAACAAAAGAGGTGAAGCTTGGGTTACAACAGAATTAAGGCTGCTTTTGTCATTTGGATAAAAGTGTTGATCCTGCAAAAGGATCTAAGTTAGACCTTATCAGTCCTATTTAGGCATTCTAACCACTACACCCCAAGGCCTTTACACACTTACCAGAAACAAGATAACTTCCATATTATTCCCTTTGAACAATGGTTCTAGCTCTTTGGGGAGACCTGCTTTTCATTCCCTCCCTTCAACCCGCATGGTGAAAATCTCTGTTAAAACTACTCTCACTTCTTATTATCACTGGTTGTATCCCCTAGGATTTGCCACGCTACCTGTCTTCTTTGGAAGTGACATTTTCTCCAGGTGAGTATAAGACTATGGACTTTGGGGGAAATGTGCTGTGGTAGAAAGCAAAGGCAAATCGTTTGTTCTCTCCGTCTCTGAGAAAAATGCTCAGTTCTTGGCAGCTACACTCAACCTACCCTTCCTAACAGGAAGCGTCTCCCATGGTACTGATCACCGGATTCCTCGTTTGGAAGAGGTTTTTGAGCAATTCCCTGAAGTCCCTATTAATATTGAAATCAAAAAGGATAATGATGATCTCATCAATAAGGTAAGAAATCAATAAGGTAAGATAGAATCAAGATCACGTGAAGTGTTAATACCACTTTATAATGCCTTGGTAAGGCCGCACTTGGAATACTACGTCCAGTTTTGGTCACCACAATGTTAAAAAGATGTTGGGACTCTAGAAAGAGTTCAGAGAAGAGCGAACAAAATGGTGATTAGGGGACTGGAGGCTAAAACATATGAAGAACGGTTTGCTGGAATTGGGTATGTCTAGTTTAATGAAAAGAAGGACTAGGGGAGGCATGATTAGCACTGTTCCAATATCTCAGGGGTTGCCAGAAAGAAGAGGGGATCAAACAATTCTCCAAAGCACCTGAAGGCAGGACAAGAAGGAGTGGGTGGAAACTAATCCAGGAGAGAAGCAACCTAGAACTCAGGAGAAATTTCCTGACAGAGCAATTAATCAGTGGAACGACCTGCCTCCAGAAGTTGTGAATGCTCCAACACTGGAAGTTTTTAAGAAGACATTGGACAATCATTTGTCTGAAACCCAACTGAGTTTTTCAAATTTCTTTACCATCCAACACATTTTGCATAAAGCACAGTGTCCAACATTCCTGTCTCTAGATCTCTCTTGCAGATCTATGTTCACCTTTTTACCGGTCAACATGAAGTTTCATCAAAAGTTTCTCTCACACATACATATTCAACTTGAAAATTCTTCAATTAAGATACAAGACACTTTGTATTTTTGTAGTAACTGCTCAAATCCATTGAGAAAATTGAATCCATTATTTTGAAAAAAGTTTGCTACGAAAGTGAACTTTCAATGAATTTTAAACCATATCTGGGATTTTAGATAAAAATAGCAGACATAGAGGAAAGGAAATAAATACTCGAAGGCATACATAGTTTCAAGAAATATTGAGATCTTGTCTCAAACAATATTGAATTATGTAATCATAATTGAGAGCAGGAACTCTCAGTCTTT
This sequence comes from Naja naja, assembly GCA_009733165.1. Classification (NCBI taxonomy): domain Eukaryota; kingdom Metazoa; phylum Chordata; class Lepidosauria; order Squamata; family Elapidae; genus Naja; species Naja naja. Next base: position 128,037,771 of record CM019155.1, read on the forward strand.
TTCTGGAGAAGGAGAGATCAGTATTATTGTATAAGGCTTTCAATTTGCAAGGATTAGGAATATCACAGGCTGCCTGAGTCACCAGAATAAAAAGAACCACAATCTGTATGTCCTTTTGACCATATGACAATAGATAGTCCTCAACTTACAACCATTTGTTCTAAATTGTGATGGCACTGGAAAAAATGTTATTTATGACCGGTCCTTGCACTGGACACTTGGCAATTGGCATGTGTTTCTTCTGAGGGTTGCAGCATCCCAGGTCACATCATCCCATTTGCGACCTTCCCAGTTGGCTTCCAACAAGCATTGTCAATGGGGAAAGCCAGATTCACTTAATGACCATATATTCACTTAACAACGGCAGTGATTCATTTAATCATGGCAAAAAAAGTTTGTAAAATTGGGCGTGAACAACCGCCTTGCTTTCAATGGGAATTCAGGTCCCCATTGTGGTTGTAAGTTGGAGTACCTGTACTTTTTGGTAGTAAGAACTTAGAAGCTTCAGAGGCAGTAAAAGAAGAAAAAGAGCTATAATTATCTTAAGGTCATCAAGTTGCTCATCCTTGAACTGAGAGTACAAGTAGCCACAGTTCTGGCTGGTGGACCCCTACATCTCATCACTTATTCATATCACTGTTCACATCAAGGTGTTAGAAGAAGCTGAATGTCTATTGACCTCCACAATGTAAGGTGGAAAGAGAATAAGTACATAAGATTACCCAAATCCTTACCCCACAGAGAAGCCACCTGATTGGTGCCTTCAGACTCCACTCCCTCTGATCTGATTGGTGCTTCTTACTCAGTTTCCACAAGAGGCAATTGCGCAACAAAAAACTGACGTTCCTTCTAGGAATGTGTTATATGAGGTTGTGTTGTTTTCCCTTCTTCCAGGTAGCAGAACTTGTCCAGAAATACCATCGTTCCCACATCAGCATCTGGGCCTCCTCTGATAATCGAATACTGAAAAAATGCCGGAAAGCTGTAAGTATCAAATGTCTTTTTCCCCACTTTCACATTTTATGTTTACAAATCCGTTTTTTGCTTAAAGCTTCAGACTGTATAAACATATATGTAAGGTTTTTTTTTAGATTCTTCAGACAGCAACAAATAAAGTACCCCTTAATGCAGGTAATCCTTGACTTACAAACATTCATTTAGTGACTGGTCCTCACACTTACAACCGCTGCAGCATCCCCATGGTCACAAATTTGGATGTTTGGCAACTAGCCTGTATTTATGACCGTTGAAGTGTCCCGGAGTCCTGAGATCACCATTTACAACTTCTGACAGCAAAGCAAATGGGCGAAGGCTGATTCACTTAACAAGTGTGTGATTCACTTAACAACCACAGCAAAAAAAGTCATAAAATTAGACATGACTCACATAATGCCACCTTACATTGCAATGGAAATTCCTGTCCCAATTGTGTTCATACGTCAAGGATTGCCTGTAACATATTAGAGCATGGTTAAAAAGTCCACCCTGTTCTTCCTTATTCTTCTTAAGCTTTCTTTGTATACCAACTTGTTACCCCTGCTTTTTCCAATTCTCCATAAGCATTGGACAACAGCCTCCCTAAATCCACCAACCTAGATGGAAAGACTGTTAAGCAGTTGAGTTTTGTCAAGCCAGGGCAAGAATTGTATTTTCTCTGAACCTTCCCCTCTATTTGGGGTATTTGGATGCTTAGCAAGCGGGAAAACAAAAGCTGTGGGATGAAGTGCAATAACCTTCCCTGCAATGAAGTCTAGGAATGACTAATCCAGGGGTGGGATTCAATTTTTTAAAGAACCGGTTCTGTGGGCGTGGCTAGGTGGGGGTGGCTAGGTGGGTGTGGCCATGTGACTGAATGGGCATGGCTTTGCCTTCTTTTTTGCAGTCCCCTCCCACTCCATCTTTTTTTGCCTCCTGGGCCTCAGGGAAGCCTCCTGGAGGGGCATTTTTGCTCCCAGGAAGTTTATCTGAGGCCCGGGAAAGGCAAAAAACAGAGCGTGGAGAGGCCTCCTGGGCCTCAGGGAAGCCTCCTGGGCAAAGCAGTAAGACAGCAAGGGGAATCCCGGCACAATTGATCATCGGAACAGCTGATCGTTGGGAGGGGAAAAAAGAAATACCTTAAGGAATGACTCGGTGGGGGAGAATGCAGTCAGCGATGTCGTGCATGAGCAACAAGGACTGACTGGGCGGGAAGGGGAGAACGGAGAGGGGTGGGACCAGCCAGGGGGCACGATTTGCCGGTTCTCCAAACTGCACAGAATCGTAACAACTAGTTCTATACAACCTGTCTGAACTGGTAGAATCCCACCCCTGGACAAATCCACTGTCTAAAGTAAAAAAAAAATGTTATTTATCCCCCCAGAATAAAGATATGCCCTACATCTTCTCCAAGAACAAAGGACTCTTCATGCTTTTTCTCTGGTACCTTGGACTCCTGCCCTTCTTCCCTCTGAAGGAATCGTTCCTCGAATTCATGCTGCCCTCGATCATAAACAGGTGACAGTCATTACAAGGGTGGGATTTAGGCAGAAAAACATACAGACTTAGAAATACGATCATCTATCTAATGATTAGCCTTTGGAAATCATGTGCCACATTTGCTCTCCCCTTCAAATAGAGTCGTGTGCCAGCTTTGCAGAGACACTTTCCTGGCACGCTGATCTGAGAAAAGGGAGGGTGTCTGGGCAATCTTTGCATCCATATCACACAGCGGCCTTTCCGCAGGACCAGCAGCTAACCAGCATCCAGGAATTCTCAACTGAGGAGAGCAGAGAAGTGAGAACAATTGGTCTATGAGTCCCAATGAGCCACGGCCAATGCTGCTCTCTTAAACCCTTTGCTCAGGCTTTGCTCATGGTACAGGGCATGGTTATTTATGGGACAATCCATCTCCAGCAACTTCTGCTCATCCAATACAGGTAGTTCTCAATGCACAACCATTCATTTAGCGACTGTTCAAAGCTACAACGGCACTGAAAAACGGGACTTGCAACTGTTTTTCAGTTACAACTTCTCCAGCATCCCCAGGATCATGAGATCAAAATTCAGACTCTTGGTAAGTGGTTCATGTTTATGACCGTTGCTGTGTCCTGAGGTCACATGGTCTCCTTTTGAGACCTTCCAAGAAGCCAAGTCAATGGGGAAGCCTGATTCACTTAACAACTGGGTTACTCACTTACCAACTGCAGTGAATCACTTGACAACTGTGGCAAGAAAGGTCACAAAGTGGGGCAAAACTCACTTAGCAACAAATTTTGGGCCCAATTGTGGTTGTAAATTGAGGACTGTTAGATTTGCATGAAGAGTCAGACACGGAGTGCTTCAGTGAAGAGTTTATTAGTGACTACAGCTCATAACAGACCCGATTTGGCTGGGCTGCAGCTGCTACTTATAGCCAGCAGCCGCAGTTGCCAGCCAATCAGAGTGCAGGGTTTTCCCGCACTTTTAAAACCAATCATTTCTGACATTTTACAAGAACAGTTCAAACTTAACCAATGACATTCAAACCTGCATACATGACACCCCTCCCCACTAGGTTCAGTCCATACTCAAACCCCAACCTATCTAATGTATTCTTTTAAATAGGTGGGGCTCTTACGTGTACGTTGAGACCTTCTTGGTTCAGAAGTTTTAATGTTCTCACCCAGTGAGAGGGGAAATGTGTCTGTTGACATTTCCCTAGTTGGACTTCCTGTGAAAGAAGACCCTGTTTGATTGTTAGAATCTGGTCTCTCCCCGCAACCCATCTCCAGCCCAATGTCAGCACCCAAGTCAGGTAGTGATGTGCAATCTTCCACCTGTAAGACCTTCTTCCAAGGTCTTTCCTTTTCTTCTCCATTCTGAGTCTATAAATTCCTTCCTCCACCTCGCTACAGTCTGAATCAGAATCTAATTGCTCGCAATGAGTTGTTGTCGATCTCTCCACATCAGGATGGCTTGCGGCCTTGTTAATTTTCTTCATGGCTGCTGCTGAGGACTTGGTAGCTTCCGCTGAAGAAGCTTCTTCTATGGCCTCCTTAAGCGTGATCTTAGGTTTCATTAATAACTTGTTCTGCAAAACCTTGTCTTTTAGGCCTAGAACAAATCGATCGCGCATGGCCTCTTCTAAGTTGATAAATTCACATGCACCCCCAATGTCCCTTAAACTTGCCATGAAGTCATTAACATTTTCGCTTTCCCCTTGATCCCAACAGTAGAATTCATGTCTCTTAATGAGGCACGATACTTGTGGGGCGTAATGGGCTCTTAATAACTTTTCTAAATTGGGCCAGTCCATTACCTTCACGTCTGCAGCTCCTACCAATGCCTTCGCCATCTTGAAAACGGCCGGACCACAGTGGATGAGAAAGACCGCCCTCTTCCGCTTGTCGGAAATGTCAGCGAGATCGTTTCCCTCCAAATACATTTGGAAACGATCTGCATATGAGTCCCAGTCTTCTGCCGTCGGATCGAACGGGGCTGGGGGGGTGTTCAGCACAGCCATCTGTCTTGGCTTCTTTTCCGCGTTGTCTTCTCTTCAGGAAGGATCCCACCTTCGTCGCCAGTGTTAGATTTGCATGAAGAGTCAGACGCGGAGTGCAGTTGCCAGCCAATCAGAGTGCAGGGTTTTCCCGCACTTTTTAAACCAATCATTTCTGACATTTTACAAGAACAGTTCAAACTTAACCAATGACATTCAAACCTGCATACATAACAAGGACTACCTTTACAATCTGATAGAGTTGACGTGTGTCAGGTCCAGTGATGTGTTTCAAAAAAATTTTTTACCACCGGTTTAGTGAATGTGGCTTGGTGGGTGCACTTTGCGCTTACGCCAAATGCGCACTTTGTGCAGGCACAGAGGCATTTTGAGTCACCTCCTGCAATCCTGCACTCTCCCTGACGCTTCAGCAGCTGCTGTGCAGCAATTGCTGTGCTGCACAAAGCAGCCGCACTTCAAAAGCAGGACATAAAGTTTATTATGGCCTTGGTGGCTCAGGCTGTTAAATGCCTGCATTTAAGTTCCAGCTGCCTACAATTACTGTAGGCTCGAATCCCACCAGGCTCAGGTTGACTCAGCCTTCCATCTCTCGGGTAGGTAAATTGAGGACCAAGATTGTTGGGGCAATAAGCTGACTTTGTAAAATGCCGCTTTAGTAATAAGCAGGCATATACAATGGAATGAAGGCTATTGCTGAGCGCATTGGGTTGTATCCCCAAAATTGTAAGCCACCCTGACTGAGTCTTCGGAGAAGGGCGGCATATAAATCTAATTAAAAATAAAAATAAAATAAATAAAAATTATGGGAGCCTGAGTGGGTGGGTGGGTGGGTCCAACACAGAGTGTCGGAGAGAACCGGTTCGGTCTCTGCTGCTCATCACTGCTACTGGCTCTGTAGAACCAGGCCGAACTGGTAGAATACCACCACTGGTCACATCCCATCCATTAATCAGTGTCATCTGATGGGACCCAAGCCATGGGCCTTTTCTATTGCTAAGTCTCTCCTATGGGACAACATTTTTTCCCAGATCCAAATGGCCCGTCTGTCTTCTGAAAGGCAATGAAGACCGGCATTTGGTCAAGAGACTTAGGGAGTCCTCCTGGATCAATTGTTTCTGTCTGCAAGCTGCTATATATTTGATTATATTTTATTGTTTTGCCCATTGCCATTTGTCCCATTCTATTTTATATGCTACCCTGAGCTAGATGTTAATCAGTGACCATGGAGTATATATTAATGAGCCATTAATGGTCTAGCAGTTAAGGCACCAGGCATGGAAGCCAGCCAGGAGACTTTGGACTAACTGTCAGGAGACTGTGAGTTCTAGTCCCGCCTTAGGAATGAAAGCCAATGGGGTGACTTTGGGAAAGTCATTCTCTCTCAATCCAACTTTCCTTGCAGGATTGTTTTTGTGGGGAAAATTAGGAAGAGAAAAGAGTAATTGGTGTGTTCCCAATCTTGAGTTATTTATAAAATAATAATAAAGATGGAGAAAAAAATAAACAAACAATTGTTTAGTCTAGAGCAGGGGTGTCAAACTCAAGTTGTCATGGTGTCGTCATGTTGTGTATCACAACTTTTCCCCCCCTTCGCTAAACCAGGCGTGAGAAAAGAAGGACTAGGGGTGATATGATAGCAGTATTCCGGTATTTGAGGGGCTGCCACAGAGAAGAGGAGGGTCAACTTATTTTCCAAAGCATCAGAGGACAGGACAATAAACAATAGATGGACACTAATCAAACAGAGAAGCAACCTGGAATTAAGGAGGAAACTTCCTAACAGTGAGGACAATTAACCAATGGAACAGCTTTGCCTTCAGAAGTTGTGGGAGCTTCATCCCTGGAGGTTTTAAAGAGACTGGACAGCCACCTGTCTGAAATGGTATAGGATCTCCTGCTTGAGCAGGGGGCTGGACTAGAAGACCTCCAGGGTCCCTTCAAACTCTCCTTTGATTGATTGAAATATGAACACAGTACTCTTCCCTCCCCACTTCTCAGCCAACGTCTCCTCTTGCCACTCCTAGAACCAGTAAACATTTTACTGAATGTCAACAGAAGAACAACAGCTAAATGGACTCTTTCGTTCCAGAGGCAGTTGCTGTGAAGCATAGCAACAAAAGGACTGGAATCTGTTTTTTTTTTCCTTCTTTTTTTAGGAGGCATAATGTTGACCCTTTGAGAAGCAGGAAGTAATAAAACATGAAAAACAAACCATAAAAGCAAAAAAAAAAAGCTTTGAGTGGAATTATTTGAGTCTCTCTGATGTTCCAATATCTAAAAGGAATCCTGAAGAAAAACAATGGAGGCAGGTGTGGAAAAGAAACTGCTTAGCAAAACCGCAGGTGCCTTCTGTCTCCTCCTCCTCCCATGGGAGCCTTCTATCCAGCATCAACAGGATTGCCAATGAAGCTGCAAGCTTCACATAGATATGGGTGGGGAATGAAGAAGATGCTCGTTTGTGGCCCTGCAACCACCAGCAAACAGTACAGCAGCCAAACAGAAGATGTTGTTTTCCTTCAGGAGTGGAGAGTGCAAAAGGGGAAAAAAGGTATAGCAACACAGCAACACAAAGCACAATATAAAAAACTTCAAGAGCTCTATATGCAGCCGTTAACAAGGGGCGAAAAGATGAAATCTCAGAGGCAACTTAAGATAGAGTAGGCTTAAGAAAGAAATGTTGTTATAGAGTAGTAATAATACCAAGCATAATATACAACAGGGGTGGGCAAGATGCATGGACGACAACTCCCAGAATTCCCCATCCAGCATGGCTGGCTGGGAAATTCTGGGAACTGAACTCCACATGTCTTAAAGTTGCCAAGATTGGGAACTCTTGGTATACAGGTAGTCCTCAACTTATGACCACAATAGGGACCAGAAAGTTCATCACTGAGTGGTGCAGTAATTAAGTAAGGTATTTTACCTTCTTTGCCATGGTTGTTAAATGAATCTCTGTGGTTGTTAAACAAAACATCACATGACCTCAACTTGCGACCTTCCCTCCCAGGTTCCTCATTGACATTGCATCTTGGAAGCTGGATAGAAAGTCACAAATGGTTGTCATATGATTGCCAGGCATCCAAATCGCACTCGTGAGACTGTCGGGATGATAAAGCAGTCATAAGTGCAAGAACCAGCCCTAAGTCACCTTTTTTTCAGCTCAGTCGTAACTTTGAACAGTCACCAAATGAATGGACATTAGTGTGATGGAATGTGTACCTGGAGAAGCACTGGGAAGAGACTTTTGAAAGCAAAGAGTTTTCCCAGAAAGAAAAGATGGTGTACTTTCTTAATCTGAGCATCTTTCTAAGAAAGCCAAAAGTTTCTCTGTTTGTTCCTGCAGGTTAAACATTCCATCACATCAAGTGAAGGCAACCTGTATAGGAAATTGTAATAAAACAATGTTCCCTCCCCCCGCCATTCTCAGATATTTGCCTGGATAAGTCCCCGCAGTTTTCTTGGCAAGGTTTTTCAAAAGTGGTTTGCCACAGACTCCTTCCTAGGGCTGAGAGAAAATGACTGGCCCAAAGTCATCCAATTGGTTTTTTGCCTAAGACGGGGCTAGAAATCCCAGTCTCCTGGTTTTGAGCCTAATGCCTTAACCACTATGCTAAACCGGCTTTCTTAGAATAATACTAGCATAAACACTGCCATAGTAACAGCAGTTGAAGATTAATAGTACATTGCAATAGTCATTATCATAGGAATGGTGCAGAGATGATAATAGAATAGAACATAGGAAGTATTCGTGTATCACTTTGTTTTTACCAAATAAAACATCTCCCCCACTCTTATAGGGAGACACAAGAAAACTACCTGTCCAGAGTCCAGTGCTTCTGTGTCTCCCTTCAGACGGGATCAAGCTAACTGGATGCAGTTCAACAAAGAACCTTCGACACAAGACATTCAAATCTCACAGTTTTGGGGTTTTCCCCTATAACGTGGATAACGCCTAAGTTAATTGGACAGGATAAAGTTAAGCTGACCTTCCTCATATATTCTCTTTCATGCTCTGTAGAAGCTTAGTTGTGGGGGAAAACAATGATGGTGTGCAAAATTATTCTAAGGGTTTTGCTTGTCAAAGACAAGATATATTTATAGAGTGTTTTGTAATTAATGGAATTACTTCTTTGGAAAAAGTGTGGGATCCAATATTTTAAAGGAGGAATAGCAGGAAACCAGCAGTTCTCAGGAGCTTGTTAATTTTGCCACCTTTCTGTTTTGTTTAATCCCAGGACATATTTTCCAGTGAAAAAGGGCAGACTTGGATCACTACTGGCAAAACTTACCACCAAGTGAGTGACATAGAGCCGTGGTTTTAATTGTTTTGTTCTTACTAAGTATTCCTTTCCTTCATCACCTTCTCCTCTCCTTTCCCAGCAGGAGGGCTCTTAATGAAACACATAACCCAAGCCAGCTGTTTCTCTGCTAGAGACAATAAATATCAGAAAAATGACCCCTCTCTCCCCAAGTGACACTACGTGAAACATCTTGTTTTTCCTCATATCTATTTCTCCCTTTTTCCCCGCTGGGCTCTATAATACATAAAGCAGAGTGAATATACCTAAACCTTTTATATTCCTATTTCTTTCCTTTCCCACCAGGCTGACAATGCATAAAAAGCTGTTCAAACACCTGGAAGACAGAGGAATACAAGTATGTTGGGGAAAGCTAACAAATCAGAATTTTGGGTGGCATGCTAGTCTCCACTAGAGAAAAGAAGGACCAGGGGGGACATGATACCAGTATTCCAGTATTTGAGGGGCTGCCACAAAGAAGAGGGGGTCAATTTATTTTCCAAAGCCCCAGAAGGCAGGACAAGAAACAATGGGTGGAAACCAATCAAGGAGAGAAGCAATCTGGAACTAAGGAGAAACTTCCTCACAATGAGGATGATCAGCCAGTGGAACAGCTTTGCCTTCAGACATTGTGGGTGCTTCATCCCTGGAGGTTTTTTAGAGAGGACTGAACAATCACTTGTCTGAAATGGTGTAGGATTTCCTGCTTGAGCAGTGGGCTGGATTAGAAGACCACCAAGGTCCCTTCCAGCTCTATTCTGATTCTGATATTCCTGGGGATGATCAGAATTATTTATTTATTTATTATTAAATTTATATGCCGCTCATCCCACTATTAAGCAACTCTAGGGGCTTACAATGCTATAAACATTATATAAAGCTAAAACATCAAGAGAGCAGTACACCGAACACCAAATTTAACATGCTAAGTTAAACAACAAAGCGAATAAAATAAAATGCGCACAGAGGGTGGAGGCGGGATCCTCTAATAATCTACTAGCCACCTCGGAAATGAGACCACCTCCCATTGGGGTCCCAGGCAGTGGTGGGATTCAAAAATTTTTACTACTGGTTCTGTGGGTGTGGCTTGGTGGGCTTGGTATGGCTTAGTGAGTGTGGCTTGGTGGGCATGGCAGGGAAAGGATACTGCAAAATCCCCATTCCCTCCCCACTCCTGGGGGAAGGTTACCACCGGTTCTCTGAACTATTCAAAATTTCCACTACCGGTTCTCCAGAACTGGCCAGAACCTGCTGAATACCACCTCTGGTCCCAGGCCAGTTGTTAGAGTCAGGTCTTCAGGTTCCTTTGGAAGGCCAAGAGGGTGAGGGCAGATCTCATCTCAAGGGGCATGATGTTCCAAAGGGCAGGAGCCACAGCAGAGAAGGCTTTTCTGCTGGATCTCACCAGGTGCAATTCCTTGGTCAACAGGATCCAGAGCATGTCCCTCCTGCCAGAGTAAGTATGGAGGGCCAATCCTATCAGGGCAAGACTGTTCCTAGCCTGGACAATGCCCTACAGGGCTTTAAAATTAATGATCAATTACACCAGAAGCAAATCGGCAAGCAATGCAATTCCTGTAGCAGTGGGGTAACATGGGCCACTCTAGGGACCTCTAAAACTGTTGGCTCTGCTGCATGTTGTCTCAGCTGTAGCTCCCAAACACTCTTCAAGGGTAGCTCCACGTAGAGTGGATTGCAGTAGTCCAAGCGTGAGATGACCAGGGCAAGAGTGACTGAGCCTGAATTAAAACCTGAGTTGAAACTATTGTAAAAAAATATTGCTATTGACCTGGCTACTAACAGTAGTGATGAAGTGGTGCTCCAGAAATTTTGGGATTGCAGCAAAGGCGCCTCTTATTCTTGGTACTCTCTGGGCTTTTTTTTTGGAGAGCCACAGTCCTTTTATTTCTGGTGTTTGCATTTTGTGATTCTGTTTTTCCCGCTTCCACTTTCTCTCTAGACTCTTCTTTGGGTTTTGAATGAAGACAAAGATTTTGAAGAAGCCTTTAGCTATGGGGTCTCCGGAGTAATGTCTGACTATCCAACTCTTCTTCGACAGTACCTGAATGCCCATCCACCACCACCTTCCAATGCATAAATTGTAATATTATTTTAGAATCGCCGCTGACATTTCTGATGGGGAATGGGGAGAGAAAAAGAAGATGCATGTAAAAGATAGAAAACTCAAAAGTATATTTTATCTGTGGATACTGTAAGATGAAGACTCTGAAACAAATAAACAATTTTATTACTGTTAAGTTTGCATGAAGAGTCAGACGCGAAGAGTTTCAGTGAAGAGTTTATTCAGTGACTACAGCTCGAATGGACCCAAGTTGGCTGGGCTACGGCTGCCTCTTATAGCCTGCAGCCGTAGCTGCCAGCCAATGGGAGTGCAGGGTTTCTTCCCGCACTATTTAAACCAATACCATTTAACATTTTACAAGAACAGTTCAAATAAACCAATAACATTCAAACCTACATACATAACACCCCTCCCCACTAGGTTCAGTCCATACCAAACCCCAACCTATCTAATGTATTCCCTTAAATAGATGGGGCTCTTACGTGTACTTGAGACCTTCGTGGTTCAGAAGTTTTAACGTTCTCACCCAGTGAGAAGGGAAATGTGTCTGCTGACATTTCCCTGCTGGGACTTCCTGTGAAAGGAGACCCTGTTAGACTGTTAGAATCTGGTCTCTCCTCCCAACCCATCTCCATTCCAATGTCAGCACCCAAGTCAGGTAGTGATGTGCAATCTTCCACTTCTAAGGATGGATCTTGGCATTGTGACAGGGTTCGGGATGGTTCCTGTCGCAATGGCTCGTTACACATGGGGTTGATTCCTGTTTGCTGATTTTCCTCCTGTTCCTCCCCTTCCCCCCTAGAATTGACATCAGGTGAGGGAACCAGAGAGAGACAGGGGCGATGTTCCTGAGGGAACCTGGATCTAAGTTGATCAATGTGCCTGCTCCAGAGGAGTCCATCCTCTGTTTGTACCTTGTAAGAACGAGGGCCAGTGATGTGAGTTATTTCAGCAGGAATCCACAGAGGTTCACCTATAAGGTTCTTAGCATACACAGAATCACCCACATTGAAAGTACGAACTTTGGAAGTGGAATCTAGTGGTGCATTGGGTGCGTAAGTGGGATGAAGGCGGTCAAGGGAAGACCTAAGTTTCCTACCCATCAACAACTCTGCTGGGGATAAGTTAGTAGATGGGCTAGGAGTGATGTGCTGAACACTAAGAAGTTTTTCAAGCTTCTCAGTGATGTCCCCAGGACCCAGTTGCTGGAGCTTCTCTTTGGTAAAGCGTACCATGCGTTCAGCCCGGCCATTAGCTGAAGGGTGCCCAGGGGCAGTAAGGGCATGTCTGATACCCTGTTGTGCTAGAAAGGATTCAAAAATGCTAGATGTGAATTGAGGGCCATTGTCAGAGACAAGAACATCTGGTAACCCATGGGTTACAAACAGTTTTCTGAGCTGCTTGATGACAGCATCAGTTGTGGTGGATGCCATGGGGATTACCTCTAGCCATTTGGAGTATGCATCTACTATAATAAGAAAGGTGTGCCCTCTGGTAGGGCCAGCAAAATCAATGTGAATCCTGGACCATGGGCCCCTAGGACATTCCCATTCCTGTTTGGGAGTGAGAGGTGGGGCAGGCCTGACTACCTGGCAATTGGGACAAGATGCAACCCAGTTTTCAACCATTTTGTCGATACCTGGCCACCATACATAACTCCTGGCCAATCACTTCATCCTTACAATTCCAGGATGACCCTCATGTAACATTTCCAAAACCTCTCTTTGCAGTTTTGCAGGAATAACCACCCTGTTACCCCACAAAATACATCCTCTTAATACAGATAATTCAGTTTGTCTGGACTTAAAAGGTTGGGCAAGGTGAGGTAGATCTTGGAGAGGCCAACCTTTCTTAATCCAGCCTATAACAGGAGCCAACACAGTGTCTTTGGCAGTCTCTCTGGCAATTTTAGCAGCATGAACTGGAAGCTTAGCAACAGTTTCTAAGAAAAAGGTGTGAGTTTCAGGTTCAAAGTCCTCCTTGTGGCAAGGCAGTGGGCAACGACTCAGTGCATCAGCATGTCCAATGTCCTTGCCAGACCTGTGAATCAGTTTGTATGAATAAGCTGCAAGAAATTCAGTCCACCTCAGCATTCTTGGTGACAGGATCATAGGTGTAGGTTTGTCTCCTGCCACAATGCCCAACAAAGGTTTGTGATCTGTAACAATGGTAAATGACCTGCCATACAGATATTCATGAAATTTCTTGACAGCTGCAACAACTGCCAATGCCTCTTGTCCAGTTGGCTATAATTCCTCTCTGCTTTGGACAAAGTGCGAGAGTAAATGCAATAGGGGCTTCCCTTCCACTGGGAAGCCTGTGGCTCAAACCCCCCACTCCAAAAGGGGATGCATCACAAGTCAGTACAACAGGTAAATTCTCAGAGAATTGTATCAATACAGCATCAGATGTGATTAGTCTCTAATACTGTTAAATGCTGATTGTTCCTTCCTCCCCAGATCCAAACAGCTTTTTATCAAGCAATCGTGCAAAGGTTCAGCAATGGATGCCTTTTGAGGTAGAAACATGTGATAAAAGTTAATGAGTCCAAGGAAGGCTTGCAAATCTGTTTTGCATTTAGGTTTAGGGGCTTCTTTGATTGCTTTAACCTTGGCATCAGTAGGGTGGATGCCATGCTTGTCAATCATGTAGCCCAGGAACTCAACCCTGTCTGTTTTAAGTGTGCATTTTTCTTCCTTGACTTTTAACCCCGCTTTTCTGAATCTGGTAAGGACTTCTCTGAGTCTTTCTTGAAGCTGAGTGTCATTTTCAGCAGAGATTAACACATCATCAAAGTAAGGCACTACCCTGGCAGTCCTTGAAGCATTCTTTCCATAAGACTTTGAAAAATGCCTGGTGCCACGCTTACTCCAAATTGTAACCTTTTACATTTGAAGGCACCTCTGTGAGTCACAATGGTTTGGGCCTCTGCAGTGGCATCATCAACTGTTAGTTGTTGATATGCCTGGGCCAAGTCCAATTTGGCAAAGACTGTACCCCTGCCAAGTGAATGTAACAGATGATGCACAACTGGCACTGGATATGCGCCTGCTGCAGTGCATGGTTCAGTGTCCCCTTATAGTCTCCACAAATTCTTACTGACCCATCAGCCTTGACTGGTGTGACTATGGGTGTTTCCCATCTGGAGTGATCAGTGGGCTCTAAAACCCCTTGAGCAATTAATTTGTCTAATTGTGCATCAATTTTTTCCTTTAAAGCAAATGGAACCCTCCTGGGCTTTAAACAAATTGGGGCACCTTGGGATCTAGGTTGAAAGTGATAGGGGTCCCCATATACTTGCCCAGTCCTTCGCTGAAGACCTCTGGAAACTCAGACTTCAAGGCCTCCTCCCATTCAGAGTTGCTCACGTGATTGATGCCAGTCACCTCGATGCCTAGTGGCTTGAACCACTCAAGTCCCAGCAAGCTTGGGCGATCCTTGTCCACGATGGTCAGGGCAAACGTTTGGTGTGGCCTTTAAACTGCACGTTGAAATCTCTTGCTCCAACTACTGGAATCTTGTTCCCTTGGTAGTCTTTAAGAGTCAGTGCTTGCTTCTGGAAATGTTTCTTCTGAATGTTGGGAAGTAGCCTGTGAATAGTGTCCCATGACACCATAGATAAATAAGAGCCTGAGTCCACTTCCATTTGGCAAGGCCTTCCTTCAATGAACACCTTCACGTGTACTTTTCTGCTTCTCAAGGGTGAAGAATGACCAATGGTGATTGTTTGGTGAGTTTCATTCTTCCCATTTGCTTCTGAATTGCGCCCCATCTTTTCAAAGAAGTTGTTGGGCTTAAAATCCTTTTCAGGAAATTTCTTCCTACTAGGTGGAGTTCTGGATGATTTGCAGACTCTGGCTAGGTGACCCCTTTTCTCACAACGTAGGCAGATGGTGTCTAAGAACTTGCATTCAGTGCGGGGATGCCCCCCCCAGCCTCTGCAATAATATTCTTGCCTCTTTCTCCCAGGGTCTTTCCTTTTCTTCTCCATTCTGAGTGTAAAATCCCTTCCTCCACCTCACTGCAATCTGAATCAGAGTCTATTTGTTCGCAATGGGCTGTTGTGGATTTTTCCACATCAGAATGGCTTGAGGCCTGGCTTGAGGCCTTGTTAATCTTTTTCATGGCCGCTGCTGAGGACTTGGTGGCTTCCACTGAAACAGCTTCTTCAATGGCCTCTTTAAACGTGATCTTAGGTTTCATTAACAGTTTGCTTTGTAAGACCTTATCTTTGAGGCCTAAAACAAACCGATCACGCATGGCCTCTTCTAAGTTGGTAAAGTCACAAGCACCCCCAATGTCCCTTAAACTTGCCACGAAGTCATTAACATTCTCGCTATCCCCTTGATCCCGACGGTAAAATTCGTGTCTCTTAATGAGGCACAATACTTGTGGGGCGTAATGGGCTCTTAAAAGCTTCTCCAAATCAGGCCATTCCATTACCTTCAGTTCTGCAGCTCCCGCTAACGCCTTCGCCATTTTGAAGACTGCCGGATCACAGTGCGTGAGGAATACCGCCCTCTTCTGTCTCTCGGGAATGTCGGCAAGGTCGTTTCCTTCCAGGTACATCTGGAAGCGATCCGCATACGAGTCCCAGTCTTCCGCCGCCGGATCGAATGGGGCTGGGGGGGGGTGTTCAGCGCAGCCATCTCGCTTTCTGCTATCTTCCGCGTCGTCTTTTCTTCAGGGCAATCCCACCTTCGTCGCCAGTGTTAAGTTTGCATGAAGAGTCAGACGCGAAGAGCTTCAGCAAAGAGTTTATTCAGTGACTACAGCTCAAATGGACCCGAGTTGGCTGGGCTACGGCTGCCTCTTATAGCCTGCAGCCGTAGTTGCCAGCCAATGGGAGTGCAGGGTTTCTTCCCGCACTATTTAAACCAATACCATTTAACATTTTACAAGAACAGTTCAAATAAACCAATAACATTCAAACCTACATACATAACAGTTACCAGTGTGGCTCATTCTCAGTAACTGAGAAACATATTACATTCTGTAGCAAGTGACTGGAGATACGGGAGGTCATTGTTCTGCTACAATCCTGCTTGTAGAAAGAACAGCGACATTTTTTCAAGTTGGTCAAACAGAACAAAAAGGACAGGAGGACAATTCTCTCAACACTCAGCAAAACAAATAAAAATTTTAAAAAATGACTTGTTAAAGAATGATCAACTTTCTTTTTCTCCTGAGATGTTTTCCTTTGTAGTAAATGTTCCTCTATGCTGGTTTGGTGTAATGGTTAAGATGCTGGCCTAGAAATCAGGAGCTTGTGAGTTATAGTTCTGCCTTAAGTCAAAAGCCGAATGGGTGACTTTAGGCCAATCCTCAGGCGACTGTGTGTTGTAGTGTCATCTTAGGCATGAAAGCCAGCTGGGTGACTTTGGGCCAGTCACTCTCTCACCTCAAACTACCTCACAAGATTGTTGTCATAGGGAAAACAGGAGGGTGGAGTATTAAGTAGGTTCACTGCCTTGAGTTATTATAAAGTAACAAATATGGGATAAAAATCTAACAAATAAACAACTGAAGAAAACAGGGAGGATGATTTCAGGACAAAAAATGTGTGAAACCATCATTTCACATCAAAAGTGTGTGAACCCATCATTCACACACTAGTACTGATGATGTTACCCAATTAGAGTAATGAAAACAAGGAAGAAAACAAGCAAGCTCAGAAAGCATCAAGGACCTTACATTTCAACTCAGAGCTACATATATTCTCCTTTATTGAAACCATCATGATCATTACCTCATTTCTTTTTCCTTTAGTATGTTTTTCACCTTTTTATCTCTCTTGAGGCCAGTTATTATACAACTCTTGGGAATGTTCTAAATGGAAAGAGAATCAACGTGGTGGCCACACCCACACAATTATAGCCCCACACTTTTTAATATGTGCGCAATACACATTAAAAAGCAGTGGAGTTTGATCATGCAGTCACAGCTATTTTCTTGACTTTTTTCTTTTAAAATCCTCTCCTTCAGGAGAAGAAAGTAAAAACCTACACTTAAATTTGCTTAAGAAAGGCTCTTGAAACCAACTGAAGTTCTGGCTAGGGAATTCTGGGACTTGAATTCCACCCATGGTTGGGAAACCATACTCTAAAATCACAAGCTACCCATCTCTGTACTGTACAAGACGCTTTAGTTGTCAGTGGAGAACAACTTAATTCAGCATTAAATTCTTGGAGGCATGCAACAGTTATCAAGGCAAGCTTTTACTCTGCCAGAGCAGGGTGACGCCTGTTTCAACAGCAAGTATGCAAATAAACAAGTCCCACAAAAGAAGGATCAGCTGTAAAGGTTTGGCAAGAAATGCCAGCTTTAAGTCATTGGCCCAATGTGGGGTTGTTCTACTGTTCTAGTCATATTTTAATCGAGGCTAGAGAAGGAAGTAAGAGATAGATTAATTTTCATGCTGTACTGTACAAGATAAAGGAAGGGGTGTGTTCTAAAATTGAGTGAATCGTTGGTGGAATTTGATCTGTGGCCTTTTAGATCCATTTTCATTTTCCTTCTCTGATTGTTGGCATCCACAGAGAATGCCAAAAAAAAGGAGGACCAACAAGTTCTTCTAGAGGATTAACTTGCATTCAATCCCCACCCTTCCTGGGCACATTACTGGTACTCAAAGCTATTCCTGATATGGTTTCCACTTGGGTTACCATCTTTGAATCCTCCTCTTAAGGCCAAAGTCTTGCTGTGAAGTGTAGGAATGATGCTGAAACGTTTTGAAAGACCAATGGAAGCCCACATGATCTCTGCCACATTTTGGACCATCCCTGTTCATGAACATTTGCTCCCACTGCATGTAGTCCTCTCTTTAGCTCATTTAGTGATCATTTGAAGTTATAACGGCACTGAAAAAAAGCAACTTATAACCATTTTTCACCCTGACAACTGTTGCATGATCAAAGTTCAGACATTTGGCAACTGACTCAGTCCTTGACTTACATCCTCAATTGAGTCCAAAATTTCCATTGCTAAGCAAGACAATTGTTAAGTGAATTTTACCCCATTTTACAACCTTTCTTGCCATAATTATTAAATGAATTACATAGTTGTTCAGTTAGTAACATGGTTAAGTGAATCTGCCTTATCCATTGGCTTTGCTTGTCAGAAAGTCACAAAAGGTGGACTTCCGGTGGTGCTTCCTTTGAAGATGGACCAGAGACTGCGATTGTGCATGGCTTTGATCCATGCTTGTCCTGTTGGAGGGGTCCCTGAGGGACCGAACCATCCGCCCACCTTGTAAGGGTGGGGGGAAGAGGGGGAGACCACCAGCTGGGTTGAGGGGAGCCATCTCCCTGGCTTGGTATCTACTCCCCTAGAAGACAGGGAGAAGTGGCAGTTTAATGGCTGCCCTGAAGACAGGAAGCTGCCAGGTCTTAAGTTTGTGCTGGAGAGTGGAAGTGGTGAGCGGCGTGTAACTGGATAAAAGACTTTGAATACTTTTTTTTTATAACCCCGAAAAGCAGAAAGAAAGAGTCCTCGTTTGGAAGAACGCTAGCGGTGAATGGGGAATAAGAGGAAAATATAAGGTAAAAGAAAAACCGGAAATAAAAGAATTATATGAAAACAGAGATTAAATTTGGGCTAATATACAGAATTGGCATTGGATAAAATGCTGGATTTATTTGGAATGGATAAAATTTAACGTTAATACTACAGAAAACAGAATTAAAAATTTAAAAACTTTGAAAAGAAAGTGATGTAGAGCACCACATAATGGTTAAAGATTTTCCTCTTTTATGCTTTTATGGGAAATTACTGGTTGTATAAATATTTAAAAGAAAGAAGAAATGGAATAAAAGATTATTAATACAACAAGAACCCTGGAAACTTTTTTAAAAAGTGTGGACTACATTAAAATATAAAGGAATACAATATTTTGGGACTGCTGGAGGTTGACTGTGACAAAAAAACAGAAGATAGAGAAAGTGAGAGAAACAGAGACTTTTGGCAAGTCTCTCTTTGGCAAGGATTATAATAGAAAAATTTGATCTTTAATAAAGAAATGGAAGAAATAAGCAAAGAATTTAAGTCAGAGCTGCTAACTGTGAGAGGTATGTTAAAAGAAAGAATGAGATTGCTGGATACAATGATTAGTAAAGTAATAGCATTGCAGCTTGCAGAAGAAGAAAGCCCAAAGATGGAAGAGGAAAACAACAGCCTAGAAGAATATGGAGAAGAAGGACCATTGTCAAAGGATATAAAAGGATTTAAAATAGAGACACTGACAACAGAGACAACAAATAAAAGAGATAAGGCACCCAAGACTAAAAAGAAGAAGGAATTATATAAGAAGAAACCCCAAAAAAGAGAACTGAAAAGGGTGGGGGAAAACATGGCTGACAGGCAGAGGGGAATAAAAATAATACTAGAAGGAAAAAAGAAGACTGGGGAAACTTAGAAAAGGGAAAGCTGGCTAAAATTAAAAGAAATAATAAAGCCGAGAAATTTAGAGATAAGGGTTAGGGATTTTATAAGGGGGATACCACATGGGAATGTATATTGGTAAGTTTAAAACTTGCTGGGAAATATTTTAGGACTGTATAATTATATATATATATATATATATATATATATATATATATATATATATATATATATTCGTAGATTTCATAGATTTTCTCCTTCTCCCAGGAGAACGAAGCTGAAGACACCAGCCTGAAGATGACGGATGAGATTTCATAAACGCTGCCAAGGTATTCTCAATCTTACACGGGACAAGACCCAAATACACCAAGACCTATATATATATATATATGAATTGTATATTATGCTGTTATGAACCCTTTCTTTGGAGGTTTAAAATCAGGGGAATGGAAATGAATTAAAATATATAGACAAACTATACATACTAAGGGAAAGGAAGAAAAAACATGATTATTAATGATTACAAGTAAAGTGAAGATAAAATGAGACATATTAAGAAGTTACTCTAGCAATTTTCGAGGGGGATATCTTAAAATATATACATTTTAAAATATACAGTTGATTATTTAATGGATATTAGAAGTGTATAATGAGAGTATTTTATTATGATTAAAGTAGGGGAATGGAAAACACCATGTGGATCCTAAATACATTGGCTTTATTTTACTTTTACTTTTTTTAGATTGCTTATTATATATCAGCTTAGAGAAAATTAAGGATAATAATGATGTGTAATGTAAAATAAAACAGGTGATAGGCTGAAAATGGAAATAATAGGGGATAAAGAATTGAAAACCTATGTGTGGATGAAATGATATTGATATTGAACTAATGAATTGAAATATGAAATGCAAATTTATTTAAAGATGAGTAAAATGGATAATAATTATTATATTATTACCTCACGACTAATTTACACTGCTCTCTATTTAGGACTGCCCTTGCACACCATCCAGAGGTTACAGCTGGTGCAGAATGCTGCTGCGCGGGTTGTGATGGGAGTTACCCAATTCTCCCATATTACCCCCTCCTGCTTGCATTGGTTGCCGGTTGTGCTCCAGGTGAGGTTCAAGGTTTTGGCTTTAACATTCAAAGTCCTACATGACATGGGTCCACAATATTTAAGGAAGCGCTCCTACTGATATCGGGACCAACCGCCTGCACGGGCACACAGGCAGGGGCTCCTCGGGGTCCCATCAGCAAGCCAATGTTGGCTGGCAGTCCCCCGATGGCGAGCCTACTCTATGGCGGCCCCCGACTTATGGAATCAACTGCCTCTGGACCTCCGCCTGGCCCCTGACCTCCGCACCTTCCGCCACGATTTGAAGACCTGGCTATTTGACCAAGTCGGGCTGTGATTACCTTACTGGGGGCATGGGACAGTTTTAATTTTTAATTCGGTTTTATTGGACCTTATAGTGATTTAATTTCTTTTTAATTATTTATTGTATTTGTATGTTTTAACTGTGAGCCCGAGTCTTCGGAGATGGGGCATATAAGTCCAATAAAATAAATAAATAAATAAATATAAGATTAATGGAAATGGAAGTATGACTATGTCCAGAATCATGTTGCTCATGTGATGACATGTGTAAAAATAAAATAAAAAATAAAAAAACTTTTAATTAAAAAAAAAAGAAAGTCACAAAAGGTGATCACATGACGCTGGTCATGAATACATGCAACCTGTCAAGCATCTGAATGTTGTTCATGGGGATGCTGCAACAGTCATTAAGTATGAAAACTGTCATAAGTCACTTTTTTCAGTGCCATAGTAACTTCAAATGGTCACTAGTAAATGGTTGTAAGTCAAGGACTACCTGTATATGCAATCTATCTCACTGTCCTAAGTGACTCTTGGAGGCTTACAATAGTATAAAAGCATAAAGACATTGAAACTATTAAAATTAAGGTAGCACGATGATGTGATTTTTTTATTGTCAAATACTCTCCACATAATTTTCTAGAGCACAAATATGGAATCTGTGAGTCTCCAGATATTGTTGGACATCAATTCCCACCAGTCTAAGTCAGCAGGACCAATAATCAGAAGCAACAGCAGCTCTAGCTGCAAATCTTTTTACACCTAGTTTAGATGGCACTAAGTTAACCTCCATGCACAGTGGCTTTTACACTCAAAATACCAGTGCTATTACTATTACACTCTACATATCTCATTCCCCAATTTGAGGTTTTAAGAGGTGAGCCATAATTACAGAATGGTAATAGAGTTCACATCTGGCCAGAGACCTCCTCCATATTATTTGATGACATGCTTCTTGGCTGAACCCTAACTTTGAAAAAACAGGCTTTGCCAGCTGAGTCCTAATTCAAATTAATTGCATTGTAAAAATCAAGGTCCCCATAATTACCATTCATTTCACTATATAACATATCCTTTAAGTGGCAATAGTCTGAGTCCATACTCATTTCCTTTCTCTGATCAAAGTGCTTGTCCTAAGAAGCTACAATGTACAATTTTGTTGTACATTATTATAGGAAATTAGTCACCACTGAAAAGGGAAGGGATTTATAGATATAATTCTGGCAGAAGGATGTCACAATTAAACTTAATATCCCTAGAATTGTTGCCTAGTAGAAAGAAGGGAGGTTCATGGCCCTGGAGAGAATTCATGGGAATATCATTTAAATTCTGGTCTCCAATTTGGTTTAGTCAATATTGTACATCAGGGATATCCAACCTTGGCAACTTTAAGACTTATGAACTTCAACTCCCAGAATTCCCCAGCCAGCATGGCTGCCTATGGAATTCTGGAAGTTGAAATCCATAAGATTAAAAGTTGCCAAAATTAAAAATCTCTGCTGTACATCATCCCTTCCAACCTGACTGATTATGATTTAATCATGTCCCAAACATGCTTTTTCAAAGAAAAAGAAAGTCTAGTTGCCTCATGAAAAAGCACCTTTGGGGCAACAGTCACCTGGATGACTGAGAATCTCCATAGCGATTTAATCTTGTGTTATCAAGTTGAAGTTGTGACTCTTAGAAATCACATAGATTTGAATAATAGACCACAATGTACAATTTGGACAGTAAGTAGAATCAGATGTTTTATTTCAAGAAGTCTTAAATAGTTTTATCAAGTCCTCTTCCACTTAGTTTTGAAGAGTTGAGTCTCTTTCCTTTGTCATATATTCTCACAACCAGAATACAGAATAATGAAGTTGGAAGGAAGGAATTTTGGATGCCTTCTATCTAACCCATAGCTTAAGCAGGGGATGCTTTACTATTCCAAACAGATGGCTGTCCAGTGTCTTCAATCTCTTCTGTACAAACCCACTCTGGGTGTATTTTACAATGAGAAGTAAAAATTAGACAAAGGTTTCTCAAGAAGCTGCATAGCTGAGTGGGAATTGGTACCCAGGTCTTCCCACTCCTAACCACTAGGGGTCACCCCCTTTCAAATAAACATTTGCTAGAACTGGCTGCAGTTAAGTCAAGTAAACAATACAAAGGCAAAGGCAACCACTTGGAAAACACCCACAATCATACAAGCTGCATATTTTCAGTTCTGCAGCTATATCTTAGCAAGTAGTCATTTTTGTCTCTCATTCTGCTTCGTTCCAAGCATATCAATGTAGCCCATAGCATCCAGCTGACAAAGTGGGATCTTGTATTTAAAATCTCTAGCAAAAAAAAGGCTGCAGGATTTTTAGGTTTGTGTGGAAGCAAATTAAAATGAAACAATTTTTTTTATTAGCAGTGAAACTACTAGATTAATTTAATTAATTTTAATTTAATAATTGGACTTGTATGCCACCCCCTCTCCGAAAGGACTCGGGGCGGCTCACAACTAAAAACAACAAAAATAAATACATTAAATACTTTAACTAAGATTCCCTTAACTGAAGTCAATCTTATCAAATCCAAGGACAAAATAATTGCTGAATGTACAATATCTATCCTCCACTGTGCAAGAATCAGTGGCTGCTGATTAGAAAAGGGTTACAGCCATACTGATTAGATTGTTGTCTCTTGATAAGTGGGCTTTCATTCATGTTTTGCTTAGCATTATGATGTGTTGTGTTCTACCTCTTACAAACTGGATATTGATAAAAAAAAAGGGCCTTGGTGGCTCAGGCTGTTAAATGCCTGCATTTAACTTCCAGCTGCCTGCAATTAGTGCAGGCTCGAATCCCACCAAGCTCAAGGTGGACTCAGCCTTCCATCCTCTCGGGGTAGGTAAACTGAGGACCCAAGATTGTTGGGGGCAATAAGCGGACTTTGTAAAAATGCCGCTTAGTAATAAGCAGGCATATACAATGGAATGAAGGCTATTGCTGAGCACACTGGGTTGTATCCCAAAAATTGTAAGCCGCCCTGAGTCTTTGGAGAAGGGCGGTATATAAATCTAATTAAAAAAATAAAATAAAATAAATAAAAATAAAAAGGCATGTTTCTCTGTCTGGACTCGAGTCATTTTTGTTTATTTGCATCCCACCTTTATTACTTTTACAAATAAGGCAGCAAACATATTCCACACATTTTTCTCTACCTATTTTCCCCACAACAACCCTGCAGGGTGGGTGGAGTTGAGAGAGTGACTGGCCCAAGATCATCTAACTGATCTTTTATGTCTAAGGTGGGACTAGACCTGAGGATTTGCTGGTTTCTAGTCTAGAGTCTTAACCACTAGACTAGTGGTCGCCAACCAGCGGGCTGGGGACCATTGGTGGTCTGTGAGAAAATTTTGGTGGTCCACAGAGAAATGTCACCCCCAAAGCAATTAATCCAGGCTGCACGGGAACACAAGGCTGTGCCGCCCACATGGCCCGCAGGAACACAAGGCTTGCGTCGCTTGCATTGTGAACAACACAAGTTAGTGAGGGGAGGGGGAAAAGGGCAGAGGGGGGGAACTTGCCCCACATGCCTCACCTGGCCACCAGGCTGCTTCTTTCTGCTTCTTTCTTCTTCTGCTTTTGGCCGCACACAAGGAAAGCACCAAAAGTCTTTCTTTCTCACCCCCAAACTCAGCTAGAGATGAGTCTTTGGGACCCTGCAAGGCATCCTGCTCCAAGAGGCTGCGCCAGTGCGACAAGTCTCACAAAGACTCATTTCTGGTGGAGTTTGGGGGAGAGAAAGAAAGATTTCTGCTGCTTCTGCTGCTTTCCTTGCATGAAGCCAAAAGTCTCTCTCTCTCTCCCCCTGAGAATGGAGCTGGAGACGGTATCCTATGAACCCAAATAAAGAATGATCGATCGGTAGGAAAACAGGGTGGGGAATTTTCCTGCAGACTTTTCTGGGGATTTTACCAGGGTCTCTGGTCCGTGGGATTTAAAATTATGAGTTTGGTGGTTTTTGAGGTCCAAAAGTTTGGCGACCCCTGCACTAGACCAAACTGTCTCTGGTCATCAACTGCCTACCCACTTTTTAAAGTCATTTTATGCAGCTGATAAAACAGTTTGTGACCATCACAACTGATGCCCAAAGACACATATTAATGTAATCAACAACACTGGACTTGGTTTCCCTGAAACATGGTTATTTTTCTGGCATTAGGCAACTTGTGAAACCGAACTCATTATGTGCAGATTCAGATCCTGCTCAACCATAAAACTTTTATCTAGGCTACTTTGTTGCAGTATGCCAGACAATTTCCTTCCTTGTGACATCTAACCCTGACTCACAATGAGGAAGTGAACTGCCTTCCCCTCCCAGGCAAGTATTGTCTCCTTTGGCTTGCAGTAGTTTTCCAAAATACCCAAGCACAGAATAATTGTTCAGATCCCAAGATATACAATACCCCCCCAAAGCCTCCTTTTTACTGCATTTTTCTGCATTTGCAACTGCAGAATTCAAATAAGACACTTCCATAATATAAAAATGTCTTATGGGAAGAACTGCTACTATAGTGATTATGATGTTTACAGTATTTACATTTTAATATCTGGAATTTTTAAAAGCATTATTTACCAGCCAAAATGTCAATTTTGACATAGTCTTGTTTGCAGGATCCTATGTTTCATCAATTCAAAATTTACGATCCAGCTGTCTACAATTACTGTAGGCTCGAATCCCACCAGGCTCAAGGTTGACTCAGCCTTCCATCCTCTCAGGGTAGGTAAATTGAGGACCCAAGATTGTTGGGGGCAATTAGCTGACCTTGTAAAAATGCCGCTTAGTAATAAGCAGGCATATACAATGGAATGAAGGCTATTGCTGAGCACATTGGGTTGTGCTCTAAAATTGTAAGCCCCTGAGTCTTCGGAGAAGGGCGGCATATAAATGTAATTAAAAAAAAAAAATTACCAAACACGAAGGTTATTATACTAAGTGCATATATTCATTTAATCAGCAACGTTGGACTTAGTTTCACTGCAACATGGTTTTTCTGGCAGTTTCTGGGACTGAACTCACTACATCCAGATTGAGATCCTGCGCGACCATAAAAACTTTTAATCCAGGCTATTTTGATCAAACTTATTAGTGCCAATTCCAAGTGGCAAAAAGACAAGCCTCCCCAACGATCCCTCTAGACCCCGTTTCCAAAGGGGGAGGGGAAAGGTGCACCACCGCAGCCCGCCAGAGCCGAGCCAAAGGCGCTCTGCACAGGCCCAGAGGCCCGCCGGTTTCAGGGCCGCCCCACGCACCTCGCACCTCCCAGCCACGCCATCTCTCCAGACCGCCTCGCACACCCCGCCCCCACTTCGTGCCGAACCGAGCGTGTCCTCCGCGCGCGCATAGGTACCCTCCCCTTTTATCAGCTCTGCAGTTTATTTGCATAGCCGCCCCGATTGGCTGGGCGGAAAAGAGGAAGGAGCGGAGGGGGAAGCCCGCAGAAAGGAGGAGGGAGAGGGGAGAAGAGCGAGAGCGAGAGAGAAAAGGGGGAGGAGACACCTTTGTTTCACAGCCTGGGTTTGTAAACAAGAGGAAGTCTAGACTCCCAGCTGGGGCTCTTCGCGGGGGGCTGCGGGTCTGTCGGCGGGGCGACTCCCCTCCCCAAAAGCCGCACCGAGGCACCATCCGACGCGGGTTGCTTTTCGGACAGGTGAGACGGGGGTGGGGGGAAGGGCTCCAGCGAAACGGCGGCGTCCGTGGACGCGTCTTCCCCACGGCAGGCTGGCGGTGCGTGTCTGTCTGTCCCTCTGTGTATAAAAACACGCACGGGGGTGTGGATCATATCCCCCCCTGCAAGAATGGAGGGAGGGTGGTGCAGTGGATACAGTGGGCGCCTATTTCCAGTGAGTGACCCACTGACCCCTCGAAAGGCGAACGGATCTGAATAGCTGGAGAAGGATGAAAAGGATTCCGGTGGATCCTTTTTCAGAGGATTTCAATTATTGTACTCCTCCTGACCACGCCAAAGAGGGCATTTCCTAGGATAACCTCATGTTCCTTTTGTTATTTCAGCAGGGGATTTATCTCCTCCCTTCGCGATGGCCCGTATCTCCTCTAATCCCACAGGAAATGCTATAAAGAGGGATCCGTTTTCAAGAGTCACTAATTCGGGATCAGGTGGCATCCTTTATGTATTGAGCAGCCCGGGTTGCGTTTTGTCCCTGGGGGGGGGATAGTTTCCAGCACAATATGGATAGGTAGCCAAACGAGTCAGAACCATGGCACTGTTTATTAAAGCTGGTTTTAACCCTCCCTTGGTCTCTCTGAGCAAATAGATTTCTCTATTTTCGCTGTCCATCAATCAAGAAAAAATTTTTCCAAGTTGTGATGCTGCTATTTCAAACGTTTAGTAGTGAGGGGGGATTTGGACTTCCAACTTTTCTTACCATATCCTTCATTCTTCTAAAGTTCACATTTTAGGAAGTTTAAAAACAAACAAGCAGGAAAATGTTTGCATGAGTGGCCCTACAATTTATATGGAAATATGGAAATTTGGCCTATTATTCAACAGCTGTCCCTTTCTGGACTTGAAATAAAAATCTTGCCATTTACCTGTGACACACAATACAAACACAAATTTTCAGTTTATGACTATTATCCCAGCCCTATCATCAACTGTTCCACCCTCTATATCCACTTCATCTTCTTCTACATGTATATTTCAAGCTTCCTGTTCAGTAGCTATAAAAATAAAGTGCACAATATTTGTTAAAATAAAAGGAAGCCAAGATACTTCAGCTTGTCTCATCTTTTTCTCTATTCCCATTTCTCTCTTATTAAAGGGTCCCCAATACCCTATTTTTGAGTGTGTTTCTATAGACACCCTGTATTTGATATATCAGATCCACTATATTTCCTTAGGTTCATATCATATCAATATCATATCATGCCCATGTTTATTTCTTACTTGCTATACCAGAGTCAAATTGCTATATATAAACAAATCAGTATATTGTTCTTAGTGCACCGTGTAACATGGCAATAGTAATCTTTTCCATTATCAAAACAAGATAAGCTGAACACCTATTTATAGGGCTCACGTATAAAACAAATCAGCTTACAAAAATCCCTCCTCATATTTGGTATATATTTTCCTCATCATAATAAAAGAAAAGCCCTATTGTCTTCTGAAATAAATGTGCAAAAGGTAGTATATGCTACCTTTATATGCTCTGCTTCATTTGGTGTTCAGATAAAAGCATATGTATTTCCTGTCCACATCTAGTAGAAAAATAATTAATAAATTGCTGGTAAACAAGATGCCTCCCTGTTAGTTATGGCTAGTATGTTTCTGTTGTCTCTTAAGACTGTCTTGGATATTGTTTAGAAGAGAATCTCAGTTGCAACTGTTACTGGCAAATATGCCATTTATTAAGAAGGACAATATTTTTGTTACAGTTCCTTGGAACTTTGATGGCATTTTAATAAGGTATATGGGCTGAGGGTAAATAATACAATGACATTTAAAAAAAATCTTTTTCAAAATTATAAACAAATCATTAAAAAAAGGAAGTGTATTTTGTTTAAAAAAAACTTTTGTTTCCTTCCTTTTACTTCTTCCTTTATTTCACTTGTCTAGCTATTTCTCATGTTCATCCTTGTTATATTTCTCTCTGTCATTATCCTATCAATAAATATTATGCCATTTATTAAGAACAATATTTTTGTTATAGTTCCTTGGGAACTTTATAAGGTAAATAGGTTGAGAGAGAATAATGCAATGTTATTTAAAAAAATCTTTTTCAAGAGTACAAACATTAAAAAAGGAACTGTATTTTTAAAAAACTTTCTTCTTTCTTTCCTTCCTTTTACTTCTCCTTTATTTCTCCTAGCTACTCCCTGTGTTCATGTTCATCCCTTGTTATATTCCTCTGTTCATTATCCTACCAATAATTTCTGTGTTCACTGTAGATCCTTAGAGAAATTAGGGAGAAATTTAAAAAGATGGGGGGAGAGACTCCCTATGCCACAGTGACGTAAGGTGGATAATATCGTAAGGTGGATAATATCATAGCCATAGCTTGCTTTAAAGCTTGCCTTAGGAGGAAGAGAGAAAATTCTCCCAAATGCTAAGACCTTCTTCTCCAAAAAATAAAAAAAGCCAAAACACAAATCCAGCTTCCTGGTAAATGTATGGTGTCTCCGCTAACATTTTTCCTGGATCAGCATTTCCTTGCCTGCCCAACTGGCTGGTTTGCTTCCCTTTCAAGGAAGCTGGTTTGCTTCCCTTTCTCCTCCTCCACCATGAGGTTCCAGGCAACCATTCCACCCACCCCCTTTGAAAACCAAACCTCCATCCTTCCTTGCAAAGATTCTCCTCTTGCCCGCCTCCCCTCAAATACCTCTCCAGCTGATTGGTTTAGCCCACTGTATTTTCTAGAAATCCCTTCGCTCTGCTCCTCCCTCTTCTCTCATCCTCAGGGCTGCTTTGTGTCTACCCCATTCTTCTGCAGCCAGCTGTCTGTCTCAAGTTGTGCCTTAATCTACAGGTATGTCTCTACTGCCTCTGGTTTGGCTGCACTTAAGTGGTCACTTTTAGTGCCACACAATTCTTAAAGCTCTTTGTTGTGTTTCTCTGAAGCCCTTCCTTCCTCCCCCATCTCTAGGCATCATGTAACATAATTCTTCTGAATTCCTTCTGTCCTCTTCCTGACTTAGCGAAGATCCCTTCATCATTTCACAACTCTAAATACTGCCTGCTATTCTGTGACAAGCTGTTGATGTCTGTCACTACTAAGTATGCTTTCTAGACTTCGTTGCTTTCTATCTTGATCTTTCCTTCCATCTCAACCAAGCAGATGTGAGTTTGATCTAGTGGTAAAGGAATCAGGCTAGAAACCAGGAGGCTGTGAGTTCTAGTCCCACCTTAGGTATGAAAACAAGCTGGGGGCTCTGGGCCAGTCTCTGTTTCTTAGCCCAACTTACCTCACAGGGTTGTTGGGGGAATAGGAGGAGGAAAGTATGTTTCGGTATGTTTGCTGCCTTGAGTTATTTGTAATAGTAATAAAGGTGGGGTGCAAATAAATAAAAATGTTCTGAGTCCAGACATACCTTGAGGTCTTGAGCTATTTATAAAAATAATAAAAGTGGGATTAAAAAATATATCTCTGAGCAAAGGCCCATGCTGTAAAAGTGAAAACTGGTCATAGGTTTGGGGTATGTGGGTGGTTATAATACTTGACAGTTATGTCCACAGTCTGGTAGAATAAAGAAAACAGAAAGCTAAATGTCTGGTTTTACAAGAAAAGACTAGGGTTTATAGCAAGGGGTGTTCATGGTTGGAGAGGTACTAGGAAAACCTAACCTGAAATTAATTGGAAGGGCAGCTTGGAAAGTTAAGGTGTTTGAGCATTATTCTATGGCAGTTTTCTTTCATCACAGGTGATCAGCTGTGACCTACATCCTGGGGTTAATTACAGGCTGAGTCTCCAAGAAGCTGCCGAGGGAGGGAGGGAGGGAAGGCACGTGGTATTGTTTTTGTTTAGATACCAGACTCGTTACACAGAACCTGGCCAGTTCCCAGAGCTAAGAAACAAAATCTTGACATTCTGACTCTAGGTCTGTAAGCTACCACTTCTTGGCAGGTTCTCTGTAGGTTTGGTGATCCGCCTCTTCCTCTTTTTTTAGGGCTTTCATCTGCCCCCTCCAGCATCTCCTTCAGGAGCTGTTTAGTTCTCCACAACTCTCCTGTAGCTTTTCTCCAGGCGCGACTCCCACCACAATGGTGAGATTGTCCAAACCCAAAACTTTTCAGGCCTATCTGGACAACTGTCACCGTCGCTACAGTTGTGTGCATTGCCGGGCCCACCTGGCTAATCACGACGACCTCATCTCCAAGGTACGAAAAAGGGAATGAGACACCCCTGCCTACACTCCTCTAGAGAAGCATCCAAGGAAAAGTGGTTGCCGTGCCTTGGTTAGCTCCTTTTTTAAAAAAAAAAAAGAAAAGAAAAGTATAAAGCGGTTTATTACCAAAAGAGAATGTAATACAGAAAGGCAACAAAGAGAGGACAGCCATATTTTCTTATCTTATATCGCACTGTAAGATTACTACTGTAAATTTTCTGTGTTCCTTTAAAATTTGCCAATCTGTCACAAGTGCAGGCAGTCCTCAGCTTACAACCATTCATTCAGTGAGCATTTGAAGTTACAACAGCACTGGAAAAAAAAATGACTTGCAGTGCTTGACAACTACCGGTAGCATGTATTTACGGTGGCTGCAGCGTCCCAGGTCACGTGATCATCATGTGCAGCTTTCCCAGGTGGCTTCTGACAAGCAAAGTCAATGGAGGAAGCCAGATTTGCTTAACAGCCACATGATTCACTTAACAGCCACAGTGACTCACTAGTCCCAATTGTGGTCATAAGATGAGGACTACCTGTAAGTCATTTCAGGGTCAGGGTCAAATAATGTCTTAAATATTTTTACCCTAACATAGCAATATTAATGTTGTAAGTTAAATACAGAGGTTTGGGAGTATGGATTATAGATTAATGCAGATTAAGCAAGACAAACTCTGGCTGGCTTGGTTCATTGGAGAAATCACCACCTCCCAAGGAAACCACAGTTTAAATCTGAAAGCTTCTCCTCTGGGAATAATACAGTTAAAAACAGGAAAAGAAGTGTTGGGGGGGGAGGAGCGGGACTCCAAGCAGCCGCCGCCACCAACTGCAACATCATGTCTCTTTCCAGAGCCACTTTACTGATGCCACAGAATTTCTGAGCAGTAAAAGATGGGACATTATTTGGGACTAGAAGAAGGAAGGGGATGAGGAGAAGGTTGGGGTGTGTGTGTGGGGGGGGGTTTATAAAGGGCAATGAGTTCTTTCTGCCTAGGCTTGTCTGCTACCTGCACCCTAGTTCTCAAGAATACAAGGGCAATAGGTCTCAGCTACAGCTGATTAATCATTAAATTCAATTTCATGGGTTTGAAAGCAAACTAGGGAATAAACAAGGAAACGGGGAAGAGAGCCTCTGGCTGCTTGCCATCAGCCAAGCGGGAGGGGAAGATAAGCAGCTGGTCTAGAACCAAAGTCTACAGAAGATGATAAGCAACTGAGAAAGGCTGAAGGCTGCTCCTGAGATTTGGGTTCCCAAGGTTGGGAGGGAGACAGAGTGACCAGCAGGAGAAATAACTGTGGGAAGTATTCAGGGTTAGCTGGAGGCATTTGTTTAACAGAGGCAGGAAAGCATTCTGGTTTTGCTCTATCTCCTATTCTCCTTTTTGTTACAGTCTTTTCAAGGAAGCCAAGGACGGGCCTACCTCTTCAACTCTGTGTGAGTATCACAAGAGAGGAGCATATTTTGGAAGGAAAACAAATATATATGCTACACTCAGGTTTTCCCTCTCATAGGGCAGTGGTGGAGAACCTATGGCGTGCGTGCCACATGTGGCAGGCAGAGCCCTCTCTGTGGGCACACGCACCGTCGCCCCAGCGCATGCACCTCCTGCCAGCCAGCTGGTCTTTGTGTCTCTGATGCACACATGCATGCGTGGGGTGCACGCATGCGCATGGGTCACACACATGCACACGGGTGTGCCTTGCATTTTGGGTATGCGCACACATGCGCACTTTGGCCACTTGGTGCCCAAAAGGTTCGCCATCACTGTCATGGGACCTTTAGCTGTGTTAAGTCGGTGGCCCCCAACCTTGGCCGCCCATCTGGAGCGGAAGAAGGGAACTGGGCCACATGAGTGGTGGCTGGGCACACACATGCATGCAGCTTTTGCACAAGTGGCAGGCAGCAGGCACAAGCATGAGTGCCTAATGGCCAACCACTTACGAATGTTGAGCTGCGCATGCGCACTCTGGCTAGCCACTCACACGGCCCAATTCTGAATAGGCCATGGCCCAGTAGTAGGCTGTGGCCCAGGGGTTGGGGACCCTATGTTAAGTGGCATCATCTGCAGCCAGGACAGATGAGATGGGAGTTTTAATTTACCATCAAAAGAGCAGCAAGTCCCTGCTATATCCTAATTCTATGTCTGAATTCCCACTGAGCTGGTAACGCCTCCTGTCCTCCTATACTACATCTTCTATAAGGATTCACAGACTCAGTTCATAACCCCTTTGCTGATAAAGTATCTTAGAAACGTTGGTCTTTTTTTATTTGCAACTACTGTCACCAGAAGTAGTTTCTCTGAACACTGCCAAATTCTGCTATGCTGTATGTAAAATTAGGCAAACTTTAACTTCCCATTGTTAATCCACTACCAATTACAATATATTATTCTGTCTGTCTTTTATTTTTATTTTTTTACTACTGTTGTTTCAGTGCTTTTATTATGTGACCTTAATAAAGATTGATCGAGGTAGTATTAGTCAGTACTAGTAGTATCTACAGCAGAGAGGACTTCATTCAACCAAATAATCCTCTACTGAGAGAAATCTAGCCACCTGAAAGAAAAGATCTCACACTGAAGTCCTTCCTCTACCATTGGGGCATCCATACCTTGAAGGACTGGCAGAAGAGACAATCTCTCCTTTTTAATGCGTCTTAGCCAGAGGAAAGCAGAAGCAATTAAGCTATAAAGATAGTAGAATAAGAGAAGGTGGGAGTAGGTTTCAGTAAAAGACGACCTAATAGGGCTAATCTCCTTTTCCCAAAACAATCAACCCAGCAGGAATGTGTGTGTGGGGGTTAATTTAGATAAAATTCAAAGACATAGGAGGCCTTCAAAGTAAACTGAAAATACTTCCGTACTAGTGTGAATTGACACATCATTCCAAACTGAAACTCACACCAAGTTTAAGAAGGTTATTTCCCAGTGATCGCATAGAAATGAATGAATTCTGCAGTTTTTGCTATTTTGATAGCAGAACCACAGCCTGGAGGTTAACCAGACCCTGTCCTAATAGATAGGCTCTTGTTTGTGTCTGCATTGCACAATTGACTTTCATCATAAGGTTAGAAACTATTTTTGGTCTTCTTTCTTCCCAGCTCCAGCATGTCTGTGTGGTACTGTATTTCAAAAGTTTGAGTTTGAGTTTATTTGGACTTAGTAGACCCCAGAACAGAAACCCTGGCCCTCCTTTCCACGTGGGGGTTGTGGGCTGACCTCCCTCATTGGGAGTTGTGCTTCTGAAGCCACTGAGTGACTCTGAAGCTGGATACATTCCAAATCTATCTTCATATCCAGTTTTTGGGGAAAAGTTTTGGGCTTGTTCTTATCCTGCTGTGCTTCCAAACCAACCTAACAGAACTGGGGAAATCAAATTCCACTTTCCCCCCCCACACCTGAAGACCAAACCCTGGGCTTTGTCAAGCACCCACAAAGGGGAGTAGAACCATTGTTCTGGCAGCAGTGGGTCAAGCTCCTAAAAACAATCCCATTGATTTCATTTCATCCCTTGATTGATTTCCATGGCTAGCGATTTCAAGGCAAAGTAGAACTCATACTGGGAAAACGATTGAGACAGATGGGCCCTGTTAAACTAAAATGACATTGTGTTTTGTTTTGGCTCCGTACAGAGTGAATGTTGGATGTGGCCCAGCAGAGGAACGGGTCCTGCTGACGGGCCTGCATGCTGTAGCTGATATATACTGCGAAAACTGCAAGACCACCCTTGGATGGAAATATGTGAGTCTCCTCCTTTGTGCCCTCCCCTCCCTCCCTCCGTAAAACAAACCGCACCACTTAATAGTTGGCTTCCACCCATATCATTCCTTTCTCTTCTTCTTCTTCTTCTTCTACAGGAACAGGCCTTTGAGACTAGCCAGAAATACAAGGAGGGCAAATTCATAATTGAATTGAACCACATGATTAAGGACAATGGCTGGGATTGAAAGACAACCAGCATCTTTGGACAACTGTATGTAGGGGGTGGAGCCTAAGAAATGTCAAATTTCCACCAAACCTACCTCTACCTTCTCAACCATTGGATTGCCATCCCAGGCACCTTCAGGGGCACCTGAGTTGTGAAGGAGGAGGTGGTGCTCCTGCCAGAGACACATACGCACAGCTCAGACATGTTAACTTCCTGTGGCAAAAGGTGGAAGCTCCGGGACACCTTTAGGCCAGGGATTGTGTGCAAGCAGGGCTACGGCTGGCTCTGTTGTCCAGAGAGTCTGTATTAAGAGAAATACGGAGGGGAAATGTACACTGTGAGGGGGAAGGGAAATGTTAGGCGTGTACAGTACTTGTGTGTGTGTGTGTGTGTGTGTGTGTGTATTATATAAATAAAAGTATTGAAGTGATGGAGGTGTTTTTTTTTTCGTCCTTCTACGGGAGGGTAGTTAGTAAATTAAAGCAAGCGAGACAATATAAGTTCCTTGGGCTGCTCCCAGCTTAGCTAATTAAAGCTGAGGCTTGGATGTTTTATTTCTGTCCAATTACTCTGAAACATTCAATTCATTCTGTGAGCAGAAAACCAGCAAACCAGGATTTGTAAGCTGTTTCACTAGCCGTGCATTGATTTTTTTTTCCTCTAATTTATTAGATTTTTATACTACTTTTATTATTTTTTATAAAAAGGGCAGCGGACATACCTTATGTTCCTTCTTCCTCCTGTTTTCTCCACAACAACAATCCTGTGATGTGACTAGAAAGAGTGACTGGCCTAAAGTCACTCAGCCAGCTTTCATGCTTAATGCAGAACTAGAACTCATGGTCTCCTGGTGATTGGCCCAAAATCACCCAGCCAGCTTTCATGCCTAAGGCAGTATTAGAATTCATGGTCTCCTGATTCCTAAGACAGCACCTTAACCACTAGACCACATTGGCAATACATTCTTGCAATATGCCCATAATTCTTATTGAGAGGGAACTGTTGCCTCTAAGCCTAGTCACCATCTAGCATTTAACTACCTTTCCTCCAGAATATTAGTTTGAAGGCAGATTTCCATATTTATTAGGGTTCATTTCCCAGCTGTGGGATGGGTAAGGAGATTATTAATACAGCTCAGAACCCCAAATGAAGCAATTTTCTGAAAGTAAAAATAATTTGCTAAAGGAAGAAGATTATGGATTAACTTTACCCAGGCTTCCTCTGGAGCAGGCTAAAGCCAGCACAGCTGAAAGCAAAGACTACAAGACCAGATTGGACCATTATTAAAACACGGTACACATCCCTTTTATAACCCAGGGTGAGAAACCAACTAAGGGCAGGAAAAAGGGGAATATAATTTAAACTCTGTTCCAAATGTGGCTTTATTCCTAGATTCTGCAATAACTGATCATTGTTTTTAGAGCTTCTTTGGTAACAGTATTAAATCAATTTAGTCATCCAATTTAGTCATTAGCCTTATCCTTGATTGTTTGCTGATAATTGCTTAGTGCAGTTACAAGAATGCCCTGTGGGAAGCTTTCACATATTTTAAAGGGTGTTCTCCAAAACCATCCCTCTGTGGTTGGAGCACTTTTGCTTTCTGTGGACAGCACGGCTAATGGTGAGGAATAACAGAAGTCAAGGCCACAAATAGTTGGAGAGAGAGCAGATTCACTGCCCTGGCGTATGACAGCAATTATTCTTCCAAAGGGATGCTGCCTTCAGTTCAGATTCCTACCGTTGGAAGAAAAATCTGGTCCAGTTCCAAGACGCTGGAAGAAAGACTCTGGAAATAAAAAGGAGGCAGGCTGAAAGAAAGGAAGTCTGTTTATTTGGTAGCCAGAAACTAGTGACAGCAGCATGTTTCTGGGGTGGCTGACAAAATGGGGTTGAGATTAGGTGGGTTTTTATACATTCTTTGGGGTTTTGTGATTGAGATGCCTGTTCCTTTCTAAGAATGTGATCTTTAACATTTTAATGGCTGCTGCTAGATTCCTATGGGGTCATGTAAAGGTCATGATTGGCTCTACAGGCAAAAAAAGAAATGCAAGTCCTAGGTGTTTGTCTGAGCTAATCTTGTCAGTTTTGGCTGACTCCTAATTTGGAGTTTCTTTGCTTAATAGATTGGCCCTGCCCCATCTTTCTGAATGGATACAAAATCTCCATTCTAAAGACCAGCCTCTTCAAACTTCTGCTTGAGGCTGTTTTCCTATGGCAGGAAAACTGGGGGTCCTTTCTGCCTTTGTTAAGATTTTTCTCCATTTCTCCTTTAGGGGAAATATTCTCTTCTGCCTCTTTTTAATATTAAGAATAAAGAATATTTTAATCCGGGGGAGGAGTGGGAGGGCTTCCTACACTACCAAATTAACCTGGAACTCAGTGCAGTACACTATGATTTCTCTATGCATTTTCTAGAATTTTATTGATTCATTCCAATTTTAACCCCAATCCAGCATGCCTTCAAAGGGTGTAACATTTCCAACCCCAGAAGATTAAGCTGCTGTACAATATAGGTGGAGGAATACAGAGGAGAAATTGAGAGGGGGATAAGTAGGTAGTTTTTTACACCTTGTGTTGTCAGCAAAAGGATTTGTTTCTGAGGCATGCAATAGAAGCTGCATAAAGGCCTGATGACCTATTTTAGCCACTTACAGCTCATACCTCAAAACCGTATTTCTCAATGTCTCCCTCTTCTGGTCAAAGGATAACCTTGCTCTAGTTAAGGATTAACCTACATTTGTCATTTGTAAATCCTGTTGGACTACTTCTTACAATCACACCATCGCATTACACAACACAAAGAACGATTAAAATACCACTTTATATAGCCCAACCTTCATGGGCATAATTTTATAATTTACCTGTTTTGAAAATTGTGCAGTGGCAGCCAAAAAAGCTAATGCAATCCTTGGTTGTATAAACAGCAGCATAGAGTCAAAATCACATGAAGATTAGTACCACTTTATAAATTCTTAGTAAGAGCACACCTGGAATACTGCATCCAGTTTTGGTTATATTACCAAAAAATGTTGAGACTTTGGAAAAAGTGCAAAGAAGAACAACTAAGATGATTAAAGGCCTGGAGACTAAAACATATGAAGAACGGTTGTAAGAATTGGGTATGACCAGTTTAGAGAAAAGAACTAAGGACAGGGATGGGATTCAAAATTTTTAACAACCAGTTCTGTGGGCATGGCTTAGGTGGTGGGTGTGGCTTGGTGGTCATGTGACTGGGTGGACATGGCTTGGTGGTCATGTTATTGGCTGGGCGTGGCCAACTCAATATCATTCACAATGAGGCACACATCTCCTCGCCTGGCTCTCATGACTGTGGGGATGCTGCAACAGTTGTAAGTGTGAAAAATGGTCATAAGTCACTTTTTCATGCCATTGTAACTTTGAATGGTCACTCCACACAAGCAAAGTACCAGCAAAGGAGGAAAAACTCCAGAGACGTTCCTGAGACAGGAAGTCTAGTCCTGCCAAGAATGTAATAAGGGTTAACGGAGAGGCAGTTTCTGTAAGCAACACCAGAATGTTTCCTTCCTGCCTTCCTTACAGGATTAGGCCAGTAATTTCTTCTAACAACCGGTTCTCTGAACTGCTTAGAATGTTAACAACCGGTTCTAGCGAATAGGTGCAAACTGGTAGAATCCCACCCCTTACTAAGGATGACATGAAAGCAGTATTCCAGTATTTGAGGAGCTTGAAGCAAGACTGTCTGAATCAGATGCAATTAAGTAAGATTTCCACTAACTCTGAATTAATAAAGATAAGTCTCCTACAATTGCTTAAGAGGAAAGGGACTACCAATTCCTTGTTTTAAGGGCTTGGATGCTCAAAGAGGACCATTCTGATGGCCATTGCCCATTTCTCATCTGTTTCACCTGCACATAAGGACATGGGTGTTGAGAGTGGATGGAGAAAGTGGGCTCTGAGGAAGGGTCATGACAATGGTCAGATAAAAGAAATCTGAGCCCAAAGCAGAAATGTAATTTGAGAAAGCATTTCAGAGTTGATCCTCTTAAAGTATCTTTAGGATACATTGCAAGATTCTGTTACTGAAACCCCGTGAAAATAAAAGTACCTTTAGCATCCATGGCTTTGGTGATTGAGTCTGATCTATCTCAGGTTGACACAAATGATGTTATGCACATATCACAGGTAGTCCTTGACTTACGACTGGTTACTTGGTGACCATTTGAGATTAGGACAGAACTCTCAAAAGGTTTACAATCACTTTCAAAGTTCTGCCAGCCACCTCTTCCCATGGTCACATAACCACATTTCTCTGCATGGCAACAATACACATTTATGGCCATTTGTAACACCCTACAGTTCCATGACTGATTTTTGCCATTTTTGCCAAAACCCAGCATTCATTCATTCATTCATTCATTCATTCATTCATTCTTTCTTTCTTTCATTTATTTATTTATTTATTTATGAGACTTATATGCCACCCTATCTCCCTGAGGACTCAGGGCGGTTTACAATGATAAAAAAACAATAATACAAATATTAAAAAACTATTAAACCCAAAGTCTCATCACCAATTAAAATTAAAAACTACGTTAAACACCCCTCCATCAGTCCGGGAACGCTAGTTGGAACAGCCATGTTTTTAGGCCATGGCGGAAGGAGCGGAGGTCAGGGGCCACCCGGAGTTCCAAGGGGAGCTGGTTCCATAGGGTGGGTGCTCCCACAGAGAACACCCTACTCCTGGGAACCACCAGCAGACATTGCCTGGCCGACAGTACCCAGAGGAGGTCCTGCCGGTGGGTGTGCACGGGACATCGAGAGATCGTTATTGGCAGCAGGGTCTCCCGCAAATACCCTGGTCCAATGCCATGAAGGGCTTTATAGGTCAACACCAGCACCTTGAATCTCACCCGGAGGGCAACCGGTAGCCAGTGCAGCTCGCACAGGAGGGGTGTAACATGGGAGTATCGGGATCCTCCCATCACAACCCATGCCGTTGCATTCTGGACAAGTTGAAACCTCTGAGTAGTCCTCAAGGGCAGCCCCATGTAAAGAGCATTGCAGTAGTCCAGACAGGAGATAACAAGTGCATAAGTGACCGTACGTAGGGCATCTCGATCCAGATAGGGGAGCAACTGGCGTACCAGGCAAACCTGGGCAAATGCCCCACTGGCCACAGCTCCCACCTGCTCCTCCAAACTGAGCCGGCCATTCAGGAGGACACCCAAGTTGTGTACCCTATCTATGGGGGGCAACACCTCTCCCCCCATAGCTAGAGGTGGAATATCCTGGATGACTCGAGATGCCGGTACATACAGCCACTCGGTCTTAGCTGGGTTGAGCTGGAGCCTGTTCCTCCCCATCCAAACCCGTACCGCCTCCAGGCACCAGGACATCATGTTGAGGGCGTCACTGGTTGGTTAGGGGTGGAGATGAAAAGCTGGGTATCATCAGCATATTTATTTATTTATTTTATTTATTTATGAGACTTATATGCTGCCCAATCTCCCGAAGGACTCAGGGCGGCTTACAAAATAAAATAATACAAATACAAATATACAAATATTAAAAAATTATTAAATCAAGGGTCTCATAAATATACCAATTAAAACTATGCTAAAAACCATGCTAAAAACCCTCCCCCCACATCAGTCCGGGTAGGCCAGTTGGAACAGCCAGGTTTTTAGGTCACGGCGGAAGGAGCGGAGGTCAGGGGCCACCTGGAGCTCCAGGAGAAGCTGGTTCGACAGGGTGGGTGCTCCCACCGAGAAAGCCCTACTCCTGGGAACTGCCAGCCGACATTGCCGAGTCAACGGCACCCAGAGAAGGCCCTGTCGATGGGAGTGCACGGGACACCGGGAAGCTGTTATGGGCTGCAAGGTCTCCCACATATATCCTGGTCCAGTGCCATGAAGGGCTTTATAGGTCAACACCAGCACCTTGAATCTCACCTGGAGGGCAACCGGCAACCAGTGCAGCTCGCGCAGGAGGGGTGTAACATGGGAATATCGGGATCCTCCCATCACAACCCACGCTGCTGCATTCTGGACCAGTTGAAGCCTCCGAGTGGTCCTCAAGGGCAGCCCCATGTAAAGAACATTGCAGTAGTCCAGATGGGAGACGAGAGCCTCCTGCCAGCATCACATTCCGATCGCCTGGTACGGTCCCATAGGCGGGGCCTCCTTGGGGTACCGTCGGTTAGGCTTTGTCGACTGGCCGTGCCCAGGGGTAGGGCCTTCTCTGTGGGAGCACCCACCTTATGGAACCAACTCCCCATGGACCTCCGTTTGGCCCCTGATCTCCGCTCCTTCCGCCGGGATCTGAAGACCTGGTTGTTTCAACAGGCCGGTCTGGACTGACTTCGGGGGTGTGGGTTGATTTTTACTCTTTGTTTTAATTTTTAAATTTTATAATCACTGATTAGGCTACTTGTTTAATGACTTTTTATTATAATTTGTATTGGGTTTTTTGTTGTTCACCACCCTGAGTCCTTAGGGAGAGAGGGCGGCATACAAGTCTAATAAAATAAAATAATAATAATGAGTAACTGTACGCAGGGCATCTCGGTCCAGATAGGGACGCAACTGGAGCACCAGGCAAACCTGGGCAAATGCCCCCCTGGCCACGGCTCCCTGCTCCTCTAAACTGAGCGTGCATCCAGGAGGACACCCAAGTTGTGTGCCCTATCTATGGGGGGCAACACCTCTCCCCCCATAGCCAAAGGTGGAATATCCTGGACAACTTCGAGATGCTGGTATGTACAGCCACTCGGTCTAGCAGGTTGAGCGGAGCCTGTTCCTCCCATCCAGACCTGCACCGCCTCCAGGCACCAGGACATCATGTTGAGAGCGTCACTGGGTTGGTTAGGGGTGGAGATGAAAAGCTGGGTATCATCAGCATACTGATGATACCTCACCAAAACCACGGATGATCTCACCCAGCGGCTTCATGTAGATGTTGAACAAGAGGGGCCTCAGGGCCGATCTCTGCCCCCCTGCCAACACTACCTGCGTACGGCCCGAGAGGTGGAGAGAACCACCATAAGCGGTGCCCCCACTCCCAGCCCCTGAGGCATGCGCAGTAGGATACCATGGTCCATGGTATCGAAAGCCGCTGAGAGATCTGATAGGACCAGGACAGAGGAATAACCTCTGTCCTGCGCCCTCCAGAGATCATCCACCAGTGCAACCAATGCCGTCTCCGTGCTATATCCGGGCCTGAAGCCCGATTGATACAGGTCTAGATAGTCAGTTTGCTCCAGGAACACTGGGAGCTGCCGAGCCACCACGCTCTCAACAACCTTTGCAATGAAGCGAAGGTTGGAGACAGGACAAAAGTTGTTCAAATTAGCCGGGTCCAGGGCAGGCCTCTTGAGGAGGGGCCTCACCACCACCTCTTTCAAGGCGGCAGAGAAGGAACCCTCACTCAAAGAGGTGTTGATTACTGCCTGGAGCCAGCCTCGTGTGACCTCCCAGGCGTGAGCCAGCCAGGAGGGACACGGGGTCCAATAAACACATGGCAGCACTCAGCCTCCCCATGATCCTGTCCACCTCATTTGGAGTCACAGGATCCAACTCCTCCCAGATGGTATCTCTAAGACCAATCGTCATACTCCCGTCAGACTCTGCCCAATCGGAGTCCAAGTCTGTCCGGATCTGAGTGGCCTTGTCTGTCAGATGCTGACTAAACTCCTCGGCACGTCCCTGCAGAGGGTCTTCCCCCTTCCCCTGGTTAAGGAGGGAGTGGGAGACCCTAAACAGGGCAGCTGGGTGGTTATCTGTGGACGCAATGAGAGCAGAGAAGTATACAAACTTCACCGCTCTCATTGCAGCAAGATAAGACCTAAAATAAGATCTTAACTGCGCTCGGTCAGATTCGGACCTGCTGGATCTCCAACAGCTCTCTCTGGTTTACTTCTGGTTTTAGCAAAAGTGCCCCATAGTAAACAATGGATTTGTTTCATGACTGTGGCATTCACTTAACACTTGCTTCAAGGAAGTCATGAAATCAGATCGGCCACATGGGTGACCTGTTTAACAGTTTTCAAGCCTTACTAAAGGTAGTTCTCAACTTATGACTGTTATGTTTGCATGAAGAGACAGACGTGGAGTACTTCAAGCTCTTTGTTTATTAGTGACTACAGCTCAGAACGAACCCGTTTGGCTGGTCTGTTTGCTGCTAATTATAGCCAGCAGCCGCGGTTGCCAACAATCAGAGTGCAGGGTTTTCCTTTTTAAACCAATCATTTCTAACATTTTACAAGAACAGTTCAAACTAAACTAATGACATTCAAACCTACATATACATACCCCTCCCCACTAGGTTCAGTCCATACCCAAACCCCATCTATCTAATGTATTCTTTTAAATAGGTAGGGCTCTTGTGTATTGAGACCTGTGGTTCAGATGTTTTAAAGTTCTCACCCAGTGAGAGAAATGTGTCTGCTGACATTTCCTTACATGGACTTTAGTAGTAGTAGAACCTGTCTGGTTACTACAACCTGGTCTCTCCTCCCAATCCATCTCCAACCCAATGTCAGCACCCAAGTCAGGTAGTGATGTACAATCTTCCACTTGTGAAAATGGATCTTGGTCTTGTGACAGGTTTTGGAGTGGTTCCTGTCATGGTTGCGTTACACATGGGGTTGATTCTTTCTTGCTGATTACCCTCATCTCCCTTCCCCTAGAAGAGATACTAGGTGTGGGAACTAGAGAGGAGCAATTGTGATGTTCCTGAGGTAATCTGGATCTTAGTTGATCAATATGCCTGCTCCAGAAGACACCATCCTCTGTTTGCACCCTGGAAGACCTGGGGCCTGTGACCTGGGTTATCTCAGCAGGGATCCATGATGGTTCACCCATAAGGTTCTTAGCATAAACAGAATCACCCACACTGAACATGCGAACTTTGCTAGTGGAATCTAGTGGTGGTGGGTGCGTAAGTGGGATGAAGCGATCAAGGGAGACCTGAGTTTCCTACCCATCAACAACTCTGCTGGGGATAAGTTAGTTGATGGGTTAGGAGTGATATGCTGAGCACTGAGTAGTTTTCAACTTTCTCAGTGATGTCCCCTGACCCAATTGCTGAAGTTTTTCCTTGGTAAATCGTTGCCATCGTTCAGCCCGGCCGTTAGTGAAGGATGCCCAGGGGCTGTCAGGGCATGTCTGATACCCTGCTGTGCTAGATATGATTCAAAAAGGTTGGATGTAAATTGAGGACCATTGTCAGAAACGAGGACATCAGGTAACCCATGAGTTACAAAAAGCTTTTTAAGCTGTTTGATGACAGCTTCAGCTGTGGTGGATGCCATATAACCTCTAGCCATTTGGAATATGCATCTACTATAATAAGGAAAGTGTGCCCTCTGGTAGGGCCAGCAAAATCAATGTGAATCCTGGACCATGGGCCCCTAGGACATTCCCATTCCTGTTTGGGGGCGAGAGGTGGGGCAGGCCTGACTTCCTGACAGTTGGGACAGGATGCAACCCAGTGTTCAACCATTTTGTCAAATGGCAACCTGGCCCCTTCATTCTGACAATACGGATGACCCTCATGTAACATTTCCAAACCTCTTTTGCAGTTTTGCAGGAATAACCACCCTGTTACCCCACAAATACATCCTCTTAATACAGATAGTTCAGTTTGCCTGGATTTAAAAGGTTGGGTTGAGTAGATCTTGATGGCCAACCCTTCTTAATCCAGCCTATAATAGGAGCCAATAAAGTGTCTTTGGCAGTCTCTCTGGCAATTTCAGCAGCGTGTACTGGAAGCTTGGCAGTTTCTAGAAAAAGGTGTAAGTCTCAGGTGCAAAGTCCTCAGTGTGAGAAGGAAGTGGGCAGCGACAAAGCATCTGCATGCCCAATGTCTCTGCCAGGCTGTGGATGAGTTGGTATGAATAAGCAGCAAGAAATTCAGTCCTCAGCATTCTTGGTGACAGGATAGTGGGTGTAGTTTGTCTCCTGCCACAATGCCTAACAAAGGTTTGTGATCTGTGACAATGGTAAATGTTCTCCCATATAAATACTCATGGAATTTCTTGACAGCTGCAACAATTGCCAGGCTTCCTTGTCCAGTTGGCTGTGGTTCCTCTCTGCTTTGGTCAAGGTCTTGAGAGTAAAATGCAATAGGGGCTTCCCTTCTGCTGGGAAGCATGTGGCTCAACACCACCACCCCACTCAAAAAGGATGCATCACAAGTCAGTACAACAGGCAAATTCTCAGAGAACTGTATCAGTACAGCATTAGTGGATTAGTCTTTTTAATATTGTTAAATGCTGATTGTTCTTTTCTGCCACAGACCCACACAGACTTTTGTCACAGTAATCTGCAG
The DNA here is from genome assembly GCA_009733165.1 of Naja naja. Classification (NCBI taxonomy): domain Eukaryota; kingdom Metazoa; phylum Chordata; class Lepidosauria; order Squamata; family Elapidae; genus Naja; species Naja naja. The sequence goes on from CM019155.1 coordinate 128,082,509, forward strand.
TGGTTCTGCAATGGTTGCCTTCTGAGGTAGGAACATGTGATAAAAGTTAATGAGTCCAAGGAAGGCTTGCAAATTGTTTTGCATTTTGGTCTAGGGGCTTCTTTGATGCCTGAACCTTGGCATCTGGGGTGGATACCATGCTTGTCAATCATATAGCCCAAGAACTCTACCTTGTCGTTCTAAGAGTGCATTTTCCTTCCCTTGACTTTGCTAAGAATCTGGTAAGGACTTCTCTGAGTCTCTCTCTTGTGAGTGTCAGCTTGAGAGTTAACACATCATCAAAGTAAGGTACTACCCTTGGCAGTCCTTGGCATCTTCCTAAGGCTTTTGGAAGATGCCTGGTGCCGCAGCTACTCCAAACTGTAACCTTTTACATTTGAAAGCACCTCTATGAGTCACAATGGTTTGGGCCTCTGCAGTGGCATCATCAACTGTTAATTGTTGATATGCCTGGGCCAGATCCAATTTAGC